>CM019148.1:108906366-109608147 GCA_009733165.1 Naja naja
TCATATATGTTGCCTCCAGGTGGCTTCCAACATTAAAACAGTATAAAAACCCTTATTTCCTCCACCCACCCCAGCAACAGTGACCACACAGTTACACTATGACTATCTCCTTATCAGTTAGGGAGTCCCCAGGCTCACTGACAAAATCATGTCCTCAGAGCCTTCCAGAAAAATAAAGATGATAACCAGCATCTTGAACTGCCTCCAGAAGCAGATCAGTAATCAATGCCGCTCCCACAAGTGGTGGTGGTGGTGTTCCATTGCTAAGTCATTTCTGACTGTTCATGACCCATGGACCATAATGCCCTGCCTCCTGTCAACTACTGTCTTCCCAAGCCTGCCCAAATTCATTGATGACACTCTTTAACCATCTCACCCCGCTGCTGTCTCCTTTTCCTTTTGCCTTCAATCACAAGAATTGTGCAGACATTTTGAACTAATTGAAATTTCTGGATAAGATTCCAGAAGCCCTGTATACAGTGCATAACAGTACTTTAAACTGGAGATATCTAGAGCAGAGGGATCATGAAGAGGGCTGGTTGGTCTGGGAAAGAGTGCAACTGGTACACAACTCATATTGCAGACAGACCACCCTGGCCATGACCACCAACTACTCTTGAACAGGAGTTGCAAATCCAGAAGAACCACAGATCACACACTGAGTCTGCTGGCACAGTGCAAGCCCATCCATGACCAACAATGGCTATTCTCTGAGAATCAAGGAGCCCAAAACCCATGTTAAAGGTAAATGTTAAGATTGGAAAGCAAAGAATAAGATGAAGGAACACGGAAGAATAAAGAAATTGCCAGAACATGCTACTAATGTGCTTGTTTGATAATTTCATGATTTGAAAATCATTCCTTTTCTCCCTTTGTATTAGTTTCTATTTTAATATATGATGTTGAAACTCTGTAAAGATGCTATAAAAATCCCCAAAATTAAGGGTGTCCTGGCATTATGTTATTAAGATTCTTTATTTGTGAATGTCATCACACTAAATAGAGTTGGCAAACTCCTGTCCTTGACTGATGCCAAAAAATACTGGAGCTTACTACAATTTGCTAAAGTAGCCCAAATTTCTTGCCCCTCTCACCTGACATCTTCACCCTCCCCTTCTTAATATACCGATATGTTTGAAGCCCCCCTCCTTTTTTTTTAGTGTGTCATGGGAGGAGCATTGACTGCCAAATGGTGGACATGTTTATTTTTTTTAACCTCTCATTTAGGTGCCCTGAGCGTAATTATATCACAGTAGCTGGCTTATTGGGATGCACTTAAGAAGCTAATTGGAAAAAGTCTTATGGATATTCTGAGAGTCAGCAATTCTGCAACTACATCAGTAACTTTTTTTTTCAAATACATATTTTAATTTCCTATCAACACATATTGGTCATAAATGTGGAAAAGGAACGGAAAGGTAAACTGGGATGTGGCGATTCTGAGACTGCTTCCCGTGAATTCCATTTTAGCAAGTGAGACAGTAGACCCCAAAATATTTTTTCAGCAACAATGGATTAATCTATTGTCAGATCAGGTTTTAGAGGTTTTGCCAATCAGCCATACAAATCACCCAAAATTAATTTTTATATGGCACACAGACAGCTGATTTTTTGAATCTCTGATTGAATTTGAACTTTAATGTTTCAATTATAGAGCACAACAGAATTTGGTTACTAAAACTTTGGGAAGATGAAATATAATCCAAGACAAAAGATTTACTTCCAGCTCCTGAAATATAAAATCCACTATATAGTTCACCTTTTTACATTCTTGACAGTAAACTTAGGAGGTTCAGAGATAGAGAAAACTGGGTTTAATGGTATCAAAAGTGACTATCACAGACATCTTGATAAACTTTAAAGAGTACAACACCAGACAAAAGCTAGCATTCTTGGGAAGTTATATATCTCAGATGTCTTCTATATCAGGGATGTTGTCAGAAAGTAGAACTTTCTGGAGTTACTATGCAGTTAACAAATTAGTAGAGTTTGATTGGGCTATTTATTTGCACGCCAAATTGACAAGGAAATCTATGTAAGGGCACCTCCGGGCGTAGATCATAGAGAGATGAAATCTGGCTTCTTAACAAAAGTATCTATGGTCTGAAGCAATCTGGGGAGAAGGTGGTATGAATGCCTTACCGAGTGTCTAAGGCAAATAGGTTTCACCGCCTCACCAGCTGATGAATGTGTTTTCATCAGGCAGCAAGATGGTATCAAGGAAACTGTCCTTGTATACATTGGTGACATTTTGTACATCAGCAGATCAGAGGAGTAAATCCTTCTCTGATCAGGTAAGTAGAAAGTTTGCACTGAAGCCTCTAGGCCAGATTGACAAATTTCTGGAGGTTCAGTTCACAAAAACTGAGAAAGGATTTGAGCTTTCTCAGTGGGATAAAATCTTAGATTTGATTGACAGGTGCAACATGGCAGAGGCCAAGCCCTGTGACACTCCAATGCAAACAGATTTCCCAAAAAACATGTATAGTGATAGTGAGGATTTTGTACATAAAACTATGTACAAATCGATTGGGCTCACTCTTGTATATAGCAGGTTGGACTAGGCCTGACATCAGCCTATCTATAAATATCCTATCTAGGCACTCTGAAAATCCCAAACAAATACATTGGACTGGTATCAAGAGGTTCTTAGATACCTTAAGGCACAGCGAATCTCTCACTCTTACTTGAGCCTTCGTTTCAGAAATTCCTCAACTCTACACCTACTTTGATGCTGATTGGGCAGGTGATACCAAATCGAGGAAGAGTACTTCAGGTTATATTGTAAATCTTAATAACTGTCCAGTACATTGGCACTCAGGTAAGCAAAAATTAATTGCAACCTCAACAGCTGAGGCTGAGTACGCATGCTTGTCTAAAGTCTCCAACAACCTAGTATGGTTTGATGAACTCTTGAAGAGTTTATGGGGAGAACCAAATGCCTATAATTATCCACAAGGATAATCTTGCAGCAATTGAAATTTCAAAAGCTGAAGCCGTAGGCCACAGATCACGGCACATAGACATAATATATAAGCATGTTAGACAGTTGTCTAAAACAGGTTTCATAAAGACAATATATACTGAAACGAAGGAACAGATCGCTGACATTTTCACCAAGCCCTTGCCTAGAGCACAACACATGTACCTGCTAGAAAAATTACCTCTAACTATGTAAGTATAATTATTTCAATGATTGTAAATAGAGTGTGTATATATATAGCCCAATATATATGTGTGTAAAAATTCTGTAAATGCATAGAGAAGGGGATTGTCAGAAAGTAGAACTTTCTGGAGTTACTATGCAGTTTACAAATTAGTAGAGTTTGATAGGGTGATCAAACCTACCAATGACAGGGTGGTATTGAGCACCTCACTGTGATACTGTAGGGACACCCCTAAGTATAAAAGGGCTGTCAACTGTCATTTTTCTAGGAGACAGAAAAAAAAAGAAGAGAAAAAATAAGGAGATTCTAAGGATTGGTGGAGATACTGAGAAGATCCAAGACTCTGAGAGATATTAGGATCTGACAGACTAAGGTCTGTATGAAAGATATAGCAAAGAGATCTAGAGAAGATCTATAACCTAAAGAGAAAGGGACTTTCTAAAGAGGTTAGCTATATCTAAGAAGAGGTATGAGAGGAAGAACTGTGAATCCCTCATATGACTTCTAGTTCCTTGAGGGACTGTTTAAGAGGAACGAAAGAAGAAAAGACTCTGTATATATTTAAGAATAATATATTTATTGATTGTTCTGTTATAAATAAATCTGTTTTGATCTGACACAACTTGGCATTGCAATTTATTGAATGACTCTGTGATATAGATATAGGTTTAAAGATCCAGGCCAAACTCAATTAATATTATTTAACAGATGTCAAACTCAATTTCATTGAGGGCTAGATCAGCATTTTGATTTTGAGACAGTAGACCCCAAAATATTTTTCAGCGACAATGGATTAATCTATTGTCGATTCAGGTTTTTAGAGGTTTTACCCATCAACCACACAAATCACTGAAAATTAAGTTATATATACCCATGTTTCCCCCAAAATAAGACCTGGTCTTATGTTTCTTCTGCCACCAAAAAAGGCACCAGGTCTTATCCTGGGGGGATGTCTGCCACTGACTCACCTCGCAGGGACAGCATCAATAGCTCAATCCAGCAGGAGCCTACTTCCGGCCTACTTCTTCTGCCAACTTCTTCTGCAGCCGCTTGTCACTGCTTGTAGCTTGTAGAGGAATTACAGATCTAGCCACTATCTAGATGAACAGGGTTATAGTCTGGATTGTCCTCATCATCTTTCAACTCCAGGTCATCCATTTCCTGAAACAACGATTCATCTACTTCCACATTGTTTCCAGCTGGGAGGGGGGAAGAAAAGGAAAATAAAGGTGACATTTTATAGAGACAAAAGAGATGAATTCCAAGTTGAGTGCTCGTAATGACCACTTAGCTAAAAACTGAGGCAGCTCCAATAATTGTAAGTCCACCAGTTGGTAGTCAATGTTCCTCCCCATGACACACCTAAAAAGGTAGGGGCTTCAAACATATCAGTATGTTATGAGAGGGAGAGTGGTTCTCATTTACTGACCTTGGAAGGATGGAAGTCTGAGTCAACTTTGTGACAATCTTAGTGACAATCTTTGGCAGTTGGCAGAATTAGCCTGCAATACTGCATTCTAACCACTGCGCCACCCTGACTCTTAATACTGTAAAATGCTTTTGGAAAAGCATAATCCCCTGGATTGTATGAGAGCTATTGATAAAGCCTCTGGCACTAAAAACACATATATCAAACTATCTAAATCACCTACACACTCACACACAATGGTGTAGACCCCATCAAGTTTCTCCATGAAAGTTTCTCCATCCATGAAGCTGACAATAATATAGAAGTGATTTGTCATGACCTTCTGATCCCTTATACAACATCCCTTATGTTGGTCAGAATCTTTGTGCAACCATTTTATCTGAACTGATAACGTTTAAAGTGTCAGCAAAATGTTTGCCAGCATCTATCTGAATAAATGAGCAAAAAATTAGGATGCACAACATTGTTACAATTATTAACCCAATATATTGAACTTGGCTGCATTTGCAGAAAACATGCTATCAGTGTCCACACAATTCAAGACCATGTAGTTCAATTAAAGGTTGCAACACTACACAATGTAATTATGCAATTACATTTTTACATTAAATAATTAATAATAATAATAATTTATTAGACTTGTATGCCACCCTCTGTCCCTAAGGACTCAGGGCTCTAACAATACAAAACTCATTACAAATTTTACAATAAAAAGAAATTAAACCAAATACAAGCCTAAAAATTAAAATTCAATTAAAATTTTAAAATCCTCTAAAACAAACCCACCCCTCCCCTTGGTTAGTCCAGACTGGCCTGTTGAAAGAGCCAGGTCTTAAGATAACAGCAGAAGGAGCGTTGATCGGGGGCCAAACAAAGGCTCAAGGGGAGTTGGTTCCACAGGGTGGGTGCTCCCACAGAGAAGGCCCTGCCTCTGGGCACCACCAACTGATAATGTCTGGCCGACGGTATCACAAGGAGGCCCTGTCTGTGGGAGCGTACTGGACGATCGGAGTGTGATGCCGGCAGGAGATGCTCCCGCAAGTACCCCGGACCCAAGCCATGTAGGACTTTATAAGTTGTTACCAACACTTTGAATCTCACCCGGAAGGCAACCGGCAACCAATGTAGGTCGTGCAGGAGGGGTGTAATATGGGAATATCAGGAGACCCCCATCACAGCCTGCGCGGCCACATTCTGCACCAACTGCAACCTCTGGGTGGTCCGCAAGTCCCATGTAGAGGGTGTTGCAGTAGTCGAGTCAGGAGGTGACGAGTGAATGAGTGACTGTCCGTAAGGTACAGGTAAGGGGACAGCTGGTGAACCAGTCGCACCTGGGCAAATGCCCCCCTTGACACAGCTCCCACCTGCTCCTCCAAACTGAGCTGTGCATCCAGGAGGACACCCAGATTGCGCGCCCTGTCCACAGGGGGCAACACCTCTCCCCCCATGACCAAAGATGGTATATGAGATGAGTAATCCGAGATACTGGTACATACAGCCACTCAGTCTTTGCCGGGTTGAGTCGGAGCCTGTTCCTCCCCATCCAGATCCGCACCGCATCCAGAGAACGGAACATCATGGAGAGGGCATCACTGATGTTGTCTGGGGTGGAGATGTAAAGCTGGGTATCATCCGCATATTGGTGATACCTCACCCCGAAACCACGGATGATCTCACCCAGTGGCTTCATATAGATGTTGAACAGGAGAGGCGAGAGGACCGACCCCTGGGGCACCCCACAAGTGAGGGGCCTCGGGCTCGACCTCTGCTTCCCTGCCAACACCAATTGCGAGCAGCCTGAGAGGTAGGAGGAGAACCACCGTAAACGGTGCCTCCCACTCCCAACCCCCCAAGCTGCCGCAATAGGATACCATGGTCAATGGTATAGAAAGTCACCAAGATGTCTAATAGGACTAGGACAGAGGAAAAACCCCTGTCCCAAGCCCTCCAGAGATCATCTATCAGTGCGACCAATGCCGTCTCCGTGATGTGCCCAGGTCGGAAGCCTGATTGGTACGGATCCAGGTAATCAGCTTCCTCAGGGCATGTCGGTAGCTGTTGAACCACCATGCTCTCAACAACCTTCACTAAAAAGCAAAAGTTGGAGACTGGACGATAGTTATTCAAAATGGCTGGGTCCAAGGCAGGCTTCTTGAGGAGGGGCCTAACCACCGCCTCTTTCAAAATGTATGCAATTACATTTCATTATGCAATGAACTTATTCCTTGCATAGCCTGGAACACATATTTTCCTGTACAGATTACACTAGGTAAACACAGAAATTTTACATAGGTAAACACACCAGTTCCCTTGAAACTCTACAGCTTTCATTTTCTATGCATATATCAAATTCTTCTTTATTTCTATGGCCAAATTCCTTCATTTCACTTGCCTTCCAGTAGCTCCATGGGAGCTGAGCTCTATAGCACATTTTTCAGTGAATGTTCAGAAGCCACAGCACCCAATGCAACTCTCGTTAGTATGGCCGACAGTCAATCCAGTGTGCAATTCTAATTATGTATTCTCACCATATTGAATGGATTTTCATGGAACAGATTTAGGTGACTTTTCAGGAAAGACTTTTCTGGTATGATTGCACCTATTCAGCATGGCTATTAGATAGAACATGCAGGGGTTCCCCCCTCCCATAATGAGGTACTGTTGCCTTTAGAGGGGGAAAATAATATGACAACTCTTATATAAAATTATATATAGAAATTGGGATTGAGATTCAGGTTTGTACAATAAAAATGCAATAACATTGTTCCGGCTGCATCTCCTTTGGTAAATCCACAATTCTTCATATAATGATACATTCCAAATACTTGGCATGTAAATCAAAAGTGCCTTTATATTTTAAAAACATACTGATTTTTATAGCCACACTTCAGGAAATGTATTGTACAGTGGGACAAGTGTGATACAAGCCTACATCAGCTAAGAAAGTTCCCCTGGACCCATTTTACATTTCCAAATTAGGTTATTGCTCAATCATGTTCAATGTCCTCTCTTGCTCATTTTTGGAATATAGAAGTACTACTGACAGAATGATTGACTAAAGATCAGCCTTCTTAAATATTTGAGCACTCTACAGGAGTATAAGTACATTGACAAACCATAGCAAATAAGCTGGTTTAAGGACATGACATGAGTGACTGTCAGAGACTATATAGATAAGATAAGGTAAGAAAAGAATTGCAATGAGTATGTTCATAACATTGTAATTAAAATTTTCTCTTCTAAATTCTTCAGAATTTATAGATTCTAAGAAGACAGCTAATTTACTGTTTGCAATGGAATCTTTTATGGATGAAAATAGAGTTCATGGAACTAATGAATTAATTAGGGAAACTAATAACATGTACATTGTTTTTCTTAATGTTAGTAGGATTCATTTATTTTTAAAGAACCGAATTAATACAATATTGACCATACATGTAGGAAGTATTGATAATTGCTCTGTTACTATATCAACAGTTGAAGAAATGGAACCAGAGGATGAGTCCCTGTATAAATACAAAGGAATCTATTTCATAACTGGCTTCTGCTCACCTGAAACTTTAGATTCACTGGACAGTTTTGAAATCCGAGATGATGATACATTCATAATCACATATCCCAAATCTGGTAAGTTCAAAGATGTCTTTCAGATGTCTTTCTGTCCAATGCTGTTATTCAATTCCTCAGTATTTTGGTGGCTGTGACTCTGTTGTGCTATCAACAGATATTAAAACTTTGCATTTTTTAAGAAGCTGGAAATGTAGGAAAAATAAAGCTGCTAAATCTCTACTTTCATCATTTGTATTTTACTTGACATTGCTGGATGGATGACCTTGGCTAGTCACTTTCCCTCAGCCCTATCTACCTCACAGGGTTGTTGTGAGGAAAATAGGAGGAGGAAAAAGTATCAGGTAAGTTTGCCACCTTGAGTTAGTGCTAAAACTAATAAGGGCAGGATAGAAATAAATAGCAATTCTTTTCTCATCCACCGATTATTTTAATCTATCAAGTATAGTAGAGTTAATTATCTTTATGCATCTCTGAAATGTTTGCTGTTCTCCCTGATAGGAAGGTAGGTTTTGCATAAGTTCAACGTTCTCCAAATAATAACGGGTGAATCTATTTAATTTTTTCTTAATTGCAGGCACAATATGGACTCAGAATATTGTCAGCTTGATTCTTTATGAAGGTCATCGAGATGGAACTGAAAATGTTACCCTCATTGACCGGGCACCATGGCTGGAGAATAATATTTTCCATGTAGATTTACCCAGTCGCCCATCACCTCGTGTCATTTGTTCCCATCTGCCCTACTATTTGGTACCCAAAGGATTACAAAATAAAAGGGCAAAGGTAGGATTTATTTTTCTACATTATGGAATAGGATGGGGGGCTGTCAAATCTTCTTTTAGCGGTGTATCTGTATATTTTAATGACAAGTGGGCAAGGACAAAGAAACAGATGCTATTTTGATCTACAGTGTTTTTTTGTTTGTTTTTTTGTTTTTTTGTTTGTTTGTTTAATTGGTCTTATATGCTGCCCTATCTCCCGAAGGACTCAGGGCGGCTCACATAAAAAACACCAAATACAAAAGTTAAGAAAAATTAAAAACAAATTAAACTAATTAGACCAAATAAATATTTGAAACCCAACCCACAAAACATTTAAAACAAAAGCAAACAAAAGTTTGGTGGATGATAATGAAATTTGAAGTGTGAGCAAAAAATATACCTTAAACAAAACAGGTGTTAAAAACAGAAGGTCATGTCCATCTGAAATAGCTAAGAACCAAACTGAGTATCGAACCCCTTAAGCTTATTTTTCCCAAGGTGACACTCCCAAGTAGATTGTAACACCTTGTGTTCCATGGCCAGTTGCTATCTTAACATATCTGGAGGATGTCAAGTTGAGGGATGCTATCTTTAGCCCTCAAAATGCCTTCCCACAATTTCTACTCTCAGTCACTCATGGCCTAGTCACCGGAAGCTTCACTGGTGCAAAATGCAGCAATTGGCATTTGTGTATTCTCTAGAACAGCATTCATTACACCTCTGCTTTGGAAACTTCATTTGCTACTAGTTTGCTTCTGGATCCAATTCATTGTGCTGGTTTTGACCTTTAAACCCCTTTATAAGTAGGGAACATGTTATTTGCAGGACCTCCCCTCCCCAGTTGCAACTATGCATCACATCAAGCCCAGCAGGAAAGGCATGTTCAGGTCCCATCAGCTAGGGAGACTTGTCAGGCAGGACCTAGGAGGAAAGCCTTTTCTTCTGTGGTCTCTGCCAGATGGAAAATCATTCCCCCAAGTAGAGGTTGGCCCCAATCCTGTTCGTCTGCTGGAAGGTTCTCAAAAACATGGTTTTGCTAATGAGCTTTGAGATCCCATGATGTAATAGAGCCCATTAGATGAAGGTGTGAAAGTTACTTGGTGCCCTCGCTGTATCCTTTAGGTTTTTTTGACTAGATGTTATCATCTTTCTCTTACAGATTATTTATGTGCTTAGAAATCCAAAGGATGTCTTGGTTTCTGATTACCATTTTCACAAAATATCAGTCAGAGTAGAGACCCCAAAAGTCTTTGATACGTTCTTGGAGAGGTTTTTGGCTGGCAAAGGTAAGAAGAATTTGATCATGACAATTATGGATAACAGTTTATGAATATATTTCAATCTGCTTCGCACAAAGACCAAACAATCCGCCCTCTCTCCTAACATAAGAAATGAATAACGATTCTCTATACTCGTGCAGTAATTTGTGTAAACTCTACAGAAATATTTTATATGGATGGATGCAGAAGAATGCAGGGCCCCTAGAACAACTATGATGTAAAAGTGAGTGGGGGAGGAAAGAGAAGGCAGTTTATTAAGGGAGAAAGATGAGAAATACTAAGATATATTTAATATAGAGGAGAAATTGGAGCAGAATTGTTTAGCAGTTCAAAATCGGGATGTGAATGAATGAGTTGGAGTGGATGCATAGAATCTAAAGTTTTAAAAAATCAATATGAGTTAATGAACCAAATACTCAAATGAAATCACAAGGGAAGCATTTTAAGGGTTGGAAAGAGAAAAGAGCTAACCAGAGTAAGTCTGATATTTGAAGAAGTATAAAATTTTTTAAAGAAGTATAAAACAATTAAATCAGATTTCCCCAAAGTTCCAAATAAGAAAAAGCAAAGAAATGAAGCAATATACCAGCATCTTGACAAAAATCCCCCCTTAACAAGTTGGAGTATATAACCACATTAGTTGCAACTCTACACATTCCTTCTCTACTCATTCAGTGATGTTAGGCCAGCCCCTCTTTGCTTCTCTCTAATATATAGAGACAAATAGTTAAACACTACAAAGGCTTCCATACAAAGTTTCTTTATTGGATCTTATTAGGTATCCTCAAGGTATAACTCACACTTATGTTGAGATTCATCTAATGTCCAATCTTTCCATTGTTGTCTTCACAGTGTGAAAAGATGGTTATCTTCATCCCATAATTATACAGCAAGGGAAGCTCCAGCACGATGCTGGATCCAGGCAAGAGTGAACAAAGGCTTCCCCCAACCCACTGAACCCAATTCAGTGACCAATCAGGATTACAGATGTGACCACATGATATGAACTACATCTCCCATGAGGCACCAACTACATTTCTCATGAAGCATTCCCTTAAGGGGACAGCTCCCAATTCCCAACTAACTATATACTGTCTAATCAGCACACCCTCAGTTGTGCTTTCATGCTTTGATCTTTAGGCCCACCAAGCCCATAATGGAGGAAACTCACCAGGATCATAATGGAGGAAACTCAAGCATTAACAATGTAGAAAGAGCCATGGTGGCGCAGTGGTTAGAATGCGGTACTGCAGGCCACTTCTGTTGACTGACGGCTGCTTGCAATTTGGCAGTTCAAATCTCACCAGGCTCAAGCCTTCCACCCTTCTGAGGTTGGTAATATGAGGACCCAGATTGTTGGGGGCAATAGGCTGACTCTGTAAACTGCTTGGAGAAGGCTGTAAAGACCATGTAGAAAAGCCTAAGTGCTATTGCTATTGCTATCCCTGAGATAGATGCTCAGCTGGATTATTGCGGCACTGAGACGAACAATTGAACTCAGCAACTTTGAAGACTGCTCTCATGTTTATGCTAAACCCATTTCTCCCCTATCAGTGTTTTGTAGTTCATGTTTTGTAGTTCATGGCTAGACTGTGTAGATATTTGGGTAACCACCAGTTGAGCTATCATGCTTAGATCTCATCCCACCATAAAGTTAAGTGGAGGAAATTCAAGCATTAATCCTCATGTTTATGCTAAACTCATTTCTCTCTTGTCAGTGTTTTGTAGTTTGTGGCTAGACCATGTAGAAGGCTGGTACTCTCATAAGAATGATTTCAATATTCTCTTCCTGTCTTATGAAGAAATGAAAAAGGTAAGATGTGTTTGTGTTGTATAGTGCAATATGTACAACCATCAAGCACAGAAAACTTTAGAAATGATGGGATATGTAAATAACTTATTCCAATAGGGAGTAGCAGAGGAGACCACAGAGCCAATCTTGGCAAGGCTTTTTTTTTAGCCTAGCTTGGGAACTAGCCAGCCTCTGATGCAGCCAGGATTGCTAAGAATATGAGTCTGAATGTGGCACATAAATATATTGTGAAGTAAAAATGTTTATCTCAAAGTAATTTTTTCAGTAGGAAAAGAATTAAAGTTTAATGTGCAAGATACGTATTACAAAGCAATAATCTTGAGAATTCCCAAAATATATCAACTATATTTTCCATCTTTTCTCCATTGTTATGGATAAACTAATACAAAGCTTTATCAAATTGCAGGATCTGAGAAGTTCTGTACTGAAAATATGCAACTTCCTAGGAAAAAAACTAACTGAAAAGGAGGTGGATGATGTGGTGGATAAAGCTACATTTGATAACATGAAAGTGGACTCTAGAGCAAACTACACATTCATGCCTCCTGATGTGCTAGATTTCAGCAAAGGAAACTTTCTTCGCAAAGGTAGATCAGAAATAATTCATATGCTGAGGCTATGCTTTTGGTATGTGCCAGGCTTCATCTGAAACCAGGTTACCACCTTCATCTGAAAGGCACTTTCTAAAGTGATATGGACTTGTCCTAACAGACTCTCTTTCTGCTGTCTCTCCATGATGTTGTGTTTGCCTCATCAGCAGCCTACATTTGAGGCAGCCGCAACTAAGCCTTTCTTAGTTGTGCCAATGTTAAAGTGGTGTTCTCCTTTTCACCCTAACAAATTTCGGGCATGGATATAATCCAACCTGTTTCAATGATCATTCTGTTGGTTGCACAGTCTAATGATTCTTTGGGTGTGGAATTGTTTTAGCTCATACTGACCACTTTAGGATGGTCGAGACACATCTTCTTTCTCTACCTTGGGTACTCTCCTCCACTAGGAGTGGGGTGGGTCATATGTTTAGGATGCTGGATAGGGCACTGTCCTCCAGTCTTAGAACTACCTCCTCTAAATCTGCAGGGACATATGCAATGATCCAAAGCATCAATCATGTATCTTAGGCATTGGGTTAAATGACTTAACTTACAACCATTTAGAACCTCACTGGGAGGTGACTTCCCAGTAAGAGATACTTATGGCAGGGGAATCACTCAACACCTAGATAGAGAGATCTTTGCCTTCTACCAAGTCTTCCTCCTGTAATCCAGCTCAAGTTAAAATAGTAAGGAAGAGTTTCCCACCCAAAAACTATAAACACAGATTTTTAAGAACTGTTTGATGGGCAGGGAAGTGGTTAAGCATTCCTTTGATAACTGAGGAACGTGCAATGTTCCAAGTTAGTCAGCTTTTGCAAACTATTACCCTCTTTCTCCATCTCAGAGAAGCCTCTAGTAGGTAAGGTAATTGGAGAGTGAAAACTACCACTGAAGACCTTTGATCCCTATAGCCTTTTTACTTCATCCCTACAGTCCCCACCTGACGCCCTGAAATATTTTATATACAGTAATGTGAAAAAGAAAGTACACTCTCTTTGAGTTCTATGGTTTTATGTATCAAGACATAGTAAAAGTCATCTGATCCTTAGCAATTCTTAAAAGTAGGTAAATACATCCTCAGATGAACAACAACACATGATATATCACACCATGCCATCATTTATTTTATAAAAAGAAAGCCAAAATGGAGAAGCCATGTGTGAAAAATTAAGAACCTACTTGCTTCTTCCATAGGTATGAAGAGGCTCAGTAACAGCCAATTGCTGTTAATCAAGTGCCCTTAATCAATTGATCATCAGCAAGTGTAACTACCTCTATAACACCCAAAGTTTTATGAGTTTGCTAATCTCCAGCATTGAGTGTGTCTTAATACAATGCCAAACAGGAAGGTAATAATCTTGGAGAAGCAATTGTTGCTGACTATCAGTCTGGGAAGGATTTTAAGGTCTTTTCCAAACAATTTAATGTACATCATCTACAGTGAGGAAGATTATTCACAAGTGGAAAACATTCAAGACAGTTGCCAATCTTCTTGAGTGGACTTCCCAGCAAATTCACCCCAAGGTCAGACTTGCAATGCTAAGAGAAATTGCAAAAAATCCAAGAGTTACATCTCAGACCGTACAGGCCTCAGTTAGAATGTTAAATGTTAAAGTTCATGACACGACCATTGGAAAAGGATTGAACAAGTATGGTTTGTTTGGAAAGGTTGCCAGGAGAAAGTCTCTTCTCTCTAAAAAGAGCATTGCAGCACAGCTTTGTTTTCCAAAGTTGCATCTGAACAAATCACAAGACTTTTGAAACACTGTCCTTTGGACAGATGAGACCACAGTGGAGATGTTTGGCCACAATACACAGTGCCATGTTTGATGAACATTAAACACTGGATATCAGCACAAACATCTCATACCAACCACTAAGTACGGTGGTGGAGGAGGGATGATTAGGACTTGTTTTGCAGTCACAGGATGTGGACACCTTGCAGTCACTGAGTTGACCAAGAACTCCTCTGTATACCAAAGTATTGTAGAATCACATGTGAAGCCACCTGTCTGACAAGTAAGGATTGACCAACATTGGGTCATGGAACAGGACAATGACCCCAAGCACACCAGCAAAACTACAACAGAATGGCTGAAAAGGGAAAAAATCAAGGTGTTGCAATGGCCCAAAGTCCAGACCTCAACCCGATTGAAATGCTGTGGTGGGACCTCAAGTGAACTGTACATAAACAAATGCTCACAAACCTCAATTAACTGAAGCAATGTTGTAAAGAACAGTGGGCCAAAATTCTTCCAAAATGGGATCAAAATTCTTTCAAAACTATTGAATCGTGTTTTACACACATAGCTTCTCCATTTTGGCTTTCTTTTTATAAAATAAATCACAACATGGTGTAATGTCGTGTTGTTCATCTGAGATTTTATTTACTTACCTTTAAGAACTGCTAAGACTAGATTTTTACTATGTACTCATACATAAAACTGAAGAACTCAAACCGGGTATACTTCCTGTTAACACGACTATATATACACACAAACTTAAGTCACAGAAAAATGTGTAAGAATGAACACTTTGGTGACAGGATGACATAAATAGTCTCTAGTTTAATTGAATACAAAAAACGTTGACATATTTTCAACCACTGTTTCCCAGGCACTATTGGGGACTGGAAGAACCTCATGACTGTTGCCCAGAGTGAAAGGTTTGATTGTGTCTTTAAGGAGAGGATGGAAAAGCTGCCCTTCAAGTTCTGCTGGGATATTCAGGAGGATCCTCAGCCTATTTCCAGCTCAGCGGAGGAAAATAATCTGTGATATACACCTTCAAGTGGTTTGAATCAGAAATGATCTTCCAAGAGTCGTATTATGTTGTAATGTTTAATTCTCAACTCTACAACGATCATAGAACAGAGCAACTTTAATTTCTTGTTAATATTAAATTATTGTTAAATATTGTTTATTGAGTTAATTTCCACACCTGCCTGACTCTGGGTGTTGTGAATGAAATAGAGCCCCACATAACACTTATAACATAACACTTATATTTTCTGCCTCCCTAGAAATATATATTGTTTGCTATATCATCTTAGCCCAACTCCTGAAGGGAAAACCATGTTTTTAAAGTTTTTTTGTGTGGGGTGGGAAGACTAACATACTCAGGGTACTAGAAATCTTGGCACCCCAAGGATGGGGTGGGGAAGAGATTGAAACAAAAAACGGCATCTTACGGGATGAGGGTGGCGCAGCTACAGTTGGAAACCGTCAGCCAGTGCACACTCACTGCCCTTTGTATGCGGGGTGTTTTCTGGATGTAGCCATAGCATGCCAGCCCCTCACTGATGATGCACCTCAGCCCCATTGCAGGCTGCCGCCACCACTCAGCTAACCTGTCCAGTCCGAAGAAAGGCCATGAAGAAGTGGTAGAGCACATCCAGGCCCAGCAGGCAAAAGGCCACCGCGAGCAGGGAAAGCCAGATCCCCAACAACACCATGGCTGCCCAGGCCCATCAAAGTTTGGGGGAGGCACACGATCCTGGCTGGGCCTAGGTGGCTATGGTGCCAATAGGAATCCAGCTTTCCCCGCTCGCAGTGGCCTTTTCCCTGCTGGGCCTGGGCATGCTCTACCACTTCTACATGGCCTTTCTAGCTGGCCTCTTCGCCTCCTTCATGCTGGGTGGGCCTGGCGCTCCAGGAGTAGATGGCAGCAATCCACAGCAGTGCCGAGATGCGTTGTTTGCACAGGCCAAGGGCAAGAGCCAAGATGCTGAGCAACAATCTTCTCTCCAACCGGAAGCAAAAACAGATGGGAAGGGACGGAGTAGGCGGGCCAATGGTGTCTGGGAGCAGCTTCCCCACCCCCTGCCTCACCTTGTCTTGGCGTGTGGTGGCGGCAGTAGCCAGAGACAGAGGTGTAGGGGAGAGGCATGCGGTTTGGCATGCTGGATGAGCCCAGCCACATGGGATCAAGCAGGCATTTCTGGTCCGCATCACGTGCCTCCACGTTTCTCTGCCTGCTGCTGGTGCCACTGCCACACCTGCTTTTTGGTGGTCCAGCTGCAGATTCCCTGCTGCTGGATACCTCCCCCCCCACACACACATACACGCAGGCACATACACACACACACACACACACACATCTGAAAGGCTGGAGACACTGGTGCAGACGGGGCGCTTATCTTCAACCTGATGGCATGCGCAGGCATTCCCACCAGGATGGGATGTGCCGGGCCTGTGCTCCAAACAAAACAAAAGAAAGCCTATTTCTCTTCAGAACTCTCCTCCTATAATCAACTACTGTGTTTTATAATTGAAGGGGGGGAAAGCATCACCTTCAAAACAACTATCTTTATCCAAACCCTTAGTACAACAATGCAGTTAATTTGAGGACAGCATTTTCTGCTTTTCCAGAAAGGCCATTTTCTGCAGGAATACACAAGTGACACAAATCTCAAATGTTGAAGTCTGTTTATTACCAGGGATGAAAGCCACCAGAAAAGAAGTCACTTGATTTTAACATACTTCACCCTTCTCTTTGAAGAAAAAGATATCCCTCACATGTGCATCTTTCCGGCTACAAGTGTCCAACCAAACCTACGGATCAAAATAGCTAGTAGAGGAATTTCAGATCTAGTCACTATCTAGATGAACAGGGTTATAGTCTGGATCGTCCTCATCATCTTCCAACTCCAAGTCATCCATTTCCTGGAACAACGATTCATCTACTTCCACATTGTTTCCAGCTTGGGGGGTGGGGGGGAGAGAAAAAGAAAATAAAGTTGACATTTTATAGAGACAAAAGAGATGCTTGTAAAGACCACTTAGCAGTCTCAGCTAAAAAAAACTGACCCAGCATGCAAAGAACCCATCATTTCCAAAGAAGACAGAAACTGCACAGTGGGCAGTCTGTACCTACACAATCAACTCAAGCAAATGGGAGTGAGCTTACATTGTGTTCTTTCATGTGACATGTAATAAATTTAGAAGGCCTATACAGCAAGGCTGTCAAACTCAAGGATCGGGATCCGGCCTGTGGGGGGTTTAGATCTGGCCCAGGGGGCCACCCTGGAAACAGCCAAGGACTGACCGCCATGCCTCTGCCAGCGAAAACGGAGCTTGGGAGGGCCGTGAGTGGTCCTCCCAGGGTCTGTGTTTGGCCACAATGGCCTCGCCAAGTTCCGTTTTCACTGGCAGAGGGATTCAGGAGCCCATTGCAACAACAGCAGAGCCTGGGAGGGTCACATACAGCTTCCCTGAGCTCCATTTTCGCTGGCAGATGGCTGCCAGCCAAAAACGGAGCTTGAGTGACATTGAGTTGGCCAGGCCTCCAGCCAGGCCCTTCCTAGCCACAGCCCTGCGGCCCCTGGACGTCTGATGCAGCTCTTAATGAAATCAAGTTTGGCACCCCTGCTATACAGGGCTCATATAGCATGGCTCTGAAGTTAAGGAAATATCTTGATACTTGCCATTGCATCGTTTTGAATTAGTAACATAAAATTTATGTTAAATTTTTTTTTAAGGAGTATAATTTTCTGCAAGCCAAAAATAGTTAAAGCAGCAGAGGAAGAGAAAAATTCCACTGTTTTCCTCCAATTGCTTTTCCAACTGCTTATGCTAGGAATCCTCTAAGAAGTTTGCTGCAGCTAAAAAAAAGCATTTTTTAGGATATGGACATATTGCCAGTGTATAGTTTGAATTTGAGTTAACCACACAGAATCAATGATATACATCTCTATACAACGAAGAAAAAGATAAGTGGAGCAATAGTGACACCTTCTGTCTTCTATGATATCTGCTGAGTTAATTTTGTCCCTTATATTATTAAGCTTAAGGGCCTTGGTGGTGAAGGCTGTTAAACACCTAGCACTTAGCTCCAGCTGCCTGCAATTAGTGCAGCTAATCCCACCAGGCTCAAGGTTGACTCAGCCTTCCATCCTCCCGGGGTAGGTAAATTGAGGACCCAAGATTGTTGTGGGCAATAAGCTGACTTTGTAAAAATGCCGCTTGGGGGGGAGGCAAAAGCCCTAGTAATAAGCAGGCATATACAATAGAATGAAGGCTACTGCTGAGCACATTGGGTTGTGCTGCAAAGATTGTAAGCCGCCCTGAGTTTCCGGAGAAGGGCGGCATATAAATGTGAATTAAAAAAAAAAGCTTAAAGGTTATGTTGGAAGAAAAATACCTACAGCTAGGCATGTAGGAGATAATGGTATAATGTCGAAGGTGTTGTGTGTGTATGTCTTTGAGTCAGTCTTAACTCCTGGCAACTGCTTGGACTAGTCCCTGCAGTTTTCTTGGACAGATTTTTGTAAGTTATTTGCCTTCATGGTTGAAGCAAAACATTTTTTTAAATAATTTTTTTTTTAAATTACATTTATATGCCGCCCTTCTCCGAAGACTCAGGGCGGCTTACAATTTTTGGAGCACAACCCAATGCGCTCAGCAATAGCCTTCATTCCATTGTATATGCCTGCTTATTACTAAGCGGCATTTTTACAAAGTCAGCTTATTGCCCCCAACAATCTTGGGTCCGCAATTTACCTACCCCGAGAGGATGGAAGGCTGAGTCAACCTTGAGCCTGGTGGGATTCGAGCCTACAGTAATTGTAGACAGCTGGATCTTAAGAGCAGGCATTTATCAAATTGCATGTCATATCAGCAAAATGGAATTCTATAAAGGATCATGAATATTTCAGGTGTTTTGGGGCTTTTTTTGAATATATGTTTTATTGGTACATTTTCCTTTTAAAGAACATAAAAATATTGCATGTCTATCTGAACAGCGTGTTGTCTGGGCACAATTAATTTTAAGTAAAGATATTTCAGGAATTAAAATTGGAGTTTTTCAGACATATTCTCAGTTTAAACCAGATCCAAAGTTATTTGATTTCAGCTGAAACTTAGCATTTTACATCCACATAAGCAGACATGCTTGCTCAGTTAGCTTTTTCCTTTCTGGCAAGGCTGTCAAAGTCCTGGCCTGTGGATATATCACGTGCTAGCCACTCCCACGCCCGGTTTAGCGAAGCGGGGAAAAGTCTCAATATGTCACGTGATGCCACCGTGACGTGAGTTTGACACCCCTGTGCTAGAGGCTCATTATCACAAGAGGGCAGATAGAGATGTAAGAATATATTTTGGTTGAAGGGATATCTCCCAGATTTCACATTACCCTGAACCAGAAATAACTGCTTGTTTCCAAAAGCATATAAGTAGCTTATTCCACTTTATTATTGTAGCATTGGAGGCAAAATTTAGCCAATTGATATGAAAATACCAGTACAGTTAGTGGTAAATGCCAGTATATTTAGTAGTAAATAGCTTTTACCATTAAAATTATATCCTATAGCCGTGATGGCGAACCTATGGCATGCGTGCTGGAAGTGGCATGCAGAGCCATTTCTGCTGGAACATGAGAGGGCTCCCAGAAGAGCCCCATTGCACATGTGTGCATGCCGCCCGCTCATCAGCTGATTGTCGGGTATCTGGTGTGCATGCGGGGGGCGGGGGGAGATGTGCGTGCATGCATGGGGGGCCTCACGCGCATGCGTAGAGACGTGCACCACGCCGGGGGGGCACGCACATTCAGCACGGGAGCCCAAAAAGGTTAGCCACCACTATAGTAATTAAAGTAGAAATAATAGAAGGTTACCATCTTCTAAGAACTGAATATCAGACGTATCAAGATTATGATCTGTTTCAAACAGCTGCTTTCCTATTAAGGAATGAAAGAAGTAAGTTGATTTGGATAGTGGTATAATCAATACACACACACACACACACTTTAGGTTACAACTCTGGAAATAAAGCTATGATGGCGCAGAAGAATGAAAATGCAGGTCAAATATCAGGAACTACAGTACTTCTGAGTTTGAAGTCTGAAGAGTGATGACCAGATAATTTCCACTATCAGATAATATGGGGTGCCATGATTAAACTGAATTATTTTAAAACAAATGTAATACATTACACCTAGGGGCTGACCCTTAAGTTATAATTTGGGTCTGGTCTAGATGTGTACATGCAAATAAAATGATTATGTGCATAGGCCTTCTCTACTTCCTTACCCCTAATGTGTTTTTCTGCATACTATGTTAGAGAAAATTAGGTTTTAATACACTGGTAAACTAAGACAAAAATCCTAGCTTACTTGAAAGTTATAATTTGGAAATTACAGTGCACCTACAGAAGACCCCTACTGAGTTTGATAACCTTTCTCTCTTATAGAACTAGGGCATGCGGTATTAGCAAAATGTACAACTCAAGTAAGGAGTTTCATATATTGTGGTACCTTGGTACTCAACTACTCTGAAACTCATAGAATTTGATACTCACCACATTTTGACATGAAAATTTTGTCTCCATCCTCATTTGTTTGATACTCAATGTACAAGATAGAACTTATCTATGTCAGCTACATTGTGACTCACTACATTATTCCTTACAGGAAAAAATTATTTGGGACTCATCGCTTTTCATAACTCATTGTGCTCCCAGAATCAATTAACAATGGGTACCGAGGTACCATTGTATTTCTTCGCATCTACAGTAAAAATATCTATTCAAACTTTTATCAGTGTCAACTGTTTTTTTTTTTTTAATTAGATTTATATGCCACCCTTCTCCAAAGACTCAGGGCGGCTTACAATTTTTGGAGCACAACCCAATGCGCTCAGCAATAGCCTTCATTCCATTGTATATGCCTGCTTATTACTAAGCGGCATTTTTACAAAGTCAGCTTATTGCCCCCAACAATCTTGGGTCCTCAATTTACCTACCCTGAGAGGATGGAAGGCTGAGTCAACCTTGAGCCTGGTGGGATTCGAGCCTACAGTAATTGTAGACAGCTGGATCTTAAGAGCAGGCATTTAACAGCCTGAGCCACCAAAACTCTTTGACTTCTGTATTTCTGTGGATAATTTGGACTGCTTTTTGAACACTGATATTTTTCACCGTCCTGTGTTTCATGACTAACCAATTTGATATGGCTTGTGTGGATTTCATATATCAAATGAAAAAAATAAAAATCGTCCAGCAATCCAAGACCAGACACACAGCTTGTATAAGACAACTATATCCCACCTGTTAATTTATTTTTGCCGCACTGTTCTTCTTCTTTCATCTGTTTTCTCTTAATTTCTAAAAGTTCCAAATCAAATGTTGCCTTCCAGCGTAGAAAGTTTTCAATAGTGACAGGGGTGCCATGAAAGCATTGCTACACAAATGGAGAAGAATAAGATAAAGTTCCAAAAAATGTAACAAAGGACAAGAGCAGCCTAATAATGTCACCAGCTTTCCAGTTCTGATATTTCAAACCTACTTTCACATAAACAGCTAGGAAACAGAGGCAACTATAATCCCAGCCAGAACTGTCCTGAAACAGTTCTGTGGACAGTACTGACAACAATTACTGTGAGATTCTTATCAATGGAAGTGGCAAAGTTTAAAGCATATGATTGGTTAAACAGCACATTCAAATAACAGTCCTAAATTGAGAATCATCTGTATGTAATTACATTATCCTATGAAAATATATTCATAGTCATTAGATACACATATAAACATTTTGGTGGTTCTGTAGGTAGTTTACCTAACTAACCAAGATTTTACATACAGACCGTGGGATTATATTAGCCTTATTTGTCACACTATATTAATAAGCCATTTAAAAAGAGGTGAGAAAGCTAAAAAGACTATCATTCAGCAACCATAAACCAACAGAATAACAAATATTCCCTTTCCTCTGCTAAGGGCAACTAATTGATTGTGGCTATTTTCCTTTCATTTACATATATATGTGTGCATGTACACCTTGGAATTCATTTTGACCGCTGGGTATTGTGTTAAGGTATTGAGATTTAAGAGCTGACCAGCTGCTGCAATGATGAAATGTAAGGCTGATGAAATGTAAGGCTGATGCAAGAAGGATGAATCAGCAAAGATATTGTTTTAACACTATGTATGGGTCCACAGTTTTACCACTTTAAGAGGTGTTTATATAAGGCAGCCATTACAGTGTGTGTTTCTCTCTCCTTGTGTCCTGTCTCCATTGCAGAGTTTTCCGAACAGAGTTAAGAAGATTGCTTGCTTGTCAGATATTTGCCTACCATGTATATTTCTGTATATGTCTTGTATATAAACCACTGTTAATGTCTAAGCCTCTGTGTGCTGTTTTTTTTCTCCTTGGTTATCTCACATAACCTCTATCTATAGTCTATAGTCACATTGCAAACATTCTGACATATTGTTTAGACCAGTTCTTGCAGGGTTTTGGGCAAGATTTTCAGAGTGCTTTTCCATTGGTAGTCTTGTATAGTTAATGGCAGGTCACATTGCAAACATTCTGACATATTGTTTAGACCAGTTCTTGCAGGGTTTTTTGGGCAAGATTTTCAGGGAGTGCTTTTCCATTGGTTTCCTCTTAGGCAGGACTAGAATGTATGGTATCCAGGATCATAGCGTACTATCTTAAATCACTACACTTTAGCAAATACTAAATTTATATAGCTAGCAAGTATCCTAAAACTGGACCTACCTAATTATAGGATTCTTGGTGAGGCTAAAACAACATCCCAACATTTCTCTAAACACCATAATGTTACCCAACTTGAGTTCAGGTGATTTAGTTTATCTACTTCAACATAGTCATACTGAATCCCTTCATGTTTCCCACCTGCTTTCTGAAAAGAGACCATCAAGTCTGTGTGTGTGTGTTCAAACACACAGTACACACACACACGTACATGTATATAAATATATACTTCCATTAAACAGAACATTGGTCCATAAAAATTAAGCTACTGGATTCTTAGCACGGAACAAGAAACAAAATCCATGGGTTTATATTGCATAATCTTGCATGATTTTGGATGAGTGGCCTATCCATCCATCCATTTATCTATCTATCTCTATCCATCCATCCATCAATATCACCCTTGTTGTTCTTCAGTGACCCCTGTATCAGATTAGAAACACTGTAAAAAAAATCAGGTTAGACTCAGATACTATAAATGCTACTTTTTCTTTCTTATAACCAATGTGTTCATGAATTTTATCACCTTTTCTGCCTCCTCTGCTTCTTTCTCCTTCTGTTTCTTTTCTGCTTCTCTTCTTGTTTTTATTAAATCTACTATTTCATTCAGTCTTTCTTGCACAGCTGACACCAGTGTGAAGATCATTACCATGCCTAGATTCTCTTCTGCCTGAAATACAAAGAGAAAATAGCTTTACTTGCAAAGAACTTGGAGTTAAAATCATAATTTCTGTTATACAAAAAATTTAGGAAGTGTGGTAAGAATGGCTTTAAAATACAATACAAAGTAGGTAGAAACATATAACAAACCATATCACCAACAAAACTTTTCAGTTTTCATTCATACGCTTTTCATAGCAGCAAATAATTTTGCAAAAGGAATTTTTTAAAATGTGGTGGGTTGCCGTTGAATTTTTTTTCAGCCCTACAATGCATTTCAAAGTTTATGAACATCAACAATTGGTAGCTATTACAAAATTACATAAACACTTGTATCTTCTATAAGAAGGTATTCTAATTTCTCTCCCACCTAATACCCAGTGAGTCCAAGTTTTATAAAATAAATTATGAAGTACTTACATTCCTTTGTGTTAGCTGCAATATCTATTAACCTTTAACTTGAAAAATCTAATCCTGATACTTTTGTCATAACCTTCTGGTTTTCAAGCCACATGTATTTTTACTCACTGAATAAAAGCTGAACTACATCTAAAGAACTACTGGTATCAAGAAAAAACAGTTTGCTCTGAATATTTGTTACCTGTTCCTGCAATAGTTTTAATAGGTCTGCAATGTCATTATTTTCAAGATTTTCATGTGCAAGCAATTCATATAATGGAACTTCATCTGGATACTTTTCTGAATAGGTGAATTTGAGAGTTGTCTGAACAGCTGTAGTGGAACAGAAAAAAAGCAGTCCAACTGAAATTATTAATATTAACCATTTAGTTAGGAATATCATCATTGTGGGAAGATCAGAAGACAAACAATCCATTTCACTCAAAACACTGTTGGATTCCTGCTGCCAGACAGCAGATGAGAAGAAGTAGCAGTTTCTACCTTCTTTTTTAAATCACCTTTCAAGGTTTTTAAAATTACTTTTATTGAACTTTTAACATTCATAGAAATGTGGGATAAAACTCTATGTTGGTCACACCTAAAAGAATTGGAAAAATGATAAAATACCTATGCAGGAGGAAGTTATCAAGAAAATTATGGACTGTGCTGAAATGAGTAAATTGACATTTGAAATTAGAGAACAAGAAGATAAACAATTTTATATGTGCGGTTTTGGTCCGCACTTGGAGGGCCGCTCATTGTTAAGGCCAAATACGTCAAGAAGACTCCACGCAGGTTCTTCCTCGGATGAGCTGACCCCGACACAGAGTCCGGGGGGCTCTTTTATTGGGTGAGTATAGGCAGGGTTTAGCAAATGCACGTTACAAATCATGCCATATAAGGTATTTTAGCTATATATGTTACCACAGTAAATTTTCCTATACAAGCTTCACTTTTGTGCGAGTAAGGTATAGAAACGTTGCTGTTTGTGGTTTCGTGGTTAGAACGGGATATGTAGAAACAGACAGACAGTGCAGCTACATTTTCTGCTGCTAACTTCCTTGTACATGGTCTGACTCTGATAAGAATCTACACATACAGGTTACACAAAGGTTACATGTCAAATACAAAAGCAAGGGTTATATATGTCTAATACAAAGCAAAGGTTAAAGATGTCAAATACAAAAACGACTTAATGGATCTTCGCCACATCTCCTCTGTTTTGTTTTTTTTCAAAGGTAACCGTCTCCTTCTTCCTCGTAGGGTGCGAAGGGTGGGGTGTACAAGGAGATGCTGCTAGGGTTCTGGTCAGTGGTAACGTAATCTTCATCCTCACTGTTCATAGTGAAGAGACCTTTTAATGACACATGGTCCTGTGGCGTGAGCTGATGGGTACTGTCATCTTTCTGGTCCTTTAGTGTATTTTGGGAGTCTAATATCAGAGTCTCTAATGACTCCAATTTTCCTCTGATAAATGTTGACAGGCGGTTTAGCAAGCATGGGCCAAATGTGCATATTAATATAAGCAAAATTAAAGGTCCTGCAAGGGCGCTTAGCAGAGTAGTGAGCCAAGGAGAGACGTTGTACCAACTCTCAAACCACCCTTGTTGACCCTCCCTTTCCCTTTTCCGAATATTCAGGCCTTCCCGGAGCTTTTGGTCATGGATTCTTGAACTATGCCAGAGTGGTCTGCATAGAAACAGCATTCCTCTCTTAGGGCAACACATAACCCTCCCTCTTGTAGGAAGAGTAGGTCAAGTCCTCTTCGATTCTGCAAAACTACTTCTGAGAGGGAGGTGAGGGATTTTTGTAAGTGAGAGATAGAGGTTTCTATTCTAAGTCTTCGTCAATGGCTGCCCTAAGGTTGTTGTATTGAGAATATTGATGTGCAAGGGAGGCTATTCCAGTACCTGTTCCTGTTAGGCCAAGTCCCACTAAAAGAGCTACCGTGAGGGTGGAGATAGGCTCTCGCTTGCGTCTAATGAGTTCTGACCCTGAGTAGGTGTTATAAATGTCTTCCTCTGTGTGAAAGTATATGCGTGGCATGACTTGGACAAGAATGCAAAAACCGTTGGTGTGGATCACATGGGCGCAGGCTGTAAGGCCTGTAGAACAGGCCCACCGTCCATCTTTAGGTGGTATGTAAAAGAGTGATGTGTTGATTGTGCTATGTGTTGTGTTGCAGTATTGTTTATATTGTGTAGGTGCCTTTCCAATGCAGGTTCCTTTGCCTGAGATTGACTGCAGTGTTTGTGAACCATGTTTCCATCTGCATGCCTTGTCACTTGAGGAAGTATTGTATGAAGAAACAAGCCCAACAGCCTCGTAATACGGGGGTTGGACGTTGTAACAAAACCAGCAGGCTGTAGTAAGGTTTGGATTGGTGCTATTCACTAAGTGATAGGTGGCTTTTGCGATTTCCCACAGAGGGTTCCCAGGATGGCGCTGTGGGGAGAAGGATGAATGACCATCAGGAGTAGCAAGGTTCTTTTCAGGAATACCGGTGGGTTGTGGGGTTGGCTCCCTGCGGTTGGTTAGTATATTATTAGGACCTATTGGTACTGGGGTTTCTGTGGGGGTTTGTATTAGTTTTATGGTAAAAATATTTACTTCATCCCTGGAGTTATCATAAATGCGATCTCCCCAAGTAGCCCCGCCCTGCCACCCCCTGTACTTTTTTCCCTGAGCGGTGAAGGAAACCTTCACCGGATTGCAATTCTGGGATATGTCCTTTCCCCTTTCTATTTTAGAACACCTTAAGTTCTCAGCAGCTTTACTGAGCGTTATAAAATCACCTTTGAGAGGAGGGTCCCATGATATGTGTCCTGTGGAGACGCAGTCCCAGCTTGCACAAAAGTATACGTCGCCCCCCCCACTTTTTTCGGTGAGTTGTGTCCTTCTTATGGCCAGGGCAGACATAAAAAGGCCACCTCTAGATCCATTTGTGGCTCACCGTGCTATGCATCATTTTTGCAAAGTCAAAGTACAGATCAGGAAACCAGGATCCCGGCACCGCCATGGATGAAGTGGAATTCAGGATGTCCGCATATGTGTCCAATACCACCCATGTTAAGTTCTGGGGCCGGTGGGGATTGCTTTGAGCGGGGATAGGTGTGTAGAAGGCGATGGTAAGTAGCTGAATGGCAAAAAGTAGCCGCATTTCTTTTGGTCGAGACGCAGCCGCAAGAAGATGAGAAGGGAACAGTCTTAATGTTGTTTAGCCAAATACAGTCTGGTGTGTCTGGCCAGGAGCCAAAGCACTCGGTCCGGTAGTTGGATGGCTGCGTAACCTCGACCCCAGGTGATGAGATCAGCAGGTCCTTTCCATGTCAGGTCAGGTAAGCAACGGCAGTATACCTGTGGTTTGGGTAGATCTGCAGATGAGGGAGAGGAAAAGTGTCGCTCTGCAGCGGTAGTTAATGGATGTCCAGTTAAATTTACAAAATTCAAAGTATATAAACAAAGATTTAAGGTATTTTGTATCGATGGGAGGCCAGGGGGGTTTTTCCCCTGTTTCAAATATCGATCAAGTGCATGTTTAAGTGTCTGGTTGGCACGCTCTGCCTGGCCTTGGCTGTTGTAAGGTATTCCAAATTTATGGATAATATCCCATCGGGTACAAAACTCTGACATGGCAGAACTTGTGTACGCGTGACCATTATCAGTTTTTAGCTCTTTTGGGCATCCCAACAATGCAAAGGTTCGAATACAGTGATTGATCACATGTTTAGAGGCTTCGCCTCTCTGAAGAGTGGCCATGATAAACCCTGAAAATGTATCTATGGAAACATGTAGATATTTCCAGGGGCAAAAGGAGCATATTGGGTAACATCCATTTGCCATATTTGGCAGGCCTGTGTGCCTCTGGGGTTGACTCCCATAGGAATAGCAATAGCCTGCTGACTACAAGTGGGGCATTGCTGCCGGATGGCCGCTGCCTCAGCAGCTGTAATACCAAATTGTTTAATGAGCGCTTTTGTATTTTGGTGAAAGTATGAGTGGCTTTCCCAAGGTGTTACAGGTTGTAAAGGCAAGATCAAATGTGCGGCTGCATCATCTGCCCTATTGTTACCTTCTTGGAGCGCACCAGGGAAAGGTTGGTGGCTCCTAATATGAGCAACAAAAAATGGACAATTTCGTTCTGCGATTAGGGACTGCGGAGTACAAAATAATGCCAATAAATCAGGTTCAATAGATGGTGATAGGTATGAGCCAAATATTGTTAAAACAATTTGAGAAACATACAAGTTATCGAGAATCAAATTAATTGGGACTTTAGAAAAAAGCTGAAAAGCCAAAATTGCAGCGGCCAATTCAGCACGCTGCGCAGATTTTTGTGGTGGCGTTGTTTTTGTCTTAAAAGGATTAGAGAGCGGGTTTGGAGATAACTTGCAGGTATGGTTTCAGGAGAAAGAAAAATAAGACATCAGTATTGCAGTTACTAAAAAGATAAATCAGTTTCAACAAAATGGAGACACAACAGATGAGAAAGGGAAAAAACTGGATTCAAATGCTTCAGGAAAAGGATGAACAGGTAAAATCATTTAAACACACAGTAAATGCAAGGATGAAACTTTCCTTGTAAATGAACTTAGAACATTCGTTAATAATAGCACAGAGAGGAGAGAAAATTTAACTCTGTTCCTCATCCAGTCTAATTGGCCAGATCAGACTGGGAGAAGACAATCTCTCAGTGTTTTTAATTCTTAACAATTTAAAATTAATATCCGAAGGGATCAGAGACACTTAACAGTTGCAACAGTTACCTCTAGGACACACAAAGTCTTAGACACACACGTGCGCGCACACACATACCCACACACAAAGACACAGAGGAAAACAAAACTCTGAGGTTTACACACACACACTGATCATTCCCACAATAAATCTCTCAGTTAAATTGGGGAAGGCATAAATCTTAAGGAACAAACCACGCAGTAGCATAGAAGATAAAGAGACACAGAAAGAAAGAATTATTTTTTTTTAAAAAAAACGGCCTCCTTAAGATCTTTTAAGACTTTTAGAGGCAGAGGCACGATGTGGGGCACTTGAACCCCTGCTGCATTTTGAGTATATTCCAAGGGACATAAGGTTAGTTTTGCAAGGTCCGTTGAATCTAAAAGGCCCTGCTCATGGGCTTCTTTGAGCCCTTTTCTTACTGCGCCCATGGGGATAGAGGATGATTGTCCAGCCGGCACAGCCAATTTTGATGGCGGAGAGGGCACGCTTGGAGGTTTGTTCTCTGCCGACAGGGACTTGGCTTCCTTGTCGGGTTTGTCCTCTGGGGGAGGACAAATCTCTGGGTTTTTTTTGATACGGAGGGGTTGCTGGCTGACATAACCCCTCCTCATGAATCTTTAGACATTCCATGATGATTCGCCATGTCGCTAAAATTTTGGGTGGGGCTCTAGGTTGTTCATGGAAATGAATTCCCAATTTTATCCATACTGACACCTTAAGTGAACCCCTTTGGATAAGACAATTGGCATAAACATAACTCAACAATTTGACCAAATCTTTCTTTGGGGTAAAGGTAAAGTTTTTCCCTGGTTTTTGATAATCACAATCGAACTTTTGGTTAACTCCCTAAGTTCTTGTAGGTGCACCGCCTGTGACTTAGAGAATTTTCCGCCCATACTCACTGAAAGGGAGGATTCCACTGGCTGGGATCCTGGGGAGGGTAGTCGCTGGTCCACGGCGTCCCCTGAGTTGCAACTGGCACATCCGGCCGGTGAGATGAGCGGTCCAAGACATATTCGTTGTTTTACGAATCACGTCGGGGTCACCAGATGCGGTTTTGGTCCGCACTTGGAGGGCCGCTCATTGTTAAGGCCAAATACGTCAAGAAGACTCCACGCAGGTTCTTCCTCGGATGAGCTGACCCCGACACAGAGTCCGGGGGGCTCTTTTATTGGGTGAGTATAGGCAGGGTTTAGCAAATACACGTTACAAATCATGCCATATAAGGTATTTTAGCTATAAATGTTACCACAGTAAATTTTCCTATACAAGCTTCACTTTTGTGCGAGTAAGGTATAGAAACGTTGCTGTTTGTGGTTTCATGGTTAGAACAGGATATGTAGAAACAGACAGATAGTGCAGCTACATTTTCTGCTGCTAACTTCCTTGTACATGGTCCGACTCTGATAAGAATCTACACATACAGGTTACACAAAGGTTACATGTCAAATACAAAAGCAAGGGTTATATATGTCTAATACAAAGCAAAGGTTAAAGATGTCAAATACAAAAACGACTTAATGGATCTTCGCCACATATATGATATGGGATTTGTTTTATCAATGGTTGGACAAGAAGACTTGGTAATGTAATAGATTAGATAATTTTGTAATAGAAGTTTAATAGATTGATATAAAATATAATATAGACATATATAACCATTGGATGAAAGTATAATATAAATTTTAACATAAAATTTGGAATATCTCATATAAAATGATGGAATAAATAGTCTAGTCATGGATGATTAATAACTGATAAATATATAAGCATATGTTAGTTTGACAATGTGAAAGTTTATATAAATTGTGAGTGATGACTACAAAAAGGATAGCACAAAAGATTTGTAACCAACCGACACACTGTATGTATATAAAATGGAAGATGGTTTTTTGTTTTTATGTTTTGTTTGTATGTTTGTCTTAAAAATAAAAAACTTTTTCAAAAAAAAAAAGAAATGTGGGATAAAACAGAAGAGGAAGATATTCTCGATCTACTCCTAGGAATGCCTCCTCTTTCCCCAACTCTGATTTCCTTGTGCCACTTATTGGGGGAGTTTCACATTGGATCTCTCCTTTGGAGGACATTTTACTTTCTACGCTAGAAGGACAAGATCTAACATATTCTTTGGTCTCCAAATATATGCGTACGCTTCCATTTATAAACAACTCACTTGCATTCAAACAAGTGGTTTGTTTTCTACTTATAACTATGCTTTGAACTGTATAATCAGGGATTTGAAAATATGATGAAATTATCTTCACTATATTCAAGTAACATTTCTCTTGTCTTGTACCATGAATCTCAGGTTCCTTGATCAATTGACTCAAGGATGAAGGCAACATGGAACCTGGTCAAACCATCACCTTCACTTTATTGGAAATCTCCAATGAAACCTCTCCAGGGCAGCAACTTAGCCAAAGCAAATCCAGTGGCTTATTTCCAAATAAGGATTTAAACTTGGATTTTCTGCAGACACAGTCCAATATTAGCATCGCAGATTTCCAAGCCAGTCATTGTTCCATACTGAATTCATCTGCTCTTGCTTTCAATTATATGTACAAAACTGTTCTCTCTGAGAGATTTTTTTCCCCCTCCCACATAAATGTTGAGAAGCATTCAACTTACTTTCATCATTTTCTCCCGCTTCAGATGTCACAGTAATAGTGAAACTTGTAGGGTTTTCTGATAACACTGTGGAAGAAAAGAACCGACAAGAAAAATTATTTTTCATATGGTTTTTTTTTAAAGAATACCACTGCAAATTTGGCATGTAAAGTTGTTTAATTCTAATGGTTAAAAAAACTGCTGAAATTCTGTTCTACACTTTAAAACAATTTGATATGTAAATCTGACTGTTTTTACATGATTTAAAAAAAAGATAATTTATGCTTTCAGTCAGTGCAGCCTGAACTGTACAGTCTATACCCTCTGAGGAAGAAAGTGCTAGACGAAATGCTTTAGAAGCAAAAAACCACTGAGCTATTAGCTGAACAGACAGCACTCACTGAATGACCTAAGAGTCTGAGAAATCCACATTGGCTTATGAAGATCCTGACACTCTCTGGATGGGAGGGCATGTGCATAGTTTGATGCCACTGGATCGGTAAGCCATAGATAAAAATGAACACTAGATTCATTCTCCACAGAGGCTGAATGCTGAATCCAGAGTCTGCTGGATTTGTTTGGTGTCATGATCGTACCACAGAACTCCTTTTAATTAGTTTGGTCAAGGTATAAAGCAGGAAGCTATTGGAACACAGACCATGAAATAGATGAACCCATTATATCTAGGGCTGTTCTTTAGTCATGTTTGAAAACTCTCAAAGGAAGGTGAGGTCTCAGAAGATCGGAGGAGAGCAAATATTGTTCCAATATTAAGTGGATGAGAAGGATACAAAAAGTATGGACCTGTCAGCTTCACATCTATACTGTAAACAGATGATTAAACAGTGTTTTTATAAATATTGGATAGGCATTCTACAATCAGCAAGAAGTGTTTTTATAAATATTGGATAGGCATTCTACAATCAGCAAGAAGTGTTTTTATAAATATTGGATAGGCATTCTACAATCAGCAAGAACAACCAAGGGTTTATGGCAAAGAGTTCACGCCAAACTTGTTTCCTTCTTTGACAGAGTTACTATTACTAATCTAGTAGATAAGACAAATCCAATATAGGTAGTCCTCAACTTAATCAATGACGATTGGGACCAGAATTTCTACCGCTAAGCAAGGTGATGGCTAAGTGAGAGACGCCTGACTTTGCAACCTTTTTTGCCACAATTGTTTAGCAAATCATTGCAGTTGTTAAGCAAAACGTTTAAATCCATATAAGCCGCCTTGAGTCGCCAGGTGCAAGCAGGCAACAATATAAATTTTCTAAAATAAATAAATAAAACATACTGAGCAAATGTAGCTTCCCCCATTGACTTTGCTTGTCAGAAGCTCCCTGAGAAAGTTGCAAATGGCAATTACATGACTCTGGGATGTTGCAACCATTATAAATATATGCCAGGTGCCAGGAAATCAAATGTTGATCATGTGGCCATGGGGATGTGGTGATGGTTGTACATGTGAGGATAGGTTGTAAGTCACTTTTTTTCAGTGCTGCTGTAACTTTGAATCGTTGCTGAACGAATGGTTGTAAGCTGAGAACTACCTGTAGTCATAATGCACCTGGAGCTAAGCAAAACCTCTGCCAAGGTCTTTCCCAATAGTTTCCGAATAAAATGAGAAAATATGAGCTAGGCAGTACTGTTAGATGGAATCAGAATTGGTTAAATGACAGCATGCAGCATTAAGGGTGCCATTTTAGCTTAGAAGGGAGTGCCAAATAGGAATGCCATAGGATTCTGTACTGGGTCCTGTGCTGTTCATCATATTTATCAATGAATTGAATGAGGGAGTTGAAGAGACACTTTATCAAGTCTGCAGATGACACAGAGCTGGGAGGGGTAGCTTATATTTTAGAAGAGAAAAAGATTTTTTAAAGGTCGAGCCAGATAATGGGCTGAAATGAACAGGATAGAAAGGAACAAGGTATAAAATATACAGTCCTATGTCTGGATACAATATATATATATATATATATATATATATATATATATATATATATATATATATATAACACAAGTCTAAGATTGAAGACAGCTGATTTGCCACCTCGGGATTCATTAAGCACAGAGTTCAAATAAGAAATTACTCTTCTTCTCTATTCTATTCTGGTCAAAAATAATTTAGAGTGTTGCGCCCAGTCCTGGATACCACCGTTCAAAATGGACAGTGACAAATTGGAGTAACATTGGAGTAATATTGGAGGACCATTAAAATGGTGAAGGCTCCTTATGAGTGAAAGGATATGTGTATGTTTAGCCAGGTGACGGAGCGGAGGTGTGATAGGAATCTTACATACACTACTGCTTTTCCTTTAGGAATTCAAGGTGGCCCAGAGCAGAGGTCTCCAACCTTAGCAACTTTTAAGACTTGTGGACTTCAACTCCCAAAATTCCTCAGCCAGCTTTCTGGGTGTTGAACTCCACAAGTCTTAAAGTTGCCAAGGTTGGAGACCCCTGGTCCATAGTGTCCCCACAACACCATCCTGGGAAATTAGGCAGGACTGAGAAAAAAAGAAACTGGTTCAGAATCATCCAGCGAGTTCTGTGGCTGTGTGGATCAACTTTTGGCCAGTGCCTTAACTACTTACATGGCCACCATGACTTGGGTAGAAAACACTTATATTCTACGGGTTTTAAAGCGCTTTAGGCTATGCCTTTACAGTAAACTTCATTCCAAACTCTTTTTTAACATTCCAAAGGATGGTTATATCACAAATGTTTTAATAAACAGCTTTTACATTCAAAGAGTGCAGCAAATCAAGTATGAATGAATGACGGCATCGCGACTTCAGCAGGAATGACTTTTTAAGGAGGCTACTTCCGAGGACAGGAGTTGTAGCTCCCCTAAGCCAAGTCATCGAGAAGCTTAAACCTATTCTTGCAAAACCCCGCTCCCCAATAAATTGCCGAAGAAAGAAATGAGATCAGACAAAAAATACCCCTCTCCTTGCAGTACCAAAGGAGGACCAGAGCCCGCCTCGCGTATCCTTTGGAAAGCTGGAAAACTCAAAGCGAGCTTCAAATAGCTGGATTCTTTATCCGATTTTCTGGAGTCACACGATCCAGTGAAACCCGCTCGGGCTTCTCACAACACACCAGGTTTGCAACGCGGCCAGTGCTTGTTTGGATCGAGTTCTGGACGGACCAGTCCAGAAAGAAAGAAAAAAAAACCTCTTTTCAACAGGAAGAACCGGGGCAAAAGAATCCTCACTGCATGCTGGAAACTTGCAAGCCGCCTCTGCCACCGTCACCCCGCGAACCCACGCGCCTCCCAGCGCCGACTTCCACTTGCTGCCCTACCTGTGAAGGAGTCCGGATAGATGGCCTCCAAGGCCTCCAACTCATTGCGCTGTTCCTCCCCGTAGTCGGTCATGATCCCCCGCTGCCGGCCATGGAACGCGCCGACCCCGCTAATTGCCTCCGCCGGCAGGGGGAGCCAGAGCAGGAGACGCCGCAGCAGCCGCGAAGCTGGAGTGGCGGGGGCTGGAAAAGAGAGAGAGAAAAATAGCCAGGCCACTCTACGCACGCGCAATTCACCGCCCGCCCTACTCGTCGCAACTCCTTGGCCTGGAAGGCGATCCGTTGCTCTTCTGTCGATTGATTAGGGCTGCCTTCCCGGGGACTAGTGATGATCTGCTCATTCTCCCAGAAGGAGAAAGCGCGAGCGATCCTCGTCAGGTTTGTGCAGCCGGGAGCTTTTAAACCGCGGCCGAGGGGTTCCGTTGGCTGCCCGATCACACTTCCCAGTGTTGCTTCGGAATCGTTATTATCTATGCACGGTTTTGATTTTCTTGGTCGTATAGCGATAGAAAGTTCTTGCAGCCCTAAGGCGAAGGAGCAGTTTGGATGCTGTGCCGGTGCCTCTCGTTATGCAACTCAGTTTGGAACCTCTTCTAACTTTCTGCCGCCCTCAGTTCCCCCTTTAGCCCCCAGAAGACGATCTCTAACTTGTATGCAACAAGAACTCCCTAAGCAAATCCTACTTCGAGGCTCTTCGCCTTGAGGATAAGTACTGAATAGCCGAATTCACACGAAACAGTCCCAGCTGCCCATCCACCCATCCATTCACTGTTCTGAGTTTGTCCTTCTGCAAGTCTGCATTTAACAGCTCAGCAACTTCTAATTGTAACTTTCGCATCCTGACATATACTAAGTCTTTGTTGGGCCAGCTTTGCTGGGAAGCATGAGTATATAATGTCAGTAGGCGAGCAGTGAGATCTTGTCCCGTGTGTAAAAATGGATTCCTTGGTAAATGCCAGAGAGGTAGATTTTTTGCTGCTTGACAGCAATCCTGGTTTTGAGCAACATATGGGGAGGCAAAACGTGTTGGGGATTTTAAGGGATGAAATGGATGCTAATTTAACTTAATTCAAAAAAAAAAGGGAAGGCGGAAACTCTGTGCCATAAAACTAATAGTGCCAAGTCATGTGTAATTTCTGAGCCAGCTGTTGTGCAAACCTTAAGCTACTTCTTTAAAAGGCAAGTGTTAAAGTCTTGTTATGTTTCTGAAATATCTTTAACTCTGTAGCACTGTGTACAGGTAGTCCTCAAATTATGACCACAAGTGAGCCCAAAATTTATGTTGCTAAGTGAGAAATTTGTTAAGTGAGTTTTGCCCCATTTTACAACTTTTCTTGCCACATTTGTTAAGTGAATCACTGCAGTTGTTAAATTAGGAGCACCATTGTTAAGTGAATCTGGCTTTCCCATTGACTTTGCTTGTCAAAAGGTCATAATAGGTGATTTCATGACCCTGGGAACCACTGCAACTGTCGTAAATATGAACCAGTTGTCAAGCATCTGAATGTAAATCACATTTAACAAACTACATTACTGTTTGGTTTAGTGGCAGCAGTGCCTCAGATAGAAAGTCCATATAGAGAGTGGTAAGGACAGCCGAGAAGATTATAGGAAATTCTCTTCCCCTTATTCAGGATACTGTTTATAAGCACTGTCTGCTTAGAGATCAAAACGTTGTTAGAGACCACACACACACACACTTTCCTGTCTGTTTCTATTGCTCCCCTCTGGGCGAGGTTTTGAAACATTTCTAGCAGGACTATTCTGTAACAGCTTTGTTTCCTATGCCAGTGATAGCTAACCTTTTCATCTTCGCATGCCAAAAGTGCAATGCAATACCCATAATGCAATGCACGCATGACCCCCCCACGCCCCTGCGCATGTGAGTGTGACATCCCCCATGTACCCTGCACTCCTACGCATGTGCTCGCATCTCCCCTGCGCATCTCCCCCACGCATGTACACATATACCCGACAATCGGTTGGCTGGCGGGGGGCACACATGCACGCGCAGTCGATCTGTTCCGGATGATGGCTTTCATGCCGGCAGAAATGGCTCTGCGTGCCACGCGTGCCATGGGTTTGCCATCACAGCCCTATGCCATCCGTCTGGTAAACTTGCAAGACTTGTTTTTCTTGCCATGTATCTGAACTACACTGTGTTTTCTGTGTCATATAATGTATGTGAGTATTTGCATAATTTTGTATGTATGTATGTATGTATTTATTTGTCATGTTAATGTAGTGTATATTGGAGGTAGTGACCCTTTGAGAGCTGTGTGCAAAATTTCATTTTAATGTATGCCGATTAGGTACATTCAAAGTGACCATTCTGTTCTGTTCTATTCTATTCTACTCTATATTATGACCATGAGGATGTTGCAATGGTAATGTGAAATCACTTTTTTTCAGTGCCCTTGTAACTTCGAACAGTCACTAAACAAACTGTTGTAAATTGAGGACCACCTGTATAGGATTTTGGTTAAGCAGATGTAACCACAGATGTATACACTTAATGTATGAAAAAGTCACTATACTCTGGTTTGCATATATAGAACTAACCTATAATTGCTGGGTTGCCCATTGTATTAAGCACCCTCAGACGCACACATGAAAACAAACTCCATCATGTCTCACCATATTAGCGTAGCCATTATGTTATAGTAGACTTATTTGTTTGTTTACTGTAATATATGACTTACTAGTCCACATTGGCCATTCACAATTGTGATGTAATGCATTATCAAATACAATTTTGCAGAGAAAAGGACAAAATTAAAATCTATGCAAAATATTCTGCAGAGATAATAGGAGCAATTATGCGTGACAAAGAAAACTAACATTGTAATTCTATACACATTTTACCTCACCCAAGTTATTTTTTAATAGACATGCATTCAATCCTATGATCACTCATTTCATGAAAGAAATGAATATGTGTTTTGTCTGGATGCATATTTTTTGTAATGATTTGCCTTGCTTTTAAGTTTACAGGTGCCCAGAGTCTTTGGGGAGTTGGGCAGCCTTCTAAGTTTAAACAAATAAAAACATGTGCTAGTCATAGACATAAGTATTTGCATGAATGTGTGATCAAAGACATGTGGTAACAGTGGTGGAAGATGTTGTTCCTGAGTTTATAAATTAATTTCCCTCTTGCAGTGTGATTTTGTTCACTCTCAGTCAGTCAACCATGCTCTCTTTCACAAAACTTCATTATAATCTCCATTTCAATTGATTTTCCTTCACTCCATCAAATCAACATGCAGCATCAACAGTAATGTGGAACAAATTTTCTTTTCACAATATTTGTCTAGGACTTCCTTTTTCTTTGTAATATTTTCCAACCTGTGTATGGTTGGGTTCCTAGAGTTTATTATTATATCAGATTTTAGTACTTTTTGTTTTTGTTTTTAATTTAATGGTAAGCATGTTGTTATTGTCTTTAAATAACAATAACATTTTTAGTGTAAAATAACATTGCCTGAACCTCACTTATGTGTACCCTAGGTTTTTTTTAACAAATGATGCAGATCAATTGCCTATTGTATTGCCACAAGGAATTCCCTGGTCAGTTTCAATAAATACAACCCAAATGAACAAGAAAATGTAGCTTTCTTTCTGAGACACACTACCTTACACAAATTAGTTCAACAGTTTCCAGAAAATCACATCACATGCAATTCAGCATTTCAATTCTATCTGTGTGATTTTGTGCCTTTTTCTCTTGCATTTTGTTTCTAAGCGTTTTGATACTATTGTACTTTTGCAAACTTCCCTGAATCTGCTGATATTTCTCCTGTTATGCATAGCCAATGCTGTTTTGTCCTCAGGACTCCACTTGGAAGAACTGATTTATGCATCTGATCACAATTTGGGCTAGCTCCAAAACCAAAGTAATAGTTTTAGGTTATGCTTATGGAAGCATTGATTTGCAATTTCGCTTAAAAATACAGTGATTCATGAATATAGGATGAAAGAACAATAGGTTAAGGCTACATTGTTCACTGAAATTGTCACGATTAGCTGTTAACGAAAAGGAAAGTAAGCAATTCAGTGCACTTATTATTTATTGGTAAGATTTATACTCTATCACTCCAGAAGATCGGGATGGTATAGAAATTAAAAATCAATACAAGGAATAATAAATAAATAGTAATGGTATAGATATTCTTCTAATCACCAATGTAGTCTCTCCTCCCAACTCTAGTAGTGTTTCAGCTTGTTGGAAGATAAAATATCTGAGAAAATCTGCAGGCACCTGGGAACATCATGGCGTGTTAGTTAGTGGCAGCTAATGTACTGGATCTGAACTAAGTCTGAACATTTAATTTTGTTGAAATCAATGAGATTTTTTTTTTTAAATTACATTTAGATTTAAATTAGATTTAAATGACAGACAGACTTAACTTTTCCCATAGGCACACTACCTTATTCCCTCAGTAATGAAAACATTCAGAAGATTCTACAATGAGGCACAATCCATTTTAAACTCTACATGACATGTATCCAATTCCCTGTCTTTCAGATCTTTTTCAGATTGAAGAGGAATAAATCCCAGCGGTACTTCAAAGCAGCCAGATGGCAATATTGGATAACATTAAAAGGTATGATTCAGCTGATGAGAGGGTAGCCTCAATGTGGTCCATTGTTTTCTAACATCATACTAGCCCCTTAAAAGCAGATTCAGTATACTTCTAAAGATCAGCAAACATTCATTGAGTAAAAATTGGATATGTCTTCATGAAACATTCGTGAAAAAAAAATATCATTTTTTTTAAAGCACGGAGGTAGGGAGTCATAGAATAGAAAGGTGTTTTTAATGAAAGCTTTTCAAAAATCCTGCCTTTGTAGCCTTTGGCCTTAGATAAAACAGGACAATTATTTGCAGGATTGTGGCAAAGAAGCCAATGTTGAACCACCCCTCCCTGTTCTGCTGGGATAACAGATAACCAGAGTTGGAAGGGAGCTTGTAGGTCATCTAGTCCAGTGGTTCTTAACCTGGGTGATATCGCTCCCCAAGGGGCGATTTTGTTTTTCAGGGGGGCGATGGAACAAAAAGGGGTGATTTGGGGGCGAAGGAATGGAAGGGGGGCGATATGGGGGCAATGGAGCAAGGTATATTAATAATAGCTCAAATTAATAATAATAAAATAATATATTGGGAGAGAGAGAGAGATCTATATTGGTAGATAGGTAGGTAGGTAGACAAAAAGACAGGCAGGTAGGTAGATAGGCAGGAAGGCAGGAAGGCAAACAGACCTTTTGGATGCATGGATGGACGGATGGACAGACAAGACAATGCGAGAGCGGCAGCACTTTGGGAAAGTGGTGGCAGCGGCTTTTCCCAACATGCTGCCACGTTTGAGGCGCCGGTTCAGGTGAGGTACAACAGTCAATGGGGTGAGCCTGCAGGGACGGCGCCTCAAACACCCCCCTGTCGCCTCTTAGCGTCCCCAAGGGGGCCGGCAGAGGGGCACTAAGAGGCGTTCAAGGTGCCAGCCGGCCCTGCAGGTTCACCCATTGACTAGCACCACTCCGGAGCCGGCGCCTCCAATGAGGAAGCGGTGGCACATGTGCTGCCGCAGCTGCGTTCGACGTGTCGCCCCCCTGCCGCCTCTTAGCGTCCCTCTGCTGGCCCCTTGGGGATGCTAAGAGGCGGCAGGGGGGCATTCAAGGCGCTGGCCCTGCAGGCTTGCCCACTGACTGTAGCACCGCTCTGGAGCCGGCGCCAAAATGGGTAAAACTACAGGGCTGGCCTTGAATGCCCCCCCCCCCGCCGCCTCTTAGCACCCCTCTGCTGGCCCCCTTGGCCTAAGAGGTGGCAGGGGGGGGTGCGTTGAATGCAGCCGCGGCAGCACATAACGCGCTACCGCTTCCACATTGGAGGCGCTGGCTCCAGAGCGTTACTACAGTTGACCTCGAACGCGCCCCTTTCACCTCTTAGCGCCCCTCTGCCGGCCCCCTTGGGGATGCTAAGAGGCGGCAGGGAAGCTTTCGAGGTTCACCCCATTGACTGTTGTACCGCACCTGAACTTCTGTAAAAATTTTCTTTGTGTCTTTTTAACCCTTTTTACAGTGTGCATGAATATATATTTTCTTCGAATCTTAATTTAGTTTCAGAGTTTCTGTCTTGAAATTCTTAGTTCCTGCATTGCGGTTTGTTCTTATGCCCTTTTTATATTTCTTTTTGCGTCTTAAAATTCACTTGTAATTAAATCATTAAATGTTACTGTTTTTTTCGGGCATTTCATTTTCTTGCAATTGAATTTTGTTTTCAGTGGTCATTGCATTTAAGTGTCTTAATAAGATAATAATGAAATACATGTATCATGAAGTTTGGGAGTAAAGTGATGGGTGGCATCAGAATTTTTCACACAGTTGAGATATGGGAAAAAGACTGGAAACAAATTATTTGCATCGATATGTCCTGATGACAGTTTTAAAGAAAACAAAAAACGTGTTTGCATAAATTGAGGAATTATTTCCCTGTATTGTGATTGAGAGGCTTTGTTCAGGGAGGGGGGCAATGATAACTTCCTCAATGGCTCAAGGCGGTGATTCTTTCAAAAACCCTAACCCAAGCAGGAGACCCTACACCATTTCTGACAGATGGCAGTCCAATCTCTTCTTGGAAGTCTCAAATGATGGTGCTCCCACAGTTTCCGAGGGCAAGGTGTTCCATTGATCTTGATCCTAAGGGGAAAGGGGCATGCACAGAGGAGATAAAGTCAAAATAGGTGACAGCAACCTCATGAATTTTCACTCCCTCTACAAGTAGTTCTCCAAAGGTACAATGTGGCTTCAGTTATGCAATGGTGCATAACCATCTTTATTTTGCAGACTTCTGTTGAAACTCTGCTTGCATTGCCATACATTTTGTCCAGCCTAGTTCAATGAACAAGAACAAGCAATATGATGTCTTTGGGGTCCTACTATTGGTTCTCTGGCCAGCCTTCATATTATTGTTATTAGACAAGAATGTTTCTAGCTCAGGGTTGAGTTACAAGTAGGGCCTTGACTTATAACCACAGTTGAGCTGGGAATTATGATCATAAGTCATTGCTATCTTTCATAGAGACACTAACATGACTGCCTTGCTCAGTGACTGCAATCCCAGGTCTCCCCATTGCAAATGTTAAGCAACCACATGTGTAATTAAAAGGAGCATGGGATGCTTCAGGATGCGGGAAGCCCACACTCTTATTTCAGGCTCAGACCACGCACACTGCACTGCTCCCCCAACTCACATGTCACCTGTGCTGAGTCTCCCCTACCCTGAGGCATACCTTGCATAGCAACCCTCCCCATGTGGCCCACAGCTTTGGGCTCACAGCCTTGAGCCTGTTTCAGAGGTGGTATTCAGCAGGTTCTGACCTGTTCTAGAGAACCGGTAGTGGAAATGTTGAGTAGTTCGGACAACCAGAAAATACCACCTCTGACTGGCCCCGCCCCCATCTATTCTCTGCCTTCGAGTCCCAGCTGATCGGATGGGTCTTCTTTTGTTGCCCTGCACAGGAGAACGGAGCTGGAAAGCAGGTTAGTGGGATGGGGAAGGAATGGGATTTTGCAGTATCCTTCCCCTGCCACGGCCACCAAGCCACACCATGCTCTCAGAACCAGTAGTAAAAATTTTTTGAATCCCACCACTGGCCTGCTTCCTGCCCTGCCAGGTCCCATAGCCCTGGGCTTCTTCCTCTCTTCATCACACATTGTTCCACTTATGGCTTCCAAAGAATCCCTTTCTGAAAGAAAGCCCAGCTGATGCACCTACAGAGGTCATCTTGTGCCATCCTGGAAGAGGGCACCTTTCTTTTATTGGGGGCAGGGTAGGGGACTGAACTCACAGCCTCCCAATTTCTTACCTTGTGTCATCACTACACCTAACTGGGTTTCTTCATTACCAGGGGGCTGAATAAATTTAATATTTTGGGGGGTGTTGTAATTTTTGCAGTCCATGAGTTAAGTAGCTAATCAATTGTTTAGTGTATTGTTTAAACAACTAATCACTTGCTATGTATTGAATCATGCTCTGCCATGTTAAAAATTATATTTTGGCAGAATATTTGGAGGAATTCTGTGTTGCAGTCCATGAGTTAAGTAGCTAATCAATTGTTTAGTGTATTGTTTAAACAACTAATCACTTGCTATGTATTGAATCATGCTCTGCCATGTTAAAAATTATATTTTGGCAGAATATTTGGAGGAATTCTGTGAGTCGCTCTCTAGACTGAACCTTCAGGCTAAACTGTCAGTGCTCTGATGTCTCAGCTTATACTCCCATATCTTATGGCAATTCCAAAGGGAGATTTCCTTGATGTTACCGGTCAAAAATCATCCTCTCTTTCCTTCCTTTCTGGCTTTTCTTTATACCACTAAAACTCTCTTTCTCTTTAACTGGGCAAAAGGATGCACCGTGGAGCTAAACATTTTGAACCAAGGTACATCAAATGAACAAACATATAGAATGCTTCCAAAATCCAGGAATCCGGACTCCTATGGAGTTGAAGTTTGGCAACGTTCATACAATACTTTATGACATAAAAATGATCATAAAGCATTTTGTGACATAACACAAAATATATTTTTTCCCTGTGGTCAACTCCTGATGGAGTTGATTGTGCTATACAGTTCAACGTGGGCTACATTCAAGGCAGATATACCTCTGAATATCTTCCTGAATTTTAAAGAACATTTGCCATTATTGAAGCTCTGCCATTGTTGAAGGCATTGAGAAATCTGATAAGGAAATATCTCTGAAATAACCAAAGGGGGTCAAATTGTGGAAATGGGAAGAATGTTTGCTCTTGTGGTCTAAAGCTCTACTGAGCCCTTTTATCTCTGATGGACACCTAGGAAAGAAAGAGATTATGCAAAAAGCAATACAATAGGAAGCAAGGTTTTACAAATGGAAGGCGCTTTCGTCTGACATTCTCATTAAATTGTGTACTAAGGGCAAATGTGCCATAAAAGCTTGCCCTAAAAGCACTTCAGAAAATGGCAAAGAAAGATGGAGAATGGAAAATGTTGTCCTTTGCCCCTGCCATAAAATATTATGAACAAGGCAAGGCCTTGTTAAAAGCCTCTCTGAAAGTATCCCCTCAGTGGCAGGCTTCAAGCAGACAGATAGCCATTTTACATGTAATTTGCAGGCTGTTTTGTTTAATGGATCAGTTAAAGATCTGAGTCAGATTGTTTACTGAAGTAAGCCGGATTCCTTGCCAAACACATTTCTGTTGGAAGACTTCAGGCTTACCGAGAAGAGGAGGAGCATCGGAGAAAGCAGGATCTGTAGCATCAGAGTCCATTACAACCAGGGTGTAGCAAAGGCAATAGAAACAAGGTTGAGGAAGAAACGGAGTAACAAGCAACCAAAGCAGCAGAAGAAAAATGCTATCTAAGTCAGAAGGAATATAATAACTGCTGGTATCTTCCTAATGTCCAAGAAGAATGGCACACCCAACAAATAGAAGATCAGAGAACTCCAAAATCGTAAGACTTGCTTGTATAACTACTAGCACTACCAAACTTTATTATGTTTGTTACTTTAAGGTGGTATTCTTCATTATCCCTATTGAATGTATTTTGTGAATTCAGTATACTAGTGAAGTTTTCACTGTTTGCTTTTTAAATGAGGTGAGTGGGAAGAAAGAACTCTTTTTACCATACTTCCAGTTTCAGTGCTTGTGGTTATGGCAAGGATGATTTTCCACAAAATTGAATCTATAGGAAACCCACAAAACCACTGGTGTTCATCAGTTATGAGGCCACTGCCGTGCCCCATGGAAGTTTTGTATAAGATTATGTGAGTTGTGTGTATACGTTTACTTCACTTCCATCATGTTCTCACCAGATGCTAAGTAATGATAACAATAACTGGCATTCATGGATTTTTTTTTATTCATATTTATATCCCGCCCTTCTCCGGAGACTCAGGGTGGCTTACAGTTTTTGGGATACAACCCAATGCGCTCAGCAATAGCCTTCATTCCATTGTATATGCCTGCTTATTACTAAGCAGCATTTTTACAAAGCCAGCTTATTGCCCCCAACAATCTTGGGTCCTCACTTTACCTACCCCGAGAGGATGGAAGGCTGAGTCAACCTTGAGCCTGGTGGGATTCGAGCCTGCAATAATTACAGGCAGCTGGAGCTAAGTGCTAGGCTATTAACAGCCTGCACCACCAAGGCCCTTTTGACTGGCATGCTACTCTTTTAGTAAAGTCTGAGGCAATAGATGGTCAGAGATGCTTGAAATAATTTCTTCTCTACTTACCAGCCTTTCCTTCCTTCCTTATTCCAAGGATCCCCAGGAAATTTCCCTTCTGATTACACAAGGCTATGAATCCAGATCTTAGAAGTACAGTATATTTTGATGAATGCATGACAAGTTATATGATTTCATGAAAATGTATTTAACAGTGTAAACAGTAAGATCTAATCTCTTAGCCATACCCAGTGTAAGTAGAATCTGGGAAAGAAAAAGATGTTGTTGGTCTACATTTTGTATTGACTTTTCTGACTTTCACCTGTTTTTATGTTTAAACTTTTCTAGTTCTTTGAATCACTTTGACACTGAATTGTCTTTAAGATGGTAAGATGTTTTGTAAGGAGCTGGTTTTCAGCTGAGGCAATTTTCAATGAGGCAACTGCCCCACCCCAACATAGATGTTCTGCATCTATATTTGAATGGTGTAAGCAGAAATTTTATTGAAGATACTGTCATTTTGCCTCTCAAATAATTTCATCTCCTGATGGATGCCCTGACCATCAGCCATAGGGTTGCCGTGAGAGGGCAACCTGGACTTGGACCACGAACTACCTAGCTGACCATTTTCAGGACTGAACTGAGTTATTATCCGGACATTATTCTTTTTCATCTATAGACCGCTCTCCCGCCCCCATATGTACATCTCAGTTATTTGGACTTACATGGTAACGGAGTTGCGGGCCTTATGGGAGCACCCTCTCTCCTGGGTTTGGCCTGCTGAATTGTCATTGGCCTATCTCGAGGATGGATCATGGAATCCGGAGAGATGGCACGGCGCAGTGAGGGGTAGGGTTCAGGGTTCTGGGAAAGGGAAAAAGAGGGTTACCAGGACCTCATTAGTTAAATTTTTAGACGGTTTTTTAAGAAGGTTAGGAAGGGGGGAGGGTAATGTTAATGTTAATGTTTGTAAGGAGTTACAGCGCAGCCCAGTGTCGAATTGTGGTGGGGGGTGGGGGGAGGGGGCCAGTGGGGCCCCGGGGAATGGGGCGGGAATTGCGATCTCCAGGGTGGTGGGAATTGGCAGGGGATGGCGAGGCAGAGGGCCATATCATGTACAGCGAGTGCGTCCCCACTATCTTCGAGCGGTGGTGCGCTCCGACCCTTTTGCCTCCGCCTGAGCTCCTGGGGTTTCGGGAACTGGGACCCCTGGGCTCTGACTGGTGTACCTTAATGCCAGGTCCGTAGCTAATAAGGCTCCCCTCCTCCGTGAGACAATAGAGGAGGAGGAGGCTGCGGACCTGGCCTGCATCACCGAGACTTGGCTGGGGCCAGAGGGGGGAGTCCCTCTGGTTGATTTATGCCCCCCAGGTTTTCAGGTGTTGCACCGGTCTCGAGCCCAGGGAAGGGGTGGCATGGTGGTGGTTATTATCCGGGAGACCCTGATTCCAAGGGAGGTCACTGTTCCTGAGATAGGCGGGTGTGAATCCCTTCTCCTGAGGTGGGGGCCTGGAGGTTGGATGGCCTTGCTGCTTGCATACCTTTCCCCCAGCTATGCAGTGGCGGCCCTGCCTGGGCTTCTCGACGTCCTCTCAGGGGTGGCGGTGGAATTCCCAGGGCTTATGGTCCTGGGTGATTTCAACTTGCCTTCCCTGGGGGGGGCGTCAAGTCTGGCCCAGGAGTTCATGGCCTCCATGGCAGCCATGGGCCTGACCCAGTTTGTTCAAGGCCTGACTCATGGGGGGGGTAACACGCTTGACCTAGTTTTTGTCTCGGAACAGTGGCGTAATGATCTGGGGGAGGGTAATGTTATTGCCCTACCTGTACCATGGTCTGATCATTATCTCCTACGGCTGGTCTTCCAACAAACCACCCTACACCGCTGGGATGAGGAGCCATGTAGATGGTTCCGCCCCAGGTGTCTGATGGACCTGGAGAGGTTCCAGACGGAACTGGGTTTTTTTCCCACTTCCCTTAGCCACAAAACCATTGAGGACCTGGCGGCAGCCTGGCAGTGAGCTGCTACGGGAGCCCTCGACAGAGTTGTCCCCATGTGCCCCCTCATTCGACGTGGATCCCGGTCGGCTCCCTGGTATACTGAGGAGCTCCGGGAGATGAAGCGCCGTCGGCGGGGCTTAGAGAGCAGATGGAGGTCCACCCGATCCAACTCCAACCGAGCCCAGCTAAGAGCCCACATTAGGACTTACCTGGTAGCTGTGGGAGTGGCGAGAAGGTCTTATCTCTCCGCTCTCATAGCGGCCGCAGATAACTGCCCATCCGCCCTGTTTAGGCTCACCCGTTCTCTCCTACATCCAGGGGAGGCGGTGGACCCACTGCGGGGTAGGGCTGAGGAATTTGGTCAATATCTGTCGGATAAGATCGCTTGGATCTGGGCCGGGTTGGACTCTGGTTTGCAGTGGTCTGACGAAGGAGGTGCAAGTAGTCTGGATAATGTGACCTGGGCTGAGTTTGATCCTGTTTCTGAGGATGAAATGGACAGGATTATGCGACAACTGAGTTCCACCACATGTTTATTGGACCCGTGCCCTTCCTGGTTGGTTTACGCCTCCAGGGAGGTCACCTGTGGCTGGCTCCGGGCAGTGGTCAATGCTTCATTAAGGGAGGGTGTCTTCCCTGCCGCCTTGAAAGAGGCGGTGGTGAGACCCCTCCTGAAGAAGACTGCCCTGGACCCAGCCGTGTTAGACAACTTTCGTCCGGTCTCCAACCTTCGCTTTTTGGCGAAGGTTGTTGAGAGTGTAGTGGCTTAGCAGTTTCCGCTTTTCCTGGATGAAGCGGACTACCTAGATCCTTACCAATCGGGCTTCCGACCCGGGTACAGCATGGAGACGGCATTGGTTGCGCTGATGGATGATCTCTGGAGGGCTCGGGACAGGGGTTTTTCCTCTGTCCTGGTCCTGTTAGACCTCTCAGCGGCTTTTGATACCATCGACCATAGTATCCTTTTGCGGCACCTCAGGGGATTGGGAGTGGGGGGCACTGTTTTGCAGTGGTTCTCCTATCTCTCGGGGCGCTCGCAATCGGTGTTGGCAGGGGGCAGAGGTCGACTCCGAGGGCTCTCACTTGTGGGGTCCCCCAGGGTCAGTTCTCTCTCCCCTCTTGTTCAACATCTATATGAAGCCGTTGGGTGAGATCATCCATAGCTTTGGGGTGAGGTATCATCAGTATGCTGATGATACCCAGCTTTACATCTCCACCCCAAACCACGTCAGTGATGCCCTCTCTGTGATGTCCCGTTGTCTGGATGCGGTACGGACCTGGATGGACGGAAACATGCTTTGGCTCAACCCGGCCAAGACTGAGTGGCTCTTCATACTGGCATCTCGGTCCAGTCAGGAGATTCCATCGTTGGTCATGGGGGGGAGAGGTGTTGCCCCCTATAGAAAGGGCTCGGAACCTGGGGGTCCTCCTGGACTCATGGCTCAAGTTAGAGGAGCAGGTGGGAGCTGTGGCCAGGGGAGCCTTTGCCCAGGTCCGGCTGGTTCGCCAGCTACGCCCGTTTCTGGATCAAGATGCCCTGCGCACAGTCACTCATGCTCTTGTGACCTCCCGACTCAACTACTGCAATGCTCTCTATTTAGGGCTGCCCTTGCATGTCATCCAGAGATTGCAGCTGGTGCAGAATGCAGCTACACGGGTGGTGGTGGGGGTTTCCCGATACTCCCACATTACACCCCTCCTGCGCGACTTGCATTGGTTGCCGGTTGCCCTCCGGGTGAGATTCAAGGTCTTAATGTTAACATTCAAAGTCTTACACGGCATGGGTCCGGGATATTTCAGGAAGCGTCTCCTGCCGATAACGAGTACCAACCGCCCTGTTCGAGCACACAGACAGGGGCTTTGGGTGCCGTCGGCAAGTCAATGTCGGCTGGCGGCGCCCTGGGGACGGGTCTATTCTGTGGTCGTTCCCGCCCTATGGAATCAACTACCCCTGGGGCTCCGCCTGGCCCCTGACCTTCGCACCTTCCGCCACGACCTGAAAACCTGGCTATTCGAACAGGCTGGGCTGGGCTGATCTCCTGGGGGGAGGGTTAAATTTTAAACTGTATACTGGGGTTTTAATTTAAATTAGACTTGTGACTATTTAATATTGTTTTAAATTAATTTATTGTTGTGTTTTGGTTTTAATTGTGAGCCACCCCGAGTCTTCGGAGATGGGGCGGCATACAAGTCTAAATAATAAATAAATAAATAAATAAATAATGTTTTGGACACGTCTTCATATTATTCTTCTAGGCCATCAGGTGGCAGCACCAGGAGTGGCAGTATTTTTACATTTTTGGTCATTTTTTTCTCTCAAATAGAAGCAAATATCACCCATGCAAACTCATATCATAACACTATTTCATAATCTCAAGGGAATTCTCGGTCTTAAAGTTCATCCATCTTAAAGTTGCTGAGATTGAAAAACATGGCACCATATTGTATTGACCAAAAGAAAATATGCATTTGAAGCAATATTGTATACAGAAACATTTTATGTATTAATTTACATATCCCATCTTTATCATTTTAATAAATAACTCAAAGTGACTAACATAGCTAACACTCCATTCTCCTCCTATTTTCCTCATAACAACAAGTCTGTGAGATGAGTTGGACTGACAGAGAGTGACTGGCCCAAGTTACCAGCCAACTTTCATGTCTAAGGTGGGACTAGAACTCACCGTCACCTGGATTCTAGCCTGGTGCCTTAACACAACTGATTCTAGTGCAAGCCTAGTTCCTAACTCCAGTTAAGAAATAAATTCTATTGTGCTTCTGATTGGTATTATTTCTCACTAAGTAGTTTATTGCTATTTTTTTCTTTTGATTAGTGAATTGTGCTCCCTCTTCTTTTACTTCTTTTTATGTTATAGGACTGGCATTTGCCTACCATTTCATCCTCTGCATCAGCTCATCACATGGTAGGTAGACTAACTAATTCATCTATCCTAATTTTTGTCAGTAGATCCTGTGATATTTGGAGGATTCATACTGGCAGACATGGTTGTATTATTTTGTAGCACAAATGCAGTTGTGCAATGGACACTGCCTGGATTGACATATTGCACTAAAACAGGCCCCTGTGGCCAGAGTCACATTTAGACTGAGTGATAATAAACTCTGATTAACAAGCCACAATCATGAGGGACATTCAATGCGATAAAGCAAAACCACTTTTTGGATTTGTATTATATGTGAACCTGGCTTCTGTCTGGGTTATCTTTTTTTTTTCAAAGATACTTATATAGCCTTCTTGCTCTTGGAGTAGAAGATTGTATGTTTTTCTTCAATTCTCATTCAGTATTTCCTGTTATTGACAGAGTAGAGAGCTTTTTGTGCTCACCTACGGTGCTTTGGTAGCCCAACTGTGTAAGGATTATGAAAAGGATGAAGATGTAAACAAATATTTGGACAGCATGTAAGTATAAGATGGCAAGAAGCTGCATGGCAAATTTGAGAGAAAATGGCTAGTTTTCTTGTCCCTGTTCTTCAGTCGGTTTACTTGGGTGTAGATGTCAGCTTGGGAAATGGCTGTAGGATTCTGTTTCTACTCTCCATCCTGCTTTGAAGCTGACCATCCAATCCTTTCTATTTTACTGAGCTCGGAATGCTGCAAAAATTCAGAGATCACTATAAGCCAATCAGTGTTGCTTTCAGCTAGCCAATAGAAGTGTGCAAAAATCTTCAGGCTGTGCCACCTAAAGTAGTGAAGGTCCTGACTAATTAAAATTTCTCTGCACTTCAAGCCAAAAAGTAAACATTTAAAGTGCTAATGTTCTTTCTCTGCCTCCATAATGTTGTGGTCGGAAAGTTATAGAAAGGGACTTGTTTTGCAAAAATAAAAGAAAAGGCAATAATGCACTTGCTTTGCCTGATGTTTCTCCCAGTACCTTTAATCATGGTTGTTGTGGGTAGAGTAAAGGAAATGAATATTTATTTTTAGATACAAGAATTTCTCTTTCTTCTTCCCTTTAAAGGACAGTAAATGCCCCAACTTTCAGAAAATATTGCTTTCTTCAAATTGGAGTCATATTCTTTCATTGTTTCGAAATATACCTCTTCTCCAGAGTATTGCATCCATTGTTTATTTACGTTATGAATTTTATCCTGCCTTTTTTCTACTATTTTTTAAATTTTACTCAAAAGAATGTTAAAATACAAAATTCAAAAAAAATCCAAAAATAGACTAAAAACTACAAAACAATCAAGAGTGCATTAAAAAAAAAAACCTCAACACATACACACATGTTATCCCCCTAACTGAATACTGATTAATACTTTATTACAATATTGGTCCGCATCCCTTGCAAAACAGCCTCCCTCCAAAATGTTTAAACAAGTAAATCTATTTGCAAATTATTGACTTGTCTTCTATGACTATACTATATTAATGACAAAATGGTTAGCAGGAAGAACAACAACAATAATAATAAAGCCCAGGTTAAAGTTTCAAAATGCTCTGTTAACAAATTGTTGTTATAACCCTCGTGTAGAAAATTTGCCATGGCAACTTATCTATGAATTTTATCCTACCTTTATGCTTGAAACAGTGTGTGCCATGTGTCCATTTATATTCACATTAACTGTCAGGAAGTTCACCTGACACCCAGGGGTGGGATTAAAAAATCCCAGCAACCGGTTCACTTCCCAGTTGCTGGGTGGGCATAGCCATGGTGGATGTGGCCTACTGGAACTCCCGGAAGTCCGGAAACGGGCCTGTTTCCAGCTTCCGGTGGCCTCCAGAGCCCGGGGGAGGCCATTTTTTGCCTTCCCAAGGGTCCAGAGGCCTCCCCCAGGTCTCTGGGAGGTCAAAAATGGCCTCCCACAAGTTCTGGAGGCCCACCAGAAGCTGGAAACAGGCCCGTTTTGCAACTTCTGATTGAAATACTGGTTTGGCAAACCAGATGGAAACTTAACATCTGGTTCGCCCGAACTGGTCCGAACTGGTAGAATCCCACCCCTGCTGATACCTCTTCACTTTTTTTATCTCTTTTGCTCTCGGTCAGGGGATACAGCATCGGCATCAGATTGGTTGAGGATTTCTTGGCTCGCTCTGCTATGAAGAAATGCCGCAGTTATTCTGAAACTGCAGACATAATTGCACAGGTACCCAAGGATGCTGATTCGCCTTCATCTGGCAAGGCTGACCCAAGTTCTTACCACTTTATTTCCAGTCTGGCCCCCTAACAGCAGACTATAACCCAGAAAGAAAGGTTCACAAGGTTAGCTTTAATGTGAAGAAGGTAAAGGTTACTATAGAGCAGTGGTGTCAAACTCACAGCATCATGGCAGCATCACATGACATATCACAACTTTCCCCCCCTTCGCTAAACCAGGCCTGGGTGTGGCCAGCATGTGATGCAACTGGTTCATTTGACAGTCCTGCTATAAAGAATCAGAGAAACTGAATAAGCCCAAAACTTCAGTACTCATTTATTAGTGTATTAAGGGTCTCCGAGAACTGTTTGCACCTCTTTTTCCAGAATAGAAGACAGAAGGGCTATCCACCCTTTTCCAATATAAGATTGACATTAAAACATCTATCTGCTCATCTTTGGTAATTTTTCAGATATCCCTATTTCTTTGTCAGACCCAGAGATCTCTCTTCTGCTCCCATTCTTACATATATTAGACTCCAGATTGTGTGATTCCCAGCTAATAGAACCATTGGTTGGAAATTTGGAAGTTATAATCCAAGGCATCTGAAAGAGCTTTAATTGGGAAGAGCTATCTTAGCCTTGGGATTCACCATTTGCCTTCAGGCAATTTCCAAGCCCAATTTCGAAATGTATGCCCAAGAATCACATTAGTAGAGTTTTTACAGCTTTATGTATTTGCCTTGAGTTGATTTTGGAGTATTCCAATTTTTAAACTGTTATGGCACAAATGTATCAGAAACATTTTTTTTTAAAAAGAGAGACCTAGTGCATAGTTGAGACAAAAGCATGTTCTAAAGAACACTTAGAACAGTACATCCAAAAATAAATAAATCAACGCCAACCTAATAAACTTATTTCTACTCACTTGATGTTTTTCCTCTTTAAATGTGGGCTTGTCCTTTTCTTAGTGAAAGAAACTGTTTTATTTTTTAATATAGCCCTTTTCTGAGTCCTAAGCAGAAATCTGGAAGGAGGATAAATGCTGAGATGCCTGTAGTAACATCATCATCGACACATTGTAATTCACACACTTTGTAATGCACCTCAGGATTCACTTCTTGAATTAGCTGTTTAAGGGTTTGGTGCTCAGCAGCTGGACAGCTTGAAATTCTTTTTTCCACAATTTCTTTTTCTTTTTTTAGTATTGTTAATGTTATTTGCATTTTTTAACAGTGAAGTGGAGGCCCCAGTATTCAACCTTGAGTGTTAACATTTCTCTTTCTTCCTGAGTTAATCTTCTATTGGATTCTTTCAACACTCATCCCAAGTCACAGAAGCCTAAAACTACCCTGTAATTATTTTTCTCAATCCTCAACTTCTTCATAACTGAAAATGGGTACAGAGTTTCAGCAAACTGGGCTGGTGTAGACATTTCAAGAAACATGGTGTATAGGTAGTCCTTGACTTACAACAGTTCATTTAGTGACCATTCAAAGATACAATGTCACTTTAAAAAGTGACTTATGACCATTTTTCACACTTACAACCATTGCAACATCCCATTGGTTATATGACCATAATTTGGATGCTTTGCAACTGGTTTATGTTTAAGACAGCTGCAGTGTCCTGGAGTTATGTGATCAGCTTTTGCAACCTTCTGAGAAGCAAAGTCAATGGGAAAGCCAGATTTTTTGTAGAGATTACTATGGGCAAGGTGAACATTCTGTGTGTGAGTTTAAGCCTGTGTGGGTGGCCTTCAGAAGACTCATAGGTGGGATATAAAAGCAAAACATGCAACCATATTCAACACTTTTTATGGGAAGGGGTTCAAAAAACTATATGCATTTATATAGAAATACTTGCTTATTTATTCCTCCTGTAGTTGCTGCTTAGTGCAGTATTAGTTTGAGTGGCCTGTTGAGCTTTGTTGGTGTGTATGAACAACATGCGCAGAGTACATAAACATAACTAAGCTTTCCTCAAAGTTTTCTATGTTGATGTGTTGGTTTTGTCATACACTGAATATTTTGGAGTCCACATTCTCTTATTTTTTGTTTGTTTATTTGTGGACACCTTGGAGAGTATTATCAAATGCAAACCACTGCATTCTGGTTGGCTTTCTTACCTTAGGTATGTATGCAATCTGTATATAGACTTGCTGATACAGCAAATGGTATATTTTGCTGCAATTTTTTTTTTAATTCACTGTGTTTGCTGGAATTTTTCCTTCTTTTTAGCACATACCTTTTAATAAAAGGGGTTTTGTTGAGCAAGAGAAGAATGTCTAAGCTCATGATGAGAAAATATCTTTATTATGATTCTTCTAAGCTCTGTTCTTTCCAGCATTAAACAAAGCTTAGTTATTTATTTTGATTTATTTGGGGTTTTGTAATTTTCCCTGTTGTGGTGATTTGAGTTCAATCGATGTTGAAAACTTGACAGTGGCCAAAATAATGAACCAGAAGAAGCCACTGCATTCCAATTCCAATAAAACAAAGAAGACTAAGAAGCAGGAAGAAGAATTGTCTTCTAGGATAGAACATCAAAGTGCCATTAACATCAACATCATTGAGCCATTAATAAAAACAACATACTATGTTTTCTATTCTTAGAGGAGCCTAAATATTTTGAAGAAACTTGGCAGACAGCAAGAAAGTCTTCAAAGAGTATAATAGCCTCACTTCAAACCTAGAAATTATTCAACAATACAGACATAAAGTCTATCAATCCAAGTAGCTCATGCATTGTTTTAGATTGTCTAGTTAGTACCACTTCCCATAACTTAAAAACAGTAGAATGGTTTTCTGGTGCCTTTTAATAGAACAGGATCCTACGGAGTTTTCAACAGCAACTAAATCTCCAGATACTGTACAGAATAAACCTGATCTGTCTAACCTGCAAATGTTGTGTTTAGAGATCTGTGGCTATGTCCATTGATCCAGGGTGGTTTAATTATATTCCATCAAAGTCCAAACCACTGTTCCTGAAGATAACTAAGCCATGTCACAGAGCCGATTAATAAGTACATACAACTCCATTGCCTTCTGTGGGGTTGTGTGGATCATGGAGAAGTAACATTAATAAAGACGACAAGTCACTTCTCAGACCTTAAGAAGGAATAGAATATTACACAAGTGCAGCTGTATAAACAATACTATGATTTCAACCAAGCAGGTGGCAGGAATAATACTGAATGATTGCATTAACATAACTGGAAAGAATTTGTAACTCCAGAAACAATCAAAGACCTAATTAAAGTGATGCATCTCAACTTTTGATTTTTTAGGTGTTGAGCATAAACATCCTAAGTAAGATCTAGAATTAGATGATGTTAAGGAACTAAGAACTGATCTAACTAGAGACAACTTCAGCAATTAAATAATTCCAATATTATAAAATTCACTCCCTCTTTAACCAAATGTTCAGTAGAGATTTCCAGTATAGAAGGTAAGCTCCATAATCCCCAATATGCTAACTGCAGAAGTTGACCTCAGGACTTAGGTAGTCCTGAGTATATGGCCACAATTGAGCCCAAAATTTATGTTGCTAAGTAATAAAGTGAGTTTTATCCCTTTATGACTTTTCTTGCTACATTTGTTAGGAGAGTCACTGAACTTGTTTAGTTAGTAACATGGTTGTTAAGTGAATCTGGATTCCCCACTGACTGCTTGCCAGAAGGTTGCAAAAGGGGATCATAGTTATGCGACTGTCATAACTACGAACCAGTTGTCAAGCACCTGAATGTGAATCCCCTGATCATGAGGAGGCTGCAACCGTCATAAGTATAAAAAATAGTTATAAGTCACTTTTTTCAGTGCCGTGGTAACTTTGAATGGTCACTAAATGAAACTCTTGTAAGTCAAGGACTACCTGTACTCTGATAAGTTGAGATTAATGCCCCTGAATCTTTTGGGGAAAAAAGGTAATGTAGGTAACACTACATTAAAGAACAAAAGAATCAATAGAAGTGCTTCCTTCAATAAGGACCAAATATTAGATATAGAATCTAATTTGGCCGATTATTATAAAAAAATTGCCCCAACTAGAGCAAAGGGAAATTATGGCAAGGCTGGATACTTTAAAGCAGTGGTTCCCAACCTTTTGGGCACCAGACCATTTCTATGAAGAAAAGTTTTTCCATGAGCTGGAGGGGGTATAATTTGGTGTTTGCACATCCGGTTACTGGCATGCCACAGACTGGGGGGTAGGGACCCCTGCTTTAAAATCCTTCTTGACAATGGAAAGTCCCTAAAGTATTGCCTTGATAGCAATAGTACTTAGACTTAAATACTGCTTCATAGTACTTTACAGCCTTCTCTAAGCAGTTTACAGAGTCAGCACATTGCCCCCAACAATCTGGGTCCTCATTTTACCCAACCTCGGAAGGATGGAAGGCTGAGTCAGCCTTGAACTGGTGAGACTTGAACTGCCAAACTTCAGAATTAGCCTGCAATACTGCATTCTAACCACTGTGCCACCATGGCTCATAAATGATGAGTTTAGTTTGTAATCTTACCTTACAACCAAGTTTATGGTCTTTACTAAAGGACTAAAAGTTACGCATGGACAATTGATGGTAAAGTGATTTTTAAGTATCTAAGTAAGGCTTTTCATATTTTTGAGGAAAAAGTGGCTGACTCACAAGCAGACTTGATTGCCCAGAGAACTAAAACTGTTGTCCTAAGATTCTTCAATGAGAGAGGAAGCAGGATTCTTTCAATGATCTTTAAGGTAGTCACAGTCAAAATAAGGTCCATTTCTTAGTAGAATTCGGTGAGGTCCTGACCAATGTATTAAGATAGGCATCTAATTTTTGGCTAAAAAGATGGTTACTAAGGATTGAAAAAAGAATGGTACTTTCCATGATCAAGTATTGGTTAAATAGGAATTTGAGACTTAGATTAATCCATATTGCTGATCATCAATTTGAAAAAGAATAGTTCATATAATAATCATATAAAACTCAATGCATCACTCCTGTTACACTTTCTTGGACATTCAAGTTTAACTTAAATTAAAAAGACATTACATTAAAACATTTCTGAAAGAAACTCCCTTTGTGGTAATGAACTGACAAGAATTTATTTTCTTGCACAGGCTTCTGCTGTCTTAAGAGAGATCATTGTTTTAGAAATTAATACTTTGAGACCATCTAATAAAATTAAGATCTCCATGAGGTTTAAACTGGTTTAGGTTTTATCTTGTCAAAGTGCAACAAACTCAAACTGTTTCCAGGGAACTGTCCAGATGGGATGTTTGGGTTTGAGAACTAAAACAAAACATCTTTTCTATTTTGTGCAGAACTCCAGAAAGAAGCATGTCTTTAAACAGACTTAGCCAATAAATGTGCCTGGATTGATTGATTGATTGATTGGTTGATTGATTGATTCTCTTTCTTTCTTTCTTTCTTTCTTTCTTTCTTTCTTTCTTTCTTTCTTTCTTTCTTTCTTTCTTTCTTTCGCAATAACCAGGGGAGTTGTTTTCATTCAGATTGTGAATTAGTTTCTTTCCAGCTGAAATCCTGATAATCACATACACATGCAACTCTGGAGTGAGCTTCAGAGAAGAAGAACCCCCATTGGCATCAGTGAATTCTCACTCCCCAGCCTCACCCCTAAAATTATTGCAAATGAAAAAAATAAGTGTTGTCAACTTCATGCCGAGGAGGCTGCAAACATTAACTCTCTTGGCATTCAGTAGTTCCCTTAATGAAAACTCCCAATCCCAGTATTTGATTGAAAATCATGGTTCATACCTGTAATACCGTGTTTCCCCGAAAATAAGACCTACCCCGAAAGTAAGACCTAGCACTATTTTCTAAACCTGCCCTAATATAAGACCTACCCCGAAAATAAGACCTAGTGTAAATCTCCAGTTCCAGGAAGACTTTTCAGGGAGCAACCATGCACCCGCGAAACACCCCCCCCCTACACACTCACACCCACTATTTGGCACCATAAATATATAAGACCTACCCCGAAAATAAGACCTAGTGTGTTTTTGGGAGCCAAAAAAAATATAAGACAGTGTCTTATTTTCGGGGAAACACGGTAAATAGAAGAAATGTCCAAATTTATTTAAGATAATTTATGGTTTGACCCAGTGATGGCATGTTTCATTCCATTGTCAGGTTGCTTTTAAGATGTATCTGGGTGTCACCCCTACTGTGACTTGCAACAATGCAATGGGAAATGAGTTTTCGCTCATTCTGGCCAAGAATCCCTTAGTGGACTTTGTGGAGGAGCTACCCGCAAGTCGATCATCTCTTTGCTATTGCAGCCTGTTGTGTGGGACCATCCGAGGTGCTCTGGAAATGGTAAGAAAATGGATACTGGCTCTTCCTACTCTGCCCTTTTCTTTCCCCTCCCCCAATATACAGAACAGCCTCATACTTGTTTGTTCCTAACCATGATGCTGCCCTAGTGACAATATAATATGCATGACATCATGACGCAACCTCCAGCATTTTTATATAGCTGTTACAATGCAAGTACCAGCATTTGGTACTTGCATTGTAACAGCTATATAAAAAGTGGAGTGTGCATTGTGACATTGCAAGGCCTTTGTTGTCACTTCCCCTCCCCCGTTTCTTCTGAGGGCACATGATCGGCCTTGATTGTGTGATTATACTGAACTGTAATTTTGGATCCTCCTTTTGTATAAATTCACTTATTATGGTTTGTAACCATGGCTTATTGTTTAGTATATAGTACAAACCTAGCCACATAATCCTTAGCTGGTGCACATTTGTGTGTGTGTGTGTGCTTTTAAGTCAGTGTTGATTTCTGGTGATTGCCTGGATTAATCCTTATAGTTTTCTTGGCAAGATCTTCAGAAGTGGTTTGCCATTGCTTTCTTCCTAGAACTGAGAGTGAGTGAGTGACTGTCTGATTTTGCTTCTAAGACTCAGACTCTTTCAGCTTCTGACTGTGGTACTTAAATGTCTTTAGCCATGAGTTGTTACCAATGATTTATTAAATAAATCAAAACTTGTCAAGGTTCACTGAAAACATAAAAGTCAAACAAATAAAATACATTAAGTGTCATGGTGTCCTGTGCAAATCCAATCAAATTTTCCTACAGATACTATTAGCCTTTTGTAAATTTGACATTGAGGAAACAGACTAGATGAGGCTGATTGTCCTTCTAGGCTTATATCTTGCTTTTCAAAGACCTTCTGTACAAATATTTTCTGTGTGTGGGCTTTGTGTCTGGTATGCTACCTTTTGAGAGTCAGTTTAGCGTTTATTATTTATTTTATTTTATTAGACTTGTATGCCGCCCTCTCTCCCTAAGGACTCAGGGCGGCTAACAATATAAAATCCATACAAATTTACAATAAAAAAAATTAAACTAATTACAAGCCTAAACAATTAAAAGTCAATTAAAATTTTAAACCCCCTAAAAAGCAAACCCACCCCCCTTAGTTAGTCCAGACCGGCCTGTTCAAAGAGCCAGGTCTTAAGGTCACGGCGGAAGGAGCGGAGATCGGGGGCCAAATTCCAAAGGGTGGGCACTCCCACAGAGAAGGCCCTACCCCTGGGGACTGCCAACCGACAGTGTCTGGTCGACGGTATCCCAAGGAGGCCCTGTCTGTGGGAGCGTACTGGGCAATTGGAACGTGATGCCGGCAGGAGATGCTCCCGCAAGTACCCCAGACCCAGGCCATTTAGGACTTTATAAGTTGTCACCAAGACCTTGAATCTCACCCGGAAGGCAACCGGCAACCAATGCAGGTCACGCAGGTCGGCAACCAATGCAGGTCACGTTAGGGGTTAAGGTAGAACAGGGAGACTTTAAGTTTTACTCTCAACTGGATGCAGCCAGTTTGTGATGACCCAGATTGTAACACAAACATAACAAAATCCAAAACATAAATAAATGTCCTTTAATGCCTCCAACTTGGCCCCATTGTTCAATAATACTCAGGGAGATAAAACGTACTCAAAAATAGTCTTCAAAAGAAAGCAATACAGTCTGAATTTAATGAGCAGATAGAGGTGAAATAAAAAACCAAACAAACTACAATGATGAAATGTCCACAACAGAACAGAAGTATTTACCAAATTCAAGGAAATATCAAGGCACAGTCTGTTGGAAGGATGCCAACCAAGATAACTTCAGACCAAAATAAAACACCCTTTGCTTCTGGCAACCTATGTTTTAACCATCTCTCTTATATACTCGTCTCCCCAGCTGTAACCAGTGAGGAGGATCATTGCCGCTTCCTCTCTCGCAAGCCAAGTTGTTGCTTTCTCCTTTCCTCCCTGCATGTCCTAGGATGCAGAGGGGATGGGCCTGGTTCTTCCTCTGACTGCCCAGCTGACCTCAGCCCTTCCCAGCCTCCTCCACAACTTCCGGAGCCACACCTCCACTCCCTGTCGGCTGTTCCTCCTCTCCCTCGGAGTCTGACTTTACCAAGGGCATGACACAGTTACTCTTGTTATCTTACAAAGAAGGCAGCAACAAACTTCTGAAATCTTGTCAAGAAAACTGCAGGGACTTGTCCAGGCAATTGCCTGGAGTCAACACTGACTTGAAGGCACAAAACAAACAAACAAACAAAAAACATCTTTTGATTTTCCCCAGCCACTATATTTGTATTCTCAGAGTCACTTGATTGTGAGACAGGTGCAGTGGTGGCCTGCTGCTGGTTCAGACTGGTTCTAGCAAACTGGTAGTGCAGCTATCAGCTGGCCCCACCCACCCGTACCCTCCCTATCCTGTCCTATATTTCCATGTTTTTCACCTCAGCTGATTCACGAGGCACAGTGGATTTCCACGCCTCAGCTGTTTTACTCACTGGCGGTGTCCGAGAAGGTAAGCTTTAGAGGCTAAAATAGGTGGTTTTTGAACACTGCGTGCGTGTACGAAGCTCACAGAGCCAGTTATTAAACTGGTTGCAGCCCACCACTGGATAGGTGGCTATATAAATATGATGAATGAATGAATGAATGAATCAATCTATCTATCTCATGCTGTCATTGACCTGTATACTTAAAAGCACTTCGATTTCTATATATGAGCCAAATGTATCATGTTTGCAACTGGATCTCATATAGGTGGTGTAGAAATGCTGCCCTAAAACTTGGGAAGCCGAAGGTAAAACCAGTAAGTACAATAGTATATGTGTGTGTGTGTCTGTCTGTCTGTCTGTCTGTCTGTCTGTCTGTCTGTCTGTCTGTCTCACATTTTGACCTGCACCCATGTTTTCAGGACCAGGTAAAGGCCTTATTATTTTCCCAAGCCTTATTTGATGGAATCTCAGAATATATATTCAAGAAATGAATAAAACACCCCATTATTGTATGGTTTTCCTACCATTGTGAATCTTTGTCCCTGTAACATCTATTTAACTTTTTATTTTCAGATACACCTAGCAGCTGAAGTGATTTTTCTTCAAGACACTCTGAAAGGAGATGATGTGACAGAAATCCGAATCACATTCTTGAAGAAGGCTGAAACCAAGAAATACAAGAGAAATAAATGAAACTGTTGTCTGAAATAATTATGTATATAGGGTCAGCCAAGCCTTTGTAGCTGCCTACAAAGGGGAACCTTCCAATACAGGAAGGACCATCCACCCAGAACATGACTAAAAATAAACAGTTTTTCTAGTCTAGGCCATGCATGCCCAGAAGCTTGTTGGAGGAACAAGAAATTAGCATACAATCCCCACAGGAAATGTGTAATGCTCCAAAATGTATTTATTGCCAGGAACTGGATGGTGAATATCCATAAAATCTGTGCTCCCTGAAAAATATCCTTGCATGCTGCTTCATATTGGAGCTGTGCTACATCTGTTTCAGTGAGGTAAATTTCAGTGCTGTGAAGAACAAGGTTTTTTTAGGACTCTAAAGAGTGATAATTCTCCCGAGGAATTGCCTGAGGGAACTTTCTCAGGCCAGATAATTCCATGAAATGTAGTAAACAGTACAAAATGAAACCACTAAACCTTTCCATGTTTGTTACAGCTCCCTGCAATGAAAAGGGTGAATGAGATATATAAATATATTATCTGAACCAAATTGTGCATGAACTTAAGAAATTATATCAGAATGTAAAATATATTTTTGCCTTCATTTATGATAGAAGTTTACCAAAGTCGTCTTCTGACATAGCATTTAGTGAACAAAAGTGTTATGTATGCAGGTTTGAATGTCATTGGTTTAGTTTGAACTGTTCTTATAAAATGTCAGAAATGATTGGTTTAAAAAGTGCGGGAAAATCCTGCACTCTGATTGGCTGGCAACTGCGGCTGCTGGCTATAAGTAGCAGCCGCAGCCCAGCCAAATCGGGTCTGTTATGAGCTGTAGTCACTAATAAACTCTTCACTGAAGCACTCCGCATCTGACTCTTCATGCAAACTTAACAAAAAGGAGGATCAAGACTTGGCTAAGAAATGTAGCTTTCATTTTGCAACTTTAACAGAAACATGGCTTCTGAGAAATAATCCATCCAAAGATTTCCAGAGCAAAAATTCTAGGTTTTTGAAAACTAGTTCCTCGGGTATTATTAAAAAAAAAAACCCTTGGTAATTTCAATTTCCAAGAACCCTGATTTGCAATATATGGATGGATACAATTGCCTTCTTTATTCATTTATTTAACAAAATTTATAAAGCCTTTTTAATCCATATGAGCTCTGAGCAGTTTACAAATGTAAAAGTACAACAAAATAAATGCAACAATTAACATGATGATACTCAAGATATTATGATCACTTAAATAGCACGCTACAGGCAAAAGAGTTGCTGGAACATAGTTGGACCTACTTATATTTCCACAGGTAAGATATTGCACAAAATGGGGGCTATTCCTGAGAAGTTCTGTTGCTGGTCCACCTAGGAATCTCAGAAGTAGGGTGGACCTTTTTTCTAGCATTTTTAGCTTGAAACCTAAAATATGCTTAAGAAAAATTTCAATTCTTGCATCTATGCTTTCTATATTTTTTTTTTAAATTACATTTATATGCCGCCCTTCTCCGAAGACTCAGGGCGGCTTACAATTTTTGGAGCACAACCCAATGTGCTCAGCAATAGCCTTCATTCCATTGTATATGCCTGCTTATTACTAAGCGGCATTTTTACAAGGTCAGCTAATTGCCCCCAACAATCTTGGGTCCTCAATTTACCTACCCCGAGAGGATGGAAGGCTGAGTCAACCTTGAGCCTGGTGGGATTCGAGCCTACAGTAATTGTAGACAGCTGGATCTTAAGAGCAGGCATTTAACAGCCTGAGCCACCAAATATTCTTGGGATATTCATTAGATAAAATTAGGGTTTGGGGGAAAAGGCATTTAATTTGCATTTTAGTGCAAACCAGTCCAATTTGCAGCTTCTTATAGAGGTTAATATTTATTGTCTAAGTTCTAAATGCATAGTTTACTAAAAGGTATATTTAAATATGCAAGTTGTCATACCAAAATGCCTCTCGAACCAAAGGTTTATTAAGAAAAATATTGATAACTGAAATATGCACAAATTGATAACCAGTGGGGGTATCTTAGACTAAAAAATAGAAAAGGGGTAAAAGAAAGGGTAGCTGAGAGATTTTAGTTAGGCTAATAGTCTCCTTGTTGCCTTATTTCAACAGCAGTAGCACAAGCAGATTTACAAAATGCAACTACCAAAATTATCCCCTGATGGTTTGGGTTGTTTTGATTCCATTATAGTAAAAAGGAAGCAAAGTGACCTTTCAATTAACCTATACCCCTATAACAATGAGGTGGACGGGAGAATAAAACAGGAGCCTGTTTTTTTGCAGTCCTACAGGTATCTAGGCTTTTGTCTGAAGTAAAGAATTGTAGCCCATCAGTTGCCAGCAGAGCTAGCTGCAGAGTCAGACGAGGAGGTGGAGAGAGAGCCTGGGCCAGCTTCAAAGCCTTTGGAAATCTCTGATAAGGAAACAGAGGCAGAGCTGGGGCCTTCTGTTCTCCCCCTGGTGGAGAGGCAGCTGTCTTCAGGGCCTGAGCTGAGTGAGGGGGAGGAAGAGATGTGGCCCATCCCAGATGTGTGTATGCGCAGAGAGGAAAGGACAGGAGAGCAAAGGAAAACAATAAGCTGGCTCTCAAGGAAAAGCATGCATGCGTGCTAGCAGCCCCTCCCTGGCTGGGAAATAAATAGTAAGGGCTTGGGAGTGGCTGGTTGTCACAGACAACCATTTGTTTTTAGGATACAGCAAGCCATTTAGATTTCTAGGCCAGAACCAGGTCTGTTGGGACTAATTACATTTGAATTTTTTCATTTATCCATGTGAATAAAAGACTGTTCTCACCCTGTTTGAAAAAGGGTTTACTTTTACTCACAAGTAAGCAGCTTATACTTGCTAAGGCTGGGTCAGAACAAGAATCTCTTCTGTCAATATGATAGCATTCACTGATTTGTAAGACCAAAAGTGGTGCTATCCGAGGCACTGAACAATTTGAAAAGGATATCCTGTCATAAAAGCAATATGTTCTGTCATAGAATTTTTTTTTTTTTAGAAATAGTCCTGCTATTTGTCAAGCAGGTCTTCTCTTTTTAAGTTAATTTGACTTGGCAGAATGGCTTATAGCAATACTTCTCAATCTCAGCAACTTTAATTTTTGTCGACTTCAACTCTCAGACAACCCAACTGGCTTGGGGAATGTGAAGTCCACAAATATTAAAGTTGCTGAGACTAAGAAATGCTAGCTTACGTTAGTATTCAGACCAGAGGTGGTATTCAGCAGGTTCTGACCAGTTCTGGAGAACCAGTACCAGAAACTTTGAGTAGTTTGGAGGACCGGCAAATACCACCTCTGACTGGCCCCACCCCCATCTATTCTCTGCCTCCTGAGTCCCAGCTGATTGGCTGGGTCTTCTTTTGTTGCCCTGTGCAGGAGAATGGAGCTGGAAAGCAGGTTAGTGGGGTGGGGAGGGAATGGAGACTGTACAGTATCCTTCCCTTGCCATGCCCACCAAGCCATGTCCACAGAACCGGAAGTTTAAAAAAAATTGAATCCCACCACTGATTCAGACCTTTCCTAAAACTTTAAAGTTTGTATATGTTTTGATTCTGGAAGTCTTCAGACTTGGGAAATTAGGGAATATGCAGTGGCATCAAGTTCCCATAGTGTTGACTAAATCAAGCAACAAACAGCTGTAACAAACATGATGTTAGCCCTTTGAAATTATAAACATCAATGTCATTAATAATCAGAACATCTGAACACCTCTTCAAAAAGCTACCATATTTCAACAAAGATTAAAAAAACACAACAAATAACACTAATAAGACAGGGAAGTTCTCAAGCTTTATGGTGCCATGAACCCAGAACTTCGAATCGGATTCAGCTTTTTCATCATTTCATTTCCACAAATTCAGGAATCTGTGCTAAACATTAAGCTAAATCGACATCCTTGAGAAATGCAGTGGTTTGGGAGTGGAAGTATCCTAAGATCAAAAATATTTGAAATTCCTTTTGAGCTAGATGGTATGTTTTAATAAGAAAAGATGAGAAAATCCTACTTGCTTTACAGAGAATTAAGAGAACTCATTTAATATTCTCTTGAGCATGATGATGAAAGTATAAGTGAAAGTAAAAGAGAGACTTTTTCCCCTACTGTATTTAACTACCCCTACTTTTAATATTACTGATAAGTTACACAGCGATTTTAAAGGCCTTACTTGTTAAGAAGTATCAACTGCAATTCTAAACTCATTTGCCACACTATTCTTTTAACTGGCTTGATACATACTTCATATCGAGAATCCTACTATAAAAATGTGGGAGAAATATTCACCTTAATCCACAATCATGCACATCAAGTTCAATTAAAACATCAGGAAAATTACTTTCTTTATTAGATACTTAACTCCTAGTATTTTCAACATAATCCACATTAAGATGCCAACTCAATTTTTTTTCCTATTCTGCCTGACCAGCAAGATTTTGGAAAACTTTAAGCATGGCACTGGCTGAGGTCTAACTTTGCTTTGGAGATAACCGTGATCCCTGCCTAATGCACTTCGGGATTTCCTTCCCTCTTGACCTATGACTTGGAAAATGTTTTCTTATTGAATCTACAAAAGAGGCCTGAAGAAATCTATGCCATTGAGTATAGAAGAATTGAAGAAAAATCAAATTCTACCACAGTATTTGATTGCATTAAAGATTAAGAAGTAAATAAGTATCTCTCTCTCTCTCCTTCCCTCCCTCCGTCTCTCTCTCATGGAGGGCAAAAATTTATTATATTTGTTTACACTTGTAATGAAGGCTGAAAATCACTTCTTCATACACTTCTTTTTCAATATTATATACTTCTTTTTCCTTTCTTTTTCTCTTTTTCCTGCATGTTTTTCTTCTTTCTTTCCATTTTCTTCTCTTTCTCTAAGTTTAGTTTTTATTCACTTTTTACTATTGTAATTAAAATTCTTAATAAAGATTATATTTGGAGAGGAAAAAACATGGGACAAAATTCATGATAGAGCAGACGTTTTACTTATTAAATGAAAACTTGACAACAAGAATCATGAACAGCACATGTGCAGAAATTGCACAAGAATCATGAATGCTCCGTGTAATGAAGTAATGAAATAATGCATAATGTAGCTATTAACAAGCCTTGATACTTGTCAGTCCTTCAAGGTAGACCAGACTGGGAAACCAAAATTATGAAAGCTAAATACTACTTCTGTGTGGAAAAGGAATTTTCCATGAAGTGGCTGTGCTCTTTCTCCTGGCCCCCTCCTCAGGTAAACAAAAGAACTGGATGGACCAATCACAGCACAGCTGTGATTGAGGATTTTCCCGGGCTTTGCCAAGCTCCACCTCACCTGACTCTGGACTATTTAAGGGGCTAGCCTCGTGGCATCTAGCCAGTTCCTCCATTACTGATGTTCCAGGTGCTTGGGATCATGCAGCTGGAAGGATCCTGCCTCAAGCCACGAGGAGGATCTGTGGGACTCCAGTCACACAGGTGACTGACACAAGGAAGAAAAGAAAGAATCTAACAAGAAACAAATGGACATGGAATACTGAAGCACCTTTTAACTTATTTTATTGTTTTTGTACTTTGTTTACAATAATAAACAACTTTGAATTGGATCCATTGGGCTCAGACTTTTTCCTGATAACTTCACAGTAGAGAAAGGTAACGAACCACCCACCTCTAACTCTAAAAATCCTCAACATTTTGTTAGAAGCTAATGCTACTTTTATTAGAAGGTTCGAATAACAAAATCTTGCAAGCAAATAGGTTTCTCCCTTTCCCCTAGGGGGCTAGGAAGGCTCTTGTTTGAGGCATTTTCTTAGGCTACAGTTGTTACAAAATTTGGAGTTCAACATTTGCACCATCTACAAATTGCAAACAACTGGGGTATATATCTCCTTCAGCAGACTTAATGCTGCCACTTGGAGATTTTTGACTGACATATTTATGTATCATACTGTAGAAATTGTCTTTAGGATTAAAGGCAAACAAGGAGGAAATGTTATCCCAGGCTTTGGTACTTGGGGTCTGAAATGGTCCCAACTCAGTGGAATCAAAGAAACTTTTAAGATTCCTCTCTGCTAACTTTGACGCATGTTCTTTGGCCATGGTTTCCAAAAGTTGTTGCTCCTTCTGCAGGTAGACTTTCCAGAATGCAAGTTGAAGAACGCTGACTGGAGAACGGCAGCGAGTAATGCAGGTGATAAGAAGGGCCACTGTGAAGACGCTGGCAATCAAAATCCATCCAAACACCTTTAGAAGAAGCATTAAAATAATAAGCATGCTTGCAACCAAGGCACCTCAAGATTAAATGCCACCTTACATTCTGGGTGTACATTGTAGCTGATCTGCATTGGTATTTACAATCTAGAATTCAAAGCCCTCACATGTAGCATTTCTTCTTCACTGTTGCTTACCTCCTGATACTTATCTCTTCCTGTTCAACGCATGAGTTGCTGAAGCAAAACATCAACACTTGTTTCTCTAGATTTTTGAGCCCTAGTTATATGATAGCTATAGCAAAACCCCAGTCAGTATTTAAAGTAAAGGTGTAAAGATGAGGCCTCTCAATACAACTTGAGGGACAAGACGAATTATTAGGGGATATGAGCAGGTATGGAAATATAGCTTTTCATGTCTTATTGTTAAGGCTTTATAAGGTGATCTGAATTTGAAGGGGAAAAATTATTTCAGAATGAATCAGGGAATTCTCAACAGCAGCTGTTAGCATATCCTTAAAACAGTTGCATGCTTTCCAAAGCTTACACAGCCATCATCTGGAGCTACCAGAAGACCCCAAGAAAGTAGATGTTTAATAAGGACAGAGGGTACATATGTGCCTGAATGAACTCCAAATCACCTTTTCTCCTTCAAATCCAAATTGCCACATAGCCCTATTAGTTACATGCCAGAGGAAAATCCCTCTAGTTCACAATGGGGGGAAATTCCCTCTGATGGTAATGAGGAATTCCCCTCCTAATTGCAATCAATTTCTCTGCAGGTAGGAAAAGATACAACTTTTCTCATTTCCTCACATAACAGCTTCCCTAGCTGGAAGCAATTGGCAAAATCTTGTTATCTCTAATTTAGTATGAACTATGTTGACTGAAGGGACAAAACAAACATGTGAACTGAAACAAATATAAAGCTCCTAACCTGGTACCTAAAAGCCATGAAACAGGCTGCCCAGGAAGGCAATGCTATGTCTTTAAGAATGGAGATACTTGACCACAATTACCAGAACAACTGGTAGAAAAGCTCTTGGTGTCTTTTCAATACTCCAGTTAGCACCCCTGGAGTTCTAAGTTGGGAAATCCGACTGTTACACAACTTGGAAAAAGCCATATACTAACCTGTGATTGAGCTCGAAGGGTTGCGAGTATCTCCATTTCAGAAGAAGGAGAGTTAGGGCTGAGACAAGGCACTTTAACCAGAGTTTCCAAGCATGCTTCTTCCCCTTTGCCTTTGCACACATATTTCTGTAGGATGGGGGTCCCAGTAGCAGTACATTCATAGAAACTTCCTCCCAGTAAAGCCACAGAAATCCATGTGAGAGGAGCCACGGCAGCACTGAGTATTGCAAATCCTATCACTTGTAAGTGGCGCTGGAGGCGATTCCCACGAGGACATCTACATGGCCTGCCTTTGGAGCAACATCCAGTGAGCACCTTCCAAGTACGTGCACTCAGGAGCAAGCCCAGCAGAAACAGAATAAGGGCTGGCATCAGCAGAAACATACCACCATAAAGCGTATTCCAGGAGTTGCACGGGCAATTGAACACCACCACAGAAAAGATACGCTCGCTACCTGCAGTCAGCAGAGACACTGCCCCATAGCCCAAGATCTTCTGGTGATTGACAATGAAATCCAGCACTGGGCGAAACTTTTCCATCCTCTGATTTGGTGCTGTAATGGTCCAGTTCAGCTCTGTGATTTGTGTTCACGGTTCAAGAATCAGAAACTTCTAAAAGACCGTTAAGAGAAGAGGAAGAGATTTGTAGCTTTAAAATATCTGCTCAGGACAACACAGTTTCATTTTCATTTTTGGGGGCAAGGGGAAAAAACGTTCATGCTGTTCTAGGTTAAGCAAATATCAAGTACAAAAGGGAGATACAGCATTAATCTGTTAAAGCTGTAGGCTGCTTAGTTTCTTTCCAACTAAATAAGAATTATAGGATCATGGAATGTTGGGGTTGGAGGGATCTTAGAGAATTCATCTAATTCAAAACCTGCCCAGTGCAGATATCCCTGACAGATGCCATCCAACCTCACCTCTGTTCAATCACCTCAAGCAAAGGAGAGCTCACCATCTCCCAAGAAATTCCACTTCTTACCATTAGGAATCTTTTTTTTCTTATGTCCAGCTAAACCTGCTTCTTTGCAAAAAAAAAACAAACAAACCCAAACACCATTGCTTCTTGTTCTAAAATAATACTGAACAATTCTACCTTGTCTGGGTTAGAATTGTATGTGTAACTATATCTCTTTTGGCCCCTGTTTGGCTTGTGATCTGCCAAGAAATGCAAATCCTTTTCATATTGTATTTATTTATTGCTTGGACTTGTATGCCACCCTATCTCCCGAAGGACTCAGGGTGGCTCATATCATAAAAACCCACAATACAAAATTTAAAATTAATTAAAAGTTATTAAACCCAAGCCAAACAATATCTAAAACCCACAAAAGACACTAACATTTAAAACATCTAAAAAAACCCACCCCACCCCCCTCAGTCCAGGCCTGCTTGTTCGAATAGCCACATCTTGAGGCCGCAGGGGAAGGAACGGCGGTCAGGGGCCAACTGCAGTTCCAGGGACAACTGATTCCACAGGGTGGGCATTCCCACAGAGAAGGCCCTACCTCTGGAGGTCGTCAGCCGACACTTTCTGGCTGACGGCACCCCAAGAAGGCCCTGTCTGTGGGAGCGCACAGGGCAATGGGCACTCGATGCTGGCAAGAGACGTTCCTGCAAGTACCCCGGCCCCAAGCCATGTAGGGCTTTATAGATAAATACCAACACCTTGAATCTCACCCGGAGGGCAACTGGCAGCCAATACAGCTCATGCAGGAGTGGTGTAATATGGGAATATCGGGATACTCCCATCACATTCTGCACCAGCTGAAGCCTCTGCGTGGTCCGCAAGGGCAGCCCCCTATAGACAGCATTGAAGTAGTCAACTCAGGAAGTAACGAGCGCATGAGTAACTGTACGCAAGGCATCTCGGTCCAGATAGGGGCGCAACTGGTGCACCAGGCAAACCTGGGCAAATGCCCCTCTGATCACAGCTCCCACCTGCTCCTCCAAACTGAGCCGTGTATCCAGGAGGACACCCAAGTTGTGTACCCTATCCACGGGGGGCAACACCTCTCCCCCCATGCCTAATGATGGAACATCTGGATCATCCAAGATGCCGGTACACACAGCCACTCAGTCAGCACTATATATTGCTTATAATAGAATTTCCACCTCCTTCCTATACTTGTGACTTTGATTTTTTTTCTTACCCAAATGTAGGATTTTGTCCCTGTTAAGATTCATCTTGCTGATTTCTGCCCATTTTCCCACCATCTGAAAAATCTACCTCAGTTACGATACTGTCCTTCAAGATGTTTGCTCCTTTAACTATTTACTGGTACCTACTTATGAAGATTATCTTAATGTGTGTCTTAGCAATTCAGGCACCAGATCAGGTCTGATCTTTGCTGGTTCTCCATTAGCTTTGTCATTCACCTTCACTGAAGACTTGGGAAAACCTAAATCAGTCTCCTGGCTACACCATAAAGTTTGCACTGCAGTTCCCAAAAAATCAACACTGCCCTAGACTGCATTAACAGAGGAATAGAATCAAGATCATGTGAAGTGTTAATACCCACTTTATAATTCCTTGGTAAGACCACGCTTGGAATATTGCATCCAGTTTTGGTTGTCATGATATAAAAAAGATTTTGAGATTCTAGAAAGAGTGCACAGAAGAGCAACAAAGATGATCAGGGGATTGAAGGCTAAAGCATATGAAGAACGGTTGCAAGAATTGTGTATGTCTAGCCTAGCGAAGAGAAGGACTAGGGGTGACATGATAGCAGTGTTCCAATATTTGGAGAACTGCCACAAAGAAGAGGGGCTCAACCTATTCTTGAAAGCACCCGAAGGTAGGACAAGAAGCAATGAATGGAAACTAATCAACAAGAGAACCAACCTAGAACTAAGAAGAAATTTTCTGACAGAACAATTAAGCAGTGGAATGACTTGCTTCCAGAAATTGTGGGTGCTCCAACACTAGAGGTTTTTAAGAAGAGATTGGACAACAATTTGTCTGAAATGGTGTAGGGTTTCCTGCTTGAGTAGGGGATCCAGAAGACCTCCAAGATCCCTTCCAACACTGTTATTGTGTTATTCTGTTTTTTAAAGCTTCATTCTTTACTTTAAAGCAGGGGTATCAAACTCATGGCATTAGGGTGGTGTCACTTGACTTATTGAACTTTTCCCCCCTTTGCTAAACTGGGCATTTTATTTATTTATTTATTTTTATTCATATTTATATGCCGCCCTTCTCTGGAGACTCAGGGCGGCTTACAATTTTTGGAGCGCAACCCAGTGTGCTCAGCAATAGCCTTCATTCCATTGTATATGCCTGCTTATTACTAAGCGGCATTTTTACAAAGTCAGCTAATTGCCCCCAACAATCTTGGGTCCTCAGTTTACCTACCCCGAGAGGATGGAAGGCTGAGTCAACCTTGAGCCTGGTGGGATTCGAGCCTGCAGTAATTGCAGGCAGCTGGAATTAAGTGCTAGGCATTTAACAGCCTGCACCACCAAGGCCCTTTACCAAGGCCCTTTACCAAGGGCTTGGGCATGGCTAGAGCGTGACGCATCTGACCTATGGGCCAGGAGTTTGACAACCCTGCTTTAAAGTAACAAGATCATTCTTTACTTTAAATCAACAGGATGGTATCCATAGGCTTCTTCAATTTTATGAATATGAAGGTGTCAAAATGATGAAGCAGGTTTTGTGGCATCATAATGCAAGTTCTACCCTTTTGTACAGTACTTTCATAATCAGGTTGCTGAGAAGTATGTGAAATGGAATTGTGAAGTTGTGATGCACATTTCATCATTTGCTTCTCTTGACCCCCTCCTGCAGTTATCCATGGTGGTACATTTTATATATTTAAAATTTTGGATTTCATTCTCCACTTTTGATTCCACCTACTACCTGTTTCAATCCTGCTATTATCATTCATATTTTAATAAAAGTTAAGCAGGACAGAACAATCCTTGTCTCACCCCTTTCTATAGCTGAACCATTCTGTTTCTTCAAACTTTGTTCTTATAGTAACTGTAGCTGTTAAGTGAATCATGCAGTCCTTAAGCAAATCCAGCCATTGTTTGGTGGAAGGCAGCAGAGAAGGTCGCAAATGGTGAACATATGACCCTGAAGCACTGCGACAGTTGTAAATAAATGTCAATTGCCAAGCAGCTGAATTTTGATCATGTAATGTGGGGATGGTGTGATAGCAATAAGTGCAAGGTTCCATTTAAGTTACTTTTTTTAATAAGGCCATTGTAACTTACAACAGTTGCTGAATGAATGATTGTAAGTGGTGCATCTGCATTATCCCACTGTTGCAGTCAAAATGCTAAAAGCAGTGTCATGCTGCAAGCTCTACAGCTTTGGGGTATATGCAAGGGTGGGCTTCAAAAATTTTAGCAAAGGGTTCTCTGCCCAGTTGCTGGGTGGGTGTGGCCATGGTGGGTGTGGACGAGTTGGCCTTTTGCACCACAGCGGTGTGTGTATGATTTTGTCCTTCCTGGGCTCTGGAGGTTTTCTTTGAGCCTTCAGGAGGGAAAAATGGCCTCCCTGGGCGCCGAAGGCTCTCTGGAAGCTAGAAATGGGCCCATTTCTGGCCTTCCCAAACTTCTGGGAGGCCCATTTTTTGCTGTCCCCAAGCCTCGTTGCACACCCTGCACTTACCTGCATCCAAAACGGGCCGCGTGGGGACTCCTGAGTGGGGAGGGGTGGGGTCAGAGGTGGTATTCAGCAGGTTCTGACCAGTTCTGGAGAACTGGTAATGGAAGTTTTGAGTAGTTCAGAGAACCGGCAAATACCACCTCTCACTAGAGATGTTACAGTATCTTTCCCCTGCCACGCCCACCAAGAACCGGTAGTAAAAAAATGTGAATCCCACCACTGGGTGGGGTGGGCGTGGTCAGCCAGGAGTGGGATTTGAGGGTTCTCCAAACCGCACAGAATCTTAGCTAGGGGCTCTTCCGAACCCCCAGCAGCCCACCCCTGGGTATACATGTGACATTGTACCACTTGTAGAAAAATGGATCTTGTGTCACAGTGCTGTAATGTTATTTTCATCTATCTGAAATGCTCACCATGAATTCCACCGGTTATCAGTTTTCTCTTGATTCGTCTTGATAATTTTACAGTTTTCATCATATTTTGTTTCTTTGCTTGCAAGTTTGTACCCTTCTTTTCCTCCCAAAACTCAAGGCTGCTAACATTATGAGATACTTTAAATTTCTCCCTACAAGATCCCCATGAGGTAGATTGGGTTCCAAAAACGTGTGAGTGACCCAAAATCATGACTGAGCACCGGGAGATTTGAATTTCAGTCTCCCTCTGCAAAACAAGAAGAGTTGTTTTGGTTTCTTCTGCATGAACTTTCTCTGTCCTTTTTCTGAAACTGTAAACTGTTTCAAATAAATGGGAAGTGAAAGGTAGAACGTAACCATTCATTTGCAGGAAGAGCTAAACAGCGGAAGAGATGGGCTGTGCAGATTGAGACAGAAGTTGGAAGGAGACTGGTTTGACCTCCCACTCAGTTTCTGAAACCACAATTTTGTAAAGGTGGACAACATCTGTTGCATCAGTTCTACCAGTCCCGACATAAAACAGATAGATGCTACTGTGGATAATAATCACAAATATAAAAAGGCAAGCAAGAAAAGATCAACCAGAGTGGTCAATGCCTGGAACCCACTACCTGACTCTGTTGTTACATCCTCAAACCCCCAAAACTTTAACCATAAACTGTCTACTGTGGACCTCACTCCATTCCTAAGATGGTGCCTACTGTCCCTGTCCTACTGTTCCCATTTATTTGTATTCATTTATTATGTATATACTTACACCAGTTTATACTTATATGTTTATATGTTACGTTCACACTTATACTTGTTTTCTCAAACTAAACTAAATAAAATAAATAAATAAATAAGTTTATGAGCCAGGAGAAAGTAGGAGCCACAATTCAGACTTTGAGAGGAACCAGGTTTACATTGTTCCTGTGTGATCCATCCCACCTTCAATCCTCCAAGCTTTTCTGCTTCTTCCCCTCCCAGCTACATTAACTCTTGATAGGTAACATCCCACCAATTATTGGGCACACCACCTGAATATAGTCTTCAGACCTAAACATCTACTGTATCTTCTTTGTACTTTCTTTAGGGTTGACTTTTGTCACGTTTCTGATCATGTATTGTAGTTTCAGGCTATGCAGCTTGTGTTCAACTGCTTGCAGAATGTTTTAAATAAGCTGCTTACATTTCTCTTTCATGTGTTTACTGCCAAAGATTCACCACATTACACATTACAATGGGAGAAGAGATTCAGTAAGGCTCCCTAACACCTGGGCATGTGCTAGAATGAGAATTAGTAAGAGCTGAGTCATATTAGTAAAACACCAGACAAAACTGAATAGGAGGGACTAGAAGACTGAAAGCATTAAGGTTTGATTATGTTTTGCTCAGCTGACACTATCCTGGTTTGGCAGCATAGCAATTTAGGGACCAGAATTTGTTTTAAAGTCTCTTTGATGGACAAATTATCATTTGCAAGCAGTAATGGGTATCTGCAGGAGAGAGATAAGTGACAAAACATAGTTGATTGATTGATTGATTGATTCTCACAATTTATATATTGTATTATTTATTTATTAAATTTCTATGCAACTGGTCTCATTGATATAGCAACTGATTATATGTATATGTATATGTATATGTATATGTATATGTATATGTATATGTATATGTATATGTATATCAGAGGTGGTATTCAGAAGGTTCTGACCAGTTCTGGACAACCAGTAGCTGAAATTTTGAGTAGTTCAGAGGACTGGCAAATACCACCTCTGACTGACCTTGTCCCCATCTATTCTCTGCCTCCTGAGTCCCAGCTGATCGGCTGGGTCTTCTTTTGTTGCCCTGCACAGGAGAATACAGCTGGAAAGCAGGTTAGTGGGGTGGGGAGGGAATGGAGATTTTGCAGTAACCTTCCCCTGGACTGGGGTGGGAATGGAGATTTTACAGTATCCTTCCCCTGCCACGCCCACCATGCCACACCACGCCCACAGAACCAGTAGTAAAAAATTTTGAATCCCACCACTGATGTATATGTATGTGTATGTGTATATATATCTTCAATTGTGAAGATTAAAATATACAAATGTTTTGAGGATTTGGATCTGCAAGCATATAAGGTTACTACAGATATAGACCTAAAGCTAGAAATAGTACTTAGCACTCACCATAGCACTTAGACTTATATACACAATGCTTTTACAGCCCTCTCTAAGCGGTTTACAGAGTCAGCACATCGTCCCCAACAATCTGGATTCTCATTTTACCAACCTTGGAAAGATGGAAGGCTTAGTCAACCTTCAGCCTGTTGGAATCAAACTCCTGGCAGTGAGCATTAAGTTAGCCTGCAATACTGCATGCTAATCTCTGGGCCACCACAGTCACCATACAGATATATGAAAAGCTGGTGTGCTACAGATCAAAACACCAGCCTGCAACATCATCTTCATTTCCAGTGCCTTGTCTGGGTTGCAAATAGGCCCCATGAGTTTTCTTAGTAGATAAAAGTGATGGATGCCTCCAGCCTAATACTTTGTTTGGAAATCTCTCCTCTCCTCCAGTCTATGACAAGGCAAAGGATAAGCAGGGGTAGAAGAGAATAAATAACCTGCAGGATGGAGACCATAAAGAATGGCAGATAGGCTCCTGCAAAACACAAAGTCCCTGATGGCAGTCAATTTGAAAATGTGTAAACCCCCAGCAGCCATTTTGCAAAAGTGCCCACAAAATTCTTCAGTTATCGAAATTCCAAATATGTCACCAGGTCTAAAAATTGAGGACCCTGTCCTGTTCTAATATGTGTGATAGTTGTTGTTAAGAAAAAAGCTAAATTAACGTTATTCTTCATTAACTTGATTGGAAGAAGAGATGCTGCCACAGAGAGGAGGGGGTTAAGCTATTTTCCAAAGCACCTGAAGGCCAGACAAGGAAGAATGGATGGAAACTGAACAAGGAGAGATTTAACCTGGAAATAAGGATAAATTTTCTGACAGTAAGAATAATCAACCAATGGAACAGCTTGCCTTCAGAAGTTATGGCAGCTTCATCACTGGAAGCTTTCAAGAAGACTGCCATCTGTCAAAAATGTTGTAGGGTCTTCTTGGGCTGGGGGGTTGGACTAGATGATCTACAAGGTCCCTTCCAACTTTGTTATTCTGTATCTGCACTTTCTGCATATAAAAGTTATTTTTTAAAAAGCAAACCAGTTTTACAATTATATCCACTAGATGGCTCTTTTGAGCCATAAAGGTCTGGATTTCTCCATTTTTATTTTATTAATGCCAGTCTATATTTTATATATACACACAAGCACACATGCACAATAATACAAACTAATATAAATAAGAAAGAAACAAAAAAAGGAATTAAAAAGAGGGTTAAAGTGCAAGAAAGAAAGAAAAAAGATACAAATACGTTTCTGATCTTCTTTAGAGCAGTAAGTACAATTATAAATTTACCAAACACTGTATGGTTACAAAATATTTTTTTATGCTGTCTAAAACCATAAATCATGTTTATCTTTTTCTGTTTTATCAGAAAGTCCATAAGGGTTTTCCAATCAGAAGTAAACATAGATCCTGATTTTTTTTCCTGTCAAATTGACCATCTAAGTAAGTTCTGTCAATTTCACCAACCCTTCCTCCATGTAAATAATACAGAATCTTTCCATCTTTGTACGTACTATAATCTTGCTGCAGTTATCACATACAAAGTTCCATGACTTTGTCCATTTTTTAATGTATCAATACCAAAAGAAAGACATCTAGTCTCAATTATATTTTAATCTTTAAAATCCTTTGTATTAGTGAGGTAGTTAAAGCATCAAGCTAGAAACCAGGAGATCATGAGTTCTAATCCTGCCAGAGCTGCAAAGTCAGCTGGGTGGCTTTGGACAGATTCCTTCCTTTCAGCTCTAGGAAGGAGACAATAGCAAACCACTTGTGAAAAACTTTGCCAAGAAAACTGCAGGGACTTGTCCAGGCAATCTCCAAGAATCAGGCACGATTGAACAGAAGAAAAAATACATCTTATATTCTAGTATACCTTAATGGTTAATCGGCAAAGTTTTATAATTATAATAGCCGTGGGGAGAAAATGTGATAGACAACAATGGAATTTTAAAAAATTTGGAAAGGAATAGAAAATACAGGTGATATTTTTTTTGTTTATTATTAAATGTCAAGCAAGATGTGGGTTATTCAACTTATGTTACAGGCTCTTACATAATCCATGCAATTTTCAGAAAGAAATATAAGTCAGCTTCTGTACAAATAGAAGAACAAGTTTGAAAATTTGTAAAGACTTCAGTCATTTAAAAAAAAGGAAGACAATTAGCCCGACTTGGAATAAAACTTCTGAGCCAGTATGTACTGTAGATAAATGTTACCCAAACACAGCTGCAGTTTTGAAGTCTGTAGCCCAGCAAATTAATTTGTTCTTTAAAAAACAGTGGAACATCTAATATTCAGAGAGTATACCACACTGGAATCCTTAAACTTTGAGTGACCTTCATTGCTTTTTTAAAAAATAAATCTCTTTTAGGCAAATGGAACAGGATTTTTTTTCTTTGCTTAATTAATGATCTAGAGAATTTGTTCTATTTTTAATTTAATTTTATCTGGCAAGATATTCTAAGTCCAGAGAAGGGATGAGTGTACTGTCTGGCACTTGCATTTTATAGGACCAACGGAGGGAATGTTTATGTATTTATTTCCTCATGGCTAATTGTAAATGCAAAACCTGCAATGCAGTGTGTGAGCCTACTAAATGCCACATTTCCTGTCCCACCCCCAACCACCATTTCTTGTACTGTGTGAACTAAGAATTTCATTAAAATGGAGATGGAGACCATGGCACCTATTGTGCTATGGTTTTCTCTTTTTAAAAAAATCAAGTTTCTTTTGTCTTATTTTCATATAAGTTTGGATTTTTTTAAATGTGCATGAAAATTTGTATTTAAACTGCATTTCTAATTTTTATTTTGGGTGCAATTTGACATACTATATCAATTTCTGCAGGAAATGACCCCCATATGTACTCATTTATGAGCTACTTTCCCTAACTTGCATATTTATTATTATATGTTATGTATCATCTGAAATCAGCCACTCAAACGTACTTTCTAGAACTATTATGTTACAACTGCTAGGTTAAGGAAGGCACAGATTGGAGTGTGTTGATAGAATGATATAGATATGGGGTGGACTGTAGTCTGGAGTCCAAGGAGAGAGGGGCTGTTTCTCAAAGAGGCAGCAGAGCTTGGAAAGTTTGGTAGGCAGGAAGAGGATAGATAGTTCATGGAGTAGATCTATAGTTATGTAGATAGTTACTTTAGTCAGGCAAGATTCTGTCTATAGATGAACAACTAAAAAGAAATAACTGCATGTCTCATTCTTGGTTCTTGGGGCTTGATATTTCATTTGTTTTTTGTGATTGGGAATGTGCCAGAATACTTTTACATACCCATGAGACATTTAAGAAATGTTAAGGCTGCAAAGTTAGCAACAAATTCTGTGAGGTTCATATATAAATAAAGAGGTATTTGTATATAATTTACAAAAAATAATAATCAATAACCAAGTATATGCATAACTGACATTATTTATTTAGCAAAAGACATTTGGGACAAATATTTTCTTTAAAACAAAGTTCTTGGTTGTCAAAAGCATTCCTTGTTTGGACAATGTCTAGTACCAATGGGCCTGATACTCAAACCTATCAGGGTCAAAGGCTTCATTTATCAATTACTTCCAATATGCTTCCCAAGAAAAGGCTGCAATTTTTATAGAGAAACATGCAACAAATAGCATCATCTTACACATTAAATGCAACCTTCTAATATACCAATATCAATGACTACCAGATGCAAGTTCTTCCATCCTCAATAGTCTTTTACTTTCTAGAACCTGAACAGCTTTATATTCTGCATAGTTTCTCAAGTAAACTCACTGAGTATTTGATGAGTTATAGAAAATTATGAGGACCTGATTTGTTTGAATGTTTCATAAAAATACAATTTCTGTCCGTGACATTAGATTATGGATACTTTGTAACTTTATAACATGTATGCCCATACCATTTGGATTCTGGACTCAAAAAATGATAATATGCTATGCTTTAGCCATAATTGTTTCCTCAGATTAATTGGAAAAGAGGCTGAAAACAAGGAGAATGTCTATGGAAGCTTACAAGGATTCATTTAAAGTTAGATACACCTCTTAACCAGATGGCTTTTCTATCTCATTACAGGTCACATTTGAAAGAGGACCCTCACAATTAACTAGGGTGGAAACAAAACAAATAGGTGAACTGGGAAGAAATGGCATCCACACTTAAAAGAAAATGCCAATTGTAATAGCATCGGTACTTTAAAACAGGCAAAACAGTGAAAAGGAATATATACCACCGAAGACTATTATCTGAGGATTATCCATATGATAACAACCAGTAGATTTTGGTAAACCATTCCAGTTGCATATGTTCAAAAAATAATAAATCAACTCAGTGAAAGGAAAATTGCTTTCGGAGAAGAAAATTAAACGCACATATTGAATTCAGAATAAAAGCACATGACATTCATTTATAGAACAGACTTGACCCGTATGTAGGTGGTAATCTGAGAAATGTGTCAAATGTCTCAATGCCCATTAATTTCATCTTCTCTGATTAAAAGAGAACAATTATTCCATAGATATTTCCTGGAACACATTCAGAAAAGAAAATATATTCTGCACCTTTGGATAAACATACCTAACCATAGAATGGTCAAATATCATTCACAGTCTTTTTTTTTTTTTGCTAGCATTGTGATTGGGAACAAGAAGAATATAGCCACAGTAATATACAGCTATCAATTAGCAAGATTGCATAAAGGCATCTTTGCCCATGTAAGCTCTTGGCTTTCTGGAACCAGGTGAGTTGCATTGCTAGCATAACAAAGAAAATGACAATATTCAGAATGAGGAAAAGACGTGTGTAAGATGCTGACACCAAAGGAGCACTGCTTCGAGCAGTGGAAAATATTTGGGACAGACCAGGTTGAACTTTGATTGGCACACTGTTTCTCTCTTTCACATAGGTAATATCTGCAAAATCCAGAAGATCTTTCATTTCTTCTTCTTCATCCACAGGCATTTCTTTTTGGGCCAAGCTTTGTGCTTTTTGCCGAATTTTTCTTTCATTGACTTCGATTTGTGCAAATATATCCGGGCCAGCATCCACAAATTTGTAGCCTTTAGCCACCTTTTTGTTCTTTTTTGCCCTTCCTTGCTGCTGCTGAGAAATTGCAAATATTCTGTCAATGACTTCTTCTGTCTGTCTCTTATCTGAAAACCGGAGTAGGCGTTCAGCTGTCTTTCTGAAGCTATCGGTGTTCCGCACACGTGAAAGGATCTGCTTCTCTAACTGCTGGAACACAGGCTTGAAATGCTGAAGGTTTTTCTCTACTATCTCAATATTGCCTTTTACTCCTGAAACTGGGGAGTTCCTAAATGCAGAAGCTCGCTCAAACACAATTTTTTGATGGTCTGCAATAACTTGTGCAAAGACAGAGTGGCTTTTATTCTCATCGGTCCACAGATAGATGGCATAAGCATGCTCACTGGTGGTGACAAAAATATCCAGCTGCTGAGAATTCCCATGTACGCTGAAACTCTGGACGTCTATAGAAGGTCCAATGAAGAGGTATACAACTCTAGTGATTGGGCTTCGCAGATGAGTAGTAACATTCACGTAGTTTGTCCCATTGTAAGGGTAGCCTCTGGGATACATTCTTGAGGCAATGATAGCTTTTTGACTATGTCCAGTATCATCCATCCAGTACATCTTGTAGTTCCCATCTTGTTGCCGAATGAAGGCTCCATGGACATTATCAATAACTGTGTCTTCAAAAGGCACATCGATATTGTGGAAGAAGCTAGTTGCTACTTTGGCAGGACTATCCTCTTGAAGATATATTTGGTCCACTAGCAAGAGAAGCTGGGGATGAAGAAGTAATAGGTTTCTTTGTACACTCTTCAACTTTAGTTTAGGATGATAAGCACTGACTCCTTCTCCTCTGATAAAGATGATCTCATTTTTTTCTATAGCAGCAATTACTTTCCCTTGGCAATCTGCAGCCAGATCGTGTTTGTATTTCAACCACTTTGATGAGCAATCTTCAGTAATCTGTCCTTCCCATGGATAAAAACAACTCTTTGATACAGCTGGAGAAAACATAAGCACATTATTTAAAAATGTGTATTTTGGTCCATACAGAGCTTCTGTTATGAAAGGTACACCATTGGGGGCAAATGTAAATGAGTTCTGATCTGGATGCTCATGCCCAGCATTGAAGTTCCTCCAACCTTTGATCCATTCTTTGTACTTGTTCTGGTGAACAATGTCATAGATTGCACGTCCTCCCAGCTTTCCTGATTTGAAGGAGAGAAAGGGGCTGTTGATTTCAGCAGGCAGAGCACTTCCATATGTTACAACTCCCCAGTCCTCGAAATAATGAAGTTTGGGAATACCATAATCTGGTGGAGGAACAAATCCCAGGCTTGAATCATACCTTTCAAAAACATAAAGAGAAGAAGTTGTTGATCGGTGAATTTCAAGACAGGATAGAAATAATAAAACATTAAAAGAAACCACATTACTACCATCAATTTTTTTACTATGTAAAAACATTTGGCAATGTTAACATGGAATAATATTCCACTCTGTAATAGTCTCTAATGAAGATGATAATGGTATTTTTTTTTGCTTTGTATAAACAGTATAATAACTTGCATTTTAGGAACTTGTGCTTTAACATGGTTCAGAATTTCTGGAAAAAGCACATCTGAAAAAGAGTAAGATGAATTTGGAGAACTCAGAATGCAAACTTATTTAGAAAAAATATGCTCCATTCCAGGCTTTCAGATATCTGTCTGGTTTAAATGAGGTTTGCAACTTGTCCATTAGCAGTCCTTCTGCCTTTCCAAGTATAAAATATTTATATCTGAAATGGAAAGAGATCATCCAGAGCTAAGAAGGCTCTGCAGATAAAGGAAAAGTTAAGTAGAATAGCAAGTAAGTTTAAGAAGTTATGAGTTCCATTTTTAAAAAAATTATATTTGTTTGGCAAAAAAATATATATGCACATTTCCAGGATTGGTATATTGTATCAAGCAGCTTTCCTTTATCCTGGATGAGAATAATGGGAATCCCATATACAGAGATCGCCAACCTTTTGGACCTCCAAACTTATAATTTTAAATCCTGGGGACCAAAGACCCTGGGAAAATCCCCAAAAACAATCTGCAGGAGAGAGAGAGAGAGAGACTTTTGGCTTCATGCAAGGAAAGGAGCAAAAGCAGCAGAAGTCTTTCTTTCTCTCCCCCAAACTCTGCCAGAAATGAGCCTGTGTGAGACTTGTCACAACAGCGCAGCCTCTTGAAGCAGGATGACTTGCAGGGTCCCAAAGACTCATTTCTGGCAGAGTTAGGGGGAGAGAAAGAAAGACTTGCTGCTTTCCTTGCATGCAGCCAAAAGCAGAAGAAGAAAGAAGTGGAAAGAAGCAGCCTGGTGGCCAGGCGAGGTGCGTGGGGCGTGTGGGGCAAATTTCCCCCCTCCGCCCTTTCCCCCTCCTCTCACTACCTCATGTTGTTCGCAATGCAAGCGACGCAAGCCTTGTGTTCCCACGGGCCATGTGGGCGGTGCAGCCTTGTGTTCTCATGCAGCCTGGATTAATTGCTTTGGGGGGTGCTTTGGGGGTGACATTTCTCTGTGGACCACCAAAATTTTCTCACAGACCACCAGTGGTCCCCGGCCCACTAGTTGGTGATCACTGAGTTAGAGGATATTGCATTGGGTTGAACTGGGCCAGATATACAGTATAATGGGGAACTATCTTAAAGTTCATTTCCCTATTAGAGTATTTTCATTGTTGTCTGTTAAATAGCTTGAGAAAAAGATGAATGTTTGTATAGTCATAAGAACACCTAGGTGGGAAATTAGGTGGCAAGATATACTAAAACAAACATTATTCATCATTTTAAAAAAGCTTTATTACCCCATGAAATATATATATTTAGACTCAAACACACACACACATCCACCAAACTTTCAGCCTGAATCTATGCCGTGGAAAAAAATCCCTGCTGACTATGCAAAATGTTGGGCCCAAAAGATGTCCAGGTGGCATGCAAATAGAACATGATGAGTTCTTTAAACCTGCCACCAATCCTCTGAACTAATCAGGGCTTGCTTAAATCAGGGCTTAAGTGGACACATGGCAAACACCCTTATTAAAATAGCTAACACTTCAGTCATATGCATATTTGCTTTCAAATAAGCTTCTTCTGAGCTAAGTTGGACTTACTTATAAGTATATTTGCAAAAGGATTGCACACTAAAGCTGCTACTCTAAAACTCTTGCCAAGCTGTAAGTCCTGTTGAATACAATTGGATTTACTTTTTAATTGTCATACTCTGAATAATAATTTAAAAACTATTAAAATAATCCATATTGACTGAAAGGGATTTTGCAGTTTTATCTATTTAATAGCAAAGCAGGAATAGTTGTTTCTTACTTTATGATAAATATTGAAATATTATCTGTGATCCTTAATTGTTCAGAGTGCTTTTCAATCTCAGTTGGACAATTTTTAGTCACAGGGACTTGCCTAGCGGCTAAGTAAAGGATATATACCAGCCTTCATTGAAGGACATCTTGAAAGAACAGAATGGATAATTCAAACTGCATGTGTATCCATTGTATTAAAAAAAATGTTATGATTTCTACTTTCTGTAACTCACTACACTGCTAGATAAAAGCCCAAGCATCATAAAAAGAATAATGCTCCCTACATCAAAGGCACTTTACAATATGTTAAAAGGTTGTTCCAGCTATTTGAAAATTTCTGAAATAAACAAAGTCTCTACAAAGCAAATTCTAAGCAAATTCAAGGCCGTCATACCAAAGGAAGACAAAACAGGAGTGAACTACAAAATAAAATGCAAGTGTCGCCGCATAGGTCAAAACAGACAAAAGATTAGCAAGATATTTCTTTGGACATCAACTAGCTGTAAAAAGACTCAATATGACTTCCTAATCTCAATAAGAAAATAGTGAAATATTCTCACAAAAGAGCGAGTTTTTAGAAGCCTAATACTGACTAGATAGTGATCAAGAGATGCATCGAGTTAATTCTATTAAAATCATGAGCACATCAGCCCAACCTACAACAACATGCCACAAATCACACAGCAATCAACCAAGACCTAGAACCACTACAGCTATCTGCTTTCCAACCAAATAACAAAAGCCAAACTATATTTCAACAATTACAAGAGAAAAAAATCAACACCAAGCAATGCCATCAAGCAGTTATCAAGACCACCAAACAAAAAGCAACCAACACAGACATAAAATAGAGCTAACATGTTATTGGCCAAATAAACAATCTACCAACAAGGCATTAATCATTCGCAAACATCATCCCATCCAATACATGCAAAGCAAGCAAAATGGAAGAATACATAACCTGTGCTAACCAACAACCCTTGGTTCTCCAAAACTCCAATACTGCTGATCTTTCCTAGTGGAGTATAAAAAGTCAACAAACCTAAAGGTAAGTTTAGATAACTCTAACTGCAAAACATATTTGAAATTATCTATGTTTTCTACACAATGTTTGGTAGCACCATGTTAAAATAAATGTCAAGGGTTTTATTGCTTTACCTAACTTGTTCCCATACCAAGCCTATCTTCAACAGGTTAGCTGGACTATTACATACCCTCCTCTTAGGGACATTGGTAATAACATTTGAATGTTATTACTAGCCCATTTTGTTTCAAGAGTCTGCATGCCTCTGAAAGTAACTGTTTCTATAAGACGCATATAATTCTATAAGACTGCTCATTTCATCCCCTGCTCATCTACCTCCAAGATGACTTATCTATTTTCGACAAATTTTCTGGAACTATAGTTAGACAAATCTTCTCATTTCTGATAGAGAATATAATTTCATGGCACATATTTGGAAAGCTCTATCTCATCTACTGCATAAAAAGTCCATTTGACCTTTGCCCACTTTCCATAATCAAATGATTATGCCACCCTATAGAGCTGTTGGGCTAACTTCTAGGAAGACTGCCTTGATCTTTCATACATAGCTTAGTTCACTAAGGCCAATTCAGTTCCTGTTCTACTCAGACGAAGCTATTTCAGTTATATACACTTATCACCCATGCTGTTGGTAATTCTTCCAGACTCATGCACAGAATACATGCACAGAACATGTACTGATTTTCTTCAGTAAAAATACTTATTTAACCTGGTATTTTCTTGGGAATGTGCAGCTGAGAAACAATGATACAAATTCTATAAATTCCTGACAAGCATATCTAAACTCACTTCTCTGCCTGCCTTTTCTAGAATTAACTAAGCCATGGTGGCACAGTTGTTAGAGTGCAGTACTGCAGGCTACTTCTACTGACTGCTGGCTGACTGCAATTTGGCAGATCAAATCTCACCAGACTCAAGGTTGACTCAGCCTTCCATCCTTCCGAGGTGGATAAAATGAGGACCCAGTTTACTGGAGGCCATATGCTGACTCTATAAACCGCTTAGAGAGGGCTGTAAAGCACTGTAAAGTGGTATATAAACGTAAGTTCTATTGCTATTTTCTCTTGTCCACCCTCTATATAACCTCTATGTTGATTAAAGATTTACTTATTTCATACCAGAGAAACTCTGTGTGAAGTGTGCACCAACGCTGTCCTTTGGAAGGTGTCCCTGGGCCTTCATGTACTCTGTTCCTTCGAATCTGATCAGCCAACCAGTTGCCACTGCCATTGCGCATAACAAATTTATCTAGGAAAACCAATTGGCTTTCTGGACCATAAAACCAATTGTAGTTGGAATCTGCAATAGCAACAGTTCTTTGGAATCCTAGGAAAAATTAAAACAAATATATTTGAAAGTAAAGACCTTACTTAATATTGCATATTTAAGTGATAGAAAGTAGAAAGAGCTCTTAATGAGTTACAATATTACATACAATGTTGGCAATATAATATCTATTTGTAAAGTTGTAATAAAAGTTTCAATAGTATTTTTCCTCTAAAATATCAGATTAAATTGTCAGACTATGAAACATTAATGTGCTCACATTGATATACAGAATGTCTACAGAGAATTCTTTGTAGCATATTAAAATCTATCTAATGCCTCACTTAAATTGATTATCTTATTTAAACTGTATTATTTAAAATCAATATTGAATACAGCTAAGTTATATCATATTAAATATTCTCTCTACATTTCTCTAAGTTCATTCTGGAAAAATTATGTACCTCATTTTTCAGTCTAGAAGTTTCATTTATTAATTAATGATGCTTTAATTTAAAAGGTACATTATAAGGTGTATCTTTTCCCCCATGATAATGAATGATATGTTTTGTCTACTCAAAAATAGTCATGAGGCAATTTGAAATTGACATATTTGATATGCCTTATATATAATATGGAAGGTTTTACAGTTCATCTGTCTTCAAAAATATGAATTTTTTCCTAGTATTAGGTACTAAGACTGGGTTAGAATTCAAGAACTGTCAATCAATTCTAGTTTGATTCTTATGACCATCCTAAATTAACATTATGGACTTCCGGTGGCGGCGTGTGGTCGAGCGGAACGAAGAAGCAGCGCTCTGTTTTTCATTGCTGATCTTCAGCATTTTGGGAGCCATCAGAGGCGAAATCGTTCCTGGGGGTGGGGTCGGTGATGGAGAGGGGAACCTTTGGAGCTGAAGAGGGAAGGTGCAATCCCCAGCAGTAGTATCGGAGGAACCCTCAAAACTGGCGCTGAAGAGTCGGACTTTGGTGGCCAACTCAGAGACCAGACAACACATGAGATAGAAAAAGGAAGCAAAAAGAGAGTATGGTGTGAAGCAGCGGTGTGAGTGGTGAAACTGAAAGTGAGTGGAATTGTCAAAATGAACCCAAAAAGAGACAGTGAGAGGAAAGGCTGAAAGCGGCACCTGAACAGTGATTACAGTGAGGAGAGCGGATAAGGGAGAGGACAAAAGGGTGTCAGCAATAGTGAAAGATTGAATAAAGAGGAAGATTAAGTGATTGACTATATACCAACTAAGTGAAGAGGGGAAGTGAAAGTGACTGTTTGAAACGGGATGATAGAAATTTTGTGTTCCTAAAAGAACAACATTATTGTAACAGAAGAAATATAGTAGCAGTTAAAAGACCTGGGGGGGGGGGAAGTGTCTCTGACAGTGCAGCAATTGAACGTTGGACATTTTGAAGAAGAGAATGAAAGTTAACTCTTTAGATACACTGCATCTCATTGCACAGTAAGACTTAAGCAAACTGGTTGGAATGCATAAAATAACTGTGGAGAACGAAAGGAAAATTGTGATTATAAGAAATATTGTTTGTATATCTAAAAGTCAGTGACTAAACTATATTTTTATCTGCTTCTCCTTCTTTCTCTTCATCTTTCTGCTCTTTTTCCTTAGTGATTATATTAGAGGTTAAAATATTTAATTGCTTGATTACATATTGAATGGTTTATATGATAAATAGAGTGTAAAGAAGAATATATATATATAGAGAAAAGCGACTGTTAAGGAATTTAAGATAGAGATTTTCTAAGAAATTTACTGACTAAGCTATTCTAGGAATTGTATTGTCTGCTGATATTAGTAAATCTATATTACTATCAAACATACTGTAAAATAAGTATAGTAAATTTGTATATTTAAATTGACTAGTAGTGGTAAGAATTTAGTTTGATAAGTTTAATTGTTAAGTAATTAATTGTTTAAATAGGGTAATATTAAATGTATTAAAGTAATATAAAGCTTGAAGGTAAAAATAAATAGAAATATATAAGAAGATTAAGAAGTAATATAGTGGCAAGGAATTCATATAAACAACTTTGGATTTTTGGACTGAGTTGTATAATTGTATAGATTAATTAATCTGGGAAAGTTCTTGATTTATTTAAGATTTAATATAAGTTATAGAAGGGCAGATTGTAAGGAAGGATAAGGATTGTGACAGAATCTAGAGAAATAGTGAGCTTTGAATGGTGTTGTGGGATAAGATAGAAAGAATATTAGGACAACAAACTAAAATTATATATGAAATGACAAGTATTACATCAACAGTAGTGAAGACCAGGAAGAAACCCACTCAGACAACAGCTGCAGCGATTGCATCACCATCTACACAAAGATCCATTGAAGGGATGCTCACAACAGAGAAAACATCAGCTACAACGAATACACAGACCATGCAAGCTACACTGTTAAAATCCAGGAGACAATGATGAAATTACAGGAAAACATGACCAAGAACCATGGAGAAATGACAACAGAGATGGAAGAGGTAAAGAGAGATGTGAGAAAGGATATTCAGAAATTGGATGAGAAAGTTGGCCAGATTCAAGAAGTTCTACAAAAGAATGAACAAAGAATCCAAATGATTGAAAAAAGAAAGGAAAAAACAAAAAGAAAATTAGAGTCGGTAGATCAAAGAATGCAAGAAAGAGATAAAGAAGTAGAGAACTCACTGATCCAGTTGGAGATGGAGGGGGCCTCATTCTATCTATGCTTCCAGAACGTGGTAGAGACGAAGGAGGAAGATCTGACAGACATAATGGCAGAGACTATTGTGGAAGCACTTCAAAGAGAGAAGAGTGAGATAATTAATGAATTAGATGAAGTCTACCAAGTCTATACAAATTACGCCAGAAGATTCAGACTACCAAAAGAGGGTCATATCCATTTTGTGCAGAAAAAGGTGAGGGACATAATTTACAAGATCACTAGAGAGGAACCTATGACATATAAGGGTAAAGATTGATTGATTGATTGATTGATTGATTGGACTTGTATGCCGCTCCATCTCCGAAGACTCGGGGCGGTTCACAACTAAAAACATACGTTCATAATAAATAAATAGTTAAAAAAGAATTAAACCAAACCAAGCCCAATAACAATATTAAAATTAAATAAAAAGACCCCCCCCCCCGAGAAAGTTATCACAGCCCAGCTTGGTCAAATAACCAGGTCTTCAGGTCATGGCGGAAGGTGTGGAGGTCAGGGGCCAGACGGAGCCCCAGGGGAAGCTGGTTCCACAGGGCGGGAGCCGCCACAGAGTAGGCTTGTCCCCGGGGAACTGCCAGCCGACACTGGCTTGCCGACGGAACCCCGAGAAGCCCCTGCCTGTGTGCTCGCACAGGGCGGTTGGTACTCGATATCGGCAGGAGTCGCTCCCTTAAATATTCTGGACCCATGTCGTGTAGGACTTTGAATGTTAAAACTAAAACCTTGAATCTCACCCGGGGTGCAACCAGCAACCAATGCAGGTCGCGCAGGAGGGAGGTAATATGGGAGAATTGGGAAACTCCCATTACCACCCACGTGGCCGCATTCTGCACCAGCTGCAGTCTCCGGATGGTATGCAAGGGGAGTCCTAGATAGAGACCGTTGCAGTAGTCAAGTCGAGAGGCGACAAGGTCATGAGTGACTGTACACAGGGCATCTCGGTCCAGAAACGGGCGAAGTTGGCAAACCAGCCGGACCTGGGCAAAGGCCCCCGTGGCCATGTCCCCCACCTGCTCCTCCAACCAGAGCCGCGCATCCAGGAGGACGCCCAGGTTCCACGCCCTATCCACAGGGGGCAACACCACTCCCCCTATGGTCAATGATGGACATTCATGACTGGACCGAGATGCCGGTATGTACAGCCACTCAGTCTTGGCCGGGTTGAGTCAAAGCATGTTTCCGTCCATCCAAATCCGTACCGCATCCAGGCAACGGGTCATCACAGAGAGGGCATCACTGACCTGGTTTGGGGTGGAGAAGTATAACTGGGTATCATCAGCATATTGATGATACCTGACCCCAAAACCGCAAATGATCTCACCCAGCGGTTTCATGTAGATATTAAACAAGAGGGGGGAGAGGACCAACCCCTGGGGAACCCCAAGTGAGCGCCCTTGAGGTTGACCTCTGCCCCCCTGACAACACCGATTGCAAACGCCCCGTGAGGTAGGAGAACCAACGTAAAACAGTGCCCCCCACTCCCAACCCGAGGCGACGCAAAAGGATACCATGGTCGATGGTATCGAAAGCCACTGAGAGGTCTAATAGGACTAGGACAGAGGAAAATCCCCTGTCCCGCACCTTCCAGAAATCATCCATCAGTGCGACCAATGCCGTCTCCGTGATAAAACTGGGCCGGAAGCCCGATTGGTACGGATCCAGGTAGTCCGCTTCATCCAGGAAAAGTGGAAACTGCTGAGCCACCACACTCTCAACAACCTTCACCAGAAAACGAAGGTTGGAGACTGGACGGAATTTGTCTAACACGGTCGGGTCCAGGGCAGGCTTCTTCAGAAGGGGTCTCACCACCGCCTCCTTCAAGGTGGTGGGAAAGACACCCTCCTTTAATGAAGCATTGACCACTGCCCGGAGCCAACTGCAGGTGACCTCCCTGGAGGCATACACCAACCAGGAGGGGCATGGGTCCAACAAACATGTGGTGGAATTAAAGAGATCATAATGTTAAAACAGATTCCGAAGAGAGTTCGAGAACAAAGGAAAGATTATCGCTTTCTGGCCTCCCGACTCAACAAAAATAATATACTGTTTAGGTGGATTACACCAGAGGGGATGTTGGTGTCGTGGCAAGGGAAGAAAGTCAGGATTGACAGTGGAGAATGCAAAAGAATTCTATACACAACTTCCAGGCACAGAGGAATTCAGTAGTAGCAGAGAACTGGAATCGGCTAGTCAAGATGATCAACAACTGGAAAAGAATGGAACAGAGCAGGAAGAGGAAGAAAGGAAGAAGGAAGAAAGACCACAAGAAGATAATAGAATAAGAACAAGAACACAAACAGAAGCAAGGAATTACAGAAATTAATCCGTAAAGGCAAAGAGAGAAAATGGATAATAATTTGAAGATACTACCAGTAAACATAAATGGGCTTAACTCCCCAGCAAAACGGAATCAAATTTTGAAAAAATTGGCAAAACAAAAAATGGATATAGTTATGTCTTTTTTTTAAACAAGTTTTATTCAATTTTTAACAATTAAAATAAGGCTCTTTTCAGTAGACAGCATATTTCCGGGTCATCGCTTTTACATGCAAATATGACAATAGTTATATATTCATTTTTAACATTTAACTTCCTATCTTATCCAATTTTTACTTCCGTTCCAATTTTTGCAAAACAAAGAGCCAAACAAATTAATCCTAGCCTGCAATATTCATCTCAATCTGTATAACCCCCCATTTCATTTCAAATTATTAAAAATAATTCTTAGACATTAATATTTCTTTTAAAAATAACAATGTGTTTGCCCACTATATAAAAAATAAAGTTTATCAATGTCTATCCTTAAACTATCTTCACATTATTAACGCTCTTTTATCATTTACATATTTCTTTTATCTCTCAGATTTGCCCTTTCATCACATATTCTTTCCATAGTTCTAAGTCAATACAAGTTTTAACACAAGAGAAAAAATAGGAAAAACATAAGCTTGCCCCCCCCATTTACTACTTTGAAAGTGTCACCTCAGTGGTTAACATGATAGTAATCATTCCCTTTAAAACAAAAGATAGAATAAAAGAAAGGAAGAAGAGAAAAGCTACATAACATTATATATCTTTTCAGTCGGGTTCTGCAACATATTTTCCCCCAATTATAAGATTTATTTGTAATGTCAAAATAATAATAAAAAATAACTAACTTTAGTCACTGACATTAAATCTCATTTTTAAACATCTTCAAAAATCGTTTCAATTAATTCAATTTATTTAATCAACATTCACCTTTCTTTTATAAGTAAAGAATAAAAGTATACCTTCATCTAATAAAAATTGTCAGTACCATCCCCCCTCTATTGTTCTATATTAGCCTATTTTCTAAATGTTTTATAATTGCAAATATATTCTTGTTACTCCTCTTCTCCGTGCAGCACCCCCCTTCTTAATACATTAGCCATTATCTCTATGAAAACGAATTTCTTTCTTCATTTTATAATTCCCATATTTCTCTATCTTCTGCTCTTGTTTCTTGTTCCCTCTCCTCCCCTTTGTCCTGTTATCCCTTCTCCATCCAATCTGTATTCCTCTCTCTCTTTTTACCTTTCTGCTCCCTTTTCTTCTGGGCCTTTCTACCTTGCCTAGTTTCATTGGGCCTTTCTACCTTGCCTAGTTTCATAGATATTCCCTTTTAATTTCTTAATTTTTTCTTAAGTTTCATCCTTTCCCATTAATTGTCTCTTGTGGGCTATTCCTTGTATTAGGATTCCAGTTCTTCTCTCCATTCATTTCCATGTCTTCTAAAACAAGCCAACTTAATTAAGTCACTTCCTGTAGCAATTCTCTCATGCTTTTAAATTCCATTTTTAGTTCCTAGAAGAGCCACAAAAGTTTTTATTTTCCTTGTTTCTTCTTCTTAAAATTTTCTAAGATCATAACCCGAGCCCAGAATCTATATCAGTATCACCAATTAGTCCAGCAGTCTGTCTTTTGTTCTAGTCCAAACTTTCAATTTCTATGGTTCTTGCTTTTTTGTTTCAGCATTTATTTAAGATTGTAACAACTCCGTTCACAAAGGAACAAAATATTTTCCTTCTTCTTTAAATTCAATTTTATCCACAAAGTGGCACTTTCTATCACACAAATTCTTCACCCTTTTCTTCTATTTTAGTATTCAGGGTTTTTCGAGCCTCAAATTCTTCTTCCTTTTTTTAAAAAAGTCCTAAATCCAGCTTTAATTTATGACCACTTAATGCCAAGATTTTTCCCTTAAATTCTTGCTCCAGCTTCTTCCTTTCCGGTTCAAGCCCCTTATAGCTGTCAAAGATATTTTACTTATTATTTTTCTTCACTTTGTAATTGCCGCTTCCTTTTCTTTTTAAAAACTCATTTTATCTTAATCCCGGGGTACCTTTATTGATTTTTTCATCCAATACTCCCGATTCTTCTGCTGTCAACTTCTTTCTTTCCTCCTGCACCGATCTTAATCCAGCTGAGTCCTTCTCTTCGAGGTGGCCATGTTGACCACCGCTTCTTGTCGTCTTCGGAGGGAAAAGACCAGGCTCAGAGGGGGAGATGCGGCTCCCCTCAATCTGGCTGGCAACTTCCCCTTACTCCACTGCCCCTTCGAGGCAGCTTCAGCCCAAAACCACAAGGATCAGGGCTCTCCGACGAAAGAGCACGGGCTGTGGTCGCGGACAATCGCAAACCACTGCCCGTTGGCGAGAAGGCTCAACCCGGAAGTTCGATATAGCTATGTCTTCAGGAGGTACATGTTAGAGCCCAAGATAAGAGATTTCTGCAATATAAAAAACTAGGAAATTTATACGCAGCAGTAGCGGAGGAAAAAAAAGAGAAGTAGTAGTTTATGTTAGAGAAGGAATAGAAGTAGAAGTATTATACACAGATTTGGTAGGGAGAACACTAATATTAAAAGTAGTATGGGAACAGAAGAAAATTTTATTAGTTGTAATTTATGCACCAAACAAACAACAAGAAACGTATTATAAAAAATTAAATGAAAAAATTCTTGAATTAGGCAAAGAGGAAATTTGCATAATAGGGGATTTCAATGCAGTCTTGGATATAAAAAAAGATTATCAAAGTATTAGTAAAAAAAAGAAAAAGAAAAATACACTCCCAAAAATATTCTTTAACATGATAGAAGGACAGAACCTAATTGAGATATAGAGAATATACAATCCAAAAGAAAAGCAGTTTACCTTTTATTCAATTCCCCACAAATCATGTCAAGAATTGACATGACATGATAAGCAAAACCCGTACGAATAGAAATAGCACCAAATTTGTGGGCAGATCACAACCCCATTATAGCAATATGGAAAGGGCAATCAAAACAAAGAGGAAGGTGGACGTTGAACCCACAGACTCCGAGAGATAAAGAATATATAATAAAATTAAAAAAAGAATTAGAAATGTTTTTTGAAGTAAATAAAAAAGAACACACTTCTTTACAGAATCTGTGGGATACAACAAAAGCCTATTTAAGAGGAATAACAATTGCTTATAATGTTAGAAAGAAAAAAGAAAGAGAAAAAGAAAGCAATGAGTTACAGAATGAGATTAGAAAATGGGAAAGACAAGCACAATTAACACCAGAAAATTAGCAAATTATAAGTAAATGGAAATTAGCGAAACATAAATTGAACATAATAGAACAGGAAAGAAATTTAAGAGCACTGAAAGCAGTAAAGCAAAATTATTTTGAAAATGCAAATAAGCCGGGAAGATGGCTTGCATATAGGTTAAGAAAGGAAAAGGAGAAGAGATGGATACAGCAATTACAAGATAAGGAGGGAAAGATACAAAACAATATAGAAAAGAAAAAAGAAATAGTATTGGAGTATTTTCGTGAACTCTATAAACAAGAAAATATGAGTAAAGAGAGAATTATACAGTATTTAGAGGAAGAAAATATTCCAACACTATCAGAAGAAGAAAGGGAAAGATTAAATGAAGAGATTACTATAGAGGAAGCAAAAGAAGCAATTAGTAAACAAAACAACAACAAAACTCCTGGAACTGATGGCTTACCTGCAGAGTTATATAAAAATCTAGGTGAAATTCTTGACCCAATTCTTCTAGAAATCTATAATGAAATACTTAAAGGGGCAGAGCTACCAAGGTCGTGGAGAGAAGCGTATATCATATTAATACTGAAAGAGGGTACAGATATCACTCACATAAATATCTATAGACCAATTTCTTTGTTGGACACCGGCTACAAAATATTTATGAATTTAATGGCCGAGAGACTTAAAAAAATACTAAGTAGATATATACATACTGATCAAAATGGTTTTCTTCCAACAAGACAACTTAAAAATAATACAAGAACAGTACTAGATATCCTGGAATACTATGAGGCTCATCCAGAAACAGTCTATACTTATTTTTCTGGATGCTCAAAAAGCCTTTGACAAAGTAAATTGGGAATTTATGAGGCAACAAGTAAAAAAAATGAAATTTGGGGATAAATTTGAAAAAATGTTAGAATCAATATATTCAAACTAAGAAGCCCGGGTTATAATTAATGGAGAAATGACCAATTCATTCAAACTAGAAAAGGGAGTCAGGCACGGATGTCCACTTTCACCTCTGCTCTTTATCACGATTTTGGAAACTTTGTTGAGGAAAATTAGACAGAATATGGATATAAAAGGATTAAGAATTAAAAATGAATAATACAAGGCCCAAGCATTTGCAGACGACCTTGTGTTCTTCATAGAAGAACCAATAAAATCAAGACCAAAATTAATTAAACAGCTAGAAAGATATGGAGGGTTAACAATCAATAAGGATAAAAACAAAATGATAACAAAAAATTTAACAGAGAAACAAAAAAAGAAATTAGAAGAGGTAATGGGCTTACAAATTGTAAAAAGAATTAAATATTTAGGAATTTGGCTCACGGCAATAAAAGAGGATAATTATGTAAAACTGGTATGAGAAATAAAGATCTAGAAAAATGGGGGAATTTACCATTATCAATGCTAGGAAGAATAGCGACTATTAATATGAACATCTTGCCAAGAATATTATTCCTCTTTCAAACTATTCCAATTAAACTAGATAATTTTTTTTTAAGGAATTAAATAAAATTACTATGAAATTTATTTGGTCAGTGAAAAAACCCAGAATAAAATTAAATTCCTTACAAGATTATGGATGCAGAGGTGGATTTGGGCTCCCTGCCTGGGAACTATATTATAAAGCGGCAACTTTAACATGGATAAGGATTGGGCCAATTTGAGAAATAAAAGAGTCTTAATTTTAGAAGGGCATGATTTGGAAGCAGGGTGGCATGAGGAACCCGGGAAATAAAAACTATACACACTTTCATATGCATATAATTAGATGTTCATTATTAAAGAAGTTAAACACAAACATTATATGAAGATCCCAGGATGGGTTTCTGCCATGGAGGCATTGATCCACCCTAACGCACTAGAAACTGGAAGAAAAATTACGTATTATGATGTACCAAATCCCCAAGGAAGATTAATGATGAATCAAGAAATCAGAGAGCAAGGGATGAAATTAGAGTGGTGGCCGTATTTACAACTCAAGGCAAGATATAAAAAAGACATGGAAGAGTTTGGAATTGAGATAAAACAGAATCAATTAGATAAAATATTGGAGGGAACAGATGAAAAATTAATCTCAAAAATGTATAACTACTTGTTAGAATATGAAATGGCAGAAGAAATAGTTAAAGGCCCAATGATTGCTTGGGCAAGGAATGTAGGGCACAATATTAATTTGGAAGATTGGGAAAAAATTTGGAATCAAAACTACAAAATAACAAAATCGGCAATCTATAAAGAAAATCAATACAAAATGTGTTACCAGTGGCATCTGTCACCCTCAAGATTAGCTAACATTTATCCAAACATGAGCCCAATGTGCTGGAAATGTAAGCAAATGAGGGGCACCTTCTTCCACACTTGGTGGCTCTGCCCAAAAAGTAAAAAATATTGGAAAAATTAGATTGTGGATAAAGGAAATTACAAATATTCAGTTAGAATTTAAACCTGAAATTTTTTTGTTGGGAATGTTAAAAGGGGACTATGTAAATGAAATTAAATATTTAATTCTCCATATAATCACAGCGGCAAGAATTGCGTTGGCACAATGTTGGAAGGGAGAACAAATGCCAAGAAATAATTTGATTACTCAGAAAATACTTGACTGCGCTGAAATGGACCTACTCACACAAAAACTTAGGAATAAGGAAGACTCAAGATATATTACAGCTTGGGATAAATGGTATAAGTGGATAAAAGAGAAAAAAACAGGAATTTAAAAGATATGTATTTGATGAATGGGGTAGTTAAATTAAGAATGTTTACCAAATAAGAAATGAATAGTAGTAAAATTATTATCAAGGAAAAAAAAACACACCGTCTTAATTGATTAGAAGTATATGTTTTATATGTTTTATATGTTTATTTATATTGTATTGGTATAGATTGATTTTGTCGACAATGTTAAGTTGTATTTGATGTATTGCATATACTGTTTTGCTTTTTTAATTGTTAATAAAGTTTTTTCTAATAAAAATATATATAAGAAATAAATTAATATTATGAGGTAATTTAAATTTGAAAATAGCAAGGCTTTTGTGTTTGAGAACTTCTGTGGACTGGAGAATGCATTCCTTAGAGCACTCAGTAACAATGTATGACTTTGAGGAAATGCATCAGGTTTCATATCTTCCATATGATAAGTAAACTGCTGTATTATGCTGAAATTTTAAGGAACCACCTATTAGTTTATATAGATAAGATGGGGATTCTGCTAGTGAATTTAACAACTCAGACTTCCAGCTTGACAGATGTGATGACTAAGGTGTCAAATTAATGAATCTTTTTCTACAAAGATATTCATTCATTCATTCAAATTTCCAGGCCCAGGACCCAAGATTGAGAATGACCCATACCATCCATTGGAGTGAACAGGGAATATAATCTTGGGTCCTATACAAGAGGCCTGGGAAATTGAGGTTCGGCAAAGTATCTTTGCTGTTCCTAGCACTGCACCCTTCAAGACAGAGAGATCTGATGTTGTTCCTGGGATCTCTTGGAGCCAATCTCCCAGTTTAGGAGTCAGAGCTTCAAATGCTTCTACCACCACTGGGATCACTTTGGCTTAGTGTATATCTGGGCCCCATATACATGTCTCAGAATACTCTTTACATGACTTGCTTTGTAAATGTAAGATAACTTTGTATAAGAGTGTGTATCTGACAGCCTGCCTCCATAGTTCAAGAATTGTACAAGAATTTGTACAAAAACGAATTTCAGCAGAAGGGTTCTACAGGATCACACAACTGTACAAACTCTTTCACAAATCAATGTGTGGAAGTAAGCAGCTCTTCCCTGAATAGAAGCATCTTCTGTATGAGAAAAATGCATTGTTTATTTAACCTAGTGTCTATATCATTATGATCTAGAGCAGTGGTGGCTAACCTTTTTGGGCTCCTGTGCCAAAAATTGTGCACACGCTTGCGCTCACGTGCCAGCACCCAGAAGGCAATGTGGGCCCCCCCACGACTCCTACGCATGCGTGCGTAATCCCCACCCACCCCCACCGCCCCCTTACCTGCACTGTACCTCACAGCTGATTTTCAGTCAGTTTGAAGCCTTTTTCGGCTTCCCAGAGGCTTGAGGAAGGCTTCTGCAGGCTTTGCAGGCCTAAAATTAGCCCTGTTTCGTCACTTCTGGTATTTTCAGAAAAACAGGAAGTGATGAAACAGGGCTAGTTTTTGGCCTGCAAATCCTGCAGAAGCCTTCCTTAAGCCTTTGCAAAAAAGGCCTCAAACCAGCCAAAAATCAGCTGTGAGGCATGCGCATGCGCAGTGAGGTAAGTTTGTCTGCAGTTCGCATGCCAGCACAAATGGCTCTGTGTAGGTTCGCCATCATGGATCTAGAGAATACACATTTTTCATAGGTTGGCATGGTGTACATTAACCAAAGGTTATTAGTTTGAGTTTGATCTAGCTACAATTTTCATTTGTGGAGAATTCTAAAGTTTAATGCCAATGTAAGAACCATGGTGGCGCAGTGGTTAAAATGCAGTATTGCAGGCTAATTCTGCAGACTGCCAGCAGTTCAATCCTTATTGGCTCAAGGTTGACCTTCCATCCTTCCAAGGTTGGTAAAATGAGGACCCAGATTGTTGGGGGCAATATGCTGACTCTGTACACCGCTTAGAGAGAGCTGTAAAGCACTGTGAAGCAGTATATAAGTCTAAGTGCTACTGTTATATGTAAAACAGTCTGTTGTGATATATAACTGCTTGTCATTGGGCTTTTTACCTAACAATTAACAATTGATTATAACAATTGATTATACTAACTAGTTTAAGTTGTGTTACTTGCCTGGCAGAACTGTTCTATACATAAAAGCAAAATGTTGCTTAAGCCAGGGATGTTTAAAGTGGTTAATGTCAAAGTGCCTTTGGACAAGGAATATGTACTGGAAAAGAGATCTGGTGGTATAGCTGCCATAAGCTACGCCTTCATACAAGGACCCATCTGTCACTTCATGCAGTAGAACCATAGATTTCTCCATGATTGTTAGGACTTGCTTAGTCCAAAGGTATGATTCCTGAAGATAACCTGCAAGAAAAAGACGAACAATGTTATATTTGTAATATGACCTTTTAAAGTGTGAAATATTTGCAAGTTACTTGGGTTTGCTTGTCTACATGGGTTTTTGTATGGCGCTATTAAACTGGATCTATTCTAGACTTGCCTTGTTGTTATCAAGGATTTATGTCTTATCAATTATTGGTAATAAACAAAAAAAGAAATATTTTACTCATGGTGAAGAGTTTATTAAAAACATCAAGAGGGTTGCAGTGAAAACATCAGATTTAATAATGCTTGGAAATATCCGAGAAGGAAATTAAAATCTATAGTACATAAAAATTATAAAAATATTTACCATGTCTAAATTTGATTTCTAAATTTTTCATTTAAGAAAGTCTAGGACACATGTAGATAAGAAATCAAACTTAAAGGAGTTGGGTATTTATTTAGAAAAAGAAAAAATGAGAAAACATGATATAAATTTATAACATTATGCACAGCATGTAGAAAAGTGCACAAGAAACCTTTCTCTTTCATTAAAATACCTGAAATCTGCAGACAGAGTGAAATATCTATCCATCCATCCATCCATCTAATCTATCATTATTATTTGTCTTTTAATGCCCCCATAATCCCTTACATCAGGATGGAATCAGGACAACTGAATGGAACTGAGTGTTTATTGGCCAGATGTCCTTCCTGTCACCAATGCAGAGTTCACAGGAGATAATTACTCATTGCACCCAGAAAGAGAAATATCTGCCGCTACCTAGGATTGACCTCACAGCCTCCTGATCGTGAGATGAGAGCTCCACTTCTAGGGCACTCTACCACTCTATCATCTATCTGTCTATCTTGGCAGTAAATTCCTGAATGAATAAAGCTTTTCTCTCTTCATAACATTTTCATAAAATTTTCTCCCTTCATAACACAATGGTCACTGGGTGAATATCCTTAAGAGAAATTAATCTTAACTACTAGAGAATAAGCTACTCAATATTTATTTGCATGATAGGTTACAAGAAATCTCCATGTTTGAGGCAGTAGCTCAATGAGTATCAATTCCTTGGGACAAACTGAGAAGGGTTGGGGTCTTCATGATCTTTCTGTGTCTTTTATAGAAGCAACTGACTGGTTGTGAGGCAGATGTTGGGCTAGATGGATCCTTTGTGCTATCATTCCCATTCTCTTAAGGCACTGTATAAAAAAGACAGAATATATATACACAAGTACCTCTACTATACACGGATGGAATGCAAACACCATATCAGATCTTTAAGGAGAGTATAAGATGCCTCACTATAAAAATTAAATAAGGCTACTACAAGAGCAGGATCACAATAAAAAACTGAATTGAATTTATATGATTTTAAAATTAATTTTATTTTAAAATTTAAAACAATAGATATGTGCCTATCCTGTTATTTTAAACATATTTTTCAACTTCTGATACATTAAAAATCACATTTCATGTGCAATTTTTGCAGGGATTCTGGGGTCATACTTAGAGCTTTCCTTTGGTCTTAGGAACTCACAGGCTTTAAAAAAAGAGTTGCTCATTGTTCAAGACCTACCTTGATTCATTAGAACCAGGCTTCCTACCAGCAAGGCCAAACAGTTGGTAGGCTGATGGTTATGTAGGTATTGGAAACCCCATCCACGCCTATATGAAGCATCATACATATATCCTGAGGCATTGGCAATTACTTCCAGGAATTTTTCCTGTTGGGACTTGCTAAGGTAGTTATATAAAAAGTCATAAGCAGTGGCAAATCCAACCAAAGAGTGAGCAAGGGGAACCTCATCCCATGGAGCATCCTTCACTAACCTGTAAAAGAGGAAAGGGGTCACTTCTACACATCTTATGGATACACAATAGAGAAACATTACTATATAAACTTTACAGACTTTAAAACAGAAATTGGAAAATTGCATCATGATACTGAGCATGCAGATCTCCACTCATACATTAATCTTTCCCTACCTCCAGCTTTTTCATTGTTTGGGGCTGAAGACCCATGGCATATAAAAATTGCATACAGATTAATGTAATTTAGAAATGTGCAGGAAATAAATTGAGCCCTGCCTCCCATAATGGAAAAGAGGCTTGGCTCATTTTCAAGCTAATATTAATGGTCCTCTGTTCATTATCCAAGAGATGGGTATCATTTGTAAGCCTCCCAGATCCCCAGATATCACACAAATTATTGTTGTTGTTGATGATGATGATGATGTTGATGTTGTTGTTATTATTTAATCTTTAGTGAGATTCACAGCCTTTGGGGCTGGTTGATAGCTCAACAGCTCAAGTCCTAACCAAGGACCTAGGAACTGTTCAGGTAGCGGCAGAGGATATAAGCTGTTCCAAGTAGGGTGGTTTTTTTTGTAGAATCAGGGTATTCAAGTCTGACAAATTCAGGATTTCCAAATAGCAAGGCAGCCCTTTAGGTATTGCTCTAAGGGCTCCAATTACAATTGGGATATACACATGATTTCTTTTTCCAAAGTTGCTCAACTTCAATTTGTAAGTCCCGATACTTTGTGATTTTTTTTCTTGCTGCATGTCTACAATTCGTGCATCACCAGGTATTGCAATGTCAATGAACCAAACCTTTTTCTTTTCAACTATTGTTATGTAAGGTGTATTGTGGGCCAAGTGCCTGTCAGCCTGAATTCTGAATTCCCAAAGATCTTGACTTTTTCATTCTCCAGAACCTTCTCAACCTCATGTTCCCAGTAGTTGTTACTATACTCAAATGCAAACTTTGGTATAGTTTCCAGTGAATGGTTTTAGCAACTCAGTTAAGGTGTTCTAAGTAGTCAGTTTGTGAAATTTTGCTGCATCCACTCATTAAATGGTCAACTGTTTCATCTTTCTCATTATAGAGGCAGCATTTGCTGTTGGTGGTGACATGCTGAATCTTTGCCTTCATGCAATCTGTGACTGAGGCTTGTTCTTGAGCAGCCAAATAAAGCCTTCAGTTTCTTTTTTCAGTATTCCTGAATAATAATAATAAAATAAAAATTATTATTATTATTAATTATTATTAATAATTATAATAATAATAATTATTATTACTATTATTTGAGATAAACAAACTACATCATTAAAATTGTGGGTTTCTTCTGTCTGTACAAAACCTGGAATTTAGGTTTAATCCAAGAATTCTGGAATTCATAAACCTAGTTTCTTCTCAACATAGCAATTTCAAACAATTCACTTTATTAAAAATTTCAAAAAACATATAGCAGTTCATTCTGCTTTTCAATTCATGAAAGACTAGAGTTTGAAAATTCATCAGTCATATTTGCTCTAAAACAACCTGAATCAAATTGTTGTTCTTGTTATTATTATTTTCAGTCCAGAGACTCAAGAAAACAAACTTCTTGATTTGCTTGTATTAAAAATCTATGTGTTCTCTCTTTAACCCATGCAATGGTATCTGACATCACATTTCCTCCATCATGTGAGGCCAAGCAACTAAGGAAGTTTAGCCATCAATCTTTACAGAGTTTAAATATGATGTCAACTGCAACAGTGATTACATGGTCACTTTCTTATTTGCAGAACAAGATTTCAGTTAATATTCTAGTGTCTAATATTATCTTTTTAGCTCTGCTTTTTTTATTCAGTCTATGACCTATGGTCTTTTTTTCCCCACGCCGTCAATCTTACATAAAAGCAATAAAAATGTTATTGATTTCTAGGTTTGGTTCTAGATTCCTTTAAAAATGTTTAATATGTTAACTGTAAGACACTAGACATATCATTTACTGATATGGGTAGCTATTGCGAATGAATGAATGAATGAATGAATGAATGAATGTTTTGTTTCTGTCACTACAGTTGTGCTCTCTAAAAAAAAAGCTATAACCAGTGCAATTAAACTGCATGGACATAATTGGAGTCTATAGGAGTTGGGTGCCTTATAAATTCAAACATGTAAAATAATTATTTTAAAAATTGTTTTAAAATGGCATCTCCTACAATTCCCAGTAATAGTACCTGGCTGGACAAATTATAGTAGTTGAATTCTACTCTTTGAAACTGAGACTGTGGAAGGCTACTCTGAGAGGCCACCTATACAAATATATGAAAATGATTTTGCTCTTTTATTTTCTTCTCAAGGAAGCTAACTGGAATGGAATGGGGTATTATGAGCTGTATTTCATTATTAACTATGCTACTGAGGAATTTTGGCAAAAGGAGAAGCTATAATACATAATCCAACATTTGTATTTTGCTGTCACATAGCCCCCAGATATTTGTATCATGTGATTTTTCTCTACAGAGTATCTCAAAAGTGGTAGATAGTATTATTCTGAACTAGTTTGCATCAGTATTGAAATACTGATGGCTCCAAAGTAGGATCACATTATCTTTTGCACATTAAAAATAATAGATCTCTTCATATTTGGAATAAAACATTCCTGATGACTCCAAATAGGATTCAGCAATTATTTGGACAGGCATTTTTACCAAGCCACTAGAGCACATCTTCAAAACTGATGGTTGTAATGTTGCATCACAGAATCCTATCAAACCTTAAGCTGCTTAGAGGGCTTCTCCCATGGACTGAACTTGTATGGACTGGTAGCTTTTGAATGGTCTGCTTATCCCCATCTTTACCACACAGTGTAACAATCAAGTTTACAGCAGCATATTTTGATTTTGAGAAGGACGTAATGGCTCTATGGTTAAGATGTTGGGCTTGTCGGCTGTAAAGTCGACAACTCAAGTTCAAGACCCAAGCACTGAGCAATAGGGTGAGTTCCCATTCTCACCCCAGCTCCTGCTCACTTAGCAGTTCAAAAAGTATGAAAATGTGAGTAGATAAATAGGTACCATTTTGGTGGGAAGGTAACAGTGTTCCGTGTGCCTCAGCATATAGTCACATGACCACAGAAATGTCTCCAGTCAATGCTGGTGCCCTTGGCTAAGAAACGGAGATGAGCATTGCCCTCCTAGAGTCAGACATGACTGGATAGGGGAAACCTTTATTTTGATTTTAATACAAATTCTTAACATCTGGTGAATTATTTTGCCTAAATAGAATTTTAGAAATCTGTTGGCCAGGTGTTCAATTTATTAAACACTCACTGTAGCCCCTCATGGCCTGGATCCAAGGCTATCTTTATATTGATGTAACATTGCCTGCCAGAAGCCTGAAGATATATTTTAGCATATGCCAAGCACTTATGGAGTGTTAGCTACAGAACATTCTTTTACTATAGTTTATAAATTGTTCACGGAATTGCCTATAATGATGACAAATATTATCATCCAATATGTTAAATGTCTTCTAAGGGCAGTAGAGTCTGATCAGGGAAATATAGTACAATATACTGAGAGAGTCATTTTGGTCTAGTTAAGGCCCTAAGCTAGAAATCAGGAGACTGAGTTCTAATCCTGCCTTCGGTATGAAAGCCAAAAGGGAGACTTTGGACCAGTCACCCTGTCTCAACCCAAGTCCTCTCCTTTGTTGTTGTGGGGAAAACAGGATGGGGAAGGAGTATCAGAGTTATTTATAAAGCTAATAAAGGTGGAATAAAAAATATCTGAAGAAATAAATTTAACTGACAATATAGAACAGTAAAAGTTACAGTGAAAATTAAATTAACAGTGTTATCTCTGTTTCAAAAGAGATTACAGATAAGCATTTAGAGGAAAAATAGACCATGCAGTTAACTGGAAAAAAGATAAATTTCAGGTACAAGTTATCTAAGCACAAACTAAGATTTCAAGCTGTAGTCCAAGAACCAGAAGCAGCATCATTTAAAGCAGTGGTTCTTAACCTGGGCGATATCGCCCCCCAAGGGGTGATTTTGTTTTTCAGGGGGGCCATAGAACGAAAAGGGGAGATGTGGGGGCGAAGGAATAGAAGGGGGACAATATGGGGGCGATGGAGGGAGATATATTGGGAGGAAGAGAGAGAGAGAGAGAAGCAGTGGCACGTTACGTGTTGCCGTGGCCACGTTCAACACGCCGCCCCCCTGCCGCCTCTTAGCGCCGCTCTGCTGGCCCCCTTGGAGATGCTAAGAGGCGGCAGGGGGGCGTTCAAGCTGCCAGCCCTGCACATTCACCCATTGACTAGTAACGCTCCGGAGCCGGCGCCAAAATGGGTGAAACTGCAGGGCCGGCCGGCGCCTCGAATGCCCCCCCTGCTGCCCCTTAGTGCCCCTCTGCTGGCCCCCATGGGGACGCTAAGAGGCGGCAGGGGAGCGGTTATGTTGCGGGAGGGGGGCGATGACAACTTCCTCAATGGCTCAAGGGGGCAATTCTTTCAAAAAAGTTAAGAACCACTGATTTAAAGTACTTAGATGCTTATCAAGATTGTTCAGTTTTGATAAAGTAAAGAAAACAAAAATGCCTTTCAAACCATATAGTAGCAGTGTTCAAGTTGCCTAAAGGTTGAATCTAAAACAGGTGATTATTCTATCAGAGGAATGTTTTTGAGGAAAAGTAGAAATCTCACACAATGACAACTATTTAGTTTATATCCACAAATCTCAATCTCACAGTAAATTTTACACTTGAAAATGACAGTGATCTAATTTCTTTCTCTCTACTCTTTCATTTGTTGCAAAACTGCTCTTAGGCTAGTATTGCTTTTATATACAAATGCCTTAAGGAATTTCAAACTTCATTGACAAATTGAAATTGCATATTATTTCTCCCAATCATTTTTAAAAATGAGAAAATGGATTAAATACTCAGCATTCTAATATATTACCCTTTTTCTTTTGAACTCCACATCTTTTATTGCCATTTTAACAATAAGTACTTCTAAACTATATAGTTTTCGCTACTCTAACACTGACATGATAAAAAGACTTAAGTGTTGATTTAAACTTCGAACATAATTTTAAACATTTATAAATACTTGCATGAATATAATGAGCATTATTGCTACATAATGAAAAGGCCGAGAAAATGACCACCATGTCATTTCAATTGTCAAAAATAGTGTGTGTGGGAGCAACCACAGTAATTACAGAATACAGAACAACAATAACATAAAAAAGATGTTGAGACTCTAGAAAGCATGCAGAGAAGAGCAGCGAAGTTATCTGGGGACTGGAGGCTAAACTGTATTATGAACAGTTGAAGGAATTGGGAATGTCTACTGTTATGTATGCAGGTTTAAAGTCATTGGTTTAGTTTGAACTGTTCTTGTAAAATGTAAGAAATGATTGGTTTAAAAAGTGCAGGAAAACCCTGCACTCTGATTGGCTGGCAACTGCGGCTGCTGGCTATAAGTAGCAGCTGCAGCCCAGCCAAAGTGGGTTCGTTCTGAGCTGTAGTCACTAATAAACAAAGAGCTTGAAGCACTCCGCGTCTGTCTCTTCATGCAAACTTAACACTGGCGACGAAGGTGGGATCTCCCTGAAGAAGAAGGCAACGCAGAACAGAAGAAGAGAGAGATGGCTGCGCTGAACACCCCCCCAGCCCCATTCGATCCGATGGTAGAAGACTGGGAGACGTATGCAGATCATTTCCAAATGTATCTGGAAGGAAACGATCTTGCCGACATTTCTGAGAAGCGGAAGAGGGCGGTCTTTCTCACGCACTGCGGTCCGGCAGTTTTCAAGATGGTGAAGGCATTGGCGGGAGCTGCAGACGTGAAGGTAATGGAATGGCCTGACTTAGAAAACTTGTAAAGAGCCCATTACACCCCACAAGTATCGTGCCTCATTAAAAGACACGAGTTTTACCGTCGGGATCAAGGGGAAAGCGAAAACGGAAACAACTTCGTGGCAAGTTTAAGAGACATTTGGGGGTGCATGTGAATTTAACAATTTAGAGGAGGCCATGCGCGATCGATTTGTTCTGGGCCTTAAAGACAAGGTGCTTCAGAGCAAGTTATTACTAAGACCTAAGATCACGCTGAAGGAAGCAATAGAAGAGGCCTCTTCAACAGAAGCTACCAAGTCCTCAGCAGCAGCCATGAAGAAAATTAACAAGGCCACAAGCCATCCTGATGTGGAAAAGTCCACAACAACTCATTGTGAGCAAATAGATTCTGAGTCAGACTGTAGTGAGGTGGAGGAAGGAATTTATAGACTCAGAATGGAGCGGAAAAAGAAAGACCTGAGAAGAAAGAGGCAATATTTCTACTGCAGAGGTTGTGGGGGAAGCCACCCCCGCACTGAATGCAAGTTCCTAGATACCATCTGCCTCCGTTGTGAAAAAAGAGGACACCTAGCAAGAGTCTGCAAATCATCCAGAACTCCACCCAACAGAAGGAAGTTTCCTGACAAAGAATTCAAGCCCAACAACCTCAGTGAGAAAATGGGGCGCAGCACAGAAGCAAAGGGGAAGAATGAAACTCATCAGACAGTAACTATTCATTCTTCTTCTATCAATAACAGAAAAGTGCATGTCAAAGTACTAATTGAAGGAAGGCCTTGCCAAATGAAAGTGGACTCAGGCTCATATTTATCTATGGTGTCATGGGACACTATTCACAGACTGCTCCCAAACATTCAGAAGAAGCATTTCAAGAAGCAAGCACTGACTCTCAAAGACTACCAAGGGAACAAGATTCCAGTAGTTGGAACAAGAGAATTCAATGTGAAGTTCAAAGGCCACACCAAACGCTTGCCCCTGACCATTGTGGACAAGGATCGCCCAAGCTTGCTGGGACTTGAGTGGTTCAATCCACTAGGCATCGAGGTGACTGGCATCAATCACGTGAGCAACACTGAATGGGAGGAGGCCTTGAAGTCTGAGTTTCCAGAGGTCTTCAGCGACAGATTGGGCAAGTATATGGGGACCCCTATCACTTTCAATCTAGATCCCAAGGTGCCACCAATTCGCTTAAAGCCCAGAAGGGTCCCGTTTGCCTTAAAGGAAAAAATTGATGCACAATTAGATAAACTAATAGCTCAAGGAGTTTTAGAGCCCACTGACCACTCCAGATGGGAAACACCCATAGTCACACCAGTCAAGACTGATGGGTCAGTGAGAATCTGTGGAGACTATAAGGGGACATTGAACCATGCGCTTCAACAGAGCGCATATCCAGTTCCAGTGGTGCATCATTTACTACATTCACTTGGCAGGGGTACAGTCTTTGCCAAATTGGATCTGGCCCAGGCATATCAACAATTAACAGTTGATGATGCCACTGCAGAGGCCCAAACCATTGTGACTCATAGAGGTGCTTTCAAATGTAAAAGGTTACAGTTTGGAGTAAGTGTGGCACCAGGCATCTTCCAAAGCCTTATGGAAAGGATGCTCCAAGGACTGCCAGGGGTAGTACCTTACTTTGATGATGTGTTAATCTCTGCTGAAAATGACACTCAGTTACAAGAGAGACTCAGAGAAGTCCTTACCAGATTCAAAAAAGCGGGGTTAAAAGTCAAGGAAGAAAAATGCACTCTTAGAACTGACAAGGTTGAGTTCTTGGGCTATATGATTGACAAGCATGGTATCCACCCCACAGATGCCAAGGTTCAGGCAATTAAAGAAGCCCCTAGAGCAAAATGTAAAACAGATTTGCAAGCCTTCCTTGGACTCATTAACTTTTATCACATGTTCCTACCTCAGAAGGCAACCATTGCAGAACCACTGCACAGATTACTAGACAAAAAGTCTGCGTGGGTCTGGGGCAGAAAAGAACAATCTGCATTTAACAATATTAAAAGACTAATCACGTCTGATGCTGTACTGATACAGTTCTCTGAGAATTTGCCTGTTGTACTGACTTGTGATGCATCCCCTTTTGGAGTGGGGGGGGTTTGAGCCACAGGCTTCCCAGCGGGAGGGAAGCTCCTATTGCATTTTACTCTCGCACCTTGACCAAAGCAGAGAGGAACTACAGCCAACTGGACAAGGAAGCCTTGGCAATTGTTGCAGCTGTCAAGAAATTCAATGGGTATTTATATGGGAGAACATTTACCATTGTCACAGATCACAAACCTCTGTTAGGCATTGTGGCAGGAGACAAACCTACCCCACTATCCTGTCACCAAGAATGCTGAGGTGGACTGAATTTCTTGCTGCTTATTCATACAAACTCATCCACAGGCCTGGCAAAGACGTTGGGCATGCAGATGCTTTGAGTCGCTGCCCACTTCCTTCTCACACTGAGGACTTTGCTCCTGAGACTTACACCTTTTTCCTAGAAACTGTTGCCAAGCTTCCAGTACACGCTGCTGAAATTGCCAGAGAGACTGCCAAAGACACTGTATTGGCTCCTGTTATAGGCTGGATTAAGAAAGGTTGGCCTCTTCAAGATCTACCTCAACTTGCCCAACCTTTTAAATCCAGGCAAACTGAATTATCTGTATTAAGAGGATGTATTTTGTGGGGTAACAGGGTGGTTATTCCTACAAAACTGCAAAAAGAGGTTTTGGAAATGTTATATGAAGGTCATCCAGGTATTGTCAGAATGAAGGGATTGGCCTGGAGTTATGTATGGTGGCCAGGTATTGACAAAATGGTTGAAAAGTGGGTTGCATCTTGTCCCAACTGTCAGGTAGTCAGGCCTGCCCACCTCCTCTGCCCCACACAGGAATGGGAATGTCCTAGGGGCCCATGGTCCAGGATTCACATTGATTTTGCTGGCCCTACCAGAGGGCACACTTTCCTTATTATAGTTGATGCATATTCCAAATGGCTAGAGGTTATCCCTATGGCATCCACCACAACTGAAGCTGTCATCAAACAGCTTAAAAAGCTTTTTGTAACTCACGGGTTACCTGATGTGCTTGTTTCTGACAATGGCCCTCAATTTACATCCAACCTTTTTGAATCATATCTAGCACAACAGGGTATCAGACATGCCCTGACTGGGCATCCTTCGGCTAACGGCTGGGCTGAACGTATGGTATGATTTACCAAGGAAAAACTTCAGCAATTGGGTCCAGGGGATATCACTGAAAGAGTTGAAAAACTTCTCAGTGTTCAGCATATCACTCCCAACCCCTCAAATAATTTGTCCCTAGCTGAATTGTTGATGGGTAGGAAACTCAGGTCTCCCCTTGATCGCCTTCATCCCACTTACGCACAACGCACCACTAGATTCCACTAGCAAAATTCGCACATTCACTGTGGGTGATTCTGTTTATGCTAAGAACCTTATGGGTGAACCATTATGGATTCCTGCTGAGAGAACCCAAATCACAGGCCCCAGGTCTTACAGGGTACAAACGGAGGATGGTGTCCTCTGGAGCAGGCACATTGATCAGTTAGGATCCAGATTGCCTCAGGAGCATCGCTTTTGCTCCTCTCTGGTTCCCATACCTACTGCCTCTTCTAGGGGGGAAGGGGAGGATCATGAGTGTAATGAACAAGCAAGAATCAACCCCATGTGTAACGAGCTAACACGACAGGAACCATCCCAAAACCTGTCACAATACCAACAACCATTTTCACAAATGGAAGATTGCACATTATTACCTGATTTAGATGCTGACATTGGGTTGGAGATGGATTGGGAGGAGAGACCAGGTTGTAGTAACCAAACAGGTTCTACCATTACTACAAGTCCTAGTAAGGAAATGTCAGCAGACACATTTCCTCCCTCACAAGGTGAGAACCTTAAAACATCTGAACCACGTAGGTCTCAACGTACACATAAGAGCCCCACCTATTTAAAAGAATACATTAGATAGGCTGGGGTTTGAGTATGGACTGAACCTAGTGGGGAGGGATGTTATGTATGCAGGTTTAAAGTCATTGGTTTAGTTTGAACTGTTCTTGTAAAATGTAAGAAATGATTGGTTTAAAAAGTGCGGGAAAACCCTGCACTCTGATTGGCTGGCAACTGCGGCTGCTGGCTATAAGTAGCAGCCGCAGCCCAGCCAAAGTGGGTTTGTTCTGAGCTGTAGTCACTAATAAACAAAGAGCTTGAAGCACTCCGCATCTGTCTCTTCATGCAAACTTAACATCTACTAATCTAACAAAGGGAAAAGCCACGGATGACATGGTAGCACTCCAATATTTGAAGGGTTGTCACAGAGAGGAGGGTCAACCATTTTCCAAAGTTTCAGTTTCAGTTTCAGTTTTATTAGACTTGTATGCCGCCCTCTCCCCCTGAGGACTCAGGGTGGCTCACAATATAAAATCACAGTACAATAAATTAATTAAAAAATAATTAAATAATTGAATCACAAGCCCAATAATTGAATTCATAAAATTACATTAAAATTTCTTAAAAAGCCCACCCTGCCTCATTTCAGTCCAGGCCGGCCTGCTGAAACAGCCAGGTCTTCAGGTCGCGGCAGAAGGAGCGGAGATCAGGGGCCAAACGAAGACCCAAGGGGAGATGGTTCCAAAGGGTGGGTGCCCCTACAGAGAAGGCCCTACCCCCGGACACCGCCAGCCAACACTGTCTGGCCGACGGCACCCCAAGGAGGCCCTGCCTGTGGGAGTGTACAGGGCGATCGGAATGTGATGCTGACAGAAGACGCTCCCGCAAGTACCCCAGACCCAAGCCAGGTAGTACTTTATATGTTATCACTAGCACCTTGAATCTCACCCGGAAGGCAACCGGCAACCAATGCAGGCCATGCAGGAGGGGTGTAACATGGGAGTCTCGGGACACTCCCATCACAGCCCGCGTGGCCGCATTCTGCACCAGCTGTAGCCTCCGGGTGGTCCGCAAGGGCAGTCCCATGTAGAGAGCGTTGCAGTAGTCGATTCGGGAAGTGACAAGTGCATGGGTGACTGTCCGTAGGGCATCTCGGTCCAGGTAAGGGTGCAACTGGCGAACCAGGTGAACCTGGGCAAATGCCCCCCTGGTCACAGCTCCCACCTGGTCCTCCAAACTGAGCTGTATATCCAGGAGGACACCCAGGTTGCACGCCCTATCCACAGGGGGACAAAGCATCTGAGGGCAAGAAAAGAAGTAATGGATGGAAGCTTAACAAAGAGAGATGCAACCTAGAATAAGGATAAATTTCCTGTCAGTGAGAAACATTAACCAGTGGAATAGCTTGCTTCCAAAAGTTGCAGGTGCTCCAATCACTGGAGGTTTTTAAAAGGCAACTGGACACAGCCATCTGCCCAAAATGGTATAAGATCTCCTGGGCAGGGGATTGGACTAGAAGACCTCCAACATCCCTTCCAACTCTGTTATTCTCTCTTCTGTAGTTATTGTGGTTGCTTCCCCATGCTATTTTTGACAATTGAAATAAATGGTGGTCATATTTTCTGGTCTTTTCTTTATGCAGCAACAATGTTCATTACATTCCTACAGGTATTTATGAATGCTAAAGATTATGTTTGAAGTTCAAATCACATACTAAAGCCAGAATTTAAACTTTTTTTTAAAAAAAGTATATCCTGTATTAAAATTAAACAAAGTTTCCTTTAAAAATATGAAGAATTGATCATGTTTAATTTAAATGAAGATTTCCAAGTAATAATTCTAAAATGCAAGCAAGTTTCTAAATTCATTTAACTCAACTATGTCCCTTCTCTAGGATAAAGCTGAGAACTGTATTGAATTATATATGCATTAGTTTAACAGCCTATCTGGCTGTTATCTGTGGCGGAAAATAATCTAGCAGCAATCAGATAGTGGCCGATGTGTTGACTTTTAACGGAAAACTGGTACTGGGGTGGGGGGCTGACCTGGATTTACAAGCATATTACCTGTTATGTATGTAGGTTTGAATGTTATTGGTTTATTTGAACTGTTCTTGTAAAATGTCAAATGGTATTGGTTTAAATAGTGCGGGAAGAATCCCTGCACTCCCATTGGCTGGCAGCTACGGCTGCAGGCTATAAGAAGTAGCCGTAGCCAAGCCAGAACGGGTCTATTCGAGCTGTAGTCACTAATAAAGTCTTTTGCTGGAACTCCTCGCGTCTGACTCTTCATGCAAACTTAACACTGGCGACGAAGGTGGGATTTCCCTGAAGAGAAGACGACGCGACGAACAAGCAACTGAGCGAGATGGCTGCGCTGAACACCCCCCAGCACCGTTCGATCCGGCGACGGAAGACTGGGAATCGTATGCGGATCGTTTCCACATGTTCCTGGAGGGAAACGATCTCGCCGGCATCCCCGAGAGACGGAAGAGGGCGGTCTTTCTCACGCACTGCGGTCCGGCAGTCTTCAAAATGGCGAAGGCATTGGCGGGAGCAGCAGAGCTGAAGGTAATGGAATGGCCCGAATTAGAAAGACTTTTGAGAGCCCATTACGCCCCACAAGTATCGTGCCTCATTAAGAGACACGAATTTTACCGTCGGGATCAAGGGGATAGCGAGAATGTTAATGACTTCGTGGCAAGTTTAAGGGACATTGGGGGTGCTTGTGACTTTACCAACTTAGAAGAGGCCATGCGTGATCGGTTTGTTTTAGGCCTTAAGGATAAGGTTTTACAAAGCAAACTATTAATGAAACCTAAGATCACGTTTAAAGAGGCCATTGAAGAAGCTGTTTCAGCGGAAGCCACCAAGTCCTCAGCAGCGGCCATGAAAAAGATTAACAAGGCTTCAAGCCAGGCCTCAAGCCATTCTGATGGGGATAAATCCACATCTACTCATTGCGAACAAATAGACTCTGATTCTGATGGCAGTGAGGCAGAAGAGGGGATTTTTAAACTCAGAATGGAAAAGAAAAGAAAAGACTCTGGGAAGAACAGGCAAGGGTTCTATTGCAGAGGCTGTGGGGGGGGCCACCCCCGCACTGATTGCAAGTTCTTTGACTCCATTTGCCTACGTTGTGAGAAACGGGGTCACATAGCCAGAGTTTGCAAAGCATCCAGAACTCCACCGGCTAGGAAGAAATTCCCTGATAGAGACTTTAAGCCCAACAATGTCATTGAAAAATGGGGCGAAATTTAGAAGCAAATGGCAAGAGTGAAACACACCAAACAATCACTATTGGTCATTCTTCAACCTTAAAAAGCAGAAAAGTTCATGTGAAGGTGTTTATTGAAGGAAGACCTTGCCAAATGGAAGTGGACTCAGGTTCTTATTTATCTATGGTGTCATGGGACACCATCCACAGACTCTTTCCCAAAATTCAGAAAAGCATTTCCAGAAGCAAGCACTGACTCTCAAAGACTACCAAGGAAACAAGATTCCAGTAGTTGGAGCGAGAGATTTCAACGTGCAGTTTAAAGGCCACACCAAACGTTTGCCCCTGACCATCGTGGACAAGGATTGCCCAAGTTTGCTGGGACTTGAGTGGTTCAAGCCACTTGGCATCGAGGTGACTGGCATCCATCACGTGAGCAGTTCTGACTGGGAAGAGTCCTTGAAGTCTGAGTTTCCAGAGGTCTTCAGCGAAGGACTGGGCAAGTATATGGGGACCCCTATTGCTTTCAGCCTAGACCCCAAGGTGCCCCCAATTCGTTTAAAGCCCAGGAGGGTCCCATTTGCTTTAAAGGAAAAATTGATGCACAATTAGATAAACTCATTGCTCAAGGGGTTTTAGAGCCTACTGACCACTCCAGATGGGAAACACCCATAGTCACACCAGTCAAGGCTGATGGGTCAGTGAGAATCTGTGGTGACTACAAGGGGACACTTAACCATGCGCTGCAGCAGAGCGCATATCCTGTACCAGTTGTGCATCATCTGCTCCATTCCCTTGGCAGGGGTACAGTATTTGCTAAACTGGATTTGGCTCAGGCATATCAACAATTAACAGTTGATGATGCTACTGCAGAGGCACAACAATTGTGACCCATAGAGGTGCCTTCAAATGTAAAAGACTACAATTTGGAGTAAGCGTGGCACCTGGCATTTTTCAGAGCCTTATGGAAAGAATGTTGCAGGGACTGCCAGGGGTAGTGCCCTATTTTGATGATGTTTTAATCTCTGCTGAAAATGACACTCAGCTTCAAGAGAGACTCAGAGAAGTCCTTACCAGATTCAGAAAAGCGGGGTTAAAAGTCAAGGAAGACAAATGTACACTCAAAACAGACAGAGTTGAGTTCCTGGGGTATATGATTGACAAGCAGGGCATCCATCCTACTGATGCCAAGGTTAAAGCAATCAATGAAGCCCCTAAACCTCGATGCAAGGCTGATTTGCAAGCCTTCCTTGGACTTATTAACTTTTATCACATGTTTCTACCTCACAAAGCATCTATTGCTGAGCCCTTACATTGCCTACTTGATAAGAATGCTGTTTGGATCTGGGGGCGAAGGAACAGTCAGCATTTAACAGTATTAAGAGACTAATCACGTCTGATGCTGTGTTGATACAATTCTCTGAGAATTTACCTGTTGTTCTGACTTGTGATGCATCCCCTTTTGGAGTGGGGGGTTTTGAGTCACAGGCTTCCCAATGGACGGAAGCCCCAATTGCATTTTACTCTCGCACGCTGTCCAAAGCAGAGAGGAATTATAGCCAATTGGACAAGGAAGCTTTAGCAGTTGTTGCAGCTGTTAAGAAATTTCATGAATATCTGTATGGCAGGTCATTCACCATTGTTACAGATCACAAACCTTTACTTGGCATTGTGGCAGGAGATAAACCTACACCTAATATCCTGTCACCAAGAATGCTGAGGTGGACTGAATTTCTTGCAGCATATTCCTACAAACTGATTCACAGGCCTGGCAAGGACATTGGACATGCTGATGCACTGAGTCGTTGCCCACTACCTTGCCACAAGGAGGACTTTGAACTTGAAACTAACACCTTCTTCCTGGAGACTGTTGCTAAGCTTCCAGTCCATGCTGCTGAGATTGCCAAAGAAACTGCCAAAGATGCTGTATTGGCACCTGTTATGGGCTGGATCAAGAAAGGTTGGCCTCTTCAAGATCTACCTCACCTTGCCCAACCTTTTAAGTCCAGGCAAACTGAATTATCTGTATTAAGAGGATTATATTGTGTGGGTAACAGGGTGGTTATTCCTACAAAACTGCAAAGGGAGGTTTTGGAAATGTTACATGAGGGTCATCCTGGGATTTTAAGGATGAAAGGTTTGGCCAGGAGTTATGTATGGTGGCCAGGTATTGACAAAATGGTTGAAAACTGGGTAGCCTCTTGTCCCAATTGCCAGGTAGTCAGACCTGCACCACCTCACCCCCCACACAGGAATGGGAATGTCCTAGGGGCCCATGGTCTAGAATCCACATTGATTTTGCAGGCCCTAAAAGAGGGCACACTTTTCTAGTGATAGTAGATGCATACTCCAAATGGCTAGAGGTAATTCCAATGTCATCCACAACTACTGAGGCTGTTATCAAGCAGCTAAGAAAACTGTTTGTAACCCATGGGTTACCAGATATCCTTGTCTCTGACAATGGGCCCTCAATTCACATCTAACATTTTTGAATCCTTTCTAGCTCAACAGGGCATCAGACATGCCCTCACTGCCCCTGGGCACCCTTTGGCCAACGGCCGGGCTGAACGCATGGTACTTTACCAAAGAGAAGCTTCAGCAGCTAGGTCCTGGGGACATCACTGAGAAGCTTGAAAAGCTTCTTAGTGTTCAACACATCACTCCTAGTCCATCAACTAACTTGTCCCCAGCAGAGTTGTTGATGGGCAGGAAACTTAGGTCTTCCCTTGACCGCTCCATCCCACTTACGCACCCAACGTACACTGGATTCCACTTCCAAAGTTCGTTCTTTTAGTGTGGGAGATTCTGTCTATGCTAGGAACCTTCTAGGTGACCCCTTGTGATTCCTGCTGAAATAACTCACATCACAGGCCCTCTTTCTTACAGGGTACAAACAGAGGATGGCCTTCTCTGGAGCAGGCACATTGACCAACTTAGATCCAGGGTCCCTCAAGAACATCGCCCCTGTCTCCTCTAGGTCCCTCACCTGCTGTTTCTTCTAGGGGAAGGGGGGAACAGGAGGAAAATCAGCAAACAGGAATCAACCCCATGTGTAACAGCCATTGCGACAGGAACCATCCCGAACCCTGTCACAAAGCCAAGATCCATCCTTAGAAGGGGAAGATTGCACATCAGCTACCTGACTGTGGGTGCTTGGACATTGGAATGGAGATTGCACATCACTACCTGGGGTGCTGGGAATGGAGATGAGGAGAGACCAGATTCTAACAATTCAACAGGGTCTCCTTTCACAGGAAGTCCCAACAGGGAAATGTCAGCAGACACATTTCCTCTCTCACTGGGTGAGAACGTTAAAGCTTCTGAACCACGAAGGTCTCAACGTACACGTAAGAGCCCCACCTATCTAAAGGAATACATTAGATAGGTTGGGGTTTGGTATGGACTGAACCTAGTGGGGAGGGGTGTTATGTATGTAGGTTTGAATGTTATTGGTTTATTTGAACTGTTCTTGTAAAATGTCAAATGGTATTGGTTTAAATAGTGCGGGAAGAATCCCTGCACTCCCATTGGCTGGCAGCTACGGCTGCAGGCTATAAGAAGCAGCCGTAGCCAAGCCAGAACAGGTCTATTCGAGCTGTAGTCACTAATAAAGTCTTTTGCTGGAACTCCTCGCGTCTGACTCTTCATGCAAACTTAACATTACCAAACTGGAGAAAAGCCGATATTCTGTTTTGGACCTCCAAACTGAAGTTTCTAGATTAAGAATGGACATTCAAATGCTAGCTTATATGACACGTATACTGGAATACACTAAAAACGATAATGTTTGTTTTAGATATAAGCTTTAAAAATAGGTATTCCCTAAAAACACAGTTATGAAAAGAAACCAAAGCATTCTATACTCTTTATGTATCAAATACGCACTGTATAACTATGTTTTGCAATAAAAACAAGACAAAAATCTACCAACTAGGCTGAGCCGCCATTCTTTCCATGTAATCTTTGGCCATGTTGATGGCTTCCATGTTGTCAGGATAAAGTATGCAGAACATTGCCAGGGCACCCAGATTGTTGCCATAGATTTCATTCCACCGAGCACCGAAGTCTTTGGGATTCCAGGGAGGAAGATACTCCAAAGAGTTTGACAGCATGATTTGCACAGCTTCAACCAACTGAGCTGCAATGTGTTGATGTGTAGTGCCTGCCTTATATCGGAGATCCTGTATCTCTCGTCTAGAGAAGTAGAGCATTGGGTAGTTGTCGTAGTTGGCATTGACAAATGGAACAGCAGTGCTTGGGTTGTTGTCAGTGCTGCAGATTAGTGCAAAGCAAACCACATGTATGAAAAACACACTGGGAGCCCCCCGTGTGTGAGTCCTCATTGTGGCATTAGAGCTCCAGGTCTTGAAGGCAGCCAAATCATTTTTGAAGGAGCCTAGATGGCAAAAGAAGAATGAAAAGTGAGGTCAATGGAATAATGGCCGACATTTTTGTCTAAGACACTGGAAGGTATATGGGGAAGTTTAGGTTTTAAATACAAACAAAACTTCTATACAAGTTCCTTCCACAAAAATTAGGAGCAGATGTATTACAGCACATAGAATACACAGTACAATTAAATAAAATCCTATGCCGCTCTTTGTCTTCAAATACTATTCCTGACTAAATTCAGTGGCCTAAATGGCATCCAATGACTGGTTGATAAATAAGTGGAAATAAAACTATAGGTCAAGAAGTGAGAAAATAATCTTATTGGATTGTTTAAAAGTTATACATAATATTTGCAAACATGATGTTATAATATTATCAATTGTATCTGCTTTTTTAAATCTAGTGATTATGTTTAATTTCTTCAAATTGTATCAGTGTAATCCTGCTGAATGATTACAGTGCAGGTAGCTTCTTGCATTAATATAATTTGGCCAACGGTCTCTGGGGCTTTTTTGTTTTAATGCAGGAATAGCCCTGTGATCTTTAGAATCTCTGATGCACTTTTGGACTTATAACAAAGAACGTTCTAATACATGTGACAGTCTAATTAGGCATAACTAAATTCTAGGCTGTAAAAAAAATTTCAGCCATCAAAAATAATTAAGAATGTCTAATGTAAAACATTTCTTACTGTGCTTGCAGGAAAGCAGGAAGAAAGGAAGAGAGACAGGGATTATGTGAACCTCTGCCAAGACTGTGAATATTCAATTGGCTGAGGTTCACAGCTGTAGAGTAAAGGATCTGGAATGTGGGAGGTGTCAGCAAGGGTCATTTTTAAAGACTCTGGTTGTGACACGTCTTCATTAAGAGAAACATTGGGGGAAAAACATACACACACAGCAGAATAGAATCCTGGAAGTATATTTGAAATATCTGGCCTTCAGGGCATGCATGTTTTTTCCCATTCAGACAAAAAGAATCCTTCCATTTGGCTTGCTGAGATTTATAGCTTGCTACTAAAAAATTGAACATTAAATAGAAGAATGTATTTCCCCAAATAAGTGCCCATTTTAAAAGGCTTGAAAATGGTAAACTCTGCATGGAAGTAAAACAAAAGAGCGTTTTAAACATAGCCATGCAGCCTCCCCTTTTCAAAATTACGAATCATTTCAACTTTGGTCTTAGATGAAACAGTCTAGGATTTCCCAGAGGAAAGCCAGAGAATTCCTTAAATTTTCCAAAGGGGAAAGGTTAGAGAAAACAGGACCAAGAAAGATAGATTTATGTAAATAACGAACAGTAGTTTTCAATTATTAAAACCAGAAATAGGCCAAGGGAGAAAGCGTGACATTGAAAACTTACTGCACAATTTTATTTTTCCTGAGGAAAAGCCATTTCATAAAATTCAGCTACAGGAAAAGTACGTAATAAGCTAAAACAAACAGAAGCCACACACAGTGATCAAGTTTTCCAAACTAGGGGCCAATATTAGGCTAATAAATTATTGTTTTGAGAGCAGAAATAAGGGTGCAAATAGGAACCTTGCATACAGAATCATACACTGATGACTGCTTATATGATTGTCATGCCTGAAAACAGTGCTGAAGAGAATTTAAGAATTTTGATCCTGGTGGAACCACGGTGGTATTATTGTCGTACAATACAGCTAATAGCCCCCATGAAAATTAATGATCTGGGTGAACAGAGATGGATCAGTTCTAATTATTTTCTTCATTTTTTAAAATTACTTGTCAAAGGAAATTCCCTTCTTAATTTGTCATTTTGTCACTTGAGGTGACACATGCCAACCCCCGAGCCTGGCTGGCGCCTTAAAGTCTCACTGCTAAAGCTTTTCAGGCAGTGGTGGGTGGTACAACCTGGAGTTCTTATGTAAATTCCACCAAAGACTTCCATGTGGCTCTACCACAACTCTCCCAAGAAGGGCACTGGACTGTATTAAAGCTTATGTGACAACGGGAGAAGAATATTTAATACATAGGAAACAATCACATTAACAAGAATATAATTTTAATTATAGTTGATTTTGATTTGGTTTTATGAAATGCATGTTCTTCCCTATTCCAGGCCATTTGGGGGAATATTCAACAGTCTAATATCAAATAATTAAATTAGAACGCTTGATTCTTGGTGACTATCTGTACTTTTACTTGATTCCTGGTGGCTATATGGGAATGCCTATGTAGCTTTGTTGTCAGCAATACAAAAATAATTTTTCATGCTGTCTTCTGGGACTTTTTTTAAAATTTATTATTCAAAATTACTGACTTGGTACATCCTGATTTCCCAAACAAATACTAAGAGGTTTTGACACCGATTAACTTTTCACCTCGGTCAATTTTGACTAGCCACTCTTGCAATTCATTTTATATGCACTGGCAATAGGAGCAATGGATGTAGAGAAAGTAGGCAGAGGGACTCTGCATGTTTATCTCCTTTCCTTATTAAAAGACTTACTTTTGCATGTCTATTAAGTGACATTTCTGTTATTCTCTGAGTCTTTCATCATTTCTTTCTTCCCTCAATTCAGTTTTCTTTTTGATTCTTATCTGTGCAGTTTAGGAACTTCCCTCTTCCCTCTACCACCCCTATCTTAGGATCATCATTACTGTAGATAGTAGTAACTTGGGCTTCGGTATCACCATGTTATTTCTTGAATAAAGCTTATCTTTTAAACTCTTAATTTTAGAGTTTCTTTGCTACATGTTCCTTTTGCTGTATAATGCTAATTGCTGTCTGTCAGTTTCCATCTACAGTATTTAACAAATAGAAAAACTGTTTATGAGTCTTTTTAACCTTAAATCACTCCTACAATTACTGAGTCTTTTTTACAACATGAACCAATTACATTATTGACCAGTGAACTACAACAAAACGAGAAACAGTCTAAAAAAAGAAGTCTAAGAATTAGCCTGCTGAATAATACATTCACAGGGCAGAACATAAGATCCTGCTGGAACGTTTGCCACAGTCTTGAAAAGAGCACTAAAAATAAACATTGTTTTTAGAATCAGGTAAAAATATTTTCTTCATAATTTTACAAGGACAATTTTACGAATGGCTTATAATATTTCCCCTAAGGAAAATCAGGAAATAAAAAGCAGGTAAGAGGCAAAGATAATCCTCCCCCTTTGCATGCATATATTCTCAAACATACACATAGTTTCTTGATATTTCTACTTTTTCAGAAGCAATTTTTACATGTATTAGACTGAAGAAATGAATTAAAGAATCTCTGTAAAGAAACACAGAAGCATTTTCTGAACTTAGCACTTTGGTAGGAAAAAGTATTTGAATCCCCAGTTACTTGAGTTCTGAGAGACAGACTGTAGCCAAGTAGTCTGCCCAGTTAGATTATGTCAACCTGCATAGTGTTCAGATGTGAAATATGATTATTAAAAACCATATCAGCAGCTTTTTGTAGTGCTGATGTCAACATGAAAAAAAACAACTTCCTCCCATAAAAGGTCAATTATTAAGCAAACCATTGTTGTTGTTAGTTGCGAAGTTGTGTCCGACCCATCGCAACCCCATAGACAACGTGCATCCAGGCCTTCCTGTCCTCTACCATTCCCTGGAGTCCATTTAAGCTCATGCCAATTGTTATGTATGCAGGTTTAAAGTCATTGGTTTAGTTTGTTCTTGTAAAATGTAAGAAATGATTGGTTTAAAAAGTGCGGGAAAACCCTGCACTCCGATTGGCTGGCAACTGCGGCTGCTGGCTATAAGTAGCAGCTGCAGCCCAGCCAAAGTGGGTTCGTTCTGAGCTGTAGTCACTAATAAACAAAGAGCTTGAAGCACTCCGCGTCTGTCTCTTCATGCAAACTTAACACCAACTGCTTCAGTGACTCCATCCAGCCACTTCATTCTCTGGCATCCCCTTCTTTTGCCCTCAATTAGGCTGTTCTCCAGTGAGTCCTTCCTTCTCATTAGGTGGCCAAAGTATTTGAGTTTCATCTTCAGGATCTGGCCTTCTAAAGGGCAGTCAGGGTTGATCTCCTCTAGGACCGACCAGTTTGATCACCTTGCAGTCCAAGCAGACCATACAGAAGGCCAAACATATTGGTACTGCATCACTTTTTTCCCCAAAAGAATGTTAATTTGCCATAAAGTCAGTTGCAGTTGACACAAGAATATGTTAAGCCATGCATTAAAAGCAAAATATGCACTCTGTGGATTGTGGAATAAAAAAATCTGGATGCCATTTGATTGTCTCAGTTTCAACTTATTTCACAACAAATTGGGATTCTTTGAGAAACAGAGGAGTACCAATACTTTTGACATCGGTATATGAAAGCAACAATAAAGAATATATTAATATTCCGTCAGTATTCATCTTTGATATTTGCTTGCTATTTTCAACAACTGAACAGACACTTTTAGCCACATAATTCACAGATACTCTATTTATAATAATTATAGTAGGTGTAAATTCTCTAAATATTATTAGTTCACAAGCTGAGAAAGATTACACTCTACTGCTTTTTAAAAGAAGACCAGAGTCCAATTTTGAATAAAAATCACCAGAGCCAATTATCTTGCTCAAATGGAGTTTTGACAGCCATAAAGGGACCAAGCAGGATTTTTTATATTATCAAAATCTGTCATTGTCTTAATCAATATGTTGTTGAAATAGCACAGAACTGGGGGCATATCAGGTACAAACTTAAATTAGCTAGGATGCTATACTGGCTTATGGGTTAATTGTACTCCAATCAGCAAAAAGTCCGAGTCAATGAAAGAAGCCAGATAATGATTCTCTCCCTCTTTTTGTCTTCACCAATTACAAATGGCTTATAATATTTCCCCTAATATCTCAGAGTTACTTTGCATCAGTTCTTCAGGCATTAATATTTTCTGGCAGCTTCAATTTTACCGCTGGAGCTCAAATTAAAGAATATAATACTCATTTAGAGGCAGATGCCCTATGATACTTGTTCTTCCTCAGCTCCACTTCCCATAGTAATAATTATGCAAATGCAAAAAAAGCATGTCAGAGATATATAATAATGGCACAGTGGTTAGAAGGCTGTACTGCAGGCAAATTCTGCCTATAGCCTGGAGTTTGAGCCTGACAGGACTCAAGGTTGACTAGCCTTCCATCATTCCAAGGTTGGTAAAATGAGGACCCAGATTGTTGGGGGGGCAATATGCTGACACCATAAACAACTCAGTGCTGTAGAGGCAATGGACGGTATATAAATCTCAGTGCTACTGCTATCGCTATAATTAAGTGGACAACTACTTAAATATAAGCCAGCAATGTGCTGCAGCTGCCAAAAAAAAAGCACAATGGAGTCCTAGGTTGCATCAATAGAGGGATAGTATCACTCTATCATTGGAGGTTTATAACAGAGATTGGAGAGTGTTAGGAATGTTGGATACCTAACTATTGGGTTGTCAATATATCAACCAGGGTTACAAAGTGATCGTATGTAACTTTAAGTGCATGCCGAAATGTGATTGGCTGAAGTTACTGCAACCGGCCATAAGATGGAGCCAGAAATCTGGTTCATTCTTCTTCGTCTTCGGTTTTGGTCTTGGTTGCTCTTCAATCCGGTGTGAGGTTTTTGCTACTGTTTTTGCAAACTCTGTGTTTATCGAACTGTGTATGATATTGGTAAGGAAAAGGACACTGCTATTTGGGATTATCGATTTGACTACTAACTGATATTCTCCGTGTATGACTTGGACTGTTTTTGGACTCTGCTTAACCATTTACTGGAAGTAAAACCTACATTTCAGTATTCAGTATAACTTTCATGTCACGTGTGTTATTCATTATCTCTCTCCTTTCGCTTCCCTGGACATACTCATTCTCCTAACAGGGATATATCTTAACAGAGAGCCATTTGTCTGGAAAGGGAGAGGGTCTCCTGCTTGAGTGGACTAGATGATCTCCAATTATCGTATAATTATCTGACTGTCCCATGTTGTATTATCTACTGTACATTCCAGAAAAAAGATTAGAAAATACTTTGCAAGAGGTGGTGGTGATTTATTTATATTTCATATTTTTTGAGCCATCCATTTCCCTCAGAGAGGGACTCTGGGTAATATTGCCACACAATATCCTCATATTCAGATAATATGCCATCATATATCAGTAAGGACAAGTAGAAAAATGATATCTTTTTTTGTTTGTACAAAAGGCTCCAACTGTTTGGAATTGAACAACTAAGCACCACCAATAAAACTGCAATGTAGTTTCTTCTCTTTAGATGCAACAGAGCAGGGCAGAGTGTCAATCTCAAGGCCCGCAGCCAGATCTGGCCCACAGGGCCAGCCTGGAAATAGCAAAGGACCAGCCCGCGGTGCCTCTACTAGCGAAAATGGGGCACAGGGGCTGTACACACACACACCCATGCCCCATTTTGGCTGGCAAAGTGCTACAGGAGGCCATCTAGGCTGAAAAAGAGGCACAGGAGGGTGCTGCAGGAGGTGTGTGCCTCGTTCACCACCCTAAAGGCAGCCCATGGAAGAGAAACTACAATGCTGATCCGGCCCTTGAAGAAATCCAATTTGACACCCCTGCAATAGAGTTATAGTGGCAACAGTTAGTACCCACAAATGGTTGTAGGGAAACTATCAGGAGGTAATGGAGAGCATAGTCAAGCAAGATGGAACACAATTTCATTTGCCTCTCCATAGTGAATTTTGTCTCCTGCCTCCCATTTTATCCCACTTAACTTCCCTAAAAACAATTCAGGTCATTTTGAACATTGCTGTTCTGGTCACTGTAGCTCAGCTATGACTTATTTATTTTATATTAAATTTATTGTCTGCCCAATTCCACTGGATTCTGGGTGGCATAATAACTACATAAAAACATATAAACAGCTAGAAACATTAAATCTTATAGGCAATCTAAATAAATATGACAACAAAATTAACATCATAGAGGCCATTGAACAAATCATGAACATCAACCCCTGGCCTGGGACCAAAGCCAGATTTTCAAAGATTTCTGGAAGCTTAGGAAAGAGTATGTCATCCTTATCTGTGGGGAGGGATGTTGTTCCAGAAGGTGGGGGCTGTGACAGAAAAGGCACCCTTCTTAGATCCCACAAGGTGGCAATGTTTAATGGAGGGAATGAAGGTTTAAACCAGAGGTGGTATTTAGCCGATTCTGACGAGTTCTGGTAGCAGAAATTTTGAGTTGTTCGGAGAACCAGCAAATACCACTTCTGACTGGAGATTTTACAGTATCCTTCCTCTGCTAAACCCACAGAACTGGTAGTAAAAAAATTTGAAGCCCACCACTGCTTTAAACACTTTGCAATTCTATTCTGAAATCTAGACATCTTTATCTCCTATATGTTGCTTTCTTAAATTCTACCAGTTTTTTTCTTTCTTTTTCTATCATAAAATATACTTAAGGAAAAATAGAATAACTGCATTGACTCCATACCATCTTTTTATGCAGCTATCCTTACTGAAAAAGAACACGTTTTTAAACAATGAGTAGAGATAGGGCGGGATAATAGTATTATGAAATAACAAAAATAGGTGTAATCTGATGTGTATGAGGAGGGAACAGATTTATTCAACTTGCTTAGACCTATAAACCAGTCTAAAATTCATATGCTTTTTTTAATAGCGAACGGAAGGATGCTATAGATAATATGAGATATTATAGAACAACTCAGAAGAAGGAATAGGAAAATATCAAAAACAACCCAAACCAAACAAATAGGAAAAATTGAGAATGAACACTGTAAAGTATAATTGAAGCTTCATGGTGAAAAGTGTACACCCGATCTGCAAACTAAACCAAGCGAGGAAAGCGCATTGTGCATTGTTGTGTACTTATGTTATTTGTATTTGTAAGTCTGTATGTTTTTTAACCATTTGTAAATAAAGCTTTTAAAAAACAAATTCATATGCTTTTTTTAGTGAAAAGGAGCAGGAAATTGTAGTTCTCCAATTTGGCAATATATCTTGTCAGCTGTTTCTTTTTCGAGTTTTGTAGCCAGAAATAAAAACCCGGATTTATGCATTTTGCTGAGCTATGTAGCCTTCTGCGCATGTCTGCCTGATATGGCCGTTCTCTGCTGAGCTCTGGAATGGCAAAGGGTTCACGGCAGTCTGAGAGGGTGTTAGAGGGTGGCTTGCAACCCCCCTGTACCTGTTTTCGACGCCGACTCCTTGGGGAGGCAAGTGAGTTCTCTCGCCGGGACTCACTGGGCTTGGTTCGCGAGAGGGACGACATCTTTTTCCGGGCCTTTAAGTCAGCGGAGGCGTCCGCATGACTCAGCAGCGGCTCCGGATGTGGCAACAAATGCAGCGGCGAATGCTGCGGCGGACCCTGCGATGTCCTTCCCTCGGATTTCTGAGTTATCTGGAGCGTTGGTGTGGGGTCGTGGCTGATCTGGGAGAGGAGGCTCCGGGGGTGTCGGATCTGCCGGGAGCGACGGTGATGGAGGCTGCGGTTGTGGCTGGCCTCCGGTCTCCAAGTTGGTCGGAGGGCCGATGCGACACGGCGACTCCCCCAGGAGCGGCGACTGCCCCAGGAGCGACGGCCCTAAGAGCAGCCGCGGGAGTCATGAAAGCGGGGGGAGCTGTGGCTAGCCCTCATCCAGCTGTTGTGGGCGGTGGCTATGGCCCCGTCCCTGGGCCGATGGGGGCTATGCCGGTTTTGACCAGGGCGGTGGCGGCAGTGGCAGTGGCGGCGACGGCCCTGACCATGGGGAAGATGGGGGGTCGGCAGGTGACTCCGTGGGACCTGAGGACGGTTAGTGGTGGTGGTCCCGGAGCCGTCATCGGCCCTAGTCCTGTCCTGGGATGGCTTTTGTCAGAACTCTACCTGTCTATTGCCCAACCGCCCCTCTTCTACGGCATTCGGTGGCTGGACCCTGGACTCCCCCATCAACTACTATTCTTCATCTTGCCTCACCTACTGCTCCTTTTTTGTCATCCGTTTGATCCATCTCGACTGCAAGGTACTTTACCCACTGGGAGGGAACCATCTATTCCGCACCTTAGGCCGCGGAAGGGTGGGTTTGGACACCCTAGAGGCCTGGGTTCGGAACCCCAGTGTTGGCTCTACACCCTTAAACTTGGTTCACGGCTACTGGATTTTATTGTGCCCCTTGCTGGGGTGAGAGAACAGCAGGAGGGACACACTTTTTCCTTTAGTAGTCATTTAACATCTCTCTGCCATCAGTCCAATTGGAGCGCGTTGGAGATGCCTGCGGTGAGAGAGCGTGGCTTAGCCCAGACAGAGGCCTTGAACATTGGCCACAGGCCTGCCGTGAGAGGGCAGCCTGGTTTTCTGAATCTGGACCTCCCAACGGACAGCATCCGGGACTTAACCAAGTTTTGTATTCCAGACCTTGTCACTTGTCATTGTTATTGTCATTTCCATCGACAGCCCTTATGCCTGTTCCCCTGATATGCTCATTTTTTACCATTCGAACTTATACGGTAGCAGAGTTGCAGGCCCTGAAGGGACTCCCTCCCTCTCGGGTTTGGCCTGCCACATTGTCATCGGCCTACCTCGAGGATGGGTTATAGAACCTGGAGAGATGGCATGGCAGCGGGATGGGGTGGGGCTGGGGCTCTAATAGAATAAACAAGATTTATTCAAGCCAAATTTTTAACTAAATTTTAAGAAGGTTAGGGAGGAGGGTGGGTAATGATTCCGGGGATGTGAGCTACAGCCCGGTTCATGGCGAGGGGCGGGGCTGGGGCCGGCGCCGGGTCCGGGTGCGACTGTGATGGGGACTGTGATTCCCAGGGTGGTTGGGATTGACAGGAGATGACGAGGCATAGGGCCATATCAGGTGTCGGGAGCGTGCGCCTGCCACCTTCGGGCAGTGTCGTGCTCCGACCCTATGGCCTCCTCCCTAGGGGCATGGGAACCAGGACCCCTGGGCTCAGACTGGTGTATTTTAATGCCAGGTCCGTGGCTAATAAGTCTTCCCTCCTCCGTGAGGTCATTGAGGAGGAGGCTGCGGACCTGGCTTGTATCACCGAGACCTGGTGGGGGTCGGAGGGAGGAGTCCCTCTGGTTGATCTATGCCCCCCAGGTTTCCGGGTGTTGCACCAGCCACGGGCCCAGGGAGGGGGTGGGGTGGGTGTGGTTTGATTCCAGACCCTGATTCCAAAGGATGTCACTGTCCCAGAGTGAGACCCTTCTCCTGAGGTGGGGGCCTGGTGGTCGGGTGGGCTTGCTGCTGACATACCTTTCCCCCAGCTGTGTGGCAGCAGCCCTGCCTGGGTTTCTCGATGTCCTCTCAGGGGTGGCAGTGGAGTTCCCAGGGCTTATAACTCTGGGTGACTTCAATCTGCCTTCCCTGGGGAGGGGCGTTGGGTCTGGCCCAGGAATTCATGGCCTCTATGGATGCCATGGGCCTGACCCAGTTGATTCAAGGCCTAACTCATGAGGGGGGAAACACTCTCGACCTAGTTTTTGTCTCGGAACAGTGGCTTAGTGACAGAGGGCAGGTTAGTCTTATGACACTGCCCATTCCATGGTCTGATCACTATCTCCTGCGGCTGGTCTTCCAACAGGCTGTCCCCCACTGCTGGGATGAGGAGCCACTTAGATGGTTCTGCCCCAGATGCCTGATGGACCCTGAGAGGTTCCAGGCGGAACTGGGGTTTTTTCCCTCTTCCCTTGCCCACAGCTCTGCCGAAGATCTAGCGGCCGCTTGGCAACTGGCCGCTACAGATGCCCTCGACAGGGTTGTCCCCATGCGTCCCCTCACACGTCATGGATCCCAGATGGCTCCCTGGTATACTGAGGAGCTCTGGGGGATGAAGCGCCGTCGGAGGGGTTTAGAGAGCAGGTGGAGGTCCACCCGCTCCCAGTCCGACCGAGCCCAGCTAAGAGGCCATATTAGGACTTATCTGGTAGCTGTGAGGGTGGCGAGAAGGTCTTATCCCTCCACCCTCATAGCGTCCGCAGATAACCGCCCAGATGCCCTGTTTTGGGTCACCCACTCTCTCCTACGTCCGGGGGAGGTGGTGGACCCCTTGCAGGGAAGGGCTGAGGAATTTGGTCACAATCTGTCGGATAAGATCACCCGGATTCGGGGTGGGTTGTGCTCCGATTTGCAGTGGTCTGAGGAACGGGGTGCAAGTAGTCTGGCCGATGTGATCTGGGCTGAGTTCGATCCTGTTTCCGAGGATGAAGTGGACAGGATTATGCAGCGTCTGAGTTCCACCACATGTTAGTTGGACCTGTGTCCTTCCTGGTTGGCTTATGCCTCCAGGGAGGCCACCTGCGGTTGGCTCCGGACAGTGGTCAATGCTTCTTTAGGGGAGGGTGTTTTTCCCTCCGCCTTGAAGGAGGCGGTGGTGAGGCCCCTCCTGAAGAAGCCTGCCCTGGACCCGACCGTGTTAGACAACTTTCGTCCAGTCTCCAACCTTCGCTTTTTGGCAAAGGTTGTTGAGAGTGTGGTGGCTCAGCAGTTTCCACTTTTCCTGGATGAAGCAGACTACCTGGATCCGTACCAATTGGGCTTCCGGCCCGGTTTCAGCACAGAGACGGCATTGGTCACACTGATGATCTCTGGAGGGCTCGGGACAGGGGTTTTTCCTCTGTCCTAGTCCTATTAGATCTCTCAGCGGCTTTCGATACCATCGACCATGGTATTCTTTTGCAACACCTCGGCGGGTTGGGAGTGGGGGCACTGTTCTTCGGTGGTTCTCTCGGGGCGGTCGCAATCGGTGTTGGCAGGGGGGCAGAGGTCGGCCCGAGGCTCACTTGTGGGGTCCCTCAGGGGTCGGTCCTCTCCCCTCTTTTATTTAATATCTACATGAAGCCGCTGGGTGAGATCATCCGTGGCTTTGGGGTGAGGTACCATCAGTACACTGATGATACCCAGCTGTACATCTCCACCCCAAACCAGATCAGTGATGTCCCCTCCATGATGACCCATTGACTGGGTGCGGTACGGATCTGGATGGAAGGAAACATGCTTCGACTCAACCCAGCCAAGACCGAGTGGCTGTGCATACCGGCATCTCGGTCCAGTCAGGAATTTCCATTGTTGGCCATAGGGGGAGAGGTGTTGCCCCCTGTGGATAGGGTGTGGAATCTGGGGGTCCTCCTGGATGCACGGCTGCAGTTGGAGGAGCAGGTGGGGACCATCACCAGGGGGGCCTTTGCCCAGGTCCAGCTGGTTCGTCAGCTTCGCCCGTTTCTGGACTGAGATGCCCTGCACACAGTCACTCATGCCCTTGTTACCTCCAGACTCGACTACTGCAATGCCCTCTATTTAGGACTGCCCTTGCATACCATCCGGAGATTGCAGCTGGTGCAGAATGCGGCCGATGGGAGTTTCCCGATTCTCCCATATTACCCCCCTCCTGCGCGACCTGCATTGGTTGCCGGTTGTACTCCGGGTGAGATTCAAGGTTTTGGTTTTAACATTCAAAGTCCTACACGACATGGGTCCGCAATATTTAAGGGAGCGACTCCTGCCAATATCGAGTGCCAATCGCCCTGTGCGAGCACACAGGCAAGGGCTTCTCGGGGTTTTGTCGGCAAGCCAATGTCGGCTGGCAGTCCCCCGGCGACGAGCCTACTCTGTGGCGGTCCCCGACCTATGGAACCAGCTACCCCTGGGGCTCCGTCTGGCCCCTGACCTTTGCAGCTTCCGCTACGACCTGAACACCTGGTTGTTTGACCAATCCGGGCTGTGACTCCCTCCCGGGGGAGGGGATGGTTCTTAACTTATTTTAAATTTTAAATTTTAGATCAGCTATTATTGGGCTTGTGATTTGTTTAATTCTCTTTTTAATTATTTATTGTTGTTGTATGTTTTAGTTGTGAGCAGCGAGTCTTGAGATGGGGCTGACATACAAGTCCAAATAATAAATAATAATAAATAAATAGTCTCTCTCTCTCTCTCCCCTCCCTCCCTCCCTCTCTAACTCTAACCTACCTTACATAGCAAATGGAAGGAAGGAAGGAAGGAAGGAAGGAAGGAAGGAAGGAAGGAAGGAAGGAAAGAAGGAAGAAAAATTAGCAATAAGGTGGAGGGACTCAGTAACAGTGCCAGTAAGTGTCCCCCATTGGAAGACAGTTTAGGGATAGATTGTCAAGGAGAAATTCTATGTATTCTCTAGGAGTCAAAAATGACTTTATGGTATATAATTAATGCCATTTTGAATTCTTGGGAAAAGAACAGATTATAGATCTCACCAGTAAACTAACTCTCTATTCAGTACCTATGTTACTGCACTGATAGAGCAGATTGGATGGTAGCAAGCAAGGTAGGGGGTAAAGAGGACATGTAATGAGCCCAATTCCTGGAACATTTGTAGAATCTCATCTCTTTTTTGTGTCAATGTGGTTAATCATATTAGCCATCTGATATTTTGTTTTGTTTAACTTGACTAGTATCAACATTCCCCAAATTGTGCTTTGCCTTCTAGAAGCCACACATCTTTTTCCCCCAGATGGCTTAAAACAGTCATTTCCTGTTTCCTCTTGAGTTTCCATTTTCACTGAGCTACTAGGTAGTTTAATATTGCTGTTTAGCTTCAGTCTTTCAGTCTGCAGATTTATGGATCTTTTTTTCATGGAAGAATAACCTCCAGAACAGGATTGTAATCCATTTTCCAGACCACTCTGGCTTTCAGATAAAAGCCTTATACTCAAGGCACTATGGAGGCAACTTGTGCAAAGAGAATTAATGTGATAATTTGAGTGATATTTGCCACTGCATTTTACTGACTGGTAATACTGTTAAAGCATTATTGATATACCATATGGTTAGAGATGACTAAGGGAAATATTATGATCCACGAGACAGGAATGTCTGCAATATTGCTATACAGATAGTCAACTTATAACGGTAAGTGGAATCAGAATTTCCATTACTAAGCAAGGCGGTTAAGTGAGTTGAACCTGATTTTATGACCATTTGCCAGAGTTGCTAAGTGATAACTGCAGTTGTTAATAAATCACACAGTTGCTAACTTTGAACGGTTCTAAATTGAGGACTACCTGTATTACTTTTTCTTTCCTACATTTACGGGGCTGGCCCTACTATCACTGGTCATGAGTATGATTACAATTGTTTCACAGACTTTAATCTTCATATCCTGCCCATTCACATAGCAGCACCAATAGCTATGCTGATACTTGCTACATATTTATTACTCCTCATACTTTATATTTTTTTATAAACATTTGAGTGTAAAATTTATATTTTTTTAATTATGAGAAATGCTGCATAATACAACTCGCAGCACAAATGAATATTTTACATTCGTTTAGGAATACAAAATGAAACATACATGCATACTTGTGGAAATAATTCTAAAGTGTCATCTCCACAGTCCAGTTACCAATAAATTTAAATAAAAATTTTGGACTGCTGCTTAGATAAGGGCAAATGTTTAAACAACTTTGGTGTTTCTACATGAAAATCAGGAAAAGATTTGCCAGTTAGAATATATGGCTATGGCTTTTAATTTATGAAGTTCATGAATTAGTACTGCCTTAAAAAGTTATGCTGATAATTTTATTCATTAAAATGATTCCTTCAATTTAGAACTGAAGGAATTTAGACTCAATTCCATTTGGTTATTGAGGTGGCATTCAAACTGACAAGCAAACTTTTTTTTTCATGATTATCTTTTTAAGTGGCTGCATCTCATCTGATATTTGGCAGACTACCATCTCTTCATTCCACATACTTTAGCAACATTAGTGACCATAAGTGAGGACTTTCTGAAAAGTTGAGTGTTTTATTGCTGTTACATCCAGATAATGACTGTCAAAATTGCCTAATACTATAGCAGAATAGCTTTTGCTACAAAATGATTACTATCATGATGCAACCATAGGCTTCTTTCACCAACGCAGAGAGGAGAATAGAGTGGATTTCATGTTTATGCAAATCAATGATTTCCTGTGCAAGATTTCAGCAAGCAAGCATTTGCTTACTTTCACTACCCACTGCATTTCCTGTGCAAGATTTCAGCATTCAAACACTTGGTTACTTTCATTATCCACTGCAGATTTCAGTAATGCTAAAAAGGAGAAAAATGCACAAGACCGCAAAGGATTTAGATACCAACTAATTGATGGGCAGAGGAAAAAGTGGAGTAGGTAAAAGGGTGCCAAGTTTTATATGCAGAACTTAAAATACCATGGAATTCTTTTGTATCATACTGTAAATTACAAGGGAGAACAAAAGTTTAAGATAAAGATAGGGGCTTGAACTAAAGATAGTATGTCTTGAACTCTAAGCAGGATTAATTGCATCATTGCCATGGAGGGGGAGAAAAGGCAGAAAAAATGTGAAAGTAGCAACAATATTATTGGGTTCCCCTTTAGGTTTAGGTTTAGGTTTAGGTTTATTTGGACTTATAAGCCGCCCTCTCTTCCGAGGGACTCAGGGCGGCATACATAAAAAACAGAGAATACAAAAGTTAAAACAAATTAAAAAAATATTAAATCAACGCTAAATAAATTTTCGAATTAAAACCCCGATCCCCTGTCAGTCCAGGCCGGATTGTAAGAATAACCATGTTTTGAGGTCATGGCGGAAGGAGCGGAGATCAGGGGCTAGGTGCAACTCAAGGGGTAGTTGATTCCAGAGGGTGGGCGCCCCCACAGAGAAGGCCCTACTCCTAGGGGCAGCCAGCCTACACCGTTTAGCTGACAGTATCCCCAGGAGGCCTCGTCTGTGGGAGAGCACTGGCGATTGGTATTCGTCAACGGAAGGAGACGTTCTTGCAAGTACCCCGGATCCAAGCCATATAGGGCTTTGTAAGTTGTAAGTTTATAGTAGATAAGCTTGGGAAAAGTAAAAAAAAAGTATTAGAGTCTGAGAAATTTGATTTAGCTGATAATGTGGGAATACTACAGTATGTGATGATAAGGTTCTGGAATGTAAATACTCCTTTATTGGCAAAGCAGATGTTTAAGACATGTTTCCCCTGAATTAAGAATAATATAGCAAAAGTGATCCTTGGTTGGAGCTGACTTTAACTCTGTTGCCCTTATAGTGCAATTCTAGGTATGTATCCAAGAGACATTTCCACTGAGGCAAGGGGGATTTATTTCAGTTGTTTATTTTTCTTTATCTTTGGGATATTTATATTTCATTCATATTTATATAATATAAATGAAATATAAAAAACTACAATGAACCTGTAATAGTTTTATTTAACTTTCACGCTTTTCCCATTCTATACAGTGGCTCAGTTTAAAAAAAATAAAACTGTTCTTTTTTTATTGCATTTAATTACTTTTTCTGAAAAGGCAATACTTCACTGGTCTTCTACCTATACATATGGAACTATCACACATATATTAGTTTGAGGACAATGGATGGAGCATTATTTACATGTTGGTCACAAAAGCACATATAATACCCTTCCTCTTTCAGAGAAAATTTATATGTCTTCTAAATGTAATTTATAACCCATGTCTATGCAGTATACCCAGCATAATTCCCAATAAATCCACTATATATTTCTTTTAGATAATATACTTAGATTTATAACTCTATATAAAGAGGTAGACTTCTCATCTGGTTGTGTCCTGTTTTAGGGGCGGTGCTTAGCCAAGGGAGTCAGTGTTGTCTGAAGACATTTCCATGGTTATAAGGCCGGCATGACTATATGCCAAGGTGCATGGAACTTTGTTACCTTCCCACTGAAGTGATACCTATTTATCTACTTGCATTTGCATGCTTTTGAACTGCTAGGTGGACAGGGGCTCGGGCAGGAATGGGAGCTCATGTGGTACTTGGGTCTTAAAAGAATTCTACTTACCTTCCTGTGAAGCAAAGGTGCTTAGTAATCAAACTGCAAAGACCCATCAAATACAAGCTCAAGGGCTCAGGATTGTTAGGAATAAGTTTCAAATAAGGAATAGAAGTTTTCTTACTGGATTTGTTAGAAGATTTGTTACTGGATTCCTTCTTTGTGTCCTACAATTCTATAATATACAGTATCATCCTGGAGCAAGCAGTTCCAGACATTAGGATCTAAATTGGTTGGATGGATACATGTTAATGATGCCTAAAGAGGTTTTGCCCTTTTATTTTCTAACACCACACAAGTGTTTTCCAGAACATAGTTTAACACAGTACTACCCAATGACCATATTTTTGCATATAAGTCACTGTGGAAATAGTTTGCTGTTAGGCAACTGTTTACTTAAACTAGGAATCTTACTTCCTCTGCTTTTATATAGAGTTGCCACTAAAAGGAGAACATTATGTTATAAACTTCTCTTTTATAAAGAATGGAACATAAAAGCATAACAAAAAATTCTGGAAACTGCAAAACCACACCATATAGTCCCAAAGGCAATTAGACTTTCTGTGTTTTCTTTTAAGAAGTTTCATTTCTCATCCAAGAAGCTGAAGAAGCTTTTTGGATGAGAAGCAAAATGTCTTCAAAGAAAACCCAGAAAGTGAGATAATAGAAGACAATGTAAATGCTTTACTCATTAATATCAATATTACAAACTTGTAGTTTGCTCTCAACTTGAAAAAGTGGGAGGAAAGACTTTGGATGTAAATTTTGAGGCTGACTATCTCTGTCTCTCTAACTTGATTACTTTGTTCTGCAGTAGGAAGCTCCTTTGTGCATCTCAGTTCCTTCTTGCTCTGCTTTAAGAAGGAAATATTACTACAACATTTAATAAAGTACAGTAGAACATTTTTTTAAAAAGCTCCTTCCAAACATTAACCCTCAAAACCCTACCCTCCTTTACTAGCCAAGATGATGCAGTACCTCACAGAAATAATTTACATGTTATAGTTAGAGGCACTAGGAATGGCAGTGTAGGTTAAGGCCTATAGAAGAAAACCCTTTGGAAGGAATGATAGCTGTCTTCAATAAAGTAGCTGGTTGTATGAAAGTCAGGGCAGAATTGATCCAGAAGACAAGAATTGTTCAGATTAAATTACAAGGAAACTGATTTTGGTTGGACATTACAAAAAGATCCCTAACAGTAAAAGCTATTCAAGAGTGGAAGAGACTGCCTTGGATGTGATAGACCCGTGATGGTGAACCTATGGCACGCATGCCACAGGCGCACGCAAAGCCCTCTCTGTGGGCACGCAAGCTGTTGCCCCAACTCAGCTCCACCGTGCATGCGCATGCGCCTCCCGCCAGCCAGCTGAATTTTGGGGTTCTGCCACGCATGCGCGGGGGTGAAGGGAGCACCCCCCACGCTCCCCGTTTTTGCTCCCAGGAGGCTGCAGGGAGGCCTACTAGACCCAAAACAGGGCATGGGGGATCACGTGTGTATGCAGGGTAGAATGAAGGGGGTCACATGCACATACACGGAGGGTGGGGTGAGCAGGAGGAGGTCATGCACAGATTGCATTATGGGTACAGGCACATGCATGCATGCAGTCAGGCGCGCATATGCGCACTTTCGGCACGCAATGACAAAAAGGTTTGCCATCACAGTGATAGACTCTATTCACTAGAGGTGCTTAAGTACAGGCTGGAAGGCGCCTCTTGGGATGCTGTAGTATGAGATTCCAGTATTGGACAGGGGGTTGGACCAAATGATTTCCAAACTTTATATTCTATGATGCTTTACACATCATTGTGGTAATTAGGTACCATATTGAACAAAATATTGATAGCAGAGTTTAGATATCAAAATATTGCCCATTCACCCCTCTTTAAAAAAAATGAAACAGCACAACTCCTTATTTTAATGTACTTCATTCCCCAATAAATTTATATAGTTTGTAGTCTTAACTTTCTTTTCGGTTTAACCCAGGCAGATGTATCTGCTTTTTGCGGATAAATCAGGTTTCATAAAGGATGATATTGCTACGTTTTTTATTTAAGCTATAGTATTTCTAATTTTGCATGTGATAATTCCAAAAACAGGATAACATACTAGCCAGGACAAGGAAACGAGTCCCACATGGCTATTTCCATACCAGCTTACTACAATAATCACACTGAAATCAGATTAAACAAATCTGTTCTCTGTTCAGGTACATTGTAACTCAATATTACTGTCCTATCAATAGCCATTTGCAAGGACCCATGTGTAGGAATTGGCTGTGTGGATTCAGTCTAAAACACAACTATAGTACATTCAGAACAATTTATAAAACAATTTAGAGGGCATATTTACCTGTACTTAATCAAAAGTGAGTTCAGTGGAGTTTTTTTCACTGTCCTGGTTCTATACAATTTCAGCCTATTTTTGTGGTCAATCCCATTTTAATTACCTTTACACATAATAAATAATAAAGCAAGGTTATACATATGTTTAGCTTCCATCTAAAATATATTTACTAGGGCTGAGTCATAGCTGCTCAGTGACATTTATTTGAGTCAGTGTTCAAAGAATAATGTTCCTAAATGTCTGCAGCAGGGCAGAAAGTCTGCAAAACTTACACAGCAGTTGGGACAATTTCACTTCCAAAAACATTAACGTTTCCACTTCAACTTTTCAAAACTTTACCCTAAATTACTAGCCTTGCTTTTGGCTTTGTACTTTGCTGGACATCTGAGTGAAGAATCAAGAAAGCCATCAGAGGTGTCTCATATATATGTATAGGCATTATATATATGAGAGGTACCTATATATGTATATGACATGCCTCTGATGGCTTACTTGATTCTTCATTCAGATCCCCAGCAAAGTATATTGTGTGTGTGTGTATGTGTGTGTGTAATGTGTGGAGTTGGGCCAGCTGTGTGTGGGTATGTGTGTGTGGGGGGTATACACACACACACACACACACAGCTGGCCCAACTCCACACATTCTTTCTAAACCCAGAAGGCTCAAATAGTTAATTAAATTCTGGAAAAAAAGATGCATGCCAGTAACGTAGGGAAGCTACTTGGAAGGTCTCAAACATGTTTACCAAGATTGGCTTTTGGCCATACCGATTTGGGTATTACAGGAACTGTAGTCCAACTCACATGATAGGAATCAGCCCGAGGATGGCTGTCTCTGGAACACTTTACTAATTGGACTGCACAGGATTCCAGTTTCTGGAGGTCTGACATAATAACCCATTTCTAACTTCGAAGAGATTCGCAATCTTACTCACTAGTTGGTAATGGATGGGATGTCCGAGGCAATTGCAAGACCCTCTCTCCCCCGTCCCCATCATCTTTTTTTTTTTAGAACTCAAGAGTTTTCTCTCCCGCCCGCGTCTCCCCCCGCCCCATTGCTGACCTCCAAGTGTGGGCCGAGAAAAAGACTTCTGGTAACGGGCCGATGAACGGTGGAAGGAACGGCCGCGTCCTCTTACCTCTCTCTTTCTCAGCCTGCTGTTGGCGCAGCTTTTCCTCAATCCACGGCGACAGAAATGCTAAGCCACGGGAGTAAAAGACGACGACGAACTTTTGCTCGGCCGGGCGAAGTCGCGGCCGGTCCGCGACGGATGCTCGACCGGCTAGTTTGGCCGGACGCGCAGCCGGAGGGATGGATGGAAGAAGCTCGGGCCGCGAAGATCACAGGACAGCGTTCGTAGGCGCCTGAACTCCGCCAGAGGGAGGAGACCGCAACGTCAGCGGAGAAGGGGAGAGAAGAGGGCGAAGGAGCCCCTTATAGTCCCACCTCTCATCCGAAGGCCACCCTAGGCTGGCCGAAATCTCAGACGCCTGCGAAGTTCTTTTCCCGCCAAAGTGGCAGAGGGAGAGGGCCAGCTCCCGCCCGCAACGCTTTTTCCAGAGAAAAAAGACTTGACTTTCACAATAATTTCGCTTCTCTTGTAACAAGGTTGGCCGCCCCTCCCAGGCTCCCGGAACAGTGGCGGGGCTAAGAAGAAGCGACGCATCTGTGGAAAGCAACCCTTTTTCCTCCTGGCCCTACTCTATCCGGCCTCAGACGAGTCTCCTCCTTCTTCCCTCCTTTCCCGGTCTCATTTTCCTTAGCTCTCGGTCTCTTTGGATCTTGGTCGGTGAAGTTCTCGCATGAAAAAGCCGGAGCTGCGCTTAACTTTTCTTTCTTTGCTCGCCGTTTTGGCTACCAAAGGAGAGAGGGAGGAGACGAAAGAGGCGAAGTTGCCTAAGGCGTTAAAACAAACCTCCTCTAGTTTCTTCCCTATGTCTTCAGGGCGCAGCTGCTCATCCTTTCGCTCCCCGGAGCCCTTCCGATGGCAAACGACGTTAGTGACCGCCACTAGCCCCTTCAGTGGTCTATCAAGAAGTGAAAATAGGTGTTGGCTGGGTCTTTAAGCTTTAAAGGTGGTTTTTTTTTGCTGGTTTACTTCCCTGCTTAACTATATCCCATTTTTCCTCGACCCCGGGAGAAAATCAGGTGAGCCATCACAGCTCCTGGCCTTTGAAATAAAGGAGAAAGAAAAAATGGGGTCACTATGCTTTTTTTCCCCTCTCCCACCAGTACACTGAGTTGCTTCTCAGTATTGCAAGAGTGAGTTAAGTCAGTAGTACAGGTAGTCCTCGGATTTACAACAGTGGCCATTCAAAGTTACAACAGCACTGAAAAAAGTGACAGCCGTTTTTCACACTGATGACCATTGCAACATCCCCATGGTCACCTGATCAAGATTCAGATGCCTGGCAACCAACTCATATGTATGACAATTGCAGTGTCCCGAGGTCATATGACCTCCTTTTGCAACCTTCTGACAAGCAAAGTCAATGGGGAAACCAGATTCACTTAATAACCATGTTACTAACAACTGCAGTGATTCAATTAACAACTGACAAAGGTTGTAAAATGGGGTAAAACTCACTTAGCAACTGTCTCACTTAGCAACAGAAATTTGGGCCTCAATTGTAGTCATAAGTTGAGGACTACCTGTACGACACTGAGAGGGAATTTTGCTTGTTGACACTCAATCTTTGGCTGCTATAGGACAGAGGGGATGGCCACTTCATTTTCCCATTTGGACCTCTGACTTCTCCAGACTGTAGCAGAGATTCCATCCACTGCGCCAATTCCATCCCTTAGAAAATAAATCTGGTTATATTGAGGCATTATAAACTCTGTAGCAGTGGTGGGATTCAAATTTTTTTACTACCAGTTCTGTGGCCACGGCCTGGTGGAAGGGGAAGGATACTGTAAAATCTCCAGTCAGAGGTGGTATTTGCCGGTTCTCTGAACTACTCAAAATTTCTGCTACCGGTTCTCCAGAACTGGTCAGAACCTGCTGAATACCACCTCTGCTCTATAGCCCATCAAAACAGTGGTGTTCTTTTTATTTAAAGTGTACAGGTTTATCTCAGCCTGAAAGGCTCCCAGATGATAATGCAGAAAAATGGTCTCTAGTTTACTGTTTAAATATAATATGATATACATTTACAAGGGGTTGGAAAGAGAATAGAGAAACAAGTCATTCAACATTTACTTATGGGCCAAGAGCAAACACAGTAAAAGGACCAACACAGCAAAATGAGAAAAGTCACATATTCTTAGAATTGGTGATTCCTTTTAACATTGGCCAGCTTTGATACACCCTGAGCTTTTCAAGGAAGCTGAAATAATATGTCCTATCTAGTTATCCTCCCTCATCAGACAATTCCACATTTCTGAATAAATGACTGATTGAGGGGAGGGAGGCATTGAGTTCAAATGTGAGCAACAGCAAATAAAAATATCAGATTCACATAGTCTGGGGTGAGGTCCTATCAGCAGTTTCCTCCATGTCTTGGTCCCTTGACGACGTCTGTCAGAAGGAGGAAGAGGTTTACCTCAGCTGTTTGCAACTCCCTGCTTCTTTACTTAAAATATATATTCCTAATATTTTATCCTATATTTTTACTTTATCTAAATTAATCAGATTGTTAGTATATGAGACCCAGTGTGGTCTAGGGGTTAAGGCATCAGGCAAGAAAACATGAGACTGTGAGTTCAAGTTCTGCCTTAGCCATGAATTCCAGCTGGCCATTCACTCTCTCTCATCCCAAGCCACCTCTCAAGGTTGTTGTTGTGGGGAAAATAGGAGGGAAAAAAGGAGTATTAGGTATGTTTACTGCCTTGGGTTTATCTTGGGTTTATAAAAAAATAATAAAGGTGGGATACAAATAAGTGAATATCACTCTAAGTAGGTCTCTACAATCAGTTTTGTATTAACCATTAAGCAGACTAAGCACATGCTTAGGGCACCAGGCCCAAAGGGAGCACACAAAACCTTTTATGTAGCCTAAGCTTGGCTTTGTATGTACAGTATGTCCAAAGAAGGGGGGCACCAAGATTTGTCAATGCTTAGGGCACCAGTGAGCCTTCATCCACCACTGTCTACAATAGTTCAGCAGAGATAGTTCCGTCATTCTCATTTATAATTGATCAAAATAGCACGTCTGATATATGTGGTAATATGTTTCAACTCCTGCTTAACTCTCCAAGAACATCAGCAGATCCAATTAGCACAAAGAACTGCAATATGAACTATATGTTGAACTTTACTGGCCGTTTATAACTCTTTTTTATCCCTTTTCTAATCCACGTTAGATCATTTTTATTATCCATTTTATCATCCAATTAAGACTTCACTTTAATTTATAATGGTTAGAGGGTTAAGTGGTGTTTTAACCTTGTGTGTCTTCCAGAATCACCTTCATGAGATATAAATCAAATAACTCAATAAATAAACCTCCTATCTTTCCCCATTCCCCTCAAGCTCTGTTATGCTGCCTCATCAGGGTGGGTGAGGAGTTGGCTGTGGGAGGAGTGCATGAACACTAGGAATTTATGCCAAGAGTATGGGTATCCTGTTGAAAGATCTGCAAGGTCAGACTTGGGGATAGATAATCTGGAGAAAATATATCTACATGGTCACTAAAGAGTTCATGCTAATTTGATTGCATATCAACATCATGACTGTCATTTCCCCCCCAGAATTACTTGTTATTTTTTATTACAAAGAAAATTGAGAAAATAACTGCATAATAGCTTTGACTGACGTAGCTAGAACTCATACAAGAAAATCTGCTTTCAAGGAGAAATATTGCCGAATATCATGAATATTTCATATGTTTGTATATTGGTGGTGGTGGGGGGAAAATCATCATTACCATTATTATATTCCTAAAATTTTAGGAAATGTTAAAAAGCATGGAAATTCTGTGATTCTTATTTACTATGAGTTCTTATAAGTAAAGGATATTAACTATAACTTGATTTTATAAACAATGCTTTTTGATGATCTATATCATCAAATAGATGTTAGAAGCATATGAAAGGTATACTTAAAATGAAGACGGGCAGTTGTGTTTGTATTGGAATGAATAAAATGCTTCTACTTTTTGAGAATGTAGAATATTTTGCATTTGAAAATATATGTATTATTATATGTGTTATTTCTTTTTTTTCTATTTGCTGTTTTAAAGTTGGGAGCTCATGTGATTGCTCTTCATTATTTTCACTGCGCACTACTTGTTTTGCTCTGTTTGCCAAATCTTGTAGTAATTAAGCATATACACCAACATTCTTTTAATAAATAACATAGGATTTATAATGCAAAACAAAAGTTGGGGCAGGAAACAGTCTTTTGCCAGGTTGCAAGAACCAATCTCCACTGCCACCTGGCAAGCTGCTGCTATTTCCTGCCTCATCTTTTTGTTTTGCATTACTGTAGAAACCCAATGTTAATTATTTATAAAAACCTTGGAATGCTTTTAAGGGGAGCTATTGAAGCCATATTTTCCACAGCATGCCTATCTGTATGTTCTCCATTCTAAGACTAGCTTTTAGCCGTAATGATCTTTGCCTGCAAAGGTATTCTAATGCCAATGTAATGTAATAGTCTAAAGACTGAACTGGAGTGCAGGGATAAGTATTGTAATGTGGTCAGACAGACAACTCTCTGCATGATTTTGGAATAATTTTGATGGAGGAAGCGGGGGAGTTGAGTACAATAAAATAAATGAATAATACACTCTGGGATTACATTTTTTAGAGTGTACTTCTGATCGGCTGCTTTATATCTTATATATGCATGCATTGTTTAAATTAATGGTCTATATCCTGCCTCATTCTGAGAAATGTCAAACTACAGTAATAAAGTATGTATAAAAATAATTGCAGGCAGTAAAGTGTCAGGAAGGAAGGAAGGAAGGAAGGAAGGAAGGAAGGAAGGAAGGAAGGAAGGAAGGAAGGAAGGAAGCATTTAATATTTCAATACAGTATTTAAAAACCCTTTAGTGTAAAAAGGATTTAAAAAAGAACTGTGCTATAAAGTGCATAAGTACATACATACCTTGTGCTGTCCAGCCAGTTAGTTAATGGGAATTGGTATAGTTAGTTAGGAAGTGGGAGCTGTCCCCTTAAGGGAATGCATCTTGGTAAATGTAGTTAAGGTATCCTGGGAAATGTAGTTCATGTTATATGGCCACATCTGTAGTCCTGATTGTTCACTGAATTGACCCTTGGTGGGTTGGAGGTGGTTTCTTCATTCTTGCTCGGACTGCAGCCTCATGCTGGCATCTCTCCTTTAGCTCTACTACTATGGGATGAAATAGGGGAAAGATTACTATCATTTTACTATTCTGTCCTTTGATTCAATTGTAGAATATAAAGACAGATAACTCTACAAATTTTTCCATACAAAGTTTCTTTTATTGGATTATATTAGGTATCCTCAAGGTAACTCAGAGTTATGTCGAGATGCATCTAATGTCCAATTCTTTGCATAGTTGAAATCATAGTGTAAAATGATAGTAATCTTTCCCCTATTTCATCCCAAATTGTGTGCACGTGCATGCAAAATGCTCACTTGGCGCAGGAGCAGAGGTTCTAACTCGCCTCCTGCAAGCCTGCACAATCCTGGTTGCTTCAGCAGCTGCCGCGTGGCACTATTCTGTGCCACGCAAAGCAGCTGCGCTTCAAATTCAGCAGATAAAAGTGAGTATGGGAGCCCAGTGGGCGGGTGGGCCCAACAGCGGAGCAGCGGAGATAACTGGTTTGGTCTCCGCTGCTCATTGCTCCTACCGGCTTGCCAGAACCAGGCCGAACTGGTTGAATATCACCACTGCTGTCAGTTTAGAGAATGCAAAGCCTTGAAATTGACTACTAGCCCATCTGGGGCTTAAGACTTGTAATAGAAAGTGTATTTGAAATAACTCAATCTGCAGCTTGCATGGTGATGGCTATAGTTCTCAGGAAAGATTACTCATCCTAATGTTCTAAGAGTAATTTTACAGCTCCCCCACTGATTCTCATAGCTAAATCCAGCTCTTTAAGAGCATTTATTCACCGGCTATATTAAGGCTGCAGAAAACCAGATGTCTTCTAGATGGCAGCCAAGAGTTACAAATCCCATCTAGTGATTAAATCTAGGATTGAACAGTTGTGCCCATAGTTACAAAGAATAAAGGGAGATCGCTTGATAGTTAAGTGGGAAATTTTAAAAAATGCATTTCACAAGTAACTAGTTTATTGTCCATTTGGAGAAGGCTCATTAACATTGGGCAATACTAGCTAAGGCTTGAATAGTGACTACCGATCACAACCCTCAGAATGTCATACATTAAAACAGTATGGACAACAATACAGCATGAAAACATTTTGGGTTGCAAACAAGGTCTGCTGTGAAGGTAACATTTCCAGCTGAAATTGTAAAGGAACATGATAAAACATCTATGTGAATGTGACCTCAGATTGGTATCTGGAATTCAACCCATTGCCGAAGAGTTGGCCAATGTAATATTTTCATTACTCATACAATGTGTTCATGATATACATGATTATTGTCTCAGATACTGTATATCAATGCCATGTTCTGAACTCTTTTATATCTTACAAAGGCAGCTGTCTTTATAGCTTCTCACTGTAATTTTACCTAGAAATTATCAGTCTGATATCCAACTATTTTCCTTTGATTTATTTGTCCATAAAATCACCATCTCAGTTTATAGAACTATAAATGGAATTAAATCAGTCTTTTATGCTTCTGTTTATGTGCTTATACTTTCATATTTTTGGTTTTGGTTTTGGTTTTGGCTTTTGGTTGTGCGCATGTGCAGGGTTATGGTGGCTTGGAGGAGTTGAGCGCTGGTGGAGATTGTGGAGAGACCCCCAGGTTTGGTTGTTCGGGGGGTTTGCTTGTTCCGGAGGGATGGATCTAGCAGCGGTTCGACCCAGGGTGCTTTCCCTGGGTCGGATGTCGGTGGCGATGCCAGTGATGCCAGTCGGGGGGGGGGTTGCCTACCGGCTGGTGCCGCACGGTGCGATGGCTGGGGGTGCGGCCCCAGCGGCTTCAGCGGCCTTGTTCGCTCCCCATTGTTCGCGCCCGGAGCCTGTATGGGCTACGGGCTGCACTCGAGGTCTGCCGCCTGACCCAGGGTGTCTCCCCTGGGCCGAAATTCGAATGGTGGCGGCTTGTACGGCGGTGGCGCCGGCGCTGGCCAGGGGTTTTCTTTTTTTCCTGGTGGGTGCCGCTCGACGCGACAGCTGGGGGTGTGGCCCTGCGGCCTTGGTGGCCTCGGCGGCCTTCAGCATCCGCGTCTGGAGCCTGGAGCCTGGAGCCTGGAGCTAGTGTTTGCGCCTGGAGCCTGGAGCCTGGGGCTTGTATGGCCTATGCTGACCACGCTGGAAGCCTGCCATCCGACCCGGGGTGTTTTTGCCGGGCCGGAATGTCAGTGGCGGCAGCTTCTATGGCTTGCGTGGCTCGCTGGGAGGTCCACCATCCGACCCAGGGTGTTTTCCTGGGTTGCAGAGTCTGCGGCTGCGACAGTGACGCCGGTCTGGGATTTCTCTTGGCTGGCGCCCTGGCGCGATGGTGGGGGTGCGATGCCTGCGGCCCTATGGTCTTGGTGGCCTTGGTGGCCTCGGCATTTGCACCTGGAAGTTCATCCGCCTGATGCAACTCACATTGGAGGCCCATCGGAGGAGATGGCTGGAATTTCTTGGAGGAGCGGTCTGAATAGCGATGGAGAAGTGGACTTGAGACCTTGAACAATGGAGGCAGCTGTTGGATTGACGGCTGCTGAACTGATTGTTGGAGGGTGCTCTGTGGACCGCTGGAGAGGATGCTGAGTCATTGGAGGGGCTGTCGGATGGCCCACTGGAGTCTGCCGGAGCTGCTGCGCGATCTTAGCATGGTTGCAGCACGGTGGAGATGGCGTGGCAACGATGGCGGCATCAACGGCGTTGTTGCTGTTGGTGCTATTGGCTGAGGATATTTGAAGACCTGCCGGGGAGGATGCTCGGGGTACCGGTTTTATTGGGTCCTGGTACCTCCCTGGCCTTTCTCCCTAGCCTGGATGTGACGATGGTGGCGGATGTTATTTTTTGGCTTTTCTCCTTGGAGGGCCTGGAGGATGCAAGCAGAGATGACTGACTGGTGGAGACATCGGTCCCTTAATGGCCATCTACCATGTCTGGACCACCTTTCTCCCCCTTGGATGCCTCAGTTCGCCTCTTGGGGGCTGCATGGTGTGGTGGGAGCACTCCATGCCTGGCCATTACCACTGTGGTGAGAGAGCAGTGGTGTTTGGCCTCCTTGTTTTGGGCTAGCTTGTGGACTGTCTTCCTCTGTGGGAGAGAGGAGGCTGGACCATGTCTGACTTACTTCCCGGCGGGGAGTGGGAGTGCCGCCTGGGTTGAGAGGTCCCTGCTGTTTGCTGGCCCTAGAACTGACTGACCATCGGTGACCTGAACTATGACCATCTATCCTGGACTTTGATCTCTCCCTAGCAATGACCACTATTGGATACACCTACTCCTCTTGAGCTGCGGGCACTCAGGGGTGTTCCCCTGTCCCTGAGATGGCCTGCCGTATTGTCAAAGCCCCTCCTTGATGATGGATCTTTTATTCCCAAGAGGGGGCATAGCATGACCAAGGGTTTTAAATTACGCTTAATTGGAAGGGAGGTTTTAAAATTTTTAATTGGCCATCTTAAAGGGTTAGGGAGGGGGTGGAGGGTCTTCTGCAGCCGGTGTGTGGGGGGGCAGGGGTTGGGGGCAGGGACCCGGGGTGCGAGGTCGGGACACATTCCCAGGGTGGTTGGGATTGGCAGGAGACATCGAGGCATAGGGCCATATCATGTGCTGGGGAGCCACCCACCATCTCTGTGCGGTGGCATGCTCCGACCCTATGGCCTCCTCCCTAGGGGGCATGGGAACAGGACCCCTGGGCTTAGGTTGGTGTATTTTAATGCCAGGTCCGGGGCTAATAAGTCTTCCCTCCTCCGCGAGATCATTGAGGAGGAGGCTGCTTGTATCACCAAAACCTGTTTGGGCCCAGAGGGAGGTGTCCCTCTGGTTGATCTGTGCCCTCCAGGTTTCCGGGTTCTGCACCGGCCACGGGCCCAGGGAAGGGGTGGTGGGGTGGCTGTGCTTATTCGGGAGACCCTGTTTCCAAGGGAGGTCGTGGTTCCAGAGATAGGCAGGAGTGAGACCCTCCTCTTGAGGTGGGGGCCTAATGGTCGGGTGGCCTTGCTGCTCGCATACCTTTCCCCCAGCTGTGTGACAGCGGCCCTGCCTGGGCTTCTCGATCTCCTCTCAGGGGTGGCGGTGGAGTTCCCGGGCCTTATAGTCCTGGGGGTCTTCAATCTGCCCTCCCTGGGGGGAGCGTTGGGTTTGGCCCAGGAATTCATAGCTTCTATGGAAGCCATGGGCCTGACCCAATTGATTTAAGGCCCGACTCACGAGGGGGGAAACACTCTTGACCTAGTTTTTGTCTCTGAACAGTGGCGTAGTGACAGAGGGCAAGCCACTTTCATGGCATTGCCCGTTCCATGGTCTGATCACTATCTCCCTGGCTGGTCTTCCAACAGGCCGTCCCCCACTGCTGGGATGAGGAGCCACTTAGATGGTTCCGCCCCAGATGCCTGATGGACCCTGAGAGGTTCCAGGCAGAACTGGGGTTTTTTCCCTCTTCCCTTGCCCACAGCTCTGCCGAGGATCTGGCGGCCGCTTGGCAACAGGCTGCGTTGGATGCTCTCGACAGGGTTGTCCCCATGCATCCCCTCACATGCTGTGGATCCCAGATGGCTCCTTGGTATACCGAGGAGCTCCGGGAGATGAAGCATCATCGGAGGGGTTTAGAGAGCAGGTGGAGATCCACCCACTCCCAATCCGATCGAGCCCAGCTAAGAGCCCATATTAGGATTTACCTGGTAGCTGAGAGCTGAGAGGGTCTTATCTCTCCCCTCATAGCGTCCCAGAGATAACCACCAGACGCCCTGTTTTGGGCTACCCGCTCTCTCCTTCATATGGAGGGAGGGGCAGACCCACTGCGGGGAAGGGCTGAGGAGTTTGGTCAATATCTGTCAGATAAGATCACCCAGATTCGAAGCGGGTTGTCCTCTGATTTGCAGTGGTCTGAGGAGGATACAAGCAGTCTGGCCAGTGTGATCTGGGATGAGTTCGATCCTGTTTCCAAGGATGAAGTGGACAGGACTATCGGCGCGGCTGAGTTCCACCACATGTTTGTTGGACCCGTGTCCTTCCTGGTTGGCTTATGCCACCAGGGAGGTCACCTGTGGTTGGCTCCGGGCAGTTGTCAACGCTTCATTAAGAGAGGTGTTTTTCCCTCCACCTTGAAGGAGGCGGTGGTGAGACCCCTCCTGAAGAAGCCTGCCCTGGACCCAACCGTGTTAGACAACTTTCGTCCAGTCTCCAACCTTCGCTTTTTGGTGAAGGTTGTTGAGAGTGTGGTGGCTCAGCAGTTTCCACTTTTCCTGGATGAAGCGGACTACTTGGATCCGTATCAATCAGGCTTCCGACCCAGTTACAGCACGGAGACGGCATTGGTCGCACTGATGATCTCTGGAGGGCTCAGGACAGGGGTTTTTCCTCTGTCCTGGTCCTATTAGATCTCTCAGCGGCTTTTGATACCATCGACCATGGTATTCTTTTGCAATGCCTCGGGGGGTTGGGAGTGGGGGCACTGTTCTTCAGTGGTTCACCTCCTACCTCTCGGGGTGGTCGCAATCGGTGTTGGCAGGGGGGCTGAGGTCGACCCCGAGGGTGCTATCTTGTGAGGTCCCTCAGGGGTCGGTCCTCTCCCCTCTTCTATTTAACATCTTCATGAAGCCGCTGGGTGAGATCATCCATGGTTTCGGGTGAGATTCCATCATGCATATGATGACACCCAGCTGTACATCTCCACCCGAACCAGATCAGTGATGCCCTCTCCCTGATGACCCAGTGTTTGGATGCGGTACGGATTTGGATGAGCGGAACATGCTTCAACTCAACCCGGCCAAGACTGAGTGGCTGTGCATACCAGCATCTCGGCCCAGTCAGGAATATCCATCTTTGGCCATAGGGGGAGAGGTGTTTCCCCCTGTGGATAGGGCGTGGAACCTGGGGGTCCTCCTGGATGTACGGCTCCGGTTGGAGGAGCAGGTGGGGGCTGTTGCCAGGGGGGCCTTTGCCCAGCTCCACCTTGTTCGTCAGCTTTGCCCATTTCTGGACCGAGAAGCCCTGCACACAGTCACTCACGCCCTTGTTACCTCTAGATTCGACTACTGCAATGCTCTCTATTTAGGACTGCCCTTGCATACCATCCGGAGATTGCAGCTGGTGCAAAATGCGGCGGCGTGGGTGGTGATGGGAGTTTCCCGATTCTCCCATGTTACCCCCCTCCTGCACTGCCTGCATTGGTTGCCGGTTGCACTCCGGGTGAGATTCAAGGTTTTGGTTTTAACACATAAAGTCCTTCACGACATGGGTCCTCAATACTTAAGGGAGCGTTTTCTGCCGATATTGAGTGCCAGCCAGCCGCCCTGTGCGAGCACATAGGCAAGGACTCCTCGGGGTCCCGTCGGCAAGCCAATGTTGGCTGGCGGTCCCCTGGCAACGAACCTATTCTGTCGCGGCCCCTGACCTCTGGAACCAACTGCCCTTGGGGCTCCGCCTGGCCCCTGACCTCCACACCTTCCGCCATGATTTGAAGACCTGGTTGTTTGACCAATCCGGGCTGTGACCCCTCCCTGGGGGGGGGATGGGTTTCTTAATTATTTTAACTATTGTAAATTTTAGTTTTTGTAATTTTTGGGCTTGTGAATTTGGTTTAATCTCTTTTTAAGTATTTATTGTTGCTGTTTTTAGTTGTGAGCCACCCCGAGTCTTCGGAGATGGGGCGGCATACAAGTTCAAAAAATAAATAAATAAATATAGCTGTGCCATGAATGCATTCCAAAATCCTGCATACATCTTCACAGATATCTTTCATATTTTTATCATTGCCTCTGGCTTCTTTTTTTTCCTGATATAAAACTGAAATAGTGGAAAGTGCAGAGAAAATGCTTCATTTTGTGAAATTTAACTGATTTCATTTCGCTTTTCTTTCTTTCCTCCCCCCCTCCTTAGCAAATGTTATGCTTAAAGCCAATAATCAGTCAGATGAAGGGAAATATCTCAGCTCATTTTTGCAGGCAAGAATACAGTGCCACATCAGCAAGCTCAATACAACTGGAGGAAGATAAAATTATCTCTAGAAAACAATATCCAACCTGGTTTTAAAAATTTCACATTTCAATTGTTGTTATAAGGTTAGTTATCATAAAACACATATTGAATATCATTCAATCCTATCCTCAGTTTTGCCAGTGAATATAAATGTTTTCCTGTGATCTCCAATTCTAAAGTTATTACTGGGGGGGACTTTATTTTTCTTTAATGTAAATATAGTGGTGTCGAACCCTTTTAAAATGGAAGTGCAATGAATCTCATTTATCCAATGAATCCCCACCTGCAATCTGAAGTGATTCAGGCCACAGTTTGAAAATTTGCAGGAGGTTCATTAATTATATTACTTTAAAAATATTTTAATTAGAAGCAGCCTTCTGGAGAGCTGCTATTATTGCTGCTGTTTTGGAATTGTCGGGGGCAAATTATACAAATAAATGGGGTCCAACAGGATTTTATTTCCTCAAATCTTTGGTCAGGGAAGAAACAGGAAGAACATTTTAAACAAGGAAAGAGGGAATAAGCTTAAAAGAGTTAAAAGATTGGGAAATAAAATCAAGCTGGATTCTTGCTTTGGCAAAGTTTAGAAGTTTTAAAGCAACTTTTAAAAGTACTTTTTGCTTTGCTGATAAATAGGCTTCAAGGCTTTGGGGAAAATCACCATTTATCCCTAACAGTATTTAGCTGCTGATAAGACAGCTACATTTATTACTGCAACTGGCTAGAATGCAGTTTGCAATAATTTACCATCAAAACAGCATAGTATCACTTTTGGATAAAATTCAATAATCAACATGAAATAATCATTTATATAGAAACTTAATTTTCTGAAATATCCCACTTTGGTCTCTTAATTTTAGGTGATCAAAAGACTGAAAGAAGCTGAAAGAAAAGATTCCCTGTATAATTATGGTTTCTTATTTAATCTCAATGTATGAATGCTTTTGGAAATTGCAGTGTACATTTATTGAGTGTGTAGAATTGAATTTTGTTCTCTATTAAAAACAAACTCTTTGTGATATAAGAATGAGTCATGACTGTAAGTAAACATTTGGCTTGAACTTTTTAAATAGTATCATCCCCTGTCAACAATATTTTCCGAATGTAATTTATCTGTAGCTGTAAACTTTCAAGTTGATGATAGAATTGTTGTCCACCATTCAACCAATGAAGTTGCCTTTATTGAAAGTGTAGTTCTTTATTTTTTCATAGCTCTAATAAGTTTACTTAGTGTTTTAAAGCATTTGATTTTAGAATTAAAGAGATAATATAGTTAAATAAATATTAAATGTTAAATATTTTAAAATCAGTTTTTTCTGTTACCATTACTGTTAAGTTCGCATAGAGAGGCAGGACGCGGAGTGCTTCAACTCAAAGTTGAAGCTCTTAAGTTTTATTGTGACTTCAGTTCAGAACGGACCCAATTTGGCTTAGCTGAGGCAGCTATATATAGCTGGCTGCCTCGGCTGACAGCCAATCAGAGTGCAGGGTTTTCCCGCACTTTTAAACCAATGATTTCAAACACTTTACAAGAACAACCAATCAATTCAAACTCTGCATACATAACACCCCTCCCCACTAGGTTTGGTCCATACTCAAACCCCATCTATCTAATATACTCTTGCAAATAGGTGGGGCTCTTACGTGTAATGCTATGCACCTATGTGGTTCAGGTGTTTTAGGTTCTCACATTGTGAGGGAGGAAATGTGTCTGTTAACATCTCCTTACTTGGACTTCTAGTATTGTTATAACCTGTTTGGTTACTACAACCTGGTCTCTCCTCCCAATCCATCTCCAACCCAATGTCAGCACCTAAGTCTGGTAGTGATGTGCAATCTTCCATTTGTAAAGATGGTTGTTGGCACTGTGACAGGTTTTGGGATGGTTCCTGTCATGTTAGCTCATTACACATGGGGTTGATTCTTGCTTGCTGATTACCTTCATAATCTCCCACTTCCCCCTAGGAGAGGCAGTAGGTATGGGAACCAGAGAGGAGCAATGGCGATGCTCCTGAGGTAGTCTGGACCGTAACTGATCTATGTGCCTGCTCCAGAGGACACCATCCTCAGTTTGAACCCTGTATGACCTGGGGCCTGTAACCTGGGTTATCTCAGCAGGAATCCATAGTGGTTCACCCACAAGGTTCTTAGCATAAACAGTGAATGTGTGAGTTTTGCTGGTGGAATCTAGAGGTGTGTTGGGTGCGTAAGTGGGGTGAAGGCGGTCTAGGGTAGACCTGAGTTTTCTCCCCATCAAAAGCTCGGCAGGAGTTAAGTTAGTGGATGGACTAGGAGTGATGTATTGGATACTGAGTAGTTTTTCAACTTTCTCAGTGATGTCCCCCGGACCCAATTGCTGGAGTTTCTCCTTGGTAAATCGTACCATGCGTTCAGCCCGGCCGTTAGCCAAAGGATGCCCAGGGGCTGTCAGGGCATGTCTGATACCCTGCTGTGCTAAATATGATTCAAAAAGGTTGGAAGTAAATTGAGGACCATTGTCAGAAACAAGTACATCAGGCAACCCATGAGTTACAAAAAGTTTCATAAGCTGTTTGACAACAGCATCTGCTGTGGTGGATGCCATAGGAACAACCTCTAACCATCTGGAGTATGCATCTACCACAATAAGGAAAGTGTGCCCTCTGGTAGGGCCAGCAAAATCAATGTGAATCCTGGACCATGGGCCCCTAGGACATTCCCATTCCTGTTTGGGGGCGAGAGGTGGAGCAGGCCTGACTTCCTGAAAGTTGGGACAGGATGCAACTCAGTTTTCAACCATTTTGTCAATACCTGGCCACCATACATAACTCCTGGCCAATCCCTTCATTCTGACAATTCCCGGATGACCCTCATGTAACATTTCCAAAACCTCTTTCTGTAGTTTTGCAGGAATAACCACCCTGTTACCCCACAAAATACATCCCCTCAAGACAGATAATTCAGTTTGTCTGGATTTAAAAGGTTGGGAAGCTTGAGGTAGATCATATAGTGGCCAACCCCTTTTAATCCAGCCTACAATAGGAGCCAATGAAGTGTCTTTGGCAGTTTCTCTAGCAATTTCAGCAGCATAAACTGGAAGTTTGGCAACAGTTTCTAGAAAGAAGGTGTAAGTTTCTGGAGCAGGGTCCTCAGTCTGCAAAGGAAGTGGGTAGCGACTCAAAGCATCAGTGTGCCCAATGTCTTTTCCTGGTCTGTGAATGAGTTTATATGAATAAGCAGCAAGAAATTCAGTCCATCTCAGCATTCTTGGTGACAGGATGGTGGGCGTTGGTCTGTCCCCTGCCACAATGCCTAAAAGAGGTTTGTGATCTGTAACAATGGTGAACCTTCTCCCATAAACGTACTCATGGAACTTCTTGACTGCTGCCACGATAGCCAACGCTTCCTTGTCCAGTTGACTGTAGTTTCTCTCTGCTTTGGTCAAAGTGCGAGAGTAAAATGCAATAGGGGCTTCCCTTCCACTGGGAAGCATGTGGCTCAACACCCCCCCCCACTCCAAAAGGGATGCATCACAAGTCAATACTACAGGTAAATTCTCAGAAAACTGTATCAGGACACAATCAGAAGTGATTTGTCTCTTGATGTTGTTAAATGCAGCTTCTTCTTTTGTGCCCCAGACCCATGCAGATTTTTATCCAGTAATCTGTGTAAGGGTTCTGCAGTGGTTGCTTTCTGAGGTAGAAACATATGATAGAAATTAATAAGTCCCAGGAATGCTTGCAAATCAGTTTTGCATCTAGGCCTGGGGGCTTCTTTGATTGCCTGAACTTTGGCTTTTGTGGGGTGGATGCCATGTTTATCAATCATATAACCCAAGAATTCTACTTTGTCAGTTCTTAGTGTGCATTTCTCTTTTTAGACTTTTAACCCCGCTTCTTTGAACCTGGTTAGAACGTCTCTGAGTTCCTCGTGTAACTGAGTGTCATTTTCAGCAGAGATTAAAACGTCATCAAAATAAGGCACCACCCCAGGCAACCCTTGTAACATCCTTTCCATGAGACTTTGAAAGATGCCTGGCGCCACACTTACTCCGAATTGTAACCTCTTGCATTTGAATGTACCCCAATGGGTTACAATGGTTTGGGCTTCTGCAGTTAGATCATCTACTGTTAACTGCTGGTATGCTTGGGCCAGGTCCAATTTGGCGAAGACTGTGCCCCCGCCCAGAGAATGTAATAAATGATGAACCACTGGAACCGGATATGCGCTCTGCTGTAGCGCATGGTTCAATGTCCCCTTGTAATCCCTGCAGATTCTCACGGAACCGTCAGCCTTGACTGGCGTGACTATGGATGTTTCCCACCTGGAGTGGTCTGTGGGCTCCAGCACCCCTTGGGCTATAAGTTTATCTAATTGTTCATAAATTTTTTCCTTCAATGCAAAGGGTACCCTTCTGGGTTTTAATTTGATTGGTTGTACCTTGGGATCTAGGTTAAATTTGATAGGGGTCCCCAAGTACTTGCCTAATCCGTCACTTAAGACCTCTGGAAACTCAGACTTCAAAGACTCTTTCCACTCAGTGTTGCTTACGTGATTGATGCCAGTCACTTCGATGCCCAACGGGTTGAACCATTCTAGCCCCAGCAAACTTGGGCGATCTTTATCCACGATGGTCAGGGGTAGGCGTTTGATGTGACCTTTGAACTTCAGTCGAGTTGAATTCTTCTTGAAGTGAGTCTTGTTCCCTTGGTAGTCTTTAAGAGTTAATGCCTGCTTCTTGAAGTGAGTCTTCTGAATGTCTGGTATCAATCTCTGAATAGTGTTCCATGACACCATGGATAAGTATGAACCTGAGTCCACTTCCATTTGGCAAGGCCTTCCTTCAATGAATACCGTGACATGCACTTTCCTGTTATTTAAAGAGGAAGAATGACCAATAGTTACTGTTTGATGAGTTTCATTCCTTCCATTTGCTTCTGTGTTGCGCCCCATTTTCTCACTGGTGTTGTTTGGCTTGACTGCTCTGTCTTTGTTGTTTGTAGCAAACTTTCTTCTGTTTGGTGGAGTTCTGGATGATTTGCAGACTCTTGCAAGGTGCCCTCTTTTTTCACATCGGAGGCAAATGGTGTCCAGGAACTTGCATTCAATGTGGGGGTGGTTTCCCCCACAACCTATGCAGTGGAAATCACGCCTCTTCTTTCTCAGGTCATTTCTTTTCCGCTCCATTCTGAGTCTGTTGATTTCTTCTTCTTCTCCACTGTATTCTGACTCAGATTCAAGTCCATCAAAATGAGTTGTAGTGGTCTTTTCCCCATCTGAATGGCCTGTAGTCTTGTTCATCTTTCTCATGGCTGCTGCTGAGGATTTGGTGGCTTCTGCTGAAGATGTTTCCTCTATGGCTTCTTTCAGCGTGATCTTGGGTTTCATCAGTAATTTGCTCTGCAAAACCTTGTCTTTAAGGCCCAAAACAAAACGATCGTGCATGGCCTTCTCTAAGCTGCTGAATTTGCACGCACCCCCAATGTCTCTTAAACTTGCCACGAAGTCATTTATGCTTTCATCTTCCCCCTGATCACGGCAATAAAACCCATGTCTCTTAATGAGGCACGATACTTGGGGTGCGTAGTGTGCCCTTAAAAGCCTCTCTAGATCAGGCCATGCCATTACCTTCACGTCTGCTGCGCCCGCTAATGCCTTCGCCATCTTGAAAACTGACGGACTGCAATACGTGAGAAAAACCGCCCTCTTCTGCTGCTCAGAAATGGCGGCCAGATCGCTTCCTTCCAAAAACATCTGAAACCGATCTGCATACGACTCCCAGTCTTCATTCTTTGGGTCGAATGGGGCTGGGGGGGTGTTCAGCGCAGCCATCTCGCTCTTCTCTGTTCCGCGTTGCCTTCTCTTCAGGGAAATCCCACCTTCGTCGCCAGTGTTAAGTTCGCATAGAGAGGCAGGACGCGGAGTGCTTCAACTCAAAATTTATTGTGACTTCAGCTCTGAACGGACCCAATTTGGCTTAGCCGAGGCAGCTATATATAGCCAGCTGCCTCGGCTGACAGCCAATCAGAGTGCAGGGTTTTCCCGCACTTTTAAACCAATGATTTCAAACACTTTACAAGAACAACCAATCAATTCAAACTCTGCATACATAACAATTACCACAGAATATAGTACATTAAACATGAGTCTTTAGCTTACCCATGGACATTTTTGAAACTGATAAATTGTTTATATGTTCTTTTGTATTATCTTTGATAAAGGAATGCTCTAGAATGTTGTTGGGATTTCACACATTTTTTTCCTATATTACTGATACTTGAAACAATCTCTCCCACTTTTTTATGGAGACATGGAGGAAGATTGTGCTTTTGCTATGATTGCTAGAAGTCTTTGAAGTAGGCAGATGAACTTTTATGCATGCAATATTTTCTTGTTGTGCACAGCTGCAATGTAAGTAACTGCTGGCTATCTCCTTATGAGTGGCTGTTATTTGATATGTTGTAGGAACCCATCTACTCCCTTACCATCATGTTAAACCACAGTATGGTTTATTGGTCTGGATGTAAAACGTTTAAGGTTTAAAGATTTTCCCCTATCTGGTCTTGACTGATTCAAGGGAGCGTGCTCTTCTGTAAATTTCAGTTGAGGGAGCCTGCATTGTCTGAGAGATGCTTCCATTGTCATATGGCCAGCATGAAAATATGGAATGCAGTAACCTTCTTGCTGAAGTGGTACCTATTTATCTACTCCCATTTGCATGCTTTCGAATTGCTAGATGGGCAGGAGCTGGGGTAATATGACCTCACACCCTTGCACAGTGCTTGGTCTCAAACCCTGCCTGTCAGCTTTGTAGCTGACAAGCCCAGCATCTATATTATATTTTATTATATTAAATTGCATATTACATTGTTATATTAACACAACATATTATAGCATGTGTTTTGTTAGTCTGAATTTATAGTGAAATATTACTTTTTATGCTAACATCTTCTTAGAGTTTCCACTGCTAGCATATCCATCTGAATGCTCTAAGAAATCTTTTACAGATCTGACTGCTGAATACACAGGAGTATGTTGTAGTGTAAGTGTATCACGCTTCCCCTCTTTCTTCTTCTGCATTCTCTACCCACATTATAGTGTTTAGACTCTAGAAGGTAATTGCTAAATATCCATTGCTCTTGTGCATTTGTGATAGTCTGAGTAAGGATCCACTCAACTTGAAAGAAGATTTGAGTTGAGGCACAGAATAGTATACTGTCAGATTTGGCACTGCAGGGCTTCCTGTTGTTTGGAGACTAATTAAAATTATTCACTTCAACCATGGCTTCAATCCAGATCCATATATCTGGAAAGGAAGCCACCTCGTTTTAACTTACTGTTTGCTTGTCAATATTTCCTCAAAAGAACTACCTCCTATGTTACTGTACTGCTATTGTTACTGTACTGCTATTTATATACATTCCTGTATTTGTGTAACTATGACAAACTTTATTTTTTGTCCTTTTTTGAAGGGGAAATAATACATTAGACCTATATGTTCCATGCCATCTTAGATATATAATGGGAGAAAGTGAATGCACGCACCTCTGTCATGCAAAGAGGCTTCTTAGCTTTGTAAATTTCTGACAAATATAATTCACTTATATGCCATGTATTTATTTGACTTCTATCCTGTCACTCTCTAAGAACTCAAGGCATGGAGACTACCTTTTATTTTATCTCCAAAACTCTAACCTTGTAAGTTAGGTAGAGCAGAGAGAGAGTGTTTTTCCCATAGAGTTCAAAGAGTTTCCTATTGAAGTGTGGACTTTAACCTGGTTCAGCATCTTAGCCATTATACTACACTTACATTGTCAGCATGTTTATACACTAGATGTATGCATATTAATGGCACTCAAACTATGCACTAATTAAAATAGCATGGTTCTAATATGCTTGTTATTCAAGGTTAATTTGTTACTCTACCATTAGACTGAATTTTGTAAAATAATTCTTCAAATCCATTTTGGCTTCACAAAATCTTTTTATGTCAAACTCTGGTTTTCATTCTAATAGAGATATCCCAGTGGTACGTTCATTCACATTAAGTGAGGGAACAAAAACTATCAAATTAACATGTTTCAACCCAACTGTAACATCACTTAATTTCCTGCTTAAAATTAGTTTTAAAATCTGTTTTATAAATGAAGTTCCTCTATTTGTCTATCTCTGCACAGCTGGATTAATTAAACACATATGCATACAAATGCAAAAGACTTTGAAACAGATGACTTCCCTGTCCAAATAAATTCAATCTTGACTTATTTTCTCAAATCACAATGTTTAAATGTTAGAAGTGCTTTGGATTGACTATTCAAACTCAAAGGTTGTCTGGTTTAACACAGACTGGAATCATGAATGCCACTGGCTTTTATATCCTTGTTGCATAATGGTCATTTTGGGTGTTCTAGCCTTTAATTTGGCCAAGCAACTTAAACATTAAAATGTTTAGAAGTGGTTAGTCTGGTTTTCATCTTTCCAGTGACAAGTATATGTGAAATTCACTTGTTGGGTTGGGAGACCCACGTTTGAACTCAGACTAGGGAAAGGAAGGGATTTATCCCGATTCCATTGAAAATACTTTTGTTATAGCACTGAAAAAACTTCAGAAGTTTGTCTGTATGAATAACATCTGTTGACCAGTTCTTCAAAAAAAAAAAATCTCTGTGGTTTGTATTAAAGCACATGTCAAAAACCAAATTAAGCCGATGAAATATCCATATAATTCTAAGTAGATGTCCATATAACTTCACCATGTATTCTAGGCATGCTGGAACCAGAATCTTTTGGACTGCTTGTAAAAAAAAGCTGGTAAATATTAATAATAAACACTGAAACTGTTATTTGCAAAACATTGGTTTCACAAGGATAGAGGCTCCCTGTTTTCTGGGAGCTCATCAATTTTTTTACTGCACTCTCCCTGTTATCTTTTTTAATGATTAAGAAACGCCTTTTAATGTCATATATAAGCATACCAAACATTTAGAGTCCCACATGTTTTTTACTTTTGATTGCTAAATCTAACATTTGTGTTCCATTGGCAAGTAAGCCTCAGAAATTTGATGCTTTATAAAGAACCTTTCACTCTCCTGTTCCTTACTCAAAGGGTGTCTTAGCTTAATTTTTAATGGAAAAAAAAGATTCAATAAGACATCAATTGGCAGTCTCAAAGGATAAGAATAAAATCATTTACCAAGCTCAAGGCTGAAAAATAGCAACAGGATACTTTAAAGGAACTCTTAAATTTTGTTCCAGTCCAGGTATAGATTTAGATGTACAATGTATACAAGGACTTTCTCAGTCAAAATAATTAATGACTTGTAAAGTTGCTATTAAATTTGAATTCCATAATAACTAACATAAACTATTAACTAACATACAGTAACATAACTAACATTAACTGTTTCAACTCCTACCCTCAAAACGACGTTGTAGAGCACTGCACACCAGAACAACTAGACACAAGTTTTTTTCCCAAACACCATCACTCTGCTAAACATATAATTCCCTCAACACTGTCCAACTATTTATTAAGTCTGCATTACTATCACATTATTATTACTATTGATCTTCTAATCACTCCTATCACCCATCCTCTCCCACTTGTGATTGTATGACTGTAACTTTGTTGCTTGTATCCAAAGGTTTATATTGACTGTTTCCTAGTATGATTTGATTGCTTATTGTACCCTGACTATTATTAAGTGTTGTACCTTATGATTCTTGATTGTTGATGAATATATCTTTTATTTATACTGAGAGCATTTGCACCAAGACAAATTCCTTGTGTGCCTAATCAAACTTGGGCAATAAAAAATTCTATTCTATTCTATTCTGTTCTGTTGTTCTGTTCTATCTTTACAGGCCTGCACAAATCATACTCTGCCCACTTTTATGACTGTTGCAGGGGTTTGACTTTAATATATCCAGTTCCTGATCTCAACAAACTAAGTTCACCTGATTTGCCACTGCATAACTTCAACATGGATTTGTATACTACAACTCTCATTTCTATTTCATTCAATCCATTACTTCCTTGCTTCTGGTGAATTAATTTGCCATTGCATTCCAATACTATAGGTAGTCCTCAACTTACAACAGTTCATTTAGTGACCATTCAAAGTTACAACGGCACTGAAAAAACTGACATCACTTTTCAGAGTTATACCTTTGTAGCATCCCCATGATCGTGTGATCAGTTTAGATGCTTGGCATTTGGTTCATACTTATGACCATTTCTTTGTCCCAGTCATGTGATCACCTTTTGACAAGCAAAGTCAATGGGGAAGCCAGATTCACTTAATAACCAAGTTACTAACTTATCAACTTCAGTGATTCACTTAACAACTATGGCAAGGAAGGTCATAAAGTGGTGCAAAACTCACTTAACATATGTCTCACTTAACAACAAAAAATTGGGCTCTATTGGGATCATAAGTTGAGGACTACCTGTAGAATGTTTTTTCTGTGCAAACCATATTGAAAGCTAGTTTGATGCTAGTTTTTCATTCTGGCTTGAAGAATACATGTAAGCCACATACCAGACGAATAGTAGAGGCAAATTCTGATAGCCACAAATGGAAAAAAAGAGACTTACTACATAGTTTTGCATAAATATAGACATTTTAATTTTTCTCTCAGATGAATAATCTTGTCACTGACTTCAGTATGTAACCCAATGGGTTTAATGTTTACCTGGCAGGCATGATAGAAGAAACCATCCCAAGAGACACTATTTTTATACCAGCTAAACTAGAAAATCAGAATAATTTTACAATAGAAAAGTGCATTGTAAATGATTTGATAGTTCTGATTTTGTGTCCTGGGAAAAAAAGTATTGTTTGATGTTGTGTTGTCCAGCAATAGCAGAGAAATCTGCCAGAGAATGGAATTTTCAGTGTAGCCTAATTTCAAAAAAGGGAATATTTTAAATCATCAACATCAGCATTGTCTTCTACTTCAAATGATGCTCAACGTATCCATGAAATTTATTTCACAGTATTATGGTAGTGATCTGCCTTTGCCTTCTTCCAGGGGTTTTTAATTCCCAGTACAGCCTATATATAAAAGGCAATAGGTGAATCAGTGTATACATGTGGTAGAATGAAGGACGGTTTACAAGGATAGAGAGATATGGAGATACTGTAATGAATAATGTTGACGTATAAGCAAGTTCAATATCCTTTATCTCTTTCTTTTGCTCAATTCACTTTTCTCTCCTTTTCATAATGTTACTTTGAGAGGGAAGAGCAGGTTAAATACATGTGCAATCTTGCCTACTTCCCATGAGGTTTCAACCTGTCTTATATTTGGATGTGTATTAAGGTGCTGCCACCTTACGGGAAAAATATTCTAGTAACTGCCTGTTTGTTTTCCCTTACAAATTCCAATTTTATTTGTGTGTAATGTTTCATTGTTCCAGGAAAATATAATATGAATGTTTGCAGCCAATCTATGTTTTATGTCTTGGAGAAAAATGTATGTATTAGGGGGAATCCTGTTCGATTACATCATCCTAAATAGTTATTTAATTTGGCAATCTTCAGCTTGCCAGAATGCTTAAATGTAAGATGAGTTGAGTGGAGATAACATGACACAGATTCAAGACAAAAGTGATCTTATTTTTCAATGTCTTTCCTCCCACCCCTACCACCACCCCCGAAAATGAATTAAGAAGATATGGACTGTGTGATGGCAGTTTAACTTTTCATTAATTCCTTCCCTTTCTGACCATAACAGGTCCTTAAAATGGAAGAAAATGAGTCATGATTTTGAATTTGTAATTTCTTTTAGTACCTCCTAAGCACCTGTCAATGTTTAACAATACATCAGTGTTATTAATTATATTTATTGCATTCCACATAGCAGATTCTTCTTTTTCTTCTATAAGTAACAGAATCCAGAGACGCTCAAGAATAAATAATCTTTATTTTCAACTTCATACAGATGAAAACTGTCAAAACAGATGGAAGGCTTCAGAAATCATGACATTTCAAGTTTATACTACCAGATCCTTGAACTGTGATTTATCCTAACAGATCACCCTTTTTGAGGGAGTAGTCCACATGCAAGAAAAGTTGAACGTAATCCAACATACCGTTACTGAGAAAACACGAATGGACATAAACATTGGCTTCCTTATGATATAACCCTTGACTTATTTACTTAGACATGAACTCTACATTTTTTCCCTATATGCTCATAAGATTGTAGTCTTCATTGCAATTCTGTTGTCAACTTGTGAGAAAGTAAACTCAACTGGTTTGAAAAGCAATCTCTTCTGAATAGACAAGCACATTCCAGTATCAGAATAATGCAAAAACTAAGTTTTGAATCTTAGAAAACTCAGAGTAATTTCACAATCCCAATATCCTTCCTTCCTTCCTTCCTTCCTTCCTTCCTTCCTTCCTTCCTTCCTTCCTTCCTTCCTTCCTTCCTTCCTTCCTTCCTTCCCTTCCCTTCCCTTCCCTTCCTTTTCTTTCTTTCACAAATTTGAATTCGAGGCCATCCTTCTAAATAGTCACAGATTTCCTTTTATAAAAAAGAATGATGCAAGTAAACTCACAAATGGGGATGTAAGCTACATGCTTTTTTCAATACCAGTGGTGAAGGCAGTATATAGATTAATGTGTAGCAGCAAAACAGTGTTCAGCATCTTAATCTGCTTAAACATAAAATTTTATGTTTTCCCTGAACAGGAAACAGGCTAATATATTTCTCAGAACAGATTTTCTAAAGGTCGATTCACTTAATTTGACAGGTTTGGATTCCAATTCAGATTATTAAAAATATATTTCACACTACAAAATTTAATCAGACTTTGAAATGAAAGGCTAATTATTATCCTTCCTCACTGTGGAGGAATTCAGCCCTTTCTGCATAATCCTCAAAATCCTAAATCTATCAGATCTATTCACACATATATATCACTTTTTTCAGTATGAAGAATAATGGAATTGGACCTCACCCCAGGACTGAGTAAGTACAATGCTTTCTTAGAGTATTGCTCACAGTTAACAGCACATGCTCCCTTGTGTTATTACAGATACAAGGTGGCCATGTAATGCATGGATTGGCAAAGGTACCCAGGATATGAATGTAAGTCTGCAGCAAATCTTTGGAAAACAGAATGAAAAAAACATTTTAGACCAGGGGTTCCCAACCAGGGATGCGAGATGATATTCTGGAGGGTGCGAAAACTTGGGTTTTAGAAGTTTCAAAATTATAGTGTATATGCATAATTACATGCATATAATTATTTACTTTTGTAAGGGGTGTGAGAATAGATCAGAAGCGTTCTAGGGGTGCGGGGTATAGACAAGGTTGGGAACCCTGTTTTAGACAGTAGATTGATGTATCACAAACAATAGGAAAATAGGAAGCTTTCTTTTCTTCAACCTGGTTAGGTCCTTTCCAAAATGTCTTTTGAATTTATATGGTATTTTTTACACGATTCTCCGTAGCTTCCAACATTTTTGCTTAAGCATGATGAAAATTCAGATTTGCTTTTCTTTAAAGATGTTTTATTTGGTTGCCATTCGCTCACCACCTGATAACGACTTTGGAGGTTTGGGATAGAAACCAGTAGTTATTGAGCTATTTGAAGAAAATCTAGCAAATTGATAATCCAGTGGTAAATCTGAAAGAAGCACATATGATTAGGAATTATATTTGCATCACATCTAAATAATCCCAGGAGCGCCAAAGAAAAATACATTTGTTTCTTAAGCTTTTTAATTTGTTTGCTTAATATTGCAACAATTTAATCAGACCCCAAAGCTTACATGTTTTGTGTTTAGAGCACGGGTGTCAAACTTGCAGCATCACGTTGCCGTCACGTGACGTTTCATAACGTTTTCCTCCTTCGTGGAGCTGGAGTGGGCGTGGTCTGCATGTGACGCATCCGGCATGCGGGCCGCCAGTTTGACACCCCTGATTTAGAGTTTTCATGTCTGAGCATATAAAAACGAATGTTTTGCTTTTCCTTGTGTGAATGTCATTGTTTAAAATAAAGCAAAAGGTGATTCTAGCTAATTTGAAATATGTATTTTTAGTAACAAATTAAACATTGTATTACTAAATAAATATTATATTACTTATGCAGGCAAGGATGAACCATGACAATAAATAATATACTTGCTAGCATATCCAAGAAAACTAAGTTTGGATTGTATATAATACTTTGCATTAATTATTTAATCCTAATGTTAAAAGAACAATATTATGTTTCCCATAATCATATTATACCTACAACCTTGGACATTCTTTTCTTACAATAAAAAAGTACATCATTAATCTGAAGTGTCCATGGTTGTTGTTACTCTAGTGGCTACATAGATATTGTTTGGAAAAAAGAGTAATATCGGCAAAAACATATTTCTTCTAATATTTTCAGGAAATCTTCTGAATTATTTTGATAATTAAAAATTGATATATTATTTTCAACAAATTATACCAGTTGCATCTAGATCTTTTAAAGTTCAGAATGACTTGTATGGATAACTAAAGTAAATATTAAAGATAAACTCAAATGTTCTTCTTAAAAAATATATTATATATTGTTATTGCTTACAAGAATATTGTATATTATCCCTTTTTAAAATTCCAAGCCCAAATCTACCAATTTCACAATAATATAAGTTTAGAAACAGGTCATTTGGTTACATTTTATCTGTAAAGTAAAATAATTTGATTTGAATAATCTACTGTTATTTTTGCTCCCTCATTAGTAAGCATTATCTCTATAGATCTTCAGTAAACATCTACCTTGATGTTTATATTGGTAGGATGTATATTCACAGCTTGCCTAAAATAATATGTATTAATGCTGATTTAAATGTGACTTTTATTTTCTCTAGGGTTATCCTGTACCTCCTAAAAGTGCTTAGTTTTGAGTTGGAAGATAAACACGTAAAACTAATAATTCTCCTATGTAAGTTTCTGAGGGATTGGAAGAATGAAATACAATGAAATATTTTGTTTCTACAGTGGAATCTATAAATTGTGACCATAAATTGTGTATTGCTTTCTTGTTATGTTAGTCCTACACTACAGTCAGGGTAAAAAGACGGGAGAAGACTAGCTTAGCTGGTAATTTTTTTTACCCATGTCAGTAATACCAGCACAAATATTTTGTCCGCAAAAGAAAACAAAAAAAAGAATAATTCATTTTCTTTCAAGAACTGATAACACTCTACTCTTTCCTAGATCTGGTCATATTAAAACGGAAATGCCGAGATGTGAAAGACCAATATGACTATTTGATAGTTGAAGCATTCTTTAAAAATGCTCTTATATTTTTTGTCACTGACTTAGTACTAAAATCGTATTACTTCTCAAGGATTTGATGCTTGCTGGTAGTTACTAAGTATTATAGTGGGCTGTAGTAGCATATTGATGGGAATGTCTGTCCAATTTCAATCCTGTTCTTTAAATTTCAAATTCAACTGAAAAAAAAAGGCGCTCTGCTGCGGCTCCCTGTCGGCTGATCCCACCACTGGCTGGCCCTGCCCCTCCCCTCCCCATCCCTCCTCGCCTGGCCTGAGAAGGTAAGGGTAATGGCAGGGGATGGAGACTCGCTCCGTATTCCACAGCAGGAGGTGACTGGGTGGAAGTGAGTGATGTCGAGTTGGCCATGCCCACCCAGTCACACCGGTTGTTAAATTATTGGTTCCCAGGGTTTTCTTTTCTGTGGGAATCAGGTCCCAATGGCTCTTTGAGTGTTTAAGGTTGCAGACCCCTCACTTCACATAGTTGTTGTTGTGGGGAAAACAGGAGGAGGCAGGTGTATTGGAGGTTTTCTGCCTTGAGTTATTTGTAAAATTAATAAAGGTGGGATACAAATGCATACTGTAAATATAAAATTAGGATGAAGCTACATATCTACTTTTTTCAGAGCTTAAATAAATGTGTTTTTTTCTGCAAGTATATTCTGGCTTTTTACAAAAGCACTCACTGACTTGCAGATGAAGATGAAACAACCAGGAGTAATCTGAGTTAGTCCAGCAGAAATAATATTTAGGAATCCAACAGACTTACAATGTAGAATGGTAAAGGTGTGCTTTGGTTCCCCTTTAAAAATATACAGAACTCAAAGAAGGATTAGGGTAGCCAAGTGGCAATAAACAATAAAGGAGAATATTTGTACCTCAGGGTTGAAATGAGGCTCTCTGAACTTGGTTGTTTTCTTGCAGATATTTCAATACCCAAACTAGGTAACATCATCAATGCTCTGATGCAGGGATGTCAAACTCGTGGCCCGTGGCCTGGATGTGTCACATGTTGGCCATGCCCACCCCTGGATTTAGCGAAGGGGAAGAAAGTTGTGATACATCATGTGATGATGTGACGCTACGAGTTTGACACCCCTGCTCTGCTATGACCCTCATGACAATAAACAAAATAAGAATTACAGACCAGTTGTACCAAGAACTGCATGGAAACAGCTTAATGGGGAATTTGACAACAGAGGATTGTCTCCTTCTTTATATCAACTTTTTACAGAATGATGCTGAACTTTTTTTTGCATGCAATTTTTTTTGCTCAGTAAATATTAGTGTGTCTTCATAGGCCACACACAATTCTTTTTGAAGCTTTTTTGTCTCACATCTTCTGTGTCTCTCCCCCCCCTTCTATTCTGTTGATAAGGAAGTTCTGCCTCCTTCTATTTTGTTGATAAGGAAGTCACTTCCTCATAAGATGGAACAAGAAATGCTTTATTTTTGAGTACTTCCTTATTTTCAGAATTTCGTTATGATTGAGAGATATCCGATCCGGTATTCAGAAGATCCAAAAGAGGCTCCCTGCTGTAAAAATTCCAAGTCCTTTTTGATCCCCCCCCAATCATAATGCATGCCTGAACACACTGGGTGTTTTAACGATTTGAACACCACCATTCAAGATCATGCAGAATACTGAAACAGGGTCAGGCTTCACATAAGCTTGGCTGTTAACTGTGATTTTTTAGAGATTTAACCACTTTAGGAACTGGTTTATTCTATGGAATGCTCACCAGTATTACTCAGCAAGTTTAACGTTTTTATCACGGAGAAGTATGAAGAAAATAAAACTTGTCCATAGCATTGTACGGAAAGAAAATTCCTTAGATAGCTCTGTGCTTCTGGACTTAAATGTAAGTCCAGAAGCACAGAGCTATCTAAGGCCTTTTCCTTCTGCTCTGCCAAATCAATAAGGAAGCCATTCTTTAGAACAGGGATGCCCAATCCCCAGTCTGCAGCCTACTGCTGGGCCTTAGTCTATTCAAAACCGGACCGCGGAAACGGTGGGTGAGTGAAACTGCATTTGTGAAAGTGGCACGTGCACAAAACTATCCCTCCCCCCTCCAGCCGGCCCGCTGAGCTGGAAAGGTTGTAGACCACTGCTTTAGATGGCCTTTGGGGATCATCTGACATAATGGTACTCTATATGGGAATGCTAATTCCTGTGTTCATCAGTCTAATTTCTTATCGATAAAGCTAAACTGATAACATTGCATGTGTACTTTTGTATTGTGCAGTTGATGTACACCAGATGTTCCAGATTACATACCTTCCTAGACTGCCATCGGAAGCTGGTCGGGGATTATGAGAACTGTAGTGCATTGAGGGCATTCCCCACTTTTTAAAATCAAAACTGCGCCTTCCTGTATTTGCTAAACTTATTTTATTGCAAACCTCTGTGAGTCATGGCTCTCAGAGCAGTTTATGAATTAAACATTAAGTACAACAATCAAACTGCGTATTGTGAACCTGTTTTTACAAGATTGCTTTGCCAGCCTTTCTTTTGAGACAAAAACAGACATTTCTAGTATATATCCTCGCAGGCCGATTTCCCTACATCTATCTGTAGGAGGCAAAATTATATGCCTTGGGTCATGTACCAAGTGAGATTAACTTTTCTACTAGAAGGAAAAATCGTTTGTCTTTAAAATAAAGGGACAAGTTGAGAACTGAGGCTGAGAAGAGAAATTGGGACACCTTTTGTCAACCTAGCAGCCTCACTATTAAATGAACTATAAACCTTAGCAATCCAGAAGGGACTATGGAGGAAATGTTTTGGTTAAAAACAACTATTTCGAAAGGATAAACCAAAAACTGTGGCTAGAAATATTGTGTGCAACATTACTTTTAATTTCTTTTGTGCAGTAAATAAATGCTACTTGGAACCTCTTTACAGTAGAGTTCTCATAATTTAGGGGCAAGCATTAACTTGTGTCTGGCCAGAAATTTATATTACGTTTATGTTCTGTATGGAAGATCCTTCTAAGTCTGGACATGTAATTTGCATAACTCTTTATGTCTTTGATACTGTATGTTTTACATGTGACATAAATGAAAAGGAATACTTGCATTTTATCTTTTTAACAGTAAATAACATTTATATTTTGCAAATAGATCTTACTTCCAAGGGAAGTGGGTGATTTCTCTAATCATTCACCTCAATGATACAAGACACAGAAAATGGATCAATAGAAATTATTTCATTTCTTTGGTCATTTTTCTTTCTATTTGCTGGTAAAAATGTAACATATTGGAAGCCTCTCTCCCCCATATACATACACCCATACACAACACACACATACACCACACTCTTTTATGGAAGGATGCCAGGTACCCAAGATTGCTTGAAGCTGCAGATTGACTACTTTTCTTCCACAATTTTTCCTAACTGGGAAAAATTGGATATTGGCTAAACATTATGCCGAATGGTTGGGTCCATTGGATTCTTGAAGATGGAAGCATATGACTTCCCTTCCTTCCTTCCTTCCTTCCTTCCTTCCTTCCTTCCTTCCTTCCTTCCTTCCTTCCTCCCTCCCTCCCTCCCTCCCAACTTCAATGAAGAACCACATAAGAATTTTTAAAGCAAAGACTGCAAGAGAAAACAACATTCATAATATATTAGCTCTAAAACATATCACTTTGTCTAAAGGCCTGTTGGAAAAGCCAGGTTTTAATAGCTTTCTAAAACCCAGCAACTTTGAGATCATACTAATCTTACCTACCAGTTCAGGGGAAAAGAAAACAGTGACTGAAAAAAACTGCCTTTAAGATTTGTGCAGATGAAATTTTATGAGGAGAACTTAAAAAGTCTACCTGATCTTATTGGACAAGCCCCCCATTCCCACCCCACCGCTGGGATTAGTTCAGCATGACCACAACCAGACTTTTAGAGGTAGTCCTTGATTTATGGCTCCAACAGAACTCAGACTTATAAGTTATTATAGTCATAAGTTAAGGCACTATGTGACCGGATTTGATTTTATAACTGTTTTTATAATGTGAAGTGAGTCACTATGGTTAACAAATCACATGGTTATCAAGCTGTCCATGTGATCGTTAAACAAATCCAATATATCCAATATATTTCTGCTGGAAAAGGGCAAAAATCATTGCAATTTGCAGTCACTTGCTGCAACCAGTCTTAAAATATGAGCTTGTTGCCAAAACTCAAAATGTGATCACATGTGTGCATAACTTTGAAAACGGAATATAAGTAGCTTTTTTGAAGTCTTGTCTTAATTTCCAACAGTCCTCAAGCGACTGTTGGAAGGTTATAAGTCAAAGAGTAGCTGTGCACCAACAATATTTTCACAACTCTTATAGCCATTGGACTTACAATGGTAGCTGCCTGTATCTCCAAAGGTTGTTTCAGCACTGCTCTCTTGTTGTTGCATTATTCTCATTCAGTACTGGGGATGGGTTGGCCCTTCTTTGTGTGGACTCTTGTTATTTTAACATTCAACTATTATCATCAATTAATCAATTATTATTATTATTATTGGTTAATCTTTAGTGAGATTCACAGCTCACTACCAAGGACCTAGGAATTGTTCAGGTAGCGTTGGAGGATATAAGCTGTTCCAAGTAGGGTGTTTTTTTTGTAGAATCAGGATATTCAAGTCTGCTAAATTCAGGATTTCCAAATAGCAAGGCAGCCCTTTAGGTATTGCTCCAAGGGCTCCAATTACAATTGGGATAACACATGATTTCTTTTTCCAAAGTCGTTCAACTTCAATTTGTAAGTCCCGATACTTCGTGATTTTTTCTTGCTGGGTGTCTACAATTCGTGCGTCACCAGGTATTGCAATGTCAATGAACCAAACCCTTTTCTTCTCAGCTATTGTTGTGTTGTGGGCCAAATGCCTGTCCATCTGAATTCTGAAGTCCCACATTTTTATTATTATTATTATTATTATTATTATTATTATTATTATTATTATTATCTTTTATTCATTAAACATGAAACTCAGTCGACTGAACATTTAAAAATGTATCACTATTATTATTATTATTATCATCATAATCATCATCATTATCAACAACAACAAAAACTGCTAAAATGGAAAGGAGCAATATATGTAGAGAAAATATATGCGAAAGATTTTAGTCCATATCCATTCCTTTTTCTTGTCAATACATGGTTAATGATTATGGAATAAAACTTAATTATTGGAGATGGAGATTGTCAATGCTAGATCACTTAATGTTTTACACAACAAAGCATTACTTTTAGAAAAAAAAAAGTAAAATATTTTGTTTATGGGTCTGCTATTGGAATCATTTTTGTGAAGAGCAAATCAATATGCTTTAATGAAGATACAAATAATTTCTCTTCCCTGGTTTCTTTTCCCTATCTCAAACTCATACCATGCTTGAGTAGAATTTACTCTGGGATTTACAATGAAAACCTATGAATATTTACTCAAATGTAACCTCGGAGCAGCCAATCAATAAAAGATTCTGGGGAGAACATTAGAATTCCAATCATCAATATTAATCTGACGCTAATATGAATTTGACTTATTAATGGTTTGAAAATTTCAGGGATTGGTTTAGGATCATTATTCTTACCTGCTATGGCTTCAATACTTGGGATTGTAATTGTGCTATAAGTATGAACAGATTTGCAAGACCACGTATTTACTAAGATTTCCTCCTCATTTTCTTTTCCTGAAATAGTATCCACAAAGAAAGAACCCCACTGTTTAGAAATGGAATGGAGAGCTTTGGGTTGACGTCCCTGGAATATAAACAAACACTAAGGTAAACATAAAATCCATTATGTGCTCTTATAGTTTCATATGGTTTCTATGTAAATAGCAGCTCTCTAATATTCAAGACACCAGGCACATAAAAAGAAACTTGGTGAATGCTCACGAAAGTCCCAATAACAAAGCCAGTCAAGAAACTCTGTAGCCTCCTCCCCCAGGCATAAGAAAATATCATATTTCCAAATTCAATCACTTCCAGTGCATTAAAGAAATTCTGCTTGTAACGATTTTTTCTTATAGGACCTGTATATATTAGGGATTTCACTGTGACAATAAAAGTGCAAAATGTATTAATTTGTCTGCTGTTATTTTGCCTATACAGCCAACAGCTCTTTTTTAGGCAAACTGTTCCCTGCTGGGGAGGAAGGGACCATAAGAACATCTAGAGGGCTGTTGCAAATATGTATGTATGTATGTATATATGTATGTATGTATGTATGTATATACCGTGTTTCCCCGAAAATAAGACCTACCCCGAAAGTAAGACCTAGCACTATTTTCTAAACCTTCCCTAATATAAGACCTACCCCGAAAATAAGACCTAGTGCAAATCTCCAGCTCCAGGAAGACTTTTCAGGGAGCAACCATGCACCCGAAACACCCCCACACACTCACACCCACTATTTGGCACCATAAATATATAAGACCTACCCGAAAATAAGACCTAGTGTGTTTTGGGAGCAAAAAAAAAGACAGTGTCTTATTTTTGGGGAAACACGTATATATATATATATATATATATATATATATATATATATATATATATATATATATATATATATATAGGTCTTGGTGTATTCGGTCTTGTCCGTGTATGATTGAGAATACCTTGGCAACGCGTTTCGAAAATCTCATCCGTCATCTTCAGGCTGGTGTCTTCAGCTTCGTTCTCCTGGGAGAAGTGTGTGATCGTGGCTGTTTTTCCCTTTTAAACTCTAGAGTTGGATGTGTTGTTACTTTTTGATTGGTTTGTGGAGTTGATGTATGCAGATTGGATGGCTTTTTCCTGAGACCCTGTGTGGCTGAGGTGCTGGCTGTGTGTCTCTCAGCCTTTTGTGTTGTAACGACCTGGGTAATGGGCTGTGTGATGACCTTCTGAGTTCTATTGTTGTGACGTCCTGGGTGTGGTGCTGTAATCTCCTGGGTCGTTGTCTGTGCTGCAACCTCCTGATGTTTTGTGTTGTGATCTCCTGAGTTCTGTGATGTAGTATCCTGGGTGGAAGGCTGTGATGTGGCATTCTGGGCCTTGGTTTGGCTCGAGTTTGAGGTCTGGCTATGTGTTTATAGCGTGTGTCAGTTTGCTTAGTTTGGGGGTTGGAGGGGGTGTAGCAGCTGGTGTTGCAGCCATGGTCTGGTTTCTGGATGGTGGTTGCCTTTCATCTGTGGTGTGGGCTTGGGTTTGAGTCTGGTGAAGGAGATTGGTGGTGGCATCATGTGTTATTTTGGGTCCGGTGTTGGTTTTCGTGGCTGGGACTCGTTTGTTGATTAGGGCTAGTTTCCAGATGTCTGGTAGGTGGGAAGTATCATCCCGTTTATTCATGTTGTGGGGGTGTTTCTCTATTTCGATGGCTTCCCTAATTATTCTCTTGTTGAAGTGTTCAGTATTGGAGATAAGTTTGGATCCCTCAAAATCAATTTCATGTCCTGTGTCTTTAAGGTGCTGGAAAAGGGAGGAAGTTTTTTCTTCTTTTCTGACTGCGTTCTTGTGTTCTGCGATGCGTGCATTTATTCTCCTGTTGGTTTGTCCAATGTATGTGGCTGGGCAAATTTTGCATGGTATTTTATAAACTCCTTGGTTTTCTAGCTGGATCTTGTCTTTTGGGTTTCTTAAGATGTTGGCTATTTTTTGGTCAGTGCCAAAGGCTGTCCTGATATTGTGTTTGTGGAGAATTTTGCTGATTTTATCTGTGGTGCCTTTGATGTAAGGGAGGAGGGCGATGCCATTGTCCTGTTCTGTGTCTTGGTTTTTGGGGAGTCTCCCTTCGGATTAGGTTGGTGATTGTGCTTCTTTGGAATCCATTGGACATTATCGTTAGTGAGGGTGTGTAATTCTGTTCTCAAGTGGTCTTTGTCAGCTAGGCGTTTGGTTCTGGAGATGAGGGTCTTGGCTACGGAGTTGATCTGTGCAGGGTGGTGATGGGATTGTGCATTTAAGTAGCGGTTAGTGTGTGTCTTTTTCTGGTAAATGGTGTGTCCTAGGGAGCCGTTGGGTTTTTTTATAAATTAGGACGTCCAGGAATGGAAGTTGATTGTTGGTTTCTGTTTCCATGGTAAATTGTATTTTGGGGTGTAGGCTGTTGAGATGTGTGAGGAAGTTGTCCAGTTTTTCTTTCCCGTGTGGCCAAATTACGAAAGTGTCATCTACATATCTAAGCCAGAGTTTGGGTTTGTATTCGGATTTGTCTAGAGTATTGGTTTCAAAATGTTCCATGTATAGGTTAGCGATGACGGGTGAGAGGGGTGATCCCATAGGTGCTCCTTCTATCTTGATTTTGAGGGATCCAAACTTATCTCCAATACTGAACACTTCAACAAGAGAATAATTAGGGAAGCCATCGAAATAGAGAAACACCCCCACAACATGAATAAACGGGATGATACTTCCTGCCTACCAGACATCTGGAAACTAGCCCTATTCAACAAATGAGTCCCAGCCACGAAAACCAACACCGGACCCAAAATAACACATGATGCCACCACCAATCTCCTTCACCAGACTCAAACCCAAGCCCACGCCACAGATGAAAGGCAACCACCATCCAGAAACCAGACCATGGCTGCAACACCAGCTGCTACACCCCCTCCAACCCCAAACTAAGCAAACTGACACACGCTATAAACACATAGCCAGACCTCAAACTCGGAGCCAAACCAAGGCCCAGAATGCCACATCACAGCCTTCCACCCAGGATACTACATCACAGAACTCAGGAGATCACAACACAAAACATCAGGAGGTTGCAGCACAGACAACAACCCAGGAGATTACAGCACCACACCCAGGACGTCACAACAATAGAACTCAGAAGGTCATCACTCAGCCCATTACCCAGGTCGTTACAACACAAAGGCTGAGAGACACACAGCCAGCACCTCAGCCACACAGGGTCTCAGGAAAAAGCCACCCAATCTGCATACATCAACTCCACAAACCAATCAAGAAGTAACAACACAGCCAACTCTAGAGTTTAAAAGGGAAAAACAGCCACGATCACACACTTCTCCCAGGAGAACGAAGCTGAAGACACCAGCCTGAAGATGACGGATGAGATTTCGTCAAACGTTGCCAAGGTATTCTCAATCTTACACGGGACAAGACCCGAATACACCAAGACCTACATATATATATATATATATATATATATGCAACGCTCTCTATCTGGGACTGCCCTTGCATACCATCAGGAGATTGCAACTGGTGCAGAATGCGGCAGCGGGTGGTGATGGGAGTTACCGGTTCTCCCATGACCCCCTCCTCGTGGCCTGCATTGGTTGCCAGTTGCGCTCCGGGTGAGATTCAAGGTTTTGGTGTTAACATACAAAGTCTTTCACGACATGGGTCCTCAATATTTAAGGGAGCATCTTCTTCCAATATCGAATACCGTAGCCTGTGCGAGCCCATAGGCAAGGACTCCTCGGGGTCCCGTCGGCAGGTCAATGCCGGCTGGCGGTTCCCCGACAATGAGCCTTTTCTGTTGCGGCCCCTGACCTCTGGAATCAGCTGCCTCTGGAGCTCCGCCTGGCCCCTGACCTCCGCACCTTTCACCGTGAGTTAAAGACCTGGTTATTTGACCAACCCGGGCTGTGACCCCCCTCTGGGGGAGGGATGGTTTTTAAAGGTTTTATAGTGTTTATATTTGGACTTATAATTTAATTTAATTTTTTTAAAGTATTTATTGTCTCATGTTTTAGTTGTAAGCTGCCCCGAGTCTTTGGAGATGGGGCGGCATATAAGTTCAAATAAATAAATAAATAAATAAATAAATAAATAAATAAATAAATAAATATTCGAAAATCTCATCCATCATCTTCAGGCTGGTGTCTTCAGCTTCGTTCTTCTGGGAGAAGAGATTTCGTCGAAACGTTGCCAAGATACTCTCAATCTTACACAGGACAAGACCCGAATACACCAAGACTTACACACACACACACACACATTCATTCTAGGCATCTGTCAAATCAACTCAGATCTGTTCAGAGTTGGATTTGAGGCAGATCTGGGTTGAAGAGCTGAGGCATGGTCTTGTTTAGTTATCTGGGAAGAATTTCATCTGGTAACTCCTAAAGTAATGGACAAGATCCTTGTTAATCTGGCCACTCAAGGCCTTCAAGGAGCATGGTTGGATCCATGCAGTGGTTACTTCTGTGAGAGATGGAATGGTTCTACCTATTTGGAAGGAGGTGTGGTATACCGCCTCCCTTAAAGACATAAAATTGGACATAAAATTTTTGGCCACTTTTGTTTAGTCTATTTTTCCCATTTTCTGGGGAGAAGTTGGCTGAGTTGCAAATTCAGAGGGAATTGTAGAAAATGAGTTATCTGAAACCTTTTCAGCTGGGTTTCAGACAGCTCTGACTGTACTGGTTCAAGGTCTCTAGTAGAGCTAGGACAGGGATCGTGCAATCATCCTGAATCTTGCCTACTCTATTTTAAATTTTTATACTGAGTTTTAATGTTTTTAATATTTTATTTGTACACTACCTAGTGAGAGAGATGAGTTGTTTCTAAATTTAATAAACAAACAGACAAGCAAGCAAATCTCCTTGATCTCTCAGTGGCCTCTGATACCATCAATCAGGCTATCCTTTTGGACTGACTATAACATGGGCATGATGTTCTGGTGGTTCTCCTCTTTCTTCCAGTTCCAGCTGTCAATCCTGTGTCAATGTTAATAACAGGAAAGAAATGGAGTCCAAACCTCTTGACCAGCTAAAGGGCTGGTACTATTGCTTCTTCTGTTTAACATGTCTTTTGTGTTGCCTGCCCTCTGAGCTTATCCTCTGAAGAGAAATGAAAAGTCTTTGGACATGAGGACACTCAACAGAATGATGAGAGCTCTCCATTTGTGTGCACTGGAGCTTCCATATAATAGTTAATGATTTATTGCATGTTATTTTTCAATTTAGCTAGCTCAAAATCAAAACACTGGGACAGACTCTATTTTAAGTAAATGTTAAAATGAATTTAATAATGCAATTATGAACTATAGAACCACACATTACAGATTAAGGTCTATAGCTCAATGAGATTTAGCTTATCGGTGATCACAGCTTCAAGTCACCCTTCATTTTATCCCTGCAAGAACAATTTTGTGGGATAAATTGGGGTCAGAGAGTGACTGGGTGAAAATCATCTATCTTTGACTGAGGGGAGACTTACAATTAATCTGCATCATGTACTACTATCAGTATTACTGAGTGAAATGTAAATTAATGTGAAGAACTGGCTCTTGTGAAACAAATGGCTTTTTACAGTTAAGAATAGAAAAATGTCCTCTGATTCCTGTACAGTTAAACCCAGGGAGATTAAGATAATTTTAAAGTAAACTTTGTATAGAAATCAATAGAAAATGCCTTTGAACCATCCAGGGCATTCTTCCTGAAAGGCATAAAGCATACTTATTATCCTGAGCTGCAAGTGTTTATTTTGAATAAGAATAAGGGTATGTTTCTTTTCTTTCCTAGTTTTGCAAAACACAGGAAGGAAGCTGTAGCTGAACACAGTTCATTTATCTTCCTACTTTGATGTACTTCAGAAAAAAAAACAAAAGGAAAAAAATACATTTATAATGACACGCAAGATAAATAATGCAAGATAATTGTTAAGCAAAATTCTGATTATTTTAGGGCATATAATGTGTACAGTTTTTGACTTCTTTATTTATTCTATGACTTTGTGAAGTAGACAATTATCCTTTATTTGCTGAGGAGACAGCAAATGAATCTGGCTTCTCCATTGACTTTGCTTGTTTAGAAGATCATAAAAGATGATCACATGATCTGTAACTGGTTAAAGGATGGATGGAAGGAAGGAAGGAAGGAAGGAAGGAAGATTTCTAATCCTCCCTGACAATGTTCCACAAGGAAATTCAATGGGAAAACTGGCAGGAAGTCAGAAGTCACTCCTATTCTTACTGTTTTTTTGCTCACCCATGATCATTTTGTTTCTCTTTTTATTTATTTATTTATTTATATTTTATTTATTTATTTTTATTCATATTTACATGCCGCCCTTCTCCAGAGACTCAGGGCGGCTTACAGTTTTTGGGATACAACCCAATGCGCTCAGCAATAGCCTTCCTTCCATTGTATATGCCTGCTTAGTACTAAGCGGCATTTTTACAAAGTCAGCTTATTGCCCCCAACAATCTTGGGTCCTCAATTTACCTACCCCGAGAGGATGGAGGCTGAGTCAACCTTGAGCCTGGTGGGATTCGAGCCTGCAGTAATTACAGGCAGCTGGAGCTAAGTGCTAGGCTATTAACAGCCTGCACCACCAAGGCTTTTAGTTAAGGAAACATGTCTGAAACATAACCCAATGGAAACATTTTAATCATTGAAACTCGCACAAAAGTAATGGTTAGATCCGTATATGAAACCATTCAGGGAAGGCTACCATATATCTGTGGCCTTTTAAACATTTGCTGAACTAAAACCGCCAGCATCCTGATGATAAGTCCTACTGTTGAAAGCTGCTGAGAATTAAGACAAGAAGTTTCCCCGCCTTCTAATATCTGATAAACACTGATGTATTTACTACAATAAAAATGATACGCTCTGTAACCATCATCAATATGAACCAATTGTCAACAGTCTGAATTTTGATTACGTGACCATGGAGATGCTTCAACCAGTCATAAGTGTGAAAAGCACTCATAAGTCACTTTTTTTCAGTGACATTGTTAACTTTGGACAGTCACTAAACATATCGTTGTAAGTTAAGGAGTACCTGTAGTGATTTTCAAAATGCTACATTAACCCCTCCCATAATGGAGGAGGAACTAAGTTGTACCAGATTATCCTTACCTCATACTTTCCCTTCTTCTCTAAGGGTTCAGACCTTGACTCTGTAAGTACCAAAGCACCATCTCCTCCAAGTTCTTCTAAAACAAGGACAGTCTCCCAGTTACAATAGTGATGAGCTGAGAAAATGTCGGAGTGCATGCTATCGCCAAAGTAAACGACCTGGAAATAAGGAAACACAGCAATTTCACCTAATAAATAAATAGTTGCATTTGAACCTTCAGCGCATGTGAGTCTTTGCTGGCCATCTATAAATCACTTAGGATCTACTTGTGAATCCCAGATGAATTTATATGATCCCTTACTTAAAATAAGTTAATAATGACTAATTAAACTTGCAATGTAATAGACACAGACTTGAGAAGAAAGTACATTAAAACACATTTGGAATTTCTTTGAAAGATAATCATGCATTAAATTAAGCTACACACATCTTGTATTAAATATTAAAAATGAATGTGAAGCTTGCTTGTATTTCCTGTTAGCTGATGATATTTATATTATTGTTATTACAATGGCTTACTTCTAGATCTCTAAAAAATTGGTTTCTAAGAAGATGAATTTGTGCTGATGTTGAGAAAGCCTCTATCATGCCTTCGCTTCTGTTTTTTTAAAGTACCTTTGGTTCTACTTTGCCAGTCATCTTCTTCAGCAACTCACACAAATGGGTTGCGTTACCTTGGGAATACCAGCCAGGTTTGTCCAGGGTTGGGAGAGCTTCTTGTTCTTCATCATTCTCTGAAGTAATAAAGGAAATTTATCTATGTTACTGAAAATGCAAGAAACAAAGCACTCCTCTGAAATAACTAAAGACACACTGAGCAAATTTAATTTTTGAGAATATACCAAATGGGGGAAAGAGAAGTGAGGAAAGATAAGAAAGAAAAAGAAGCACTGATTTCCGACTCTGTTACAGTAAAATAAGACATTAACATTAACTGCTTTTCTATTTCTTTGTATTTTTTCTTTATATTTTATAATACTTTATAACTTAATAAAAACGTTAAAGGAAAAAAAAGAGAATATACCAAATGATACCTGCAACATAACCCACAAATTGTAGTTTGCATCACTGTTTTTCATCTTCTGGTGGAGTCACCAGTAACATTTACAACCTCCTTGAGAAAGCTTTAAAGGAAGATGTCTTAAAATTATACAAGAAATTATTTTTGGCTCCTGGAAATTGAATATATAAAGATCTGAACTGGGGCTGGGATAATTTAATAAAAGAACAAAACGGAGGTTTATATCTGTATCAATGTAATTTAAAGCAAAGTTAGAAATTAATGTTATAGAACCATTATGTAGAGAAATAAATTAGATATGGGGGGGATGGTAAAGGCACAGGCAGTTAAGAAGGTTTAAAGGGCAGATATCAAGTTAAAGAAAAAGACACAGATTTTTAAACAGGTCTAGTTTAAACAGGTTTGACAGTCTATCAGAATAAATCACTTATTTATCACTGCAATTTTAAAACAATTCTTTGCAGGTCTTGTGCCAAAAATAGTTTAAAATACATATTTTTGATACAAATGCTGCACCATTACATTCATTATATGCATCTCACATAGCCCAAATGCATCTTACAGTCATGAAATGGATATGCAGTCTAGAATCCCAAGAATGAAGCTGCTAATGCAGAGTATGTTGGCTGGTTTTACTGGAATAAAACTCAAATCAATCAAAACTTTAAACACTTTTTATAACATGAAAAATGAGTAGTTCCACACAAAACAGTTGTTTTTTAGGGGTTCTGTATAAAATGGTTAAAAGGAAGAGGAAGTCCTAACAACAACACATCTCAAGTTTTTAATATTTATTTATTTATTTATTTTGACTTGTATGCCACCACTCTCCAAAAAGGACTCGGGGCGGCTCACAGATAAAAACAGAGAACAATAAATTATTTAAAAAGAAATTAAACTAAACAAGCCAAAATACAACTATAAAACCAAATTAAAATCAAATTTAAAACCCACCCTCTCCCCCAGATCAGTCCAGCCCAGCCTGTAAAAACAACCAGGTTTTTAGATCGCGCTGGAAAGAGGAGAGATCGGGAGCCAGCCAGAGCTCAACGGGTAGCTGATTCCATAAGGCGGGGGCCGATACAGAATAGGCCCTTCCCCGGGTCACCGCCAGCTGACATTGTCGTGTGGATGGCAACCCGAGGAGTCCCAACCTGTGTGCTCGCACAAGGCGACTGGTATTTGATATTGGCAGAAGACACTCCCGCAAGTACCCCGGACCCATGCCATGAAGGACTTTGAATGTTAACGTCAGAACCTTGAATCGCACCCGGAGGGCAACCGGCAACCAATGCAGCTCGCGCAGGAGGGGCGTAACATGGGAGTATCGGGAAACTCCCATCACAACCCGCGTGGCCGCATTCTGCACCAGCTGGAGCCTCTATAAGCAGAAAACTGCTTTCACTTCATTCTTTTTTTTTATAAGCTGCCATTGGTGATATAAACAAAGGTGCATTATTCTTATTATTTCCTCATGTACTTCTCTGATGGATTCAGGAACATCAATCAGATCTTTTTTCTACCCTCTGTTCCCAAAAATACGACCTATCCTGAAAGTAAGTCCTAGCTTGATTTTTACCTGTGAGCCCAATGTAAGCCCTACCCCCAAAATAAGCCCTAATTAAGATCCTGCCCACGCCAGAGTGCACAGGTAAAAATTAAGCTACAGTGGAGCTGCCCTACTACTTACCTTTGGACAGTTACAGCCAGGCATCGCACACCCCAACACCTGCCTTGCCGGCCCATTTCTTTTGCATCCAGCAAGGCTGGTAAGGCTTTCCTGAAGGCCTCTGGACCTGATAACAAAGCTCTGGATCGATCCAGAGCTCTGTTACTGGCTGCAGATGCCTTCAGGAAAGCCTTCCTGAAGCCTCTGACAGCAAAAAGGAGGGCAGGGGTGACGTACACAAATGAGGTTAGTCAGTGGATGACATCCCCCGAAAATAAGACCTGGTGCCTTTTTTTGCGGCAAAAAAAAGATGGAGTGTTATTTTCAGGAAAACATGGTATTAGTACAGTTAATATCATTTTTTGCAAACAGAGCTATTTAAACTACTTCGTTGTGGAAACATTGAAAATATTTAAAGAGGAAAAATAACATTTAGGGGTAATCCAATGGGAAATCACCAAGTACTCCAAAGGACAGCACACAGCTACAGGGCACTCCAAGGTTCAAGAGAGTATTCTCTTTCACCAAGGAGCAACCATTCAAAGTTGCCCAGCAATTACCTCTGTGGTTGCAGCTCTGAGGTTATGAGAGTTGAGAAGAGAATTGATGTGGGAAGACAGTATCAGCATATCATGGAAGGATTTGAATCTGTGTAAACCAAAGTTCTCGCAATACCTCAATATGAAGAAAATTTAAGAGTCCTGCACTGATCTCATGATCCTGGTTATTGCTAAAGAAAACTGTTGTTTAAAAATGATAGGAAGACATAATTTATTTATATTTTCTGAACTACAGCAAGACATAGCTATGATCTTGGAGTATGTATGCATTTATCTGTAGGTAATAATATGAAGGTCAGATAAATCTGTATGAAAAAGCATATGAGATCTTGTCTGACACACAATTGTTATAGTAAGAAGTGAAACAATCATTGAAACATTAGGGAGTCAGTCCTTAAAAGTATACCCCACTGAGTTCAGTGGCATTCACTAAATCATGTCCAATAATAGACTATCTAGGTCCCCGTTAATAACCTCTATTGAGGGAAAATCCACTACTGTGTTGGGCATTCTTCCACAGCTTAACAGCTCCTACCACCAGAACACGCCTCCTAATATTCTGCTTCAACTTTTAATGTCAATCCACTGATCAGTTTCAGCAGTTATCAGATCTGCCCTCATTAGTGCATGATAGAACTTTAATTGTTTGTAGACTGTTACATGCATTTCCCCTTAGCCTTCTCTTTTGCAGAATAACAGAATTGCAAGGGACCTTGGAAGACTTCTAATTCAACCCTCGGCTCAAGCAGGAAACCCTATAACATTTCAGACAAATGGTAATTCAATCTCTTCTTAAAAGCTCCAATGTTGGGGCACCTACAACTTCTGGAGGCAAGTTGTTCCACTGATTAATTGTTCTCATTATCAGGAAATTTCTCCTTAGTTCTAAGTTGGTTCTCTTATTGATTAGTTGCAATCTAACCATATCAGCTTCTTTGATTGTGACTCACAGAGCTTGGATTCAGACTTCTTATCTTCCTTGCATCTGTCATGACCCCGTTGGAGCCTGGGTCCAAGGAGGAGGAGATGGAGCTAGGGCCAATGGAAGAATGACAGGAGGAGCAGGACGAAGCAGTCCCAGGTCCTTTGGGCCTGGGAAGGGTCGCCAGTGAAGGAGAGAGGGCACAGGATGACCAAGCAAGTGGGGGGGGGAGGAGAGGGCAGGCAGCGGAGCAGAGGAGCTCCAGCAATGAGCAATTATCTCCACCCAATCCCCGAGCATGGAGAGTGGAGGAGGCGGGATCAGTGCAGGGTGACCCGATGACTCGGGTGCCCTGCTCCTCTTCACAAGGTTCACCTGGGGAATGAGATTTAAAGAGACGCTGTTGGGAGGGGCACTTGCCAGGAACAAGCGTTGCCTTTTTCCCGTCTCACATGCTGTTACCGATGTCTGGATACTTTGCTTGCCTTGCCCTGTTTGCTTTGCTTGCCTGGCCTGGCCTGGCTACATGCGAGTGCACAGTGACACAGTTCTTCTCCGGGTTGTGTTGCAGTCCCAGTGAACTCTTCCTGTGATGAGGACTCCTTGGAACCAAATTCCATGAATCGTGGCTGCTCTCAGAACTGTGCTGCTCCTCTGGACTAATAACCAGGAACTATTGGAGGTGCATGTTTAGAGCTCGGCTCCTGGACTTGCAGTGAACGGTGGGACTTTTGGGGGAAAGTTGGAGCAATAAAGGGGAGTTAAGCCTTTGTGTTTCCATGCCCAGCCCCGGGTCATCACAGTATCTGTCTCCTGAACCCACTTCACATCCCTTTTTTTAAAATTACATTTATATGCCGCCCTTCTTGACTCAGGGCTTTACAATTTTGGAGCACAACCCAATGCGCTCAGCAATAGCCTTCCTTCCATTGTATATGCCTGCTTATTACTAAGTGGCATTTTTACAAAGCCAGCTTATTGCCCACAACAATCTTGGGTCCTCAATTTACCTACCCCGAGAGGATGGAAGGCTGAGTCAACCTTGAGCCTGGTGGGATTCAAGCCTGCAGTAATTGCAGGCAGCTGGAACTTAAGTGCTAGGCATTTAACAGCCTGCACCACCAAGGCCCTTTTAAAGAGTAGGATCTGGAACTGATGGCTGAACGCCATGTGTGTTTCAATCAGTGCAGAGTTCCATCAAACTGTTACTTCACCTCCTCCAAATGCATTGCTTCTGTTAATGCCACACCATTTTTATGTCAGAACAAACAGCAACTTTATTCTCAGGACAAATAATTTTCAGAGATGGTGGGGCAATCTTTATTTTCTGATTTTCACAGGTTATGAACCAAAATATTAGATTTTCTACTCACAATATCATTATGATTTGCACTCCCATCTTGCCCATAGTTATTTTATAAAATAAGCTAGATAAATTAAATATGATCTTATAATGTACAGGTTTGAATGTGGGGGACAATGTCAACCTGGGTCTTCAAAATTATATAAAACTGTAAAATTATATTTGTATATAGTTGAAAAAAAATGTGGCTACTCTAGAAAATGGAAATAAGTAGTTGGCTATAGAAAGAAAGAAGCTGGCTTCCAATGCACACAAAACTAATGATCAGAATCCTGTAATCCATGGGTCCCAACCCCCAGGCTGCAGCCCACTACGTGGATAGCCATGTGCAGATCAACTTGTGCAAGCCATGTGTAGATCAACATGTGTGCACGCATGTCAACACACTGCTCGCATGGCCCAGTTCCCCTCTCCCCCACTCTGCCTAGCTAAAGGTTGCGGATCGCTGCTGTAATCGAGTGCAAGAGAATACATGTGGCTTTGGGTTGAACTGAGTTCATGGTGAGCTCTGAGATGTTTTATTGCTGAGGTTTTATCATCAGTGCCAGTGAATGGGGGTCAGGGTTTGCTATATACAGTAGTATGCCCTGCCAATGTTGGGTTATGTGTGTTATTTTGTCTGGTAGTTTCTGGATTAGTTATTGTTTTCTGCTTGTTTGTCTGGTGTTAATCCTTACTTATCCGAATGCTAGAGAGGATGTGTTATGAAGTTTTTTTTGTCTACCTCTTATTGCTTTATTGTCTCTTTTGAATGAAGTGTTTATGTCTGGGTGTCTACTGAGGGCTAATTTGTTCAAATGCCAAGCTTCCAGGATTCCCCAACGATTTTTTGGATTTAGTTTGGTATAGAATGCTCACAGTTTCTGAGCTGAGACTATGGTCAAGTCTGTCTCTGTTTTTTGAGATTAAGGAATCTTCATTCTGTCTGCAAATTGGTGATCAATGCACTCTGCCAGTCTTCTGCCTGACTATCCTACATAATACTGTTACAACCCTTACATTGTCTATTGTACACGACTCTTTGGCTATTGCCCTGCCCCTGGTAGGATAAGCTACTGTATATAACAGGAAACAAACCCCATACTCACTAGCATTGATGATGGTACCTAGTCAGACAACGAACCATTAACCCAGTGGTTCTTAACCTTTTTGAAAGAATCGCCCCCTTGAGCCATTGAGGAAGTTGTCATCGCCCCCCTCCCCCAACATAACCGCCCCCCTGCCACCTCTTAGCATCCCCAAGGGGGCCATCAGAGGGGCGCTAAGAGGTGGCAGGGGGGCATTCGAGACGCTGGCCCTGCAGGCTCACCCCATTGACTGTTGTACTGCACCTGAACCGGCGCCTTGAATGCGGTAGCATGTTGGGAAAAGCTGCTGCCACCGCTTTCCCAAAGTGCTGCCACTCTCGCATTCTTTCTGTCTGTCCATCCGTCCGTCCGTCTGTCCATCCATCCATCCAAAAGGTCTGTCTGTTTGCCTGCCTGGCTTCCTGCCTATCTATCTACCTACCTACCTGTCTATCTGTCTTTTTGTCTACCTACCTACCTATCTATCTACCAATATAGATCTCTCTCTCTCTCTCTCTCTCTCTCTCTCAATATATCTCGCTCCATTGCCCCTATATCGCCCCCCTTCCATTCCTTCACCCCCACATTGCCCCTTTTCGTTCCATCGCCCCCCTGAAAAACAAAATCGCCCCTTGGGGGGGCAATATCGCCCAGGTTAAGAACCACTGCATTAACCAATAACTAAGCTTAAGACAGCTTAAGAACTCCACTAATGTGGATTATAATTCGATTATAAGGAACTTTTGATACTGTAACTTTCTCAAGTGAGGTCCTTTGTGTCCTTAATGGAACATTTATTTTAGGAACACTTGGTTGAATAAGTGAAATGTACTCAGTCCTCAAGAAAGAATATTGTACCTTTGGAAGAAATAGCAATTTAACAGATTTTGCATAACTTTCTTATTGCTCTAATGCCAAATGTAACATTTAATATGAAACACAGCTGTTTATATTGTGTGTGTGTTTGTTTGTGCAGGGGCAGTTATATTTAATGGAGGAATCACGGGCAGAATATGGTAGAAAAATTTATAGTATTAAATATATTATGTTGAAATCTCTGGCTCAATTAATAGAACACTGTCCTTGAATGGGCCTGTTAAGAGAGGGAGGAGATGTTTACTACTTCCTGCCCTTGCACTATCTTAGAAACCATTCCAAAACTTAAGAAGTCATCTGACAACTGTGTGAAATGCAAAGCTGCAGAGAGAATGACCTTTACTTATTCACCCTTTCTCCGGTGGGAGTCTCTGTTGGATTTCAGTCCTTCTTACAAGTAAGAGGAAGATCTTATTCTTTTGTTATTTATACGGAGCTATTTCTCCAGGACCTCAAGGCAACTTGTTCCTTCAATTTTTCTTTCTAGAAACAACTGTCTGGGGCATGCTGAGTTGAGATAAAGTGACTAGGCCAAAGTCATCCAGTGAGTTCCCATGGTTGAATGCGGGACTTGAACCTGAATGTCTCTAGTTTTAGTCCAACACCTTAATTATACCACACTGACTTTTTATGAATAAAAATAAAAAAATATTGTATTAACCCCTGCTTATTTGAATTTCAGTTCTAGTAAGATCAGTGATTCAGCTATAATTACTTTCTTCTATCCCCTTGAGCTTGCCAATGCAAGCGCATGTATATGAAATACTCTCCTTTAGCTGCACATTTCATTCAGGGATTTGCTAATATAAATATCATCATCATCATCATTTTAGCCATTGTCTGTCCACTACAGGATGAAGGCCTCTTCCACATGTTTCCAATCAATACGATTCTGAGCTTTCTTTTGCCAATTGGGCCCGCAATACTTGCTGATGTTGTCACTCCATCTTGTTTTAGGTTTCTTTCGTGGACTCATTTTATCAAGTGGGATCCATTCTATGACTGCTTTGGTCCACCTGCCATCAGTTCTTCTTGCTATGTGATCGGCCCATTTCCATTTCAATTCTTTTACTCTCTTGATGATATTATATACTTTCTAACCCATGGTAATATATATTATATAAAATTATATAATATAAAAATATAATTCTAACGTATGATTATACACATTATATGTGAAGTGATATAATTATATAATTATCATATTACAATATGAACAAGTAAACTTGAAAAAAAAAGTAATTTATTTTTGATAATGTTCTAATGTGGCAATCAAGCATGTGCCTGCAAATAGTGTTTCTCACCTGACTACCTTAATGTAAACATCTTAAAATACATTATTCAGTCTTAGAAATGTACAATATTTTTCAGGCAACACATGGCATTCATTTCTTGCTAGAGGGTGAGTTATCATCAGTATGCTGATGATACGCAGTTATATATCTCCACCCCGGACCACATCAGTGATGCTCTCTCCGTGATGTCCCGTTGTTTGGAAGCGGTGCGGATCTGGATGGACAGGAACATGCTCCGACTCAATCCAGCCAAGACAGAGTGGTTGTGCATACCGACATCCCGGTCCAGTTCTGAGGTTCCATCTTTGGTCATGGGGGGGGAGGTGTTACCCCCCGTGGACAGGGCACGGAACCTGGGGGTCCTCCTGGACTCACGGCTCAAGTTGGAGGAGCAGCTGGGAGCCGTAGCCAGGGGGGCCTTTGCCCAGGTCCGGCTGGTTCGCCAGCTGCGCCCATATCTGGACCGGGATGCCCTGCGCACGATTACTCAGGCCCTCGTCTCCCGACTGGACTACTGTAACGCTCTCTATTTAGGACTGCCCTTGCATACCACCCGGAGGCTTCAGCTGGTGCAGAATGCGGCCGCGCGGGTAGTGTTGGGAGCCTCCCGATACTCCCATGTTACACCCCTCTTGCATGACTTGCATTGGCTTCCGGTTGCCCTCCGGGTGAGATGCAAGGTTTTAGTGTTAACATTCAAAGTCCTACATGGCATGGGTCCAGGATACTTACGAGAACAACTCCTCCCAGTTTCAAGTACCAACCGCCCGGTACGGGCGCATAGACAGGGCCTCCTCAGGGTGCCGTCCGCAACTCAATGTCGCTTGGCGGGGACTCGGGGGAGAGCCTATTCTGTGGCGGCCCCCACTTTATGGAATCTCCTTCCACTGGAGCTCCGGCTTGCTCCTGATCTCCGTACCTTCTGCCACGAGTTAAAAACCTGGCTGTTTTTACAATCTGGGCTATGCTGACTCCTTGGGTTTTCTTGATTTTAATCTTTGGGGGTTTTAATGTTAATTCGGCTTAGTTTGTTTAATACGGTTTTTAGGTAATTTATTGATGTATTTTCTTTTAATCTGTGAGCCGCCCCGAGTCCTTTGGGAGAGGGGGCGGCATATAAGTCGAATTAATAAATAAATAAATAATAAATAAATAAATTTAGGACTCCCTAAGTTCCCTGTATCTGTGATCAATATAAAACCTGTCCTTCAATTTCTTACAACTAAAACAAGAGCTTTCAACCTTCAGTGTTGCTATTTAAACTACTGGGCTGTGCAAGTGGTGGGTGGGATGGCACCTAATTAAAAATAGGCCAGTAGTGGGCTGCGGCCCAGGGGTTGGGGACCCCTGTTCTATATTATGCTTTATTTGAATTTCCAGTAGGAGAGACTGAAACTCCTAGTCAGAGTCTATTTTAAGGCAAGTTGGATAATAGAAACAAAATTTTAAAGGTATAAAAAAAATCTAACTAGGAGCAACTTTCATGCCCTACTGAAAAGAAAATGAATTGTTATTGCTGAGGTTTTCAAAGTCACCACACATACTCAAATTTAAGCTCCAGCATATAAACTTGTTACGCTTTCCATACACAAAAATCAGATTAGGTGGGATATTATCCAATTCAATAAAGCATTTAAAACTTGACTAAAATTCCTAATCTTAATTATCTGATCCATAGTGACAACAAAAAGATCATTCATATAACATGGATGGAATTTTTAAACTTCTGTCTATGCCAATAAAATATTTTATATTTATAGAGGCCTAAGTAAGGTTGAAAAACCAATTAAAACTCCAATTATATTCATTTTCAGAGAAATATTAGCTTATCAGAAGCTATGGGACTAATTCTAATTAATAAAATACTGTGATAAATTATCAAACTGTTGAACAATATCAATAATTTTGACATAAAAGGTATGCATGATCTTAGGAAAAGCTATAATATGTACCTCATTAATGTATTCTTCTGTTACATTTAACTCAATATTATGCTGCAGTCATTTTTAAAAATTAATTTATCGAGTCTGAACCATGTTGATATAATATTACATTATTTATTAACTTCTCTGGTGGAACAATTTAATCTGTCAGGCCTTTCACATCATTCTCAATATCTGCTTTGTATGATTCACTATTCTGCTTCAACTACATAGAATTAAGTTCTTGTTTGCGTGCATAAAAAACATTATATAATTCCATTGTAGGTCATCTTGTGTGTCTACTCAGAAGTTTCTTAACCAGGATAGATTAAACATATATACACACTTATTTTGGCTTCACTTTCTTCAAAATTTGAATTTGAAGCACAAGTTCATTTAATCTTTTATTCTGCATTTATTGGCAGATATTTTGGTGAAAGGTCTGTTTATGTGTTTGAATATGTTTCTCTTTTGCTTCCCAAACTTAAGCATTTTGGTATGCAATTTTGTCTGACATTCAGAAAAGTGTTAAAGCAAAGGCTCTCTGCATTTTAGTTTACCTATTACTTAGGAACTGCAGGGTTACTCCTCCTCCCATTTTAATACAAACCAGTGAGCCAAACAAATGTATTCCCCACTCAAACTAGAAACATTATGCTCTCCAGATATTTTAGGAATTTAGGCAGCTTAATGTGAAAAGGAATAAGATAAAATAAAAGAAGGACAACTATCAGATGGCCAATAAATTTGCTTACAACTTTTTTGCTAACCTCCATATTAATATGTTTAATTCTAGCTTACCCAGAGTCCGGAAAGGTCTTTGATTTGGTGTCCGAGAAAAGAAACCAGGTTTCAGGGCATTTGTGATTATAATGTCAAAAAGATCTTCAAAATCATTCCTACAACAACAAAAATAAATTAAACTGATATTTTAATCTGTATGAGTAAGCACAAACAACATTTCAATTATTGTTCTCCCTTGGTGAAAATTGAGACAATATAAACAATATATTCAGCTAAAGACTAGATACATGCAGGTATATCTTATATAGGTTATCTGCATGTAACTCAGTCTTTTGAAGGACTTTAAAAAAATTAGCGTATGGCGTTGTTACAGTAGCCTGGAGATTACAATGCTAATGCAGAGTAGTAGTTCACTGTTCCTGCTGACTGGCGATAACATCTGCTTTGTAACATCTGTCCTGACAACCACTGGAGTTCCACGGGCGGTGAGAGCGCAGTGGTTAGTCCTGAAGGCTCTATCATTAGCCCCCTGGGCTGCCGTGAGAGGGCGCCTGGGGTTTGGACTACCCAGCTAGTTGAGACCATGGCGAGACTGAATTATTATCACCTGGACATTTTTCCATCTATGGGCCATTTTTTCCCTTGTTAGGAGGACACTTGGTGTTCTATGCAGATCTATCGGGCTGCGGAATTGCGGGCCTTAAGGGAGTCCCCTCTCTCCTGGGTTTGGCCTGCTGGACTTTCTCTGGCCTATCTCGAGGACAGATTGTGGAATCCTGAGAGATGGCATAGCGTGGGTAGGGGTTGGGGTCCTGGGAGGGGTAGAAAGAGGAGTTCCAGGGCCTCATTGGTGAAATTTTTAGACCGCTTTTTAAGGGGGAGAGGGGTGGGTTGTTGTAATGAGGCAGCTCAGCACAGCTCAGGGCAGGATCGTGGTGGGAGGCGGGGGGAGGGGGCCTGCAGGGCCCCGGGGAGGAGGGCGGGAGCGGCGATCTCCAGGGTGGTTGGGTTCGGCAGGAGATGACGAGGCATGGGGCCATATCATGTAAGGGGAGTGCGCCCCCGCTGTCTTCGAGTGGTGCTGCGCTCCGACCCCTCTGCCTCTTCCCAATTCTCTGGAGATTCGGGATCTAGGACCCCTGGGCTCCAACTCGTGTACTTTAATGCCAGGTCCATGGTTAACAAGGCATCCCTCCTTTGTGAGGTGATTGAAGAGGAGGCCGCGGACCTGGCTTGTATCACCGAGACCTGGTTGGGGCCAGAGGGTGAACTCCCTCTGGTTGATTTATGCCCCCCAGGTTTTCGGGTGTTGCACTGGTCAGGGGAGGGGTGGGGGGGTGGCTGTTGTTATTCGGGAATCCCTGATTCCAAGGGAGGTCACTGTTCCAGAGATAGGCAAGTGTGAGGCCCTCCTCCTGAGGTGGGGGCCTGGGGGTCGGGTGTGCTTGCTGCTCACATACCTTTCCCCCAGCTGTGTGGCAGCTGCCCAGCCTGGGCTCCTCGACGCCATCTCGGAGGTGGCGGTGGAGTTCCCAGGCCTTATGGTCCTGGGTGACTTCAATCTGCCCTCTCTGAGGGCGGAGTCGGGTTTGGCCCAGGAATTCATGGCCTTCATGGTGGCATGGGCCTGACCCAGGTGATTCAAGGCCCAACTCATGAGGGGGGTAACACGCTCGACCTGGTTTTTGTCTCGGAACAGTGGCGTAATGATCTGGGGGATGGTGATTTTACCATCCATCCCGTTCCATGGTCAGATCATTATCTCCACGGCTGGTCTTCCGACAAGCTGCCCCACACTGCTGGGATGAGGAGCCACCTAGATGGTTCCGCCCCAGACGCCTGATGGACCCTGAGAGGTTCCAGGCGGAACTGGGGTTTCTTCCTGCATCCCTTATCCACACTCTGCCGAGGTCCTGGCGGCCACTTGGCAACAGGCTGCTGCGGGGGCTCTCGACAGAGTTGTTCCCATGCATCCCCTCACTCAGCTAGCTCCCTGGTATACCAAGGAGCTCCGGGAGATGAAGTACCGTAGAAGGGGCTTAGAGAGCAGGTGGAGGTCGACCCGTTCCGGTTCCGATCGAGCCCATTTAAGAGCCTATATTAGGACTTACCTGGTAGCTGTGGGAGCGGCGAGAAGAGTTTATTTCTCTGCTCTCATAGCATCTGCAGATAACCGCCCGGCCACCCTGTTTAGGGTCACCCACTCCCTCCTACAGCCGGGGGGAGCGGTGGACCCATTGCGGGGTAGGGCTGAGGAATTTGGTCAATATCTGTTGGATAAGATCGCTCGGATCCGGGAAGGGTTGAGCTCTAATTTGCAGTGGTCTGATGTTGAGGGTGCAAGTAGTCTGGCCAATGTGATCTGGACTGAGTTTGATCCTGTTTCTGAGGATGAAGTGGACAGGATTATGCGACTGCTGAGTTCCACCACATGTTTGTTGGACCCGTGCCCTTTCTGGTTGGTATATGCCTCCAGGAAGGTCACGTGCGGCTGGCTCCAGGCAGTGGTCAATGCTTCATTAAGGGAGGGCTCCTTCCCCACCGCCTTGAAAGAGGCGGTGGTGAGGCCCCTCCTGAAGAAGCCTGCCCTGGACCCAGCTGTATTGAACAACTTTCGTCCAGTCTCCAACCTTCGTTTTCTGGCAAAGGTTGTTGAGAGTGTGGTGGCTCAGCAGTTTCCGTTTTTCCTGGAGGAAGTGGACTACCTGGATCCGTACCAATCAGGCTTCTGACCCAGGTATAGCATGGAGATGGCATTGGTCGCACTGGTTGATGATCTTTGGAGGGCACGGGACAGGGGATTCTCCTCTGTCCTGGTCCTGTTACACCTCTCAGCAGCTTTTGATACCATCGACCATGGTATCCTGTTGCTGCATCTCGAGGGGTTGGGAGTGGGGAGCACTGTTTTGCAGTGGTTCTCCTCCTACCTCTCAGGGCACTCGCAATTGGTGTTGGCAGGGAGGCAGAGGTCGACTCCGAGGGCTCTCACTTGTGGGGTCCCCCAGGGGTCGGTCCTCTTGCCCCTCGTGTTCAACATCTATATGAAGCCGTTGGGTGAGATCATCTGTGGCTTTGGGATGAAGTATCATCAGTACGCTGATGATACGCAGTTGTACATCTCCACCCCAGACCACATCAATGATGCCCTCTCCGTGATATCCTGTTGTCTGGATGCGGTACGGATCTGGATGGACAGAAACATGCTTCGGCTCAATCTGGGCAAGACGGAGTGGTTGTGCATACTGACATCTCGGTCCAGTCAAGAGATTCCATCTTTGGTCATGGGGGAGAGGTGTTGCCCCCCGTGGACAGGGCTTGGAACCTGGGGGTCCTCCTGGACTTGCGGCTCAGGTTGGAGGAACAGGTGGGAGCCGTAGCCAGGGGGGCCTTTGCCCAGGTCCTGCTGGTTCGCCAGTTACGCCTATACCTGGACTGAGATGCCATGCGCATAGTCACTCAGGCACTTGTTACCTCTTGACTCAACTACTGCAACACTCTCTATTTAGGACTGCTCTTGCATACCATCCAGAGGCTTCAACTGGTGCAGAATGCAGCCGCGCGGGTTGTGATGGGAGTTTCCCGGTACTCCCATGTTACACCCCTCCTGCGCGACCTGCATTGGTTACCGGTTGCCCTCTGGGTGAGATTCAAGGTTTTGGTGTTAACATTCAAAGTCCTACAAGGCATGGGTCCGGGATATTTATGGGAGCGTCTCCTGCCGGCATCGAATGCCAACCACCCTGTACGAGCGCACAGGCAGGGGCTCCTCGGGTGCCGTCTGTGACCCAGTGTCGTTTGGCAGTGCCCCGGGGGAGGGCCTATTCTGTGGCAGTTCCCGCCTTATGGAATCAATTACCCCTGGGACACCGTTTGGCCCCTGACCTTCACACCTTCCGCCACGATTTGAAAACCTGGCTATGTGAACAGGCCGGGCTGTGCTGACCTCTTGGGGGGGGGGTTAAATTTTAAATTTTATAAGGGTTTTAGATTAATTGGCTTGTATTATTTAATAGTGTTTTAGATAACTAACTTATTGTCTGTTTTTAGTTGTGAGCCGCCCCAAGTCCTTTTGGAGAGGGGGCGGCATACAAGTCAAATAAAACTAAACTAAACTGCTTGATTAGCAAGACTGTTAGGTACATGTTTGCATGCTTCCTGCAGTGTGCCATAGGAGAGGTGAGCTAGCTTCATGCTAGAAAGAAAGATGAACAGCTTTTCCTACAGCAGCATCCAAGGCCCTTCTTCCTCCTTGAAGCTGCCTCGTAAATGAGCATCACAACTATGAAGGTTCAGTGCTGGCAGGATTCTAACTGCTACACAAAGCTCCAGCTTTTTGCTCCACCAAATTGGTACCTAATTATCTACTTGCATAGAACATGCTTTTGAATGCCTAGGTGGGCAGAAGCTGAAGTGAGTGACATAAGTTCACCCTGCTACACAGTGCAAGGACTCAAACTGCTGGAACAGAGATTATCTCCAGCATCATAAAGCCACTGAGCCACTGCACCTCCTTTTTGAAGGAACATATCACCAGTAAAGATTCAACAAAACATGAAATAAATATCATTTTCCAATGAATTATTCCTGTTAACGACATACTAAGAAATCTACATTAATTGGCTGCTAGCAACCAAACAACAAGGCCACATACTTACATTATTTACTTAGTAATTGTACGTGGTTGCCCATCTTAAAATACATAATTCTGGGAGGTTAATGACAAGCCACAAAAAATGCATTATAAAGGATCTTAAAAGAGTTGCTTAGGTGAGACGGCAAATTGCAAATTGAATAAATAAATAAATAAACAAAAATACAATTAAGAACAATCTTAATGCAGCATCCCACCAGCCCTTTTTGGCACCAGGGACTGGTTTCATGGAAGGCAATTTCCACAGACCGGGGAGGGGGTGGTGGTTTTGGTTTTGCTCACTCCCCCGCTGCTCAACTTTAGCTCTGCGCCCTGATTCCTAACAGGCCAGAGACTGATATGGCCTGGGGGCTGGGAACCCCTGCCTTAATGCATCCACCAAGGTGCTGCAGCAAACCACCAAAACAAATGTATACCCCACTGTAAGTCAATAGATATTCCAGGCAAATAACTGCACACAGGATCTGAGCCCCCATGTTATTCATACTTTCTAGAATGGTCTCGAGGATGCCTGATAATATTGTACAATATGCAGAATATGATGTTTGCAGAATCATTGCAAAAAAAAAGAAGAAGAAAGAAACATCTGGAAGGGATTTGGGGGATTTCCAATATTCTGTGTACAGAAATTCAGAAGTGTGGAAAAAGGAAGCAAAATGCATTCCTGTAAGGCCTTTCCATTCTGATACATTTCTGCTGAATCTGCTTATGAATGTCAACAAAATTGCAATGAAAGCAAACCAAACTAGGCCCTAGTATTGAATATTACTTAGATTACTAATATGACAGGAGTCAAGCTAGTGTCCTGTGCAGCCTTCTGAGGAGTTTATTCTACTTACACAGAAAGAAAGAAGCAATTTGGTTTCAAACTTCATATTTAGTATTGAGGTATAATAGAACTTGATATCTATTTATAATAATCATCTCATTCTAACTCATTCATACATGTGAAATAAAAGGATTTATTGGATAGGTTTCTAACCCTCTCTCTCAAGAAGGAGAAGTAGCAACCTCAAGTAATATTGTTGGTGGCTTCTAGCCATCCTTACTCAGGTTGAAAGATTTAGAGGAATGCTCCAAATAACTAACAGAGCATGCAAGAAGAAAGATTTCTATATCATGAACTGTTTTTAACTGCTAGACTACTAGCAGGCAAAAGAAGTTTGAAGTAACAAAACATTCACTTACCCTAAAGTGTATTCGCATAATAGTCTGCAATAGTCAGAATGAGAGCTAGTAATTAATAGCAGAATCTTTCCACTCTCCTTCAATCTTCTTAACCATTTTTTGACAGAATCAGGACAAGACCGTATATATTTTCCTGGGTTGCTTTTCACTTCAGGAAAGTACATCCCAGAGTTTTCTGAAAGGTAGAAAGTAAAGATTATGGTCAAATAATGCCACATGTTTGACCTATCAATGTCCAAGAATCTGTTTTTAGCATTAGTCTCAGTATTCATTGAATTCAAACAACACTTCATTTTAAAAATGCTTAAGTTTTTATAAAGCAGCTGATAGAATTCCTTTGGGAAAGATATTTGAAAGGGAGCTGCCATAAATATTCTAATGGGCAGATGGAATTTGTATAACTGAGCATTCCTGGTTTGTGATCTATTAAAGAATGCTAAAAAGAGCAAGGGAATGGAATTACAATCCATAGTTTATACCTAGAAAGACTATATTGCTGGTCAAAACTATAAAATTAATAATATATTTTCCTTAGCAAACTGAATTTAATACAGACAAAGCCTCAACATTACCTGTATATTTCTCTGTTACTTCAAAAACCTAATTAGAACAAGAACTGGAATTTCCTTAGCTATTTCTTAACTAAGAGAAACCAGCTACTATACTTCTGGAAGCCCTGAGGTGAACAGGGACCCTAATCTGTCAGAAGTATGTTCTTGTACCTGCAGATTCTCAATTCTAATTCTAAAAGAAATGTTTTAGAATCTCAGAGAGTATAAACAGTACGTTCTACTAGTTCTATTGCTGGCTAGACTATGCAATGTTTATATGTCTTATACTGTAAGTGAAAATCAACAGATCATTAGCAGAATTTTACATGCTTCATGGGACACAGGAAATTGAGATATAAACTCCTCCATTTCAGAAAAAGTCACTAGAATAATGATTATTCATTGGCCTGCTGCCTGTCTCCTAGGATAAATTACTTTCTTTTTCTGTGTGGAACCCCATGTGAATTGAACTTTGAATTTGGGTTATAGGGATCTCTTAATTGAAATGAAACTGTTACTTCCATTTTTTCCAAATCCTTTTATTCTGACTCTCGCAGGGTGATTCACTTCATCTATCTAAGTATTCCATAAGGCAGACTCTGTCCAGTACAGAACAGAAAGTATGAACATAATTTTAGAACTCTTTCTCAAAGCTGAGTACTAAAAACAAATATTTTGATTGGAATTTAACAAACTTCTTAAACAACATAATAAAAAACGCAAAATTTCAGTATCCAGCAAGCAAAGGTTCACATGAAAAAGAATAATGGTTACAGCAATTCCTGTTGTCTGATTAGGTACTTGAATTACACTTGGGCAGAATTTCCAATGGCTACTAAAGATACACACTTCTGACTGCAACTTGAAAACCAAATCAGTAAATATTTCTACACATATTCATCTTTCCCACTAAATATCTGTGGTCAGGTTCCTTGAACCAATTAAGAAATTTTAGACATTACTTTTCCATGTGGAATGTACACAATTCTTTTCTGATCAAAACCAAAATAAAGATTTAAGCTTTGTAATCTTCAACTATTATATGAGAAGGAACAAATGATACTTAGATTTAAAGCACTAATTTCAACAGGATAAAACTGATTGCATCCCAAAGCATTAAATATTATGCTATGAACCTTAATTGAACCAGATTTTGGATAAAGATTCCTTGGCTGGTCCCTTCCTTTTTGTGATTTAACATTTTTATTGGGTTATAAGATAAAATAAGATACAAAATGTGAAAGTAAATAGGAAAATGGTGGGGAGGGAGAAGCGGAAGAAAAACGAGGGAGGATAAGAGAAAAAGAAACATTGACTTCTGACTCTCTGTTGCAGTAAAATAAGGCATTAACATCAAAATCACCACTTTTTGTTTTTGCATAATATGAATAAGCCATTTCTATAAAGATTTATCAATCTAATCTGTAAAACCCAAAGTCAAAATTTCATTCTTTTCCCACTTCAAGCACAACGTTCAGAAGCGGTCCCCATGTGGAAATAAAAGTACTTATATTCTTTTCTTTAATCATAATAGTCAATTTTGCCATTTCAGCCATTTGGCTAGTCCCTTCTAATGGATTTGAATACTAGCTCATTAGAAAACTACTTAATTTTGATAAGGAAGTCATAATAAAATCCAGTCTGTTAAATTCAATCTGGCAAAGAATTTATCACTGCTTTTTGGGAGTACCACTGAAGTGTTAATTCCCATTGTGCTGATCAAAAGGACGTTCTGTAAGTAGAACAGAGGTGAGGAGAATGAGGTTTGATTCTCCAGATGTAAATATGTTTAACTCCTAAAATGGGTCTAATCTAGCCCTATCAGTTCTGGAAAAGGAACTAATAATAATCTAAGACCTTAGATTGCATTTTGCTCTTAAATCCATTGCTCTTTTCCCCGTATTGTGGGTAAACTGAATCTTTTCAAGTGACAAACGAGGAAAATTCAAGAGGTTTCATATTAATTATATTTGATTTTGTTTACACTGAATTACATTTAAATGAAATGTTGAAATGTTTGTATTAGCCCCATCTATTGGGGAATAGAATTTGCAGCACTATTCAAACTCTAAATCCAGTCCTCAGCCTGATTAAAGTTCAGCATTCCTACATATAAAGAATTGGTCACCATGGGAGAGAAATCTAGAAAATCCTCAGTTAAAAAAAAAACCCAGAAAGGAATCATGACTTCACAAGTGGAAAAGATTTGGCAAGGGTGGCAGATTAAGCTTGTGGCTTTACTTTATGATACATGTTCTGTCTTGTTTATAACTCATAAATAGATGGTGGACTTGCAACCTTCAAATTGCAAACTAGGCTTTACAATGAAATGTTTATGAATATGCAAATGAAATGTTTATGAATAATAATCTCTTCTCTCTTCTAGTCTATCTTTCTTGTTAGCCTACCAGTTTCCTGTACAATAGAAACCTTTTAATTGAGTGAATTCTAATCTAAATACAGTGCAAAACTGTAGGCCACAGTTTTTCAAAAATCCAAATATAGTCTATGAGTTCTAATAACAACGAAACCACACTTTTTCTCCACCAGAAAGGATGTTATAGTTTTATCTGGAAATGAAATTACTGTCCAGTATAATCTGTCTACTATTTATTTTGGAAACCTATAACTTGATGAAAATAATCAAATGTATTAAAATGTGCATGCTTTTTGAAATAAAGACTTGTCTCAAAACTTATTTTTGGAGATTTTTGTAAGTTACTCAGAAAGTAAATTAACATGTTTGTACTGGGATGTAATTTTTTTTACTTTCCTTTAATTTGGTATTTCTAATAGATTGAAACCTAAGATAAAAGGCATAATACTATGAAGAACTATTTCAAAAACCTAGTTAGTCTGGCCTAGAAAAATACTTAATTAAAATTAAGCATCCAAATTAAATATTGGAAGTCCCTATTAGAAGTTCTTTACATTGTAGAAATAGATGTGACATTTAATGAAAAATTAAACATTACAATAAACCAGTGGTGCCTAACCTTTTTGGGCTCCTGTGCCACAGAAGGCAATGCGCGCACCCCCCACACCCCCTGCGCATGTGCATGCGATCCCACCACTTCCTTACCTCACTGTGCATGCGCGTGCCTCCCATCTGATTTTTTGGCCCATTTGATGCCTTTTTTGGCCTCCCAGAGGCTCGAGGGAAGCCTCTGCAGCCTTTGGAGGCTGAAAAATGGGCACCTTTTATCACTTCTGGAAATATAGAAAGTGATGAAACTGGCCTGTTTGGCTGGGTCTCACATGCCTGCACAAATGGCTCTGTGTGCCACTTGTGGCATGCGGGCCATAGGTTCGCCATCACGGCTATAAACAAACAAATAAGAGACATGCCAACTTTTGGTTTAGTTTATTATATTAATCATACATTCTACATAGGATTGGTTTTTTAGCAACTGCAACTAGTCCAAATTATGCTAATATTTTGACCAGCTTTGAAAGAAAATAGAGCATATAACACTATTATTGCATCAGTTGCTAGTAAGTTTGCTTTTGGGTGGAAATAACAGCACTGGTTATAGCCTTTACATTCCTAAAGGCTTGGAATCATTTTATTCCACATAAATCTGTCTGAGTCATAAAACTGGGAAACCTTTCCCCTGAACTGTAAATGTCCATATGACCTTCTTTTTCTTTTTTAAAATAAAACTATCTGTACTGTTCACCACATTATTCCTGATTGATTGTCTCAAACTTTGAGTACTACTTGCATTTTTTAAACATTTTTTTGCAAGACTGATCCATTCAGACCAGTGTTTTTCAAACTTGATAGCCAGTTTGGTCTAATGGTTAAGGCACCATGGTACAAATTGGGATACTGTAACTTTTAGTCCTGACTTAAATACAAAGCCAGCTGGGTGACCTACAATATTCCAATACTTGATGGGCTGCCGCAAAAAGAGGGGTCAACTTATTTTCCAAAGCATTAGAGGACAAGAAATAATGAATGGAAACTAATCAAGGACAGAAGCAACCTGGAATTAAGAAGGAACTTCCTAAGAGTGAGAACTATTAACCAGTGGAACAGCTTGCCTTCAGAAATTGTGGGTACTTCATCACTGGAGGTTTTTAAGAAGGGACTGGACAGATGGTTGTCTGAAATGGTACAGGGTTTGAGCAAACGGTACCGCTTGAGCAAGGGGTTTGACTAGAAGACTACCAAGGTCCCTTCCAGCTCTATTCTATTTGAAGACATTTGGGCTAGTCACTCTCTCTTAGACCTAAGAAGAAAGCAATTGCAAACAAATTCTGAAACCTTGACTTGAAAACAGCAGGAACTTATCCAGACAGTTGCCTGAAGCCAAAAAAGCAAACTCAAAGGCAATAGTTATTTATTTATTTATTCTCAAACTTCACAACTTTAAGACCTGTGGACATAAGTCCCAGAATTCCTCAGCCACCTTGCACATGAATTTTGATAGAAAAACAATTGTGTAGAAAAGATTTGTGTTGTAAAGGAATGTACACACTACATTATTTTTAGGGAAAACTATCTATCTATTTATAAAATGCTTTGGAAAGAAACATTATAAATCTGATTCCAACGAAGCCCACAGATGATTCCTATTTACCATTCAGCACGACTTTTCCATATCATTCAGCTCCCTTTGGAAAAAGTTACCTCATGTCTGAAGGCACCAGCCAGGCCAAGAGTCTGATTATCACTAGGAGGAGGAAGAAGCACAAATGCAAAAGGCAAAGCCAGAGTTCTCGACAGCGCTAGCTGCAAGAGCCACAGCAGTTGCCAATAGCGCTGCAATAGGAAATAGGGACCATCTGGCAGATGCTTCAAACTGGGCACTTGCACAATCGCAGCAAAAATGAGTAAGCACTGAAGGCTGATTGCCTCTGAGATATTGCAAACTTTCCTCTGCTCAGATATTGGTCTGGTGGGTGGACATTTATACCGTTTTCATTCTAGATCTGGAAACCAAATGCCAATGAATGCACCCCTCTATTTCACTTTTTCATTCTATCTCTACTATTTATACCTTCTAGGTGTTCTGACCCAAGCCTTGTTCAGATAAAACAAATACAAAGTATGTATAAAAGCAAACCTTTTTAATGTGGTGCTGTAAATTCTGTGCATTCACAGCCAAGAGTCATTCAAAACTAATTGTTCCAGATAAGAGCAAGCCCTTTCAAGGTTACGAAAGGCTACCAAGAGAACAATTGACTAATTGCAGATAAATATCCAAAGCCAGAAGTTTCAAAAAACAAACTGGAGTAAGCAGGGCTTCAACGACGACTCTGAGCAGAAAGAACTTCTTTGCTTCCTGCAAAGAACACATCCCCGAGGGCTGGTTTTTATCCCTTATGGGAGGGGCAATCACCTTCCAGCCTTACTCCTGAGTCGCCTGTGCTGCTTCAGCTGCTGTTTCCTTTGAGGAGCCCTGCACGCACACGCACTGAGCATAGGCTCCCCGGGGTCCTCTTCGTCACTGCTGCCACAACCTCCGAAGGAAGCATCCCACTCTCCAATAGTCCTGGCCCCATCCTTGCATCACATGCAGGCCCCTCATCCAAGTCCTCACTCTCAGAGACTGCTGCCGTCCACACCTGCTGCTGGCAAACCGCAACACTAGGAGATGCAACAAAACCCATCCGTCCAGAGAAGCGGGGGGCTGACACATCGTGAGGGTGTTGGGGATTGCCCCTGATTTGATCAACGAGTCCTTGGAATTGGGAGGCACACCGGGGTGAGAGACCGGTGGGGAGGTTTTATCAACTGCCATCCCCTGGGGTACTGCGAGAGGGTCCCCAGGGGTTCCTTCCTTTTTTGGTTACCATGGACCACTGGTCTACCTGGACGTTTGGACTTTTTCATCTGGCCATTACCATCTACTGCTCCTTCCTTTTTAGACTATGCTCATTTCACACACAGCTGGAGAACTTTGGGCCCTGAGGAATGTCCCCCAGTCCTTAGTGTGGCCCGTGGGTTTATTGTCGGCCTGCCTTGATGATGGACCTCAGGGTTCCAAAAGGTGGCAGGGTGCAAAGAAGGGGAGGGGTGTTTTTAAGGTGTCATTGTTTAAATTTTTAAATCGGGTTTTTAAAGGGTTAGGGAGAGGGGTGGGTTTTAGACTTGGGTTGAAGTGAGGGGGAGCTTCACCAGGTCGTATCCTCTCTAAGTCCAGGTCGGAGAGGGGTGGCGGTGGTTTGGTTGTGGCGGGGGGCTCGGTGCACTGGGGGGGGGGAGTTTATCCCCACAGTGATTGGGAACGGCGGGAGACGAAGGGGCAGAGGGCCACACTGTGTTTTAGGAGCGCGCCCGCGCTACCTTAGAGCAGTGGCGCGCTCTGACCCTCTTGCCCCAGCTTGCTCCCCTGGAGATATGGGAGGTTTGGCCCCTGGGCTCAGGCTGGTCTATGTTAATGCCAGGTCCGCTAGGAACAAAGCTCCCCTCCTCTGTGAGATGATAGAGGAGGAGGAAGCAGACCTGGCTTGCATTACGGAGACCTGGTTGGGACTGGAGGGAGGTGCCCCCCTGGTTGAGTTATGCCCCCCAGGTTTCCGAGTGCTGCACCGGCCACGGGCCCAGGGGAGGGGCGGAGGGGTGGCAGTTGTGATTAAGGAGGTCTTAGATCAGAGGGAGGTCACTGTCCAGCAGATAGACGGCTGTGAGCTTCTCCTCATGAGGTTGGGTTCAGGTGGCCAGTTGGGTCTTTTGCTGGCATACCTCTCCCCCAGCTGCATAGCACAGACCCTGCCCAGGCTGCTCGAGTTCCTCTCGGGGGTGGCGGTGGAGTTCCCCAGGCTTCTGGTCCTGGGGGACTTCAACCTGCCATCCCTGGGAGGGGACTCGGGTTTGGCCCAGGAGTTCATGGCCTCCATGGTGGCCATGGACCTGACCCAATTAATTCAGGGCCCGACTCATGAGGGGGGGAACGCGCTGGATCTGGTTTTTGTCTCTGGACAGTGGCATAGTGATCTGGGTGGGGGATTTCCAACTACTTGCCCCTTGTCATGGACCGATCACTATCTCCTTCGACTGACCTTCTGTTATGCCAACTCCCGCCGCTGGGGTACGGAGCCGATCAAATGGTTCCGCCCTGAGAGGTTCCAACAGGCCCTTGGAGTATTGCCACCCTCCCATGTCCACGACTCGGCCAAGGCCCTGGCGGAAGCCTGGCAACAGGCGGCCTCCAGGACCCTCGAGCAAATTGTCCCCTTGCAGCCCTTAACCCGGCTCAGATCCTGAGTAGCCCCCTGGTTTTCCATGGAGCTCCAGGATATGAAGCGTAGGAGGAGGGGCCTGGAGAGCAGGTGGAGGTCATCCCGGTCCAAATCTGACTGGTCCCAGCTAAGATCCGCTCCTAGGACTTATCTGGCAGCGATGAGGGCGGCGAAGAAAGCTTACTTCTCCGCCCTCATTGCATCTGCAGATAATCGCCTGGCTGCCCTGTTCAGGGTCACTCACTCCCTCCTTAATCAGAGGGAGGGGGAGGACCCTGCGCAGGGACGTGCCAAGGAGTTTAGTCAGCATCTGTTGGACAAGATCGCTTGGATCCGGGCCAGGCTGGACTCCGCCTGGCTAGAGTCGGAGACAGGGGTGGCGTCGAGTCTTGTTCATGTTATCTGGGAGGAGTTTGAGCCTGTTTCCTCAGATATGGTGGACAGGACCATGCGGCGGCTGAGCACCACTACATGTTTGTTGGATCTGTGTCCCTCCTGGCTGGTCTATGCTGCCCGGGAGGGTACACTTGATTGGCTCCAGGCAGTTACCAACGCTTCTTTACGAGAGGGAGTCTTTTCCACCACCTTGAAGGAGGCGGTGGTGAGACCCCTTCTAAAGAAGCCTGCCTTGGACCCATCCAATTTAGACAACTTTCATCCAGTCTCCAACCTTCGCTTTTTGGCGAAGGTTGTTGAGAGTGTGGTGGCGCAGCAGCTGCCGATGTTCCTGGATGAAGCTGATTACCTGGACCCGTACCAATCGGGGTTCAGGCCTGGTTACAGCACGGAGACGGCATTGGTCATGCTGATTGATGATCTCTGGAGGGCTCTGGAGGGGCTACGCCTCTGTCTTGGTCCTGTTAGACCTCTCAGCGGCTTTTGATACCATCTACCATGGTATCCTACTGCATCGGCTCGGGGGGTTGGGAGTGGGAGGCACTGTATTATGGTGGTTCTCATCCTACCTCTCAGATCGGACGCAGTCAGTGTTGGTGGGGGGAGAGGTCATCCCCTCGGCCCCTCACTTGTGGGGTGCCGCAGGGGTTGGTCCTTTCTCCCCTCCTGTTCAACATCTATATGAAACCGCTAGGCGAGATCATACGTGGTTTTGGGGTGAGGTATCACCAGTATGTTGATGATACCCAGCTCTTCATCTCCAGCCCAAACCACCTCAGTGATGCCCCCCCCCATGATGGCCTGTTGCCTGGAGGCGGTACAGGACTGGATGGGAGGGAACAGGCTCTGGCTCAACCCGAACAAGACTGAGTGGCTATGTATACCATCATCTCGAATAATTTAGGAGATTCCATCATTGTCCATAGGGGAAGAGGTGTTGTCCCCTGTGGATAGGGCGTGCAACCTGGGTGTCCTCCTGGATGTGCGGCTCAGTATGGAGGAGCAGGTGGGAGCTGTTACCAGGGGGGCAGGTTCGGCTTGTATGCCAGCTACGCCCCTATCTGGACCGAGATGTGCTGCGCACGGTCACTCAGGTGCTCGTCACCTCTAGACTCGACTACTGCAATGCTCTCTATATGGGGCTACCCTTGCATGTCATACAGAGACTTCAGCTGGTGCAAAATGCAGCCGCGCGGGTAGTGATAGGAGCGTCCCGATTCTCCCATATTACACTCCTCCTGCGTGACTTGCATTGGTTGCCGGTTGCTCTCCGTGTGAGATTCAAGGTTTTGGTAACAACTTACAAAGCCCTATATGGCTTGGGTCCGGGGTACTTGCAAGAACGTCTCCTTCCGTTGACGAATACCAATTGCCTAGTGCGTTCTCACAGACGGGGCCTCCTGGGGATACTGTCAGCTAAACAGTGTAGGCTGGCGGCTCCTAGGAGTAGGGCCTTCTCTGTGGGGGCGCCCACCCTTTGGAATCAATTATCCCTTGAGTTGCGCCTAGCCCCTGATTTCCACTCCTTCCGCCACGACCTCAAAACATGGTTATTCTTACAATCTGGCCTGGACTGACAGGGAATCGGGGTTTTAATTCGAAAGGTTATTTGGCGTTGATTTAATACTTTTTAAATTTGCTTTTAACTTTTGTGTTCTTTGTTTTTATGTATGCCACCCTGAGTCCCTCGGGAGAGAGGGCGGCTTATAAGTCCAAATAAACCTAAACCTAAACCTAAAACAAGGAGCAGCCACAAAACCTTGGTATTTGGCAGTTACAGGAAACATTTAATAGTAAATGGGACATAACCCAAATCAAAGAACTAGGATGGTTTCAGAAAGATAAAATCCTAGAAAGGAGGAGGAAAAGGAGGGACAGGGACAGAGACAATATTTTTGCAAATATTTTGATGTATTCAGTATGTTTCAAGGACATTTTTTTACCATGGGAATTTTACAAAACTATCACTACTCATTGCAACACAAACAAACCACCACCACCAAACAATAAAATAACAACAGCAAAAAACAAGAAACCACTCAAATACTTCACGGTTTTAAATACTTTCTTTGGCATTTACCTCTTTGCCTTGCTGGAACTTATCTATATATAATTACAACTCTCGTCATGACCTTTAACTGAGCAAAACAGTGCACCCCAGGGCAACAATTTCTGAACCAAGGTACTTCAGATCGATTGACTTACAGAATATGTCCCAAATATGGGAGCCAGGACTCCCGAGGGAATGATATCTGAGAAAGTTGTGGCTGCTTCAGTGCAACTGGCTGATCGTGCAGTAATGTGATCTTCATTTTCAATGTTCTGTGATACCTACCTAGCCAATCTCACAATCCTTTGTGCTCCTTTCCACCTTGCAGTAGCCACTTACCTGCCTGCTGGGAAGGGGAGGGGAGAGATGAAAGGAAGGAAGGATGGATGGATCAGGGATATATCCTTTTTGCATGCCTCCGTGCACCTTCTTGACCTATGGCCCACCCCCCTACATGACTTCCATGACCCATGTGGCACCTCTTGCACATCCCACGCATCCTTCCCAACTTGTTCCACTCCTGCATGGCTTTCCCCACCCCAGGTGGCACCTCTTGGCCACCCTTCCGCAGCCTTCCTGACCCACCCAGCCCCCATGGAAACTGTCCTGGCCTGCATGGTATGTCTTAAATGACTGTTAACTACCTGTATTGGTTTCAGATATTTCAGTTAATGGTGCAAAATTAGCTTGAACTGGTCTACTACTTGGTCTTTTAGCCTGATTTTGCTACTTGGTTACATTTGTTATATTGGTTATATTTAAAGGAAGATGTTAAATATTTGAATGATTTGTCAGAGAAAAAATAGTTCAAGGAAATATTTTTCCCCCAAAATGTAAGCAAAACTGTTACTCATACACCAATAGTTGAAATATTTACCGCTATGATTTGATAACTTTTAAATATTCCATAAAGTCCACCAAATGTTTTAATCTCTTGAGGCTAAGATTTTTGTGGAGAACTTAAATCTTCAGCAACAAAATCAGAAACTAAATTTGTTCTGCAAATTTTTCTTGGCTTATCTGGTAAGTGATCAAGATTTGAAAAACATTATGTAGCAGAAATACAAATACCACCCACCATATATACTGTAAAATATTACAGCTTACCTTCATTATTTTAAACAATTACTAATTTATACGATTGTGTATTTGCACTTACAATCATTTTTAAAATGGATATTAAACAGAAATAAGTCTATTATTTTTACTTTTTTATTATGCTCATAATGAACTTTATAATTATCAACTTTTAACATGAGATCTGAGATATTGGGGTAGTGTACTTTTTCCAAGGATTTACTTATAGTAATTTTTTTCTTTCCAGATATTTTGGCTGCATTAAGGTATAACAATATTCCTCAGTGTATCTGATTGCTCTTTTACCTCCATTACACAAGTGGAGGAATTTGAGATTTCTATAAAACAATGATACGATCTGATAACAACTCATATCACATTTGGGTAGTCTATAATGTTTGCACAAATAATTTCTTGTATTCAGGCCAAATATGAGCCTGTGGTTAGCCCCAAATTGCTAATTGATATCTCAAATTGCCTTCTCCCACTTCAACCAACTGACTCTGGATGGCTTGCAATTCTAAAACTATAAAACTGTTAAAAACAACTAAAAACAATCAGCCAGAAAACAAAGCAGCTGAAACAGACAACCAACTAACAGTAAATCAAGAAACAGGGTCTTTAACACACCCAGAGTCCTAACTATGAGTACACAGCCAAGTTTTTAAAGCCTTGCAAAAGGGAAACAACGTTGGGCCTTTCTAATCTCCAAAGAGAGAACATTACACAAAGCAGGGGCTATAACAGAGAAGACTCATCTTCCAATTCCATCAGTCGACATCTTTGGCTGATGGGATCTGCAATTTTATGTCCAATCTTAATATGTCTGCCTATCTCATATAATGAGCTCACAATTGATAAAAGAAGTAAACCACCAAAGATGCCTGACCAAACACTCCCAGCTTAGCCCTCATCCTGAACAATGCATGGGGTTAAGAGCCAGATCTTTGTGGGCTTCTGGAAGGCTAAAAGAATAGGGATCTCTTCAATCTCAGGTGGGGAGGCTATCCCACTTTATCTTGCATTCTGTCTATCCAACCATCTTTGACAAATTTACTTTTCCCCCCCATGTTTTTAATCACTTTCCTATAGACTCCAAAATAACTATTAAGGAGATTCCTGGAGACATGAGATGCACAGCAATGTAAGCTCCTAGCCAGCATGGATGACCATTGGGTGGTAATGTTGGTGGTAATGCAGGGCAAATTTTAACATGTTTGCATCATAATGCAAATAATGTACCTTAAATTGTTGTATTGGATGTTAGAATGCAAATTAATGGCTTAAATTATATGGGCACATCATTTGCACAATGGTATCAGGATGCAAACATCAAATGTTTTAACACTGTTGTAACTTGCTACATATGCCTAGGCCAACCGGTTGCATCTGCAAAACTGCCAGTGCATTCATGGACTGTCCTCTTTTGGGACCATGTCATGCTGCTGCTGCTATGGAACGACTCTGGCAATGCTACTGGATCCTAGGGCTGAAGTTAAAATGCAGTTCTGTAAAGGATTAATTATTTTCTCATAGCATCACAAACATCCCTGTGCCAGCAAGACCAGTAAAACCCATTTCCAATAGTTTCTTAACAACTATTAAAGGAGCATTACAATCAGTACAGGTAGTCCTTGATTTACAATCATTTGATCAGTGATTGCTTGAAGATATGACAGTACTGAATGAATGGTGGTTACAACTGCTATTCCAGCAACCCCACCGTCATATGATTGCAGTCTAAGAGCACTTATGACTGGTGGCAGTGCCCATAATCACATATTCACCATTTTCCCTGCTGGCTTCCCCAGGAAACCAATAGGAAATTTGGTAGGAAAGGTCAAAAATCACTGGAGTAAATCTGTCCCATATGCACCCTCCTCCAGCCTCTCTGCGTATATGCTGCGCCAACCACTCATGTGCCCTTGTTCACCCTCCCTTGGCGTTGCTGCACCTCAGACCCTCATACAGTCCTGTGTGCCCTCCCCGAGCCTTGCCACAGCCTGCTCAACCCCTTGTGCACCCTCCTCACCCACTCCCCACGACTTGCTGCACCTTTCTTGCACCCTTGCATAACCCCCCAAGGATTGTCACACCTCCCTCATATCCTTGTGCACCCCACATTCGGCAGCAGCCACTAACCTATCTGTCGGCCTGCTTGTGACTCACCTGGCACCTGCAACTTCCTACCAGCTTCCCCACTGACCTGATTGTGGGAAGCCAGCAGGAAGTTGCCTTATCATGGGATTCAGTAAACAAAGGCAACTGGGATTGCTAAGTGATGGAAATTCATATCTCAACTGCTATCGTAAATTGAGGACTACCTATATACTGTATGTCTCTACTGAAAAGTAGGATTTTAAATGCTGAAGAAGCTTACAAACTGCTAGTGATTATACACATCTCATAATAACACAGTTAAGCAAAACAGATCTTTTTTTGTCTCCTTTTTTTTTCAGGAAAGGATTTATGGCAATACACTCTTTGCCTGGTGAACCACTGAACAAGTTGAGCAATTGTAGCCTTGTTGAAATGTAAGGATAGTAAACGGATACAAAATACTAAAAAAACTGCAACTCACTGAATTCCCAGGGTGTTGCATGATACTGCTAACTTAATGTACTGTAAATGCAAAACTGTTTCCAATGAAAACAAAATGAAATGCTTATTATCAAAAGCGGAACAAAAAGGCTGCTTTTTGCAATACTCATCTGCATTTCAAACTGTTGCTGATGTTCTTCATTGTACTTCCTGCATAATCCATTTGGTCCTATTTTCAAGTGGATTTACCCGCCTCTTCTACTTCTGTTTGAAGGTTTGCCTTTTAATAATGGAAAAGGGAGCTAAATCTCTTAGGCTGTTGAGCCTGTTTATGGCACAAGGCTTTCTGCATTAGATGAGGAAAGGAAACTTGAAAATCATTAAGAAAAAAAAATGCATTCCTTTCCAAGTTTATTCTTTTGCTTAAATATGTATTTTACTGCCATCTTGTGACAGTGTTCTGAATTTATTAAGTATTTTGAGTCAATGTTCTCAATCAGAATAGAACTGGAGGGTATCTTGCTGGTCTTTCAGTCCAAGCTCAAGCAGGAAACCCTACACCATTTCAGGCAAGTGACTGTCCAGTCTCTTTTTAAAAACCTCCAGTGATGAAACACCTACAACTTCTGATGGCAATCTGTCCCACTGGTTAATTCTCCTCACTGTTAGGAAGTTTCTCTTTAGTTCCAGGTTGCTTCTCTTCTTGATTAGTGTCCATCCATTGTTTCTTGTCCTGCCTACAGGGGCTTTGGTAAATAAGTTGGCCCTCATCCTCTTTGTGGCAACCTCTCAAATATTAGAATACTGCTATCATGTCACCCCCAGTCCTTCTTTTCTCCAGAGCAGCCAAACCCAAATCCTGCAAATGTTCCTCATATGTTTTAGTCTCCAGACCTTTAATCATCTTAGTTGCTCTTCTTTGCACTTTTTTTTTCAAAGTCTCAACATCTTTTTGTAGTGTGATGATCAAAACTTGATGCAATAACCCAGATGTTGTCTTACTAAGGCTTTATCAAGTGGTACTAATGCTCCATGTGATATTGATTCTATGCCTGTTTATACAACCAAGGATTGTACTAACTTTTTTGGCGGCAGCTGCACACTGCTGCCTCATATTTAAGTGATCATCCACTAGGACTCCAAGGTCATTCTCACAGTTACTGTTTTTAAGCCAGGTTTTGCCTAATCTGTATTTGTATTTGTACAGATTAGGCAATCTGTATGTGAAAATCCTTGATTTCTCTACATTAAATTTCATCTTGTTGGATAGGGCCCATTGTTCAAGACTGGGATGTTGGCTATTCCTTCCAGCTTAGTGTGATCTGCAAATTTAATGAGTTCCCCTTCTATTCCTGCATCTAAGTCATTTATGAAGATATTGAAAGGTATTGAGCCTGAGATGGAACTCTGTGGCACCCCACTGCTTACTTCCCTCTGTGTAGATGTAGTACCATTAAGGATTATTTGTTGACTACAGTATGTCAGACAGTTACAAATCCATCTGTTGGTGACGCTGTTTACCCCCCATTTTTCTAGCTCACCAAAAAGTAGGATGTGGTCTACTTTTTTTTTTTTTTTAATTACATTTATATGCCGCCCTTCTCCGAAGACTCAGGGCGGCTTACAATTTTTGGAGCACAACCCAATGTGCTCAGCAATACTTTGTCGAATGCCTTGCTGAAGTCTAAGTATACTAGTCTGGATTGATGTTAACAGTTCACTGCCATAAGCAAAATTGCAACTGACTTTCCATACATTGAAGGTTATTTAACTTATCAAGCCAGAAAGGGCAACATGACCTCTGTGGATGAGAAAGGAAAGCATCCATTTAATCTAAGGAGCCATTTGGAAAAAAAAGAAATAGGAAAATAGAAAAGTAATTTGTTTTAGTATTAAGTGCTCAATCATTAAGCATGATTGTTCATTGTGCCCATATAGTTAAGAAAAACATTGTTTATTATGTTAAGAGACTGACAGTCTCTTTGGCAACAAAACAAAACAAAACAAAACACATACATTCAAATTCAAATGATACGTAACGAAGTACTGAGATGTAAACCTTTAAAAGCAATGTTATCAAGTAACAGCTGGAAAACAGAACTCATTGTAAAAGTGAGCAGGCTGTATGTATTCCATTGTTCTCTTGGAAAGACAAAGAAATATTTCCCAGCTAACTATTCCTTTTATTATCTGTGTGGGAAGCTACAGTTAGTCATTTAAATAAAAGCAACAGTATAAAAACTAACATAATTTTAAAATCACTTTTCACACTTTAGAAGAGACTACTGTTGCAGTTTCCTCAAACTACTGAAAAGTTAAAGTTCTCCCTCTGAAATTTTCCGTAAGATCAGAATAGTATAGAAGAGAGTTACACTATCCTAGACTACATTAATTTCTTATACAAAGCATTTTCAAGTTATCTAGCTTTCAACATGGAAATCTGCAGAAACACTGTAAAGCTTGGTAGCCTTCAGAGAGTGACTGCCCCAGAGTCATCTGATGCCTATGGTAGGACCAGAACTCAGAGTCTTCTGGCTTCTAATCTATTGCCTTAACAACTAGACTAAATTGGCTCTTTTGAAGACCCATCTACTTATTCATTACCATTATCTCATTCATGCTGAAAGTTGAAAGCTGATGATGGAAGCTGGAGTTCAATTTGTAGAATTCATGGTTTTAAATGAATAAATACTGTTTTCTGCTTTAATTAGACTCTAATTATTAGTACCACTCCACATAGTCTTCAACAATAAATAAAATAGTACATTAAACATTGATGCAGTTTGTTGATAGTATTGCTATTAATTATTGATTATGTTGGTGATAATAATGACTATGCTATCTAAGTAAAATATTCTACTCACTCTGTTTAGATATGCTGTTATTGCATGTTCTAAATTGGAATTTATTTATGATCCTTGTAGGATATCAAAAAAGTACAATCTGAAGTTGTAGACAAATGATGGAAGCCTTTCAGTAACTGTATTTTTTTTTAAAAAAAGGTTTGTATAGAATTATAGAAATATAGGGCTAGAAGGGACCTTGGAAGCCCAACTCCCTCCCTACTCAAGTCAGCAGACCTTATTGCAATATATATTTGGGGTATATAAAATATTACTTTAGAACTTTTAAGAAAGGCTCCTGAGGCTACTAGTCTCAGAATCGATGTAATCTTACAATTTTAATGGAGAAAAGCACTGTTTAGTATGTGTCAGGCTTCATTTTTACATTGAATATACGGTATTAGCGCTCAGATTTGTGTCCCTTCTAAGTTACTTGCAAATCAGCCCAACTGTTTTCATTTATGTACCACCAGAGGGAGCAAGCCACATATAAGAAAATGTGTAAGAATCAATTGAATACACTTCTATGGTGTGTTGAACATCTTAATACTTGCTAATACTTGCAATTAAGCATGTAAATCTCTCTCTCTCTCTCCCTCCCTCCCTCCCTCCCTCCCTCCCTCCCTCACACACACACACAATTTCTGGACATTCTTTTTCTGACTTAACACTGCAACATATAGCAATAGCACTTTGACTTACATTACGCTTCACATTGCTTTACAGCCTTCTCTAGGTGGTTTTACAGAGTCAGAATGGACTATGATTGAGTGGTTGTTGTCAGCCAGTGGCAGGGACACACACCACTCAATTTTGATGGATTTTTTGCAGTAAGGTATATGTATACAGTCACAAACAGGGCTGCCCATCAATAAACACAGGATAAAAAATATAACTGCATGCCCAAAAGATGTGGTAAACTCAACAGAAATAAACACAGTAATGCATTAGTTATTGTGGATTGCAGTGAGGTGTATGCATTTCTAAGTGGGAATGGTACTTTAAAAAAAACCAAGGAGATAAATCTCTGCCTGAAAAGCCTAAAATGTATCATTTGTATACATTTTTCATACATATCTGAAGCATAAAAGTAAATATTTGGAACAGGAAAATCTACAAATGAGGAGGAAGATAAAAGGACGATGAGACAAGTTGCATATTCTGGACTTTGCTAGCTAAAATATGTTCTTTTAGGAGTAGGTGTTCTGGAGAGGAAGTAATGCTTCATAAAACCATTATAATTTCTCCTTCTGCTGCCTCCACCAGTTTTGAGGAAAAAGCAATTATCACACCAGTAACCATTATGTACAGCCTTCCACTCATTCCTTCAGAAAGAGAATTACCCTTTCTCTAATTTGGCTCCAGGATGACCTAATCTTTATTTTGAAACAACTAGAATGAAAGAACAGTTTTAATATAGACCTTCATAGAAGGTGGAAAGACTGATCTACCAACTAGGTGAGTGACAGCTGCTGCTGTCTAAAACAACTTTTAGTTACAACTCTTTGTTCTTCTTTTGTCATGAACTACAAAAAAAAATCTCATTCCTCCAAAATTAACTGACTGGTGGGAGCGTAGTCCTCATTTGGACTGGAATCTCAATATCATTTAAATCTTATATTCTTTTATACCAGATTTTTATTTTTGATTTGATGTTTAAAAATATTCTGACTTTTAAAAATCTGAGGTAAAAGAAAAGAGTCATCTCAAGGCCATTTTCTCAATATTACAATTAATCCCTATTATGCTCATGATTCCAGAAAGATTAATACGCAAAATTAAGTGGAAATTTGTCTGTAAATTAGAACACATTGTCCAAATTCACTGTGAAGCAAGTGATGTTTAATAAATTGGAAACTATACTCTCTCTTCCGTGATGAATTTGAAAGTATTTGTTTCTGCTTTAATTAGCAAGAACACATTATATCATTATATCCGATTGTTAATTTTAATAATAGAACTAGCCACTTTCAAATGATGGGTTATAAAGCTGTCTCAACAAAGAATATTCCCCAAGTTAATCACAGTTTAGGCACATATGTAATGCTAATTGCAAACCATCTTAGACTGAAGTAAAAAAATTAGAAAACAAACAAGTTATTTTGTCCCATGCTTACATTGTCTTTAGCTGAAGCAATAGAAAGTAGCCAAATTTCATTTGGAGAGAGGAATTTACAAGTTTACAATGTATAAATATAAATGTACATTTATATGTATATTTACATTTATAAAGAGAGCCAATTTTGTCTATTGGTTAAGGCGTCAAGCTAGAAACTGAGTACCCCTGAGTTATAGTTCTGTCTTGGACACAAAAGCCAGCTGGATGACTTTGGGCCAGTCACTCTCTCAGCTCAACCCACCTCACAGGACTGTTGTTGGGGGAAAAATAGGACGAGGAAAAATATTAGATAGGATCGCTACCTTCAGATTAATTATAAAAATAAGGCAGGATAAAAGTAAATAAATAAATAAAAAAGCAACTCTATAAATCAGGGGTCCCCAACCTGTGGGTCATGAGGGGATTGAAACTGGGTCACAGAAACAGCTGGTGAGTATTGGGCAATGGGCGAGCACGCAGGCGCCATTTGCATAAGTGACAGGCACACATGCATACCATTCGTGCAAATGGAGATATGTGCGTATGATGTGCTTGCTGACCACCTGCGTGGAAACATCCCTTCCCCTGTGCCCCACAAAGCCGGAAATGTTGGGGAACTCTGCAATAAATAACGGGAACATATGCATAATACTGCATTATTCAAAAGCTGCAGAGTAGTGCTATTTTTAAGCTTGGAACCACTTTTAGAAACTGAGTATAAGAGTTTAAATTATTAAAATGAAGGAAGCATAAGCAATGTAAATAATAGCCCTGTCTTTATAACCATTTTAGTTAAACATTTTTTCTCCTAAATATTGCCTCCCCTTGTACACATACAGAACATGATTTATATTTAGACTCCATTTAATTATCCCATTTTGAACAATTTAAAGGTAAATACTAGGCAGCCTGCAAACACTGGGTAAGTCCTAGCTAGGCTGTGGAGATCAGGATGGAACAAAGCAGACTGAAACTGAATCCAAATAAGGAGTTATTGTTTGTCATGAAACTACCTGGTTCTCTGTCTGCTTCAGATTCCTGCTAGGCCCTTTTGGTTGGAGATGGCAGCCAGAAGCACCTAGGTTCAATTTTGGCTGATGCACCAGCTGTTGCCCAGCCTCATGCTCTCACCGCTATTCCAATGAGCTTTATAAAGGGGCTGCCTTTAAAGACAACTCACAAAATGCATTTGGTACAAAATGCAGCAGCTCACAGGCTGACAGCTACTTCAGCCATCATTATTAGAGGGTCTAGGTACAATTCAGGTTTCTGGGTACAGTTTAAGGTTCTAGTTTTAATTATAAAGGCCAATGTGGTTGGGCTCCTAGCTAAGTCTATCTCCTCTTTGTTAAATTGGCCCATCCTGTGTCTTTGACCTGGATGTTTTTTGCTTGTAACTATATGAAAGAGGAGAGGGACTTGGAAGCAAAATTGTCCAAGGTGCTTCCTCCACTTGGAGGTCCAAACTGCATCTAGCCTGGTGTTATTTCATAAGGTTGTCAAGATGGATTTTTAAAAATGGAGCTAGCTGTTTTACACAGATAGAGCTGATGCAACTGATTATCTGACTTTAACGTTTAGGTTTGTGTTGGGTTTTATATTATTTCATAATTGTAACTGTATATTTTTGACAATTGTGTTGTTAATCTTTATGCCCTCCAGAATTGGTGGCTCTCTACTCTGCTTTCCAGATTTGATGGCATGTATTTATTTATTTATTTATTTATTCATTCATTTTATTTATTTAATTTGACTTGTATGCCCCCCCCTCTCCAAAAAGGACTCGGGGCAGCTCACAACTAAAAACAGAGCAATAAATTAATTAACTAAAATAAGATTAAATTAAGCAAGCCAAATTCATCTAAAAGCCCTTACTAATTTAAAATATACCCCCCCCCGAGAGGTCAGAACAGCCCGGCCTGTTCAAATAACCAGGTTTTTAAATCATGGCGGAAGGTGCAGAGGTCAGGGGCCAAATGGAGCCCCAGGGGTAGTTGATTCCATAAGGTGGGAGCCGCTACAGAGTAGGCCCTCCCCCGGGACACCGCCAAACGACACTGAATCGCAGACGGCACCCCGAGGAGTCCCTCCCTGTGTGCTCGTACAGGGCAGTTAGTATTCGATGCCGGCAGGAAACACTCCTGTAAATATCCCGGATCCATGCCTCGTAGGACTTTGAATGTTAATACCAAAACCTTGAATCTCATCCGGAGGGCAACCGGTAGCCAATGCAGGTCACGCAGGAGGGGTGTAACATGGGAGTACCGGGAGGCTCCCATAACAACACGCGCGGCCGCATTCTGCACTAGCTGAAGCCTCCGGATGGTACCCAAGGGCAGTCCTAAATAGAGAGCGTTGCAGTAGTCGAGTCGAGAGGTGACAAGTGCCTGAGTGACCGTGCGCAGGGCATCTCGGTCCAGCTATGGGCATAAGCATTGTTAGATACATAATAAATATATGTTTTCGTAGATTTTCACGGGTAAAGGTATGTAGGTCTTGGTGTATTCGGGTCTTGTCCCGTGTAAGATTGAGAATACCTTGGCAACGTTTCGACAAAATCTCATCCGTCATCTTCAGGCTGGTGTCTTCAGCTTCGTTCTTCTGGGAGAAGTGCGTGATAGTGGCTATTTTTCCCTTTTAAACTCCAGAGTTGGCTGTGTTGTTACTTCTTGATTGGTTGATGGAGTTGATGTATGCAGATTGGATGGCTTTTTCCTGAGACCCTGTGTGGCTGAGGTGCTGGCTGTATGTCTCTCAGCCTTTTGTGTTGTAATGACCTGGGTAATGGGCTGTGTGATGACCTTCTGAGTTCTATTGTTGTGATATCCTGGGTGTGGTGCTGTAATCTCCTGGGTCGTTGTCTGTGTTGCAACCTCCTGATGTTTTGTGTTGTAATCTCCTGAGTTCTGTGATGTAGTATCCTGGGTGGAAGGCTTCCAATCTGCATACATCAACTCCATCAACCAATCAAGAAGTAACAACACAGCCAACTCTGGAGTTTAAAAGGGAAAAATAGCCACTATCACGCACTTCTCCCAGAAGAACGAAGCTGAAGACACCAGCCTGAAGATGACGGATGAGATTTTGTCGAAACGTTGCCAAGGTATTCTCAATCTTACACGGGACAAGACCCGAATACACCAAGACCTACATAATAAATATATATGTATATACACGCATACCTAAGCTACTTTTCCCAGTCTGATATACTCTAGGCTTGCTGAAACAAATTCCTAGAATTCCCAGTCATTATGATTATGTTTGTTGAGAAGTCTGGGAACTCTAATATATTGGCAGGGCACCACGTTGAGGGATGATGGCCTAAAATATAAAATTTATGTTATCCCTATTAAACCTATATGTAAATCGGTAAGTGCTGTCTAATAGTTTCTCTCTTTTAATTAGCAGAGGTTTCCAAGAACAGAAATTTTCAGAAAGGTGATTGTCAAAAGTTTCTCTTTTTTTTTCAAGTCTCCACATAGGTTCCCAATCCTTTGGAGGAAGTTTGGAAAAAAAGTACATAGAGCTGCCAAAAGAAAGGTAAATTAGGAGGAATTGCCGCCAGACCTTCTCCTTATTTTCTAGCATGCAAACTTTGGCCGGATCAAAGAATCTCCAGTCAGCAGACCAGATATGACTACATATTATGAACTTGTCATATATTTGGATTTGTTTTAAATCCAGCTAAAACACTAGCAAAGTACTTGTATAAAATTATCTGAATTTAGCTTTAACTTTGAATGTCTACAGAGATTCTCAATCATTCAAGTCATGATTGTCCCAAAGGTGCAAACTTCTTAGATGAGAAGCGAAACGTCTTCAATGAAAAAACAAAGAAAGTCCAAAGGAGTCCTTGGTGGCTCAGGCTGTTAAATGCCTGCTCTTAAGATCCAGCTGTCTACAATTACTGTAGGCTCGAATCCCACCAGGCTCAAGGTTGACTCAGCCTTCCATCCTCTCGGGGTAGGTAAATTGAGGACCCAAGATTGTTGGGGGCAATTAGCTGACCTTGTAAAAATGCTGCTTAGTAATAAGCAGGCATATACAATGGAATGAAGGCTATTGCTGAGCACACTGGGTTGTATCCCAAAAATTGTAAGCCGCCCTGAGTCTCCGGAGAAGGGCGGCATATAAATGTAATTTAAAAAAAAAAAAAAGCATCTTTGGTACTATAACTTTGAAGTTACAACAGACACCCCCCCTCAAAAGCTACTTGCAACAATTTTCGAAGTTATCACAACTTTTCGAAGTTATCACAACCATGACGTTCACTTAATGACTGTGGTGTTTGAGTAACAATTGTCGCAAAAAAAATGGGAAAAAATTGAGTCTGGTCACATGATGTCTCAACTTATGATGTGACCATAAGTTCAGAGCTCATTTATGGTCATACGTCAAGAACTACCTGTATACTGATTTTTGAAAAATGAAGGAAATCAAGGAAAAATGTGAAATACAAGCTTTTACTAGCTTTAAAGTTATTTCAAGATCTGATTATGGGACTAGTTGAAGCACACAAGTTGTATTCAGGCTCCCACACTAATACGTAGTTGCGCCATGCCCTCTTCTGCCTTTCAGTTTCCTTGATAAAAATTTTTTGTATTTGCTGTTCTGGCATGAAAAACTGATTGAGGTTATGCAGGAGGTCAGAGTGGGAGGATATATTTGCACTTACAAATAAATCTTCCATCCTGAGTTTCTTTCTGTACCTGGCTAGCAGTCTCATAACAGGTATTTTGTTTTCTAATTTTGAAATGCTATTTTGTTGTTGCCGGTTTTAGGGAGGGAAAAAATAGTCCAGAGGTTGCCAGGACCATGAATAGAAGCAGTGTCTGACATTGAATATAGGTTGGTTTTCAGGCTTACTGTTTCTCCAAGCACCTCTACACAGATGACTTTTTGGAGGTGTTGTCTATTCTGAAAGCAACAGCTGAAGGGTTTGCTTATTTACGCCTATGAGAAGTGTTTGATTATGGGTGGCTTTAAGTCAATATAGGCACAGCCAAGGAATAGTTGCTTTGATCCTGTTCTAAAAAATGAATTCAGTCTAGACATCAGGATTGGGAAGCACAATACTTCCTTCCACTTGTAGAAACAGAAAACTTCTATGGTGTTGGAACATCTCAACACTTATTGGGGACTTTCTTTCAATTAAGCATGTTTATCTGTCTATCTACTATGTTGGCCTGCCGCCTGCCTGCCCGCTTGCCCATCCATCACCCCCCTCCCATCCATCCATCCATCCATCCATCCATCCATCCATCCATCCATCTATCTTATAATCAAAGCTCCTTGGGCATATGTTAAGGAAAGCATGCAGTCCATTGCTTCAGGAATTCCTTCCAACTCCACTTAGGATCATATGACCAAGAGAGCAGAGGGCTTAAGCATGGAGCAGATGGTACCATTCTAACACATGAAAGCAAATACACAGGTCTCAGGATAATGTCGCAGGATTCATTCTGGGTCCGTCACCAGGACCAGAGGTTTAGTTTTCTGAGCTTTTGGACTGGTGCTGAAGCCCATCTTCAGGGAACTTCTCTTTATCGGAATGGGGCATTTTAACATACTGCCCAACTTTCTCTCCTACAGGGATCCACTGGTAGAATAACCAATTTCGTTGTATACATGATGTACAACGACAATAAAGGCTTTGAATTTAAATTCTTATGATTTTTTTTCTCTATAACCTTTGGATAGATCTGACCTATTTTTATATCTGCAGTTTTTGCTGGCCCACTCCCCCAGCCACATCAAACTTGGTCCCATTATCTTCTGCTTTGGTGAATTATCACATTGATAAGCAGAGAGACAAGCCTAATCTATCTATCTATCTATCTATCTATCTATCTATCTATCTATCTATCTATCTATCTTTCCAACACTCCTTTAAGTGAAAAAGAATAAAATATCACTCCCCTTACACACGCACACACACACACAAAATAGGAAGCAGTTAATAACACAATACAAAACTCTTCATAACACATTTCTGCTATTCCTTTCTTTAAAATATGTAGAATTTGCTACAAGTGTTTTCTGTTTCAGAATATCAGATTAAGTATATAATTAAGGTGATACAAAATTCTATTACTACACATAAAACAGTTAAAAGTCTTTAAAAATATATGAAAGCACCATTTCAGGAAAAGTGAATGGCACTGTTTCCCTAGGGATTGCCTTACACTACTTACAGATCAAAAGGACTTTATAGAAGTACCTATACCTTTTCATTTCTTCTATATATACTTATTTAAAAGCCAATCCAACTGAGTTCAAGGGAGTTTAATGTTTGTGGGTAAAGAATTTTAAGTAGTTCAGTTTAAGTAGTTCACAAATATACTTCCTATTTTATGTAGTGTTCAAAATACTTTTTCAATCCCTGGCAGTAACTTTATGGCATGTGAATATGGATAAATAAGCACATTCATGCCATAGAACATACATGGTGACTGAACAATAATACTATTTATAGGTACTGGTTTCAAGTATTTAACTGAACAGCTTTCTCCTTGTGCATACATCTTTTGAACTTCTCTCCTCTCTATTGATCTTTTATTTTTATTTTTTGTACTTCTGTACAAAATAAATACTCTGTGATTTTATTTTTTTATATTTACAAATTAAAAATCATTTATTTTAACCCCTAGCGCTAAGAGATAGGTAGCTACATAATAGTTGATGCCAAATTGAATGGTGTATACAGAGGTGTGCACAAACATAGTTTATTTTTTAAATCTATATAATTAATATTATTTAATATAAAACGTGCAGTATAGAAGACAGTGTGAAAATAAATTTCGTAAATAAATAAAAGCAGTAAAAGACCCTAAATTGCTGTAAAAACTTAGAATGCAGGTTTTTTTCTAAAAAAAAAATCATGCCATATGTATTCGTCAACTTCAGAGAAATTTAAAGACTCTCTCCTAAATATTTTGGGAAGCATTTGATATGCTTGGTGTGCAAGCAGCAATTATCCTTTTCAAAGAAGATTCTTGAACAAGGGAGATTTCAAACTTGTTTCATCTCTAGAGATGTACAACCTATGGAAGGCTGACTATGTGATAATCCTGATAATGTTTAGTCAGAATGTCATGTTTTTGTTTTTTAAATTTCTCGTCTGCATGCTTTCCTATTACTCAAGCATTATATTATACCCAAAGTTCCTTGCCCATTGAATCATACGTTTTATGTATTCATTTTCCAAATTCAGTTTCAACAACATTTTATAGACCTTGGCAATAATGTGTTCCTCATAAGACAAAGTACAATTTCAAATTCACTTTTTGCATTTTCAAACCTCAAACATTGTTTAATCTAAATTAAAACTTTCCTTCAGCTCTAAGTATGTAGGCCAGTGACAAACACACCTTTCTGATTCCACCTCTTTTGACTTGAGATTATGTTCATCTTGATTAAAAGATATTACCTGAGTACCAGATCAATCCACCAGTCTGGTCTGACCATCATTTCTTTTCTAAAAAATGCTTCAGAAAAATTTACACTGAACTATAATTTAAAAGAAAATTTCTACAAAATGATGTATCTACTGGTAGTATCTGATAAATTGTCAAAGATATATAAAGGTATTTCAAATGTATGTTGGAAATTTAATTATAAAGAAGGAAATTTTTATCATCCTTGGTGAATTTGTGATAAAGCAAAGATATATTGGGGCCAGATTCATATTTTAATGCAGAAGATTCTTAAAATGAATAGAAAATTAAAAGCAGAAGTTTTTCTTTTAGGACTACTGGACAAGGAACTTGAAAAAAACCTGGAACGTTGTTCTATTAAAGCCTCCGTGATGCAGTGGTTAGAGTGCAGTACTGCAAGCTACTTCTGCTGCAGCCAGCTGCCTGCAATTTGCCAGATCGAATCTCACCAGGCTCAAGGTTGACTCAGCCTTTCATCCTTCCAAGATGGGTAAAATGAGGACCCAAATTGTTGGGGGCAAGAGGCTGACTCTGTAAACTGCTTAGAGAGGGCTGTAAAGCACTCTGAAGTGGTATATAAGTGTAAGTGCTATTGCTATTGCTAACATTATAACACTCAGGTGTAATTACAATCAAAGAAGCAAGCAATTTGGGCTTAATTATGATAATAAATCGAGGACTTATGTACCTACTTGCAAAATCATTCTTGCAAGATAAAACCTATCTCAATAATATCTATGAAGTACAGGCCCAAATTCTGGCAGATACAGAGGGAAAATAAGCAATGGCATTCTAATGATGACATGTTTATTTGCAGCCAATAGCTGGTCATGTAAAATTTCTTCTCTTGCAAGGGAGTATGTTCTGCTAAAGAGAAACCTTTATTCTGAACAGCATCTTGGATGCATTGAAAAAAAAGCCTAAGTCAGTTTCTGGCAAAATACCAGCGTTCAAAAAAACATTGTCATTTTTAGCTTAGCTTAGCTTAACTTAAAAAAAAACTTTTTGCAAAGTAAATAAATACAGCATCAGGAATAAATCTAACCTGATTTTCAAATACCAGAGATATAATAATAGTGCGAGCAACTTTTCATGGGCTTTTAAACAAGGTACGTCAATGCCAAGTGTTGATATATAAATAAAGTTTGGCACATGTATTTCCACTGCACTTCTATTACCTCTTGACAGTTGCGTAAGTGGTGGACAACCACTATGGTGAGAAAGTAAACTCTTGGTTAGACAAACTAGAAAACCTAATCTTGTACTTTGCACTTTCCATGTTGTTTCCACTTTTGATGGACTACATGGAAAGAGGGAAAATACTGAGATTTAGCGGAAGGTATAAAAATAAAGAATTGGAAGCAAGGATTTGTCTGTGCAAAACTGAACTAATTCAGAACGTTCTGTAGTTCATATACAGTTTTTTTAAAAAATATTTAAGGGAGGAAAGATAATTCAATATATCCAAAGAAAACATTATTTTCATTCAAAAAAGTGGATACAATGTAAATACGACAAATAAAGAAACAAACAAGTTTCAGAGTGGTTAAAATATACTAAAATGTCAGGAAGAGTAACAGTTGTACTGAGAAACTCTATTGTGTTAACCAAAAATAAAAAGGAACAATATTGGTATCTCATTGAAAGAAACAGGCATGTAGTTTTGAAAGATACTTCTGAAAGCTACCATCTCGGGATAGATAAGGATGTTATTTTAGTGTAAATGGTAGTATCAAAGATGCTTTTAGCATTTTGTGCATGTCAGCAAAAGCTACAGAATGAAAATTACAGAGTGTAAATTAAAAGTTTACTCTGTTAGGAACATAACTTTTTTTTGCCTCCATCTTACAAAGAGATGTAAGTATATGTTTGAAAAGTAATTCACCTAAAGTTCTTAACAGATATAGCTGGAAAAAATTGTTTGGCATTGAAAATTGCCATGTAATAGAAAATTTAATTTAATTTAATTTAATTATGAGATTTATATGCCGCCTTATCTCCCTAAGGACTCAGGGCAGTTTACAATACTAAAAAGCATATAATACAAAAGTTAAAAATGAATTAAACCCAAGAACATCTCATAAGCATAAAAACTAAAACATTTAATACCCATTTAACCCCCCCCCCAATCAGTCTGGGTAGGCCAGTTGAAATAGCCAGGTTTTTAGGCCACGGCGGTGGTCCACGGCCACCTGGAGCTCCAGGGGCAGCTGATTCCAGAGGGCGGGCGCCCCCACAGAGAAGGCCCTATTCCTGGGGGCCGCCAGCCGACACTGCCTAGCTGATGGCACCACCAGGAGGCCCTGCCTGTGGGAGCATACTGGGCATCGGAAAGTCGTTATTGGCAGCAGAAAAGGTATAAAGATGGCCTTCCACATGTATTTTGTGGATTATCACTGTTGTTATCTCTAGTTACTTAGAAACCACAGTTCAATTGAGAATAATACTGCATCCTGATCAGGTATTCAGCCTAAGAGGTTACAGACAGAGTGCTAGTGTACTCTGAAATATGGAAATAAAATATAAAATAAATATGAAATATGAAATGAAAATGAAATAAATCAGTAATTGAAGCTCATCAGACAGCAGACATGAAATAATTGCTTCAGTTGTCAAATCCAATTCATTCCCATAGATGCAGATGCAAATAAAATATGCATCCATCTTACAAAATATAACCATAATATGAATTTTACAGGGGAAAAAGAATTTTCTATAATACAAGGGAGTTCTTGAGAAGCAGGGAGGCAGATACAGGGCATTCAGTAAACACAGATCCTGGTTTTAAAAATACACAGATATTCAAAATCTATCCTGTTTTTTAAAAAAACACATTCAAACACTGATTTATTAGGTTAGAAAAGAAAAGAGCTAAAACATTTTGTTAAAATACCTGAGCACCTGTTTATACAGGGGGTGTTCTTTATGAATCAGATGTTTGCTGGGGACAAGGTTGAAAGACATGAATGTTTCTATTCATGAACTTTGCTACCTGCTGAAAAAGTGCACTTTGAGAAATAGCTCTGCAACAGTGATGGAAGATTTCTCTTAATTATGTGGTTTTTGAGGAAATACCTTGAACCTTTTTACCTCCAAGGAGACTGGAATTAGCCATGACCTCTCCTATAGCTTCTACTCAGGATGTCACTGGAGAACACACATCGAAGGAAAGCAAGATCCTTGTTTAGAAATAAGGGAGGAAAGGCTATTTTTTGTTTGTGGATCAGTATAGTCATAAACCAAAATAACCAAATACTTATTTTACCACTTGGATGTATGTGCATAGATTTCAGTGACAAAAATAAAACTAGGGAAATTAGGGTGTTTAAAGGTAGAAGAAAATTAATATTCGCTATCTGCTTATTCCCTTAAAAAACAAAGACAGCCTACTTGACCATTTGTGTTTCAAAAACAGTCTTTCCAATATTTATTATTATGTGACTCAAAGGAGTCTTTCTTTTTATGCTGGAAAAGTTTCAAGCATTGCAGTTTCCACAAATCTCCATCTTCCACTCGCCTTCTTTGCTCCTCGTAAGAGAGAGAAACGAAGGGTTTTCACAGATTGTGCTCTTCCTCAACCTCAACTGTGGTACAGACAGAAAGAAATGTAAGTAAAGGGAGAAAGATAGTAATCTACAATTTGTGACTTTGTTTTCTGTGATCCCAACAACAGATTTATCTATGATGATGGTCAATCGATGAACTGTCTATCCTAATGACCACTAGGTGACAAGAAAGAGGATTTTGCCATCTAGAAGTCAGGATTTGGGCAGCAAAGATATAGCCATTAGACAACTATTCCGGAAGAGCTGGAGTTTGAAAACAGGATTTAGCTTTGGAAATCTATGTGAGACCTTTACACTACCTAAGAACATAATATAAGGAGTGGAAGTGAGAACTCAGGAGTTCCGTGGAAGCAGCAGCCAATGAGAAAGGAATTCCCCACCATGCAGACTACAGAAATACAAAAACTGAGTCCTTTCGATCACATGCCTTGAACTAAAGCCTGGTCAGTTTCAAGGCTTAACAGTCTCCAAGTTGATCAAGCCATTTAAACAAGAAACACAAAAGGAGTTGTCTTTTCTGTAGACAAAAGGGTGGGCAAAAAGAGTGAAGTCCATAAGAAAGCATGTCATCCTAGTAATAAATCATGACCCTCTAAAGTTAACAATCTATTATTTCTCAATGTTATCCATTCTTTCACCCACATCAAACTTGCAGCTTGATAATACAATTCCCAGTTTGGTAGTGCGAATCCCCCTCTTGACCTTGCATCTTGTAATAGCTTAAATTTAATTCTTGGCTTTTGCCCTGCCATATAAATTTTGATGTGATGTTATTTAAGTCTTCAAAGTACTCTTTCCCAAGTCTAATTGGGATTGTCTGAAATAAATATAGAATTCTAGGTAATACATTCATCTTAACTGTCGATATTCTACCAATAAGGGATAATTGTATATTTTCCCATCTTTCAAGATCTGTCGCTATCTGCTGTTTAAGTTTTATGTAGTTGTCTTCTTTCAAAGTACTGCATCTTGGCGTTATATATTTTCCCAAGTATTTAACTTTATTTGCAATCTGGATCTCTAATAGATCTTCTAAATCTTTCTTGCGTTTTGCTAACATATTCTTTGTTAGGATCTTTGTTTTGTCTTTATTAATTTTTAAACCTGCCACCATTCCATATTCTTCTATTTGTTCTATCAACTTAGGTGCTGATTTAAGTGGATCCTCTAGTATGAATACCAAATCATCTGCAAACGCCTGTAGTTTATATTCTTCTTTTTTAATTTTCATTCCTTTTATTTCTTCATCTTCTCTGATAGCTCTATTCAGTACTTCTAGTGTTAAAACAAACAGCAGGGGCGACAGAGGGCAACCTTGTCTAGTTCCTTTTCTTATCCCTATAGATTCTTTCAACTCTCCGTTTACCAATATCTTTGCTGTTTGATTATTATATATTGTCTCAATAGCCTGTATAGTTTTTTCCAAAGCCCATTTGCATCATTTGCAATATCATAAACCGCCAGTTCACATTGTCAAATGCTTTTTGAGCATCTAAAAACATCAATGCCATCTGTTTTTCAGGGTGTGCTTCATAATACTCCAAAGTATCTAAAATTATTCTCACATTTTGCTTGATTTGTCGTTTTGGCAAAAATCCATTTTGATCCGTGTGGATAAATTCATTTAAATATCTTTTCATTCTTTCTGCCAAAATTGAAGCAAAGATTTTATAATCTGAATTCAACAATGAGATAGGTCTATAATTTTTAACTTGTTGTAGGTCCATTTCTTCTTTAGGTATAAGGGTAATATAAGCTTCCAACCATGTCTCAGGTATTCTCTTTTTTAGCAGCACTTCATTCATCACTTCTAGAAGGGGAGCGCTTAACACTTCCTGGAAGGTCTTGTAAAATTCCGCTGGTAGACCATCTGGACCTGGTGCTTTTCCTGTATTTTGTTTCTTCAAGGCTTCTATTAATTCCATCATGGTTATGTTCCCTTCTAACATTGTTTCAATGTCTTTAGGTATCTGTGGTAATCTTGTCTTTTGTAGATACTGTTCAATTTTTTCTTCTAGAATATCTTCTTGAGAGTAGTTTTTCATAGTAGTCTCGAATAATTTTTTTCTTTTCATCATTCCCATGTTGTATATTCCCTTTTCCATCTATTAATTGGCTAATTTTCTTTGTTTCTCTTTCCTTTCTAATTTTATACGCTAACCATCTTCCTGGCTTATTAGCATTTTCAAAATAATTTTGTTTAGCCTTTAATCTTTTGAGCGACTTCTTCCTTGTCCATTAAAGCCATTTTATGTTTAATCACATCCATTTTCCTTTTATTATCTTTCCCTTGCAGTGATTGTTGTAGTTCTTTTTCCAATTTCATGAAATCATCTTCCAATATTTTGAGTGTCTTCTTCCGTTTAATATTTCTTTTTCTTATATAGTCAATTATCAAACCTCTTGTATAAGCCTTCATCGCATCCCAGCGAGTTTGTAGTGATGTATCTTCTTTTCTGTTTTCCTTGAAAAAAAGATAAGTTCTGTCTCAATTCTCTTTTTAATTCTTCTTCTTTCAAAATCATGTTATTTAGTGTCCATCTAGATCTTCTCCTCTGTCCTTTCCAGGCAACTATCAATGGATTGTGATCCCCAGGTCCCACTTTCGATTTGAATTTTCTGTATATCGGAGAGCATATCTGCAGATGCCCATACCATATCTATTCTTGACCATGATTCATGTCTATTTGAATAAAAAGTAAATTCTTTATTTCCAATATTTCTCTCTCTACATATATCTTTAATATTCATTTCTTCTATCATTTGAAAGAAGGACTTGGGTAGCTTTTTCCTAATTTTATTTTTGGTTCTTTCAGATTTGTAGTCAAGGTGGTCATTAATTATCCCATTAAAATCTCCCATCAGAAAGATATTTGCATAGTCTAATTCAATCACTTTTTGGTATAATTTCTTATAGAATTCTTCTTGATCCTCACTTGGTGCATATATTGCTATCAAGAGCATTTTAGTGTTGTTGTCTATTATCTCCACCATTAAAATCCTCCCATCTTCATCTGTATAAATCAATTCTGCAGTAACTATATCTTTAATGTACAAGACCACTCCTCTCTTTTTACATTGTGCCAATGATGTAAATAACTTTCCTAACTTTTTTTGTCTCAATACATATTCATGTTGTTTTTTAATGTGGACTTCTTGTAGACAAATTATATCCAATTTTAGTTTCTCTAATTTATGAAATATTTTCCTTCTTTTAGCAATCAAATTAAGTCCATTTATATTCATCAAAATCAGTTTTTTCCCTTCCATTTTAGGTCTTGTATATAGGTTTTGTTGCTCTAGTCGTTCTAACTTCTCTTCGTTCTCTGGGTAGACCACCTACCGCTCCAAGTTGTTCCTCTTCTTCACTTGTTGCTAGACCTTCCTTTGGAAGTTCCACAATCAGCTCCTCTTGTCTTCCATTTCCGTCCTTTCCTCTAAAATATTCATCGTAAAAAAATTGCGCTCTCTCCACTGTATCAATTCTATGCCTTTGTTCCCGCCACACAAACAGAAGGCCTTCTTCAACAATTCTTTAGATAAGAATGCATATTCTCTTCTTCTCTCTCTTACTCTTCTTGGTACCTGTTTCAATACCATAATGTCTTTGTTATTGTGCTTCAATGTCTTGTCTCTAGTTGCTTGCAGTATTTGTTATTTAATGCTCTTCTTAGTGAACCTAATATGGATTTCTCTTGAAAGTCTATTCCTCGTTGCATACCTTGTATAGACTCGAAATATTTCATCTATTCCATCCCTCATCTTCTCTTCAGTTGTTTCTAACAATTCTGCCAAAATCTGTGTCATTTTCTCCAACAAGTTTTCACCCTTCTCTTCCTCAACATTTTGGAATCTCAAATAAAATTCGATCTATCCACTTCGCTTCAGTGATTCATTATGGTCACTCTCAACTTCACTTAATCTGATGTTGAAACTCTTCATTCTTCATCTCTTTGTTCTTGCTGCTCCTCAACTTTCTTAATCCTCTCGCCATATTTCTCCATTGTTTGCCGTAGAGCTTTTATATTTTCATCTGTCTTGTCCAGCTTTTGTTCAATTATCTCAATTTTCTCTACTTTTTTTCCAATCTCGCTCACCACTTGTAATATCATCTGTATTTTATCTTCTTTCTCTTTTTCCCTTTCTTGTTGTGATGTTGTTGATGCGGGAGTTGTAACTTGTGGAACTGAAGACCTTCTACTCATTCTTGCAGAAATTGTCAACACCATGGTATGGTATAAGGGAATAAGGTATAGTATAAGGGAACTAAAAAACAAGGATATTTTAGAAGACACTATGTTCGAGAAGCTTTATTTTTAAATTGGGAAAAAACTAGAAAACAACATTATATACAAATTCCATTATGGGTATCTACTATTGAAGCCTTTTCATATTCAATAATATACAAGAAGGAACAAACAGTTGGATATGGAGAGATTTTAAATGAAAAGGGTGAACTCAAATCGATGCAAACACTACAAGAACAAGGTATAAAAATGAATTGGTTTTCATATTTGCAAATACAATCTAGATATGATGAGGATGTTAAGACTGAAGGTATTTATAAAAACCAACTGAACTAGATAAAATTTTGATGGGTGCGAATGAAAAAGTGATTAAAAAACTCTATGGTCATTTATTAGAAGTTAGAATGGAAGAGGAGCAGGTTAAGGAAACAATGATTGTTTGGGGGGAAAATTTTGGTTATGGGATAGATCTAGAGAGATGGCAAACACTGTGGGATCAGAATTATAAAATGACAATGTCAACTGCATATAAAGAAAATTTGTATAAGATGTTTTACAGGTGGCACCTATCCCCGAGAAGGATTGCAAGAATGTTCAAGGACAAATCAGATAAGTGTTGGAAATGTCATCAGATACCTGGCTCCTACTATCACATGTGGTGGACTTGCGTTGATGCTAAAAGATATTGGACTAAAATCCACATGTGGTTAGAAAAAATGACACAACAACATATAGACTTGAAACCTGAGATATTTCTGTTGGGAATTGTACCAGAGACACTCAACAAAGAACTGAAATATTTGATTGTTAATGTATTGACAGCTGCCAGAATTGTATTTGCTAAAAACTGGAGAAATGATAAGACACCTGCGCAGGAGGAAGTGATTAAGATTTTGGACTGTGCCGAAATGAGTAGATTAACATTTGAAATTAGGGACCAAGAAGAAAAGCAGCTTTATAAGATATGGCATATGTTCTATCAATGGTTAGATAAAAAAGTTTGGTAATATATTTTTGGGAATATAAAGATAGATAGAACTGTTGAAATAATATAGAGATTATAATATGATAGAGGATTAATAATAACGATTATAGTTTTTCCTTTTGTAATACTGAGTATGAATAATGAGGGGAAGGCACTGTGATTTTTGACCGACCGACATACTTGAAATTGATATGGATCTATGTGTTGTATGTTTGTTTGTTACGTTTGTTCTTTTGGAAAAATAAAACTTTTGCAAAAAAAAAAAAGAGTGAAGTCCCACAGAAAACCTTCAAAACCTACTGGAGTCTTAAAACTCCTGCTCAGAGCATGTTATTAGTACCCCTCTCTGATGCACATCAATGTGCCCTATATTGCCTACATGCAATGTCTTAAGGTGGGGGGAAACATCACTTCCAAAGTGTGGCACTTCAGGAAGACATTGAGACAGAGTATAAGGCATGTGCTCAGGGAACCATTAAAGCAGTGTCCATACTGTATGGCAAAATGGCTGTGTAGATTTGCCCATGAAGAAACAAGTGGCCTTGTCTTCCTCCTTTATGTGGTGCCTACAACTGCATGTTTAGTATTCTGCTGAAAGATTGAGTGGAATTATGGAGAATATTAAAACTCATTCACTTTGTATCAACACAGGTTGTGTGTATAAACTCAGTATGTGGACTTTTCATCCCAATTTAACTTTTCCACACGGAAAACATAATGATACAAATGTTGGTCATTTTGCAGGGGTTTAGAGATCAAGATACAGAGGTCAAAATATTTTAAATGAAAAGACATACAAGCCAGGGTCTAACAGTGTTGTTAAATTACTGCCAGGGTCTATCAGTGTTGTGAAGAGTTAAGCTAAAATTCAGTTGGCATCAGTGGCACCAAGTCATAACCAGACCTTAATCCGAAAAATCAAGTACGGTAAAAAATACCTTAATAGAAACAAAAATTACCTGTAGCAGGATAACTATCAATTAAGCCTATTACAAGAAAGGATATTAGAAAGTAATCTAATTGTGATTGAATAAAATTTCTATGATTAATTCTAGTCTGGCCATAAGGCAGTTGATGGAAGACATATTATTGGTCTTGGAGACTCAGGGGTCAAGGCTAGGATTAATGCTTTCTGTTGTGTTATTTTTTATTTTATTTATTTATATTTGGATTTATATGCCGCCCCATCTCCGGGGGGACTTGGGGCGGCTTACACAAAAAACATATACATAATATAAAACTTATTCCAAATTTACCTAATCCAAATAATTCTAAAATATTAAAATCTCCCAAAATTAAAAACCCCAATCCCACTCAATCCAGGCCGGCCTGTGAAAACAGCCAGGTCTTTAGATCACGGCAGAAGGAACGCAGGTGAGGGGCCAGACGCAGCTCCAGGGGTAGTTGGTTCCAAAGGGTGAGTGCCCCCACAGAGAAGGGGCTGCCATTGGGCACCTCGATGCTGGTAGGAGGCATTCCTAAAAGTACCCCGGACCCAAGTCATGTAGGGCTTTATAGGTTAACACCAGCACCTTGAATCTTACACGGAGGGCAACTGGCAACCAATGCAAACCGCGCAGGAGGGGTGTCACATGGGAGAATCAGGCCGCTTCCATCACAGCCTGCGCGGCCACATTTTGCATCAGCTGAAGCCTCCACATAGTCCGCAAGGGCAGCCCCAGGTAGAGAGCATTGCAATAGTTGAGACGGGAGGCCACGAGCGCCATGAGTGACCGTGCGTAGGGAATCTTGGTCCAAGTAAGGGTTGTATCCCAAAAATTGTAAGCCGCTCTGAGTCTTCGGAGAAGGGCGGCATATAAATGTAATTAAAAAAAAAAGTAGGGGCACAACTGGAGCACCAGGTGAACCTGGGCAAAGGCCCCTCTGGCGACGGCTCCCACCAGCTCCATATTGAGCCGTGCATCCAGGAGGACACCCAAGTCGCACGCCCTATCCACGGGGGGCAACACCTCTCCCCCCATGATCAAAGATGGAATTTCTTGGATCCAAGATGCCGGTATGCACAGCCACTCAGTCTTGTCTGGATTGAGCTGGAGCCTGTTCCTCCCCATCCAGATCTGCACCGCCTCCAGGCACCGGGCAGCATGGGGAGGGCATCACTGAGGTGGTCCAGGGTGGAGATGTAAAGCTGAGTATCATCAGCATATTGATGCTACCTCACCCCGAAACCATGGATGATCTCACCCAGCAGCTTCATGTAGATGTTGAACAGGAGGGGAGATAGCACCGACCCCTGAGGAACCCCACAAGTGTGGGGCCTCGGCGTCAACCTCTGCCTGCCCGTCAACACCAACTGCGTGCGCCCCAAGAGGAAGGAGAACTACCGTAAAATGGTGCCTCCCATTCCCAGCTCCCGAAGGCGCCGCAATGAGATACCATGGTCGATGGTATCAAAAGCCGCCAAGAGATCTAATAGGACTAGGACAGAGGAACATCCCCTGTCCTGAGCCCTCCAGAGATCATCAATCAGTGCGACCAATGCTGTCTCCGTGCTGTACCCGGGCCTGAAGCCCGATTGAAATGGATCTAGGTACTCGGTTTCCTCCAGGAAAGCCGGGAGCTGTTGAGCCACCACCTTCGCTAGAAAGCGAAGGTTGGAGACAGGACGAAAGTTGTTTAAATTGGCTGGGTCCAAGGCAGGCTTCTTGAGAAGGGGTCTCACCACCGCCTCTTTTAAGGCAGTAGGGAAGACCCCCCTCCCGCAATGAAGCATTGGTAACTGCCTGGAGCCAGCCACATGTACCCTCCCGGGTGGCATATCCCAGCCAGGAGAGACAAGGGTACAATAAACACGTGGAGGCACACAGCTGCTGCATAATCCTGTCCACCGCATCTGAGGTTACAGGGTCAAACTCCTCCCAGATAACATCGACAAGGCTCGTTGTTGCCTCCACGTCCAACTCAAGCCAGTTGGTGTCCAGACCGGCCCGGATCCGAGCGATCTTATCCAGCAGTTGTTGACCAAACTCCTTGCCCCACCCCTGCAGAGGGTCCCCCCTCACCTCCTGATTAAGGAGGGAGCGGGTGACCCTGAACAGGGCAGCCGGGCAATTATCTGAGGATGCAATCAGAGTGGAGAAGTAAGATCTCTTCGCCACTCCCATCGCTGCCATATAGGTCCTGGAAAAGGACCTTAAGTGGGATCATTCAGATTCAGACCGGGAGGACCTCCAACTGCTCTCTAGGCCCCTCCTCCGATGCTTCATTTCCTACAGCTCTGTGGTAAACCAGGGAGCTAGCCGGGATCTGCGCCGGGTTAAGGGCCGCAAAGGGACCTGGTTGAGTGCCCCAGAGGCCGCCTGTTGCCAGGCCTCCGCTAGGGTCTCAGCCGAGTTGTGGGTCAGGGAGGTAGATAATGGCCCAAGCGCCATCTGGAACCGTTCAGGGTCCATCAGGTGCCTGGGGCGGAACCACCTAGTCGGTTCTGCCTCCCAGCGGTGGGGAGTGGGATAATGGAAGACCAGCCAAAGGAGATAATGATCTGTCCATGACAGGGGGCGAATAGTTGGAGCTCCCCCCCAGATCATTACACCACTGTCCTGAGATAAAAACCAGGTCTAGTGTGTGTCCCCCCTCATGAGTCGGGTCTTGTACTATCTGGATCAGGTCCATGGCCGCCATGGAGGCCATGAACTCCCGTCCTAATCCCGACCCCTCCCCCAGGGAAGGCTTTTTACTATATTCTATACTATATATCTTTTTACTATATTCTCTCCTGCTTACCTGATATTCTCAGCCTGAGCAACTGTGTGGATTCCTATGGGAATGGAGTAACAAATAAGTAGCAATGAAAATAGCAAAACAGAAATGGGTCCAATAAGGCAGAACTCCTAATGAGGTCATCTTTCCTATTCTAGGAGCAGAATTTGGCACATCCTATTTTGGCTTATTTATTTATTTATTTATTTATTAATGGGACTTATATGCCGCCCCATCTCCGAAGACTCGGCTTACAATAAAACAAGCACAATAAATATTTAAAAAAGAATTAAATTAATGGTCCCGATTAATACAAACTTAAAAACCACAAAATCTAAGACACCCCACCCCTGAGTCACAGCCCGCTTGGTCAAATAACCAGGTCTTCAAATCATGGCGGAAGGTGCGGAGGTCAGGGGCCAAGCGGAGCCCCAGGGAAGTTGGTTCCAGAGTTCAGGGACCGCGACAGAGTAGGCACGCCGTCGGGGACCGCCAGCCGGCATTGCCCGGCTGATGGGACCCAAGGAGTCCCTGTCTGTGACTTCGTACAGGGCGGTTAGTATTCGATGTCGGCAGCAGCCTCTCCCTTAAATAATAAGGACCCATGTCATGTAGGACTTTGTATGTTAAAGTTAAAACCTTGAATCTCACCCGGAGAGCAACCGGCAACCAATGCAGGCAGCGAGGAGGGGCTAACATGGGAGAACCGGAAACTCCCATCACCAGCCCGGGCATCACAGGAAGAACCAACATCCAAAAGAACCTGTCTACCACGGTTAAACCCACCAGTTCTTCTATTCACATAAACTGATAAAAATATGTGTTTTAATTAAGCAGTTTTGTGTATATTTAGGAAACTAAGGGCACTATTTACTTTTTAAATATAGAAATGTAGTGCATATATTATTTAAACTAAAGCCTCAACATCATAACTGGTTGCAGGTAAACAGATTCTAGAAAAACAACTATGCTATTAGAAGTTGGCTGGATGTAATAAAAATATCCTTACTCTAAATAAAGTGCTATGATAAGGAATCAACCTAAATGACCACTCAAGTTATGTATTTAATACCAAAAATTAACAAGCCTCTCTTTCTTTGCTGATGTCTGGTAAGAGCTTTGAACAATAATTATACCTCTTTTAATAAGTATTGCAGAGTAGTTATTTTTCTCAGAAATCCCACTGAAGTTACTATATCATGAATTTAATTTTCAGGATTGCAGCCTTGTAGGGTATTCAATAAACCAATCAAAAAAGACATCAATATATTAGAACTGATGAAGTAAAACTAAATGGGATTGCATGATCACCCAGCAAAAGCACAATAGCTACAATTTAAAATGAGATACTTGACAGACTTCACTTTATCCATAAAAGCAAGTTATTAATCAACATAGGACAAAGCTGCTATATTAGCTGGGTGTAGGGAACTATCTCTCTTGGTGACATCTCTACCAGCTGGGATTCCTTACGGGGCCTTATGGCTATGCTATGACTAGCAAAAAATACTGATTATCAGGCACTCACAGAAGTTTCCTTGTTTAGCGACCGCAATTGAGATTGGCAATCCGATCATTAAACAAAATGGTCACTAAACAAAACCACAACTGAGCTTATGATCTTACTTTAGCTTTCCTTTGCTTTACGGACCTGTGAAGGTTGTTATATATGAGAAATGGTTATAAAGTTAATTTTTTTCATCATCACTGTAACTGTGAATGGTCAATACACAACACGCACACACGCACGCAGACCTGGCAAGTTAACATTGTTGGGAAGCTTTTAAAACTATCCAATTTCTTTTCAGTGCTGGAAGGGTTAATGAATGAAATATATTATCAACATACCGTATATCTTTTTTTTTTAAACTCAACCTGGCTCTTTATGATGTTCAACTAACGGACCTTTAAAATGTTCTTCTGTCACATAATATTTTGCATAGCTACATCATGTCTAAATTAGACAAACTGTTCTGAAAAGCAGCCCATAAATTATTTAAATCTAAATTATCATAAATGAACATAAACAGAAATAGAAATATGTATAGATGATGCTATTAATAAAATGATGCATTTTATTAAAATAGGACAATAAATGCTGATTATTTAAATAAAACCATAAAACATGACTTCCAAATTACTTAAATAGATTAAAACAGAATATGCTGCTGCAATGATGGAAGTTCAGTTGTCACTTGTGAATAAAGGAAGAAGTATTGGCTGGCCACTTCCCCCTCTGAATACAGCTGCCAAGAAACACAACCAAAAGGTCCACTCACATTCATGTCCTAACTAATGAGCCACTACGAAACAAGAGTGCTGGATGAGTCAGATTCTGACGTCATCCAAACTGGCAATTCCTATGTTTAAACAGAGGCTCTGAGGACATCAATCTGGTCTCAGCTGTGAAATTCCATTCCTGAGGTTTTGTGCTCCTTAGCTCTCAAGCATATGGCGTATCACGACAGATCCTAATGATGGGATAAATGATGAGAGCATCCAAATCTCATCCACTTTACCTCAATTTTCCTTACGCCCAATGTCTTGTATTCCATACTGTTCCCTGCAGCTATTACTGGGAATTGGAGAAGTTTTAATCCAAGACATCCAGAAAGCATCAGGTTGTACTAAGATTTTCCAAACTAATACGGGCAGGGAAAGGCCTAAGCTTGACATAGTTAAGAAATAAAAAATGATTTAAGAATAGAATCTTGCCCTGCTTCCTAAATATAGATTTGTCAGGTTAGGATATTTTTTTAAAAAAAATGGTATTTTTGGTCAAGTATTCAAATAAGAAAAAGGGGAAAGGGAGTGCATTTTCTAAAACAGTTATTACTAATCGCAAGCAGTAATACAAATAGTCCCATAATTCACGTACAAACCTACAAAAGAACTACATTTGTGTCAGGTACAAAACACACTTCAGGATAGGAGGGGAAGAAATGAAGTCAACATGGGTCTGTGTATTTTTGTGTTGACTGAATGCATGTACACAGAAACTATTAAACTTTTTTTCTGTTTTTTTTGCTGTGAGAAATCTGTCAGAAATTTTTGAAAATAAAAAGCAGGAACACATGAAGCATTGACAGACAGTCCCTTCAGCTGCTGTGGGTACAGAGGCCAAGTGTGGAGTGTGATTTCTGCACTTATGGCATGATGGTTCCAATGTGCATAAACAATAAATCACAGATTAAGATGATTGATCCTTCAACAGACCTCCACTCATGATCATAAATGGAGCTTCTACCTACTTCTATCCATGCACCTAATATTCAGTGAATGGAATATGGAGGTTATAGTTGGATTAAAGTACAGAGCAAAACTACAAATATGGCTTTCAGATAAGGTAGAGTAGGAAGCTGTTTCAAGTAGAGTAAGCAAACTTCCTGTGTTATTCATAGGCTGATATACTTTGCTCATATACTCATATATTTGCTCATATAGTTTGCCTGACATTGTGTGGTGATGTAGTGGGACTTATTCATGGATTGAGGAAGCCCTGATCAGAATTCATGCCTTAAGTCACCTCCTAAATGGATCACTGCAATGTGCTTTACATGGAGCTGTCACTGAAAAGTATTTTGAGGCTTTAGCAGGTGCAAAATGTAGTGGTATGGGATGTTATGGTGCTGGTCATTTGGTATATATGATATCTCTGTTCCATGAATAATATTGGCTCTTGGTATGCTTTTGGGTACAATTCAAGATACTGGTGGTTTTCTCTAAAGCCCTTCGTAGCTTGGGGCTGGGACCATCTCTCCCCACTGCTGTTTACCTATCCTCTTAGATCAGAGGTCTCCAAACTTGGCAACTTTAAGACTTGTAGACTTCAACTCCCAGAATTCTCCAGCCAGCATAGCTGGTTGGAGAATTCTGGGAGTTGAAGTCCACAAGTCTTAAGTTGCCAAGTTTGGGGGCCCCTTTGTTAGATCTTGTAGCAGAGACATGTTCTGAGTCTGTCTGTGCCATCTCTGGGCTCCAAGGGGCAGAACCTTTTCTGCTATAGTGCCAACTTCTGGCACATTTTCTCCTCAGAAATTAGACCTGCCCTGACCCTACAGGCCTTTTGCAGGGCTCTAAAAACCTGGTTTTGCCGTTGAACCTGGAGTCTTAATATCACGGGTGATCCCCTGTCATGGCTTATTTGAGTGTTTATGAATCTTCTTGGCTGCTATTTTTATGTCATTTTTGTTGTTTTAATATTTTTTTACTGTTTTTTGATTGTGTGCTGTCCAAAGTTATAGAAATATAGACAGCCTATAAATGTATTAAAAAATAAATACAGTTAATGTATAATGTAATCGCACTGAGGAAAAAATAAATGTCTATGATAAAATGACTCATAGTTGAACAAACAATACACAAAGACTCTTGGACCTTTCTATGCTCTGAAAACAAGGGCTTTCAAATTATACCTCCATTACTGTACATTCAAATCTGGAACACAACCTTAAAAGTACTCTTATTGAGTTATGGAAATGCAAATATTCAAAGGAACACGAGCCCGCTTTCTCCATGGAAATGAAGGAGGCTGCTTTATCAGGCATGGATACATCACCATATGCCTTAGGGTAGGACACAGTTACTTGAGTGTAGGATATAGTTACTAGGGCAGTATATGAAAAAGGGGCTCTTTAAAACCTATGAGCAAAGCCATATCCTTCTTTCTCAAAGCATTGCAGAATCCCCTGCTTCTTTCATATGGGGATGTGACATCCCAACACATGTACAAAATGCAGATGCTCTGTCAAATCACTGCAGAGTTTGTGACACATCAGTGTGGTGCTCTTCTCCTCACTGGCCTCCCTGCTGCATGGCTACTTTAAAGCCTCTCCTTTGTTGGCTCCATTTCTATAAGCATGCACAATGCTTTGCTGAGTCTCAGAATCAGTATTATCTATGCCTGCGCACACCTGCATTGACAGCCAGGGACAGTTTGAAAGAGGCTGTGTAAGCATTTTAAAAGAGTACTGCTAGTTAAATGCATCAAAAAGGAGTGATTCACTGGTGCCAGCAGAGTTTCTGAAGTACTGCACCTCTTCCAAATACTTTATTTGATAAATAAATAATAAAATGTGTCATAGCTGCACCCTTCTGATTAAGTTTTTCTTGTTTCAATCACTGGGAATTTGGGGCTTGGAGAACTTATTCTGATGGAATGTGTCCCTTCTTATTTAAAAACATATACAGAACAAAATAAATTCCTCTAACAGAAAATCAAGAAACTGCCTATTTCAATAGGATAAATGAGTCCTTGTATTCCCACAATTCAATGCTAAGTTTTCGCAATGCTCCCTTTTTAATGCAAGAAATATCCTTTTTTGAATGAATTACTAATAGGAGAATGGAGAAACAGAAGAAACCTTTTTCTCAAAAATCTGAGGAAAGCAAACATGAAAATGAATGAGTTAGGCTTCGACCAAAGGTGTCAAACTCAAGCCCCACGGGGTGCTTACATGTGGCCCACAGGGCCATCCTGGAAACAATGAAGGAATGCCCTGTGGTGCCTCTGTCAGCGAAAACGGAGCTTAGGAGCACGCCGCCCAGGATCCGTTTTCGCTGGCAGAGGGCTAGCAAACCAAATGAAAAACAAAACAAAAGGAGAAATGTTTCCCCTTTTGCATTTGAGCATCCAAGAAGGGACAGGAAATGAGAAAGAGAAAGAGGAAAGACAAAGAAAATGAGAGAAAGATGGGAAGAGAGCAAGGAAGGAAAAAGAAGGAAAGGAAGGAAGGAAGGAAGGAAGGAAGGAAGGAAGGAAGGAAGGAAGGAAGGAAGGAAGGAGAAAGCAGGATGTAGAGGGAAGGTAAAAGAAGAAAAGGAAGGAAGATTATGAGAGGGAGGGAGGGTTTGAGGGAAGTCCTGCCTTAGCACTTGGCTGCCATATCTGCCCCCAACATGAGTGACGTCGAGCTGGCCATGCCCACCCTGGCCATGCCCCCCACCCGATGCAGCCTTCAATGAAATTGAGATTCAAGGTGCTGGTGCTGACCTACAAAGCCCTACATGTCTTAGGACCGGGGTACTTGAGGGAGACCCTGCTGCCAATAATGGCTTCCCAATGTCCCGTGCGCTCTCACAGAGAGGGCCTCCTTGGGGTGCCGTCGGCCAGACAGTGTCGGCTGGCGACCCCCAGGGGTAGGGCCTTCTCTGTGGGAGCGCCCACCCTATGGAACCAGCTGCCCCTGGAGCTTTGGGTGGCTCCTGACCTCCGGTCTTTCCGGCGGGACCTGAAAACATGGTTGTTCCAACTCGCCGACCTGTACTGAGGAGGGGGATGGGGTTTTAATGAATTGTGCTATTTTTAATTTGGATTATTGGGTTTCATGTTTAATCTCTTTTTAAATTGTATAGTATTTATATTGTTTTTATGATTTTATGCACGCCTTGAGTCCCTCGGGAGATGGGGCAGCATAGAAATCCAATAAATGAATGAATGAATGAGTTTGACACCCCTGGCTTAGACAAACTGCATTAAGGAAAACATATTAATCTTTAAATATTGGTCTAACCTTTATCATACCTAATTTGCTGGGATTATCTACCAGTTCCCTCCCTCAAGATAATAATCTCCTCCTGGCATGGTTTACCCACTCTTTTCTTCTTTTGTGGTGGAGGAAGGAGAAATGTCAATCAAAACAAACCCTAAGTCTTTTTAAGACTCAGGTACTTGCTGACAAAAAGCTATCAACCTCTTCTCAATTTTAGTACAATTGAAGTAAATTCATGGAGATTGGCATCCCAAATAATAATAATAGAAACCCTACCTGACACAACATGTTTGGCCAAGAAAACTTTCCACCATAATTAGCATTTTCTTGGTTTGAAGGTGGAGCTACCATGCAGTGCAACTTCATCACTGAAGGCACAAACAGTATAAATGACTCAGGATGTTCCTTGAAATAACAACTTCTGCTCTGCACACCTGTAGTAGAAGGACTCATGAGCCAAGACTGCTCCACTGCACATTTGTAGTTCTGCAACATGCTGGTATGCTACAATTCTATTTGGCTTGGCTTCCAAGAACTCTCAGTGAGACAGAGGCTTTTCATGTGCTCACTAATGGCACTTGAGAATATTTTAATTAAAGTTAGTGCAGAAGACTTACATCTGCCTAAGTTGCTAATTGGGTTTGTTTTCTGAAACAGGGGGAGCCAGAGCCTGCTTTTGGAAATTTCAGGGGGATTATCTGGAAACAGGAGTTGCAGCTTTGTAATTTTCTCCTCTTTTTCTTTCTGAATGTATTTCCATACTATCGGGGTATTATGCAGTTCATGTTGGACACGCAAACAAAATATAACTAGATTTCTGATGCTTACTGCTCCTACACTTAAAAAAAATTATTAAAACCCTGTACTCCAATGAGTTGCACTGAGGCAGAATGTTTATGTATTTATTTCAACTTTGTAGGGATAGAAAGAATCCAAAGCTCAATTCTCCAAATATGTACTACAAATAGTATTTTTTTACTTCCTTCAATGAAGAGTGGATTTAGGAATATGAAGGTACACCTATCCTTTCTGTTGATGCTGCTTTCCATGAATAAAGTCTGGGGTGATGAACACTTTTATCCTGAACGACATCAGAAACAACCAAGTGCACCAGTCAAGGGGCCCCCTTTTCTGCCTTTCAACGTAAAAAATCCTGGTAAGTGACATTTAATTCTTAAAGTGAATTTGTTAAGAATGTTGGTGGTAAGTGTCAATCAAGATACTTGCTATTCCATAAGTGTTGTTTTGTAAGACAAAAGATATCGGTTTTGTAAAAGGTAAACTACACTTGTTCTTTTTAAGATACTTACCTCAATTATCACTATAAAATTGAATATAGAGGAATAACTGCAGGGAAATAACATATAGGACATTTAACTGTTTGAATGCCCTGTCTATAAACTTTTCAGGACCATGCATAGAAAACTAGGTTGTTAAGCAAACCACTTCGATACACTATTTTTCCATGAGAAAAATTTCAATTTCAATTATAAGTAACTGTTCACTATTGATTAGACTTCCACCCACCTTTATTACTTTATAAGTAACTCTTTTAAGGCAGTGAACATACCTAATATTCCTTCCTCCTCCCCATTTTTCCACAACAACCCTATGAGGTCGACTGAGCCTAGAGAGAGAAATTGGCCCAAAAACACCTAGCCAGCTTTCATGCCTAAAGAAGAACTAGAACTCCCAGTATGATGGTTTCTAGGCCAGCAGCTTTACCACTACACAAAACTGGCTTTTTGGTTTTATGATCAGATGTTCAACTGATGCACTGATGAAGGACTGAAAGCAACATAGAATGTATTCTAAGGCATTCTAATTGTGATTTTAAAACACAAAATACATTTGCGGTCTAATGTCCCAAAAGCTCAGGGCACAACAGGGTAAATGCAAACGGAAAACATTTTTTCACTTCCTTTCTTTCTCAAAACATAATGATTACAATATAAAAGATGTACTAATAGCAAAAGGTGCATGAAAATACTATCAGTAGGACCTATCACTAAAACTGAGCTGTGAGATTTGTCACAATGGATTTGTTATCCATCCCATTTCAAAAGAATAGCCAACAATGAAATGGAAAATAAGATAATTTTCTTAGCATAAGACTAAGGTTTTAAGCAAAAATTCAAAATATGTATTTTCTCCTCTGTAAGACATTGACAGCTACAGAATATCTAATCTGACCACCAAGTGGTCAACCTTGTAGAAAACCAATAGGCAGCTTGTGGAACTTCAAAGGATGGTGAATTGCAAGTCTCTGGATTTAATGGAAACTGAAGGTCAACAATATTCGGCAAGCTACCATACAGACTTCTCTATTGTCCTGTCCTGCCATTCATGCATGGATTTAGCTTTCCATTAATTTAGGTAATACTATTTAGGAAGTGAGTTTACAAAGGAATCCAAGAGGATTTATTTTGAATGCAAAATCCAAGCACTTCATTCAGTTCAATGGAAATATAATTCCGTTAATTAGAAGTAATGGTGATGCTGAAACTTTACATTTCACCATAGTAACAGGAATATCAGGCATGAAATCCTTCTTTTTTTTCTCAAAAAGTTCCAACTTCAGGTTTTATCATATGGTCTAACTTTGATGCAGAAATTCATTTCTTAGATGGATTTTGAAATGATAACATATGCTTCAAATTTAAGCCATGTATTATTAATTTATGAAAGCTATATTTTTCTTTTTTATATATATTCCATTTTTGTTTTTAAGGTTTTGTTAACAATCAGGGTAGGAAGAAGTTGCATAAATCAAATAAATAGTTCCATCATCACAACCATTACCACCACCACAGGTGGGGTAATTGTAGCTGTCTGGTACATCCCTTACAATTTTTATCCTTTGTTGCCATTATACCATGTTAACTGAGGGCACTAAGAATTGTAGTGTCTAGAGCAGGGGTGGGCAAACTTTGTGACTCGAGGGCCACAATGGGTTCTTAAACTGGACCGGAGGGCCGGAACAAAAGCATGGATGGAGTGTTTGTGTGAACTAATATAAATTCAATGTTAGATTACTTCACGTAGCCTTCTGGGAGAGCAAGAGAACCCTCCGCTCTTTCGCTCAAGAGGGGATAGAACAGCCGAACGGGCCGGATCTGGCCCCCGGGCCATAGTTTGCCCACGGCTGGTCTAGAGGATGCTAGATAATATGGCAGACTTACAAGAAAGAAGCTATTCTGAAATACCTAGTAGTGAAATTACAGAACACCAGGTATCTAAAAAGATTTTTTAATTAGGCAATAATTATAATAATACAGGCAATTCTCAGATTTCTTTGTAGGATGCTATGAAGATTTTTGTTCAGATTCTTAAACTGAAATTCCATGCTGACTCTTCCATACTTTTGCCATTTTAAGGGAATTAAAGCTTAAAACAAAATGTTAAGGTTTAAACATATGGATTTCTAATGTGGTTAGGCAGGAGTCTACTTTGAAAGTATGAAGGTTGAGAAAGTGATGGACAACCCTTGGGCTGAAAACCATGCCTTATTTGATTTAATAACTGCTGTCCCCAATGGCAGGGGGAAATGAGAACACATTACACCAGAATACTGGCTAAGGAATTCTGAGAGTTGAAGTCCACCCATCTTAACATCGCCAAGTTTGAAAAACATGAACTACATCATGATGAGGAGAGCGAGAATCTCCCATTGGAGCTCCTCTGAGCATAGCACCAATCTCAAGGAAGCCTTAATTTCTCAAATGGGGAGGAGCCAACAGTGACTCCTCCCACAGAGGTGTGTTTTTCCCCTGCTGGCAAAGATTTGCTCCTGTCTGCTAGAGACAGCAGAACTTGATCTAGTGAGCTTAAGTTAAAGGAGCACAAATTTTAGTTTAATATTATTTGGGATGCTTCTAACACAGATACTCCGTTCCTTTTTAAAGGAAGTAGCGGCTTTTAATGCCCAAGCATCCAATATTATATTAATACAAGCTATGTGAACAGGGCTAATACTCAGGAATTGGTTGCATCCTGAAACAACATTCCCAGTAATGTAATGTAAGTAATGTTAAAATCAGTTTTCAAGTTCTAAATCAGGGGTATTCAACCTTGGCAACTTTAAGATTGTGGATTTCAATTCTCAGAATTTCCCAGCATGACTGGCTAGGGAATTCTGGGAATTGAAGTCCACAGGTTTTAAAGCTGCCAAGATTAGTTAACCCTGTTCTAGATGCTAGGTTTCCTACTCAGCTTAATGACTTTTAAGTATTTGTGGATATGCTAAATTTGGATACAGAATTTTTTTTAATGTTCAATGAACTATTGGCAGCCAGATTGTAATGTTCATAGATTCATGGGATTTTTTGTGCAGTTCCTAGAAAGAATTTTGACAAGGCATATTTAGATACAAATTAAAATAAGACCAAGTAGATTTACTAAATGTACAAAAAGGTAAACCTATCTCCTTAAAAACATGTAATACTAGCAAGAATGGATTAGCTCTTCCCGATGCCCAACTGACAAAGATGTGAAAAATGTGTATGTGGCTTTGCTATTTTGTAGTAAGCTCGAAGATTTATCAAGAGAATACATCTTAGTCATGGTAAGGCTATGCTCTTCCCAACATAAATAATGAAGGAATTACACAAACAACCCCTTAAGATCTACAAACTTTTACAACATAAATCATTTCACTTACTTGGTTTATTATTGATGTTCCCTTATGTTAGGTTTGCCAAACATGATTTCAATATTCTGGAGTAGTCTCCGGCAAAACATTTGCTCAAAACTTTCCATGGTATCCAAACAGATGCCTTCACTAACTACTAAAAAGTTCTTTTAGTAGTTCTTTTAGTAGTTCTTTTCTTTTAGAAAAGTTCTTTCTGTTAACATTTGGAATTGTGCACTGGCAAAACATAGTTTCATACCTAACCTAAAACTTTCCACGTCTGTTAAGATGACAACTTCCAGAATTCTAGTGACTATGAATTTTGGGTAGAGTTATCCAATAACATAGAAGGCATCTGGTTGGGAAAGCTGGTTTAAATTATGAAAAAAAATTAATCTTGAGATCAAATCTAATTAATACACACACACACACACACAACCTTGATACATACATACATGCATACATACATACATATACATGTATGTACACTGATTAAGTCTGCATTTCTGTCCACAGATTCTGTATTTCTCTGCAGAGAAGACACATTTCTTTTCTCCCCTCTGGTTTATACATGGTTGCATGGCTCCCTCTACTGGTTTAAAAATACAAAAAAACCCTGCATTAACATTAGAAGCTTAAACATAAACATATCCTTTTCCAAAACCACATAAGAGTAGTCCATTCTGAATTTTCTTCTGTCTTTTAAATCATAGAATAAATTACTTTTCAGGGGCTGCATTAAAACACAAGGATCATCTTTTTTTTTTAATTACATTTATATGCCGCCCTTCTCCGAAGACTCAGGGCTTACAATTTTGGGATACAACCCAGTGTGCTCAGCAATAGCCTTCATTCCATTGTATATGCCTGCTTATTACTAAGCGGCATTTTTACAAGGTCAGCTAATTGCCCCCAACCATCTTGGGTCCTCAATTTACCTACCCCGAGAGGATGGAAGGCTGAGTCAACCTTGAGCCTGGTGGGATTCGAGCCTACAGCAGTTGTAGGCAGCTGGAACTTAAGTGCAGGCAATTAACAGCCTGAGCCACCCAAGGCCAACTTCAACTCACTGAATACCACTTTCAGGAAAGGTGACCTATGATTTTGGGTCACTTATTCTCTCTATCGGCCCAGCCCATCTCACAGGGTTCTTGTCGGAAAAATAGGACAAGGGACGTAGAGAACATTACATCCACAACCTGATTGAATATGCATCTAATAAACAAACAAACAAACAAATAAAATAATATGTACACTTATACTTTCAACTGAGTTACCAGTGAATTTGAACAAGACTGCTCTCTTGGAATTGGCCTTGCCCTTCAGCAGGATGTTCCTATTGCTGGAGAAGAAAGGATGGTGGATTGGATCTCAGAAATTCTTGGTCAACCAACACATTAACCAGTCTGTCCCTGTCCTTATTCTGGCTGAACCACACCTCCTTCCTTTCTTCCTGGTGGAAATATCATGGTGGACCAGGTACAGCTAGTCCTCGAGTTATGACTGTAAAGGAGCCTGCCCATCACAGTCGCAACTTGCGATGGTCAATTTTATGATCTTTGTATGGCAGTCTTTATGTGAATCACCACGGGCATTAAGCAAATCAACAGTTCACTAGGGGTGCGATTATTGCTGAAAGCCAGAAGTAAATAAATTTAATAAATAAAGGCCAGTTTTGGGCAAAACCATCGTTAAAATTTGGTCATGTGATAGCAGGATGCTGCAAACAGCCGTAAATGTGGCCTGATTGGCAGGTGTCTGAAGTATAGTCACATCACTGCACAGGAGGGTGACTATCAGATTTTTGAATCCAGATTGTAAGTACCCCCCCAGGTAGGTTTGTGAAATTCAAACAATTGCTAGGTGACCAGTCATAATTTGAGGACTACCTATGTGGGAATGAAGATAATCTTTTCATATCAGGTTCCATCCGTTAAATAAATCAATCACATCAGGTAATTAAGTCTCCTGAGACATTGCTACACTTATTTGTTGTGCCAACCCAGGCTTCCTATGATTTAACTTCTTCAATTAAAGAGATCACAATCATTCACACAATCAAGGCGCTTGTGAAACCTGCCTTCCTTCTCTGTATCAGAAAAATGTAGACAAGTTTAAAAGAAACAGAGATTCAGGCTCTTACACTTTCTCTGCTTCAATGAATTGGACTCCAAGCGTCTCAAGTGCAAAAAAAACCCAAAAGAAAAGAAGTGCTCATCAAGCATCTAAGGAACACAACATCTGTGGCCGACAAATGCTTTACCAACAGATCTGTGTTGTTTTATCACAAAGATGAACTTTACTGTGGTGATTTTATTTCCTATGAGAAAATACTGCAGGCTCCAAAATACAAGTAGTCCATTAAAATCATGAACAGGGAGCAACCCGCAGCCTTTGCCATATCTAAACATTTTGAAATTTCATGCACATTGAAGCCAATGAACTGCTTTCAGTTTATTTTCATGGAATCGTCATTAAACCTTCACTATTTAGCTTTTTTTTTTTTTTGCTATTAGTGCAACTGCGCTTTTGTTTCCTAAGGTCAAAAATTATTCAAGTTTCCTTCCTTCCTTCCTTCCTTCCTTCCTTCCTTCCTTCCTTCCTTCCTTCCTTCCCGCCCTCCCTCACCAAATTACTCAAAATGAAATGTAAATAAACTTCCATGATGTTATAAGAAATGACTGTAACTGAACTGTGTCTTAAGTGGGATAGGTTTTTTTTAATAGACATTGTTAAAAATGTGTAAAAAGTTTGAAGTCAGCAAAATGAGGACCCATATTGTTGGGGCCAATATGTTGACTCTGTAAACCGCTTTAGAGAGGGCTATAAAGCACTGTGAAACGGTATATAATGTCTAAGTGCTGTTGCTACTTGCCCTCCTGAATCATTTAATTCCTACAGGATGTTCACTGTCTTAATGTTGGTTTAGTTTCACAGGCAAGGGGAGACCAAGGCCCACAAGGCCCAGCAGGCCCCCCTGGCCCCAGAGGCTTCCCAGGACCTCCAGGAGAACCAGGAAAATCAAGCTATGGCAGGCAAGGGCCTCCAGGACCTCCAGGACCTCCAGGATTTTCAGCGGCGGGAAAGCCAGGAACCGCAGGATTTCCAGGAAGACCGGGAGACAAAGGATTCCCTGGTGAAAAAGGAAGCATGGGGCCTGCTGGTCTTCCGGGGCCAAAAGGTCCCCCTGGAGCTCCTGGTCCTGTGGGAATTTCTATGGTGGGGAAGCAAGGACTCCCAGGACCCCAAGGACTAAGAGGCATCCCTGGGGAAAAAGGTGTTCCAGGCCCTCCTGGTATTAAAGGGCAAAGGGGAGAAAACGGGCACGGGGTTCCAGGTCGCCCAGGGGAGAAAGGCCTGCCAGGGCCACAGGGGCCTCCAGGACAAGCAGGGATAGGAAGGCCTGGGGAAAGGGGGTTTCCAGGGCAACCAGGTGTTAAAGGGGACAAGGGTTTACCCGGCTTACCAGGCCCAGTTGGACTTCCAGGTCCCCAAGGCTCTCCCGGGAAACCTGGAATGCCTGGAAAAGGACTCCCTGGCTCAAGTGGGTCACCTGGCCTCCCAGGAACCCCTGGAGCAAAAGGACCTCCAGGTCCTCCGGGCTCAACTGGGCCCTCTGGTCTCCCGGGGTTTGGAAAGCCAGGATTGCCGGGGATGAAGGGAAACAGGGGGCCTGAAGGACTCCCTGGCAGTCCAGGAACTAAGGGAGAACAAGGCCCAGCTGGTATTCCTGGAAGGCCTGGACCAATCGGGCCACCTGGGGAAACAGGCCCTCGAGGGCTAAGAGGGACCACTGGTGGCAGCGGCAGACCTGGGCTCAAAGGGGAAAGAGGCCCAACTGGTCCATCAGGATTCCCAGGGATAAAGGGAGAAAGAGGCTTGCCAGGATTGGAAGGCAAATCAGGGAAGCCAGGGTTTCCTGGATCCAAAGGCCATCCAGGGGTGGCAGGATCTAAAGGAGATCTAGGCCCCACTGGGCCAGCTGGTTTACCTGGACCAATGGGCTCACCAGGACCCAAAGGTGCAGCAGGAATCAGTGGTGGGCCAGGCTCTACAGGATCACCTGGTATACCTGGTATAAAGGGACCAGTTGGTCCTCCAGGAATTCCAGGACTCCCTGGTGGCAAAGGGGACCCAGGTGCACCGGGATTACCAGGTCCAGCTGGAATTTCCTCGAAAGGCACAGATGGACCTATGGGACCACCTGGACCACCAGGTTCCAAAGGCCATCCTGGAGAGCCTGGATTGCCAGGCCCTCCAGGTCCACCTGGTCTTCCAGGGCAAGACCTGACAGGAGTGCCAGTTATAAAATCTGGTGCAATTCAAGGTCTCACTGGCAGGCCGGTGTCCGCTTTCACTACCATTCTCTCCAAAGCTTATCCTGCATCTGCTACTCCTATCCGATTTGACATAATTTTGTACAACAAGCAACAACACTATGACCCCAGATCAGGCATCTTCACCTGCAGGATACCCGGACTGTACTACTTCGCTTATCATGTCCATGTCAAAGGCACACATGTTTGGGTTGGCCTGTACAAGAACGGCTCACCCATCATGTACACATTTGATGAGTACAAGAAAGGATACCTTGATCAGGCTTCTGGAAGTGCTGTTGTTGATCTCATGGAAAATGATCAAGTCTGGTTACAGCTGCCCAACAATGACACAAATGGCCTTTACTCTTCAGAGTATGTCCATTCCTCCTTCTCAGGTTTCTTATTTGCACAAATGTAATACTTAGCATAACAGAAAAATTCATCCAGGTATATGTGTATGTACTTCTACATATATAATGGAATTAACAAAATTACACCAGCATACAACATTACATTTCTAAAGTTCATAATGCATATGATTTTTTTTTAAAGAAATTATTCACAAGGTACAATCATACTGTATGGAAACACTGAGACATGCATTTTACTGGCCCACATACTGAAAAACTAATTAAGATTATTTCTACCACGATTATTCCCCCCAAAAGGGCACCACTATCAAAACCTCTTTTCATAGATGTGTAGGTGGTAATGCCACCAAAACAAACAAATGTGCATAGCTTTAAAAAACAGAATCAGAAAAGGCAAGAAGTGCAATATGTTGTGTTAATTCTATAACTCTCAACATTTTCAATGAAATATTTGCATCACAAAATGAATCCATTTGGTTCCATGGTACCCCAGGTGAGCATCTAAAGTGGTAATCATATCCAAATGTGCAGGTACTAGTAATGGCTGATCATGAGTACTGTAGGTATATTTAATGCTAAATTGACAGTATTATAATCCTCATAAAATATTTCAGTATTACCCTTTACAGAATGTCTGTTTACATACAACATTCAGAGAACGATACAACTACAGCTAAGATAATGTTTAAAATGTTAAACCTTATGGAGTGTGAATAGTTATTAATAACTAAATGTACCACTGTGCGGTCTACATTTCATCCCATGGCAACATCTTGATTCCAAACCATTTGTATGAAAACAATATAAATGGCTTGTACTGTGTTCTAAATCCAGCATTTTACAGTTTGTTCTAAAAACTTCTAGTTGTATCTGTCCATTTTGATTTTAAAAAATTATAAATAAAAAATGAAACATTTCTTTCAATTTCTCTGATCATTTAGTGAATTTAGTGAAAAGATAGCAATAGAAATAATTGCTATCTATCTAATTTCTATCAAAATAGAATTTAATTTCTTTCAAAAGGTATCAATAAAAATAATTCTGTCAATTTTTTTTACTGCATTGTGGTGTTTACATTATCCTGGGAATTTCTGAATACAGGTTTTAACAGGTTGAACATATACATTTAGATACAGAAGAGTTCAATCTTGTGCTGGATTCCTGTTATGTCAAGGAAAGGTAGGAGATGGATGTTTACAAAAGCAGGGAAAAAGTGAAAATGTTGAACAATTTGATGCTGCAAATTTTTCATGTGGCTCATCCCCTAAAGCCCGCAAAAACATTTCTTTTTCTCTACGTAACACATAAACCATTTTTTTTAAAATTCACATTTATATGCCGCCCTTCTCCGGAGACTCAGGGCAGCTTACAATCTTTGGAGCACAACCCAATGTGCTCAGCAATAGCCTTCATTCTATTGTCTATGCCTGCTTATTACTAGGGCTTTTGCCCCCGGCATTTTTACAAAGTCAGCTTATTGCCCCCAACAATCTTGGGTCCTCAATTTACCTACCCCAAGAGGATGGAAGGCTGAGTCAACCTTGAGCCTGGTGGGATTCGAGCCTGTACTAATTGCAGGCAGCTGGAAGTAAGTGCTAGGCATTTAACACCCTGCACCACCAAGGCTCTTCCAGTATTAGCCTTGCAAAGTAGTCCAGATAAGGACCATGAGTACTAACTAGCTCCATTTTTATTGTAAGAATACATTAACAGAATCTTGCAATCTGAAAGTATCCTTCCTTTCATTCATGTTTACATTTTCTCCAAGACTAGGGAAGGTCCTTTCTGAGATGCTTTCATCACCTTTTCTTTTTCAGCCTCAAGATTCTCTTATCAGACCATTGTCTAGCTAGTCCAAGGGTCTTCAAACTTGGCAAGTATAAGACTAGTGGACTTCAACTCCCAGAATTCCTGAGTTAACATGACTGGAGGAGGAATTCTGGAGTTGAAGTCCACAAGTCTTAAAGCTGTCAAGTTTGAAGACCCCTGGTCTAGGCTGTAGCTCTGCCTCCTGTCTCCCATTCCCACAAACCCAGTTCTTTGCAGATGTAGGAAGGTTTGAGTAGTTTCATATTCTAGGCACCCACAGAACTCATCTTATTTATGTCTGACTTCCCCTCTAAGGGCCCCCTCCCACAGGATAAGCCAGAAACTGCTCCTCTATTAGCTACAAGTGGCTTGCCCTGTCAGTGTTGGTGGGGATGGGGTTTTGGAGGTTCTTTAGTTGGGCTTACTGTTACCTTACGTGGCAGTTCCTTGACTGGGGTATTGTTTGCTGCTCGATTGCTATAATTCCAATTCAGTCCACATCAATGTATTTTAATTGTGAAAATGCTCGCCCATTATGAAGGGCCAGTTACGTTTTGACAGATACATGAAAAGCACCTTCAACAAAGAAACAGCCCTTGAAAGACAGGGAAACCACTCACCTTTAAAAGCTGACGTTTTATAATTATACTGTATGGCACCAACCATATCCTTCCAGAAGTCATATTTTCTCCTAGGGCTGTGCTGCAAGCATAAAGAAACCCCATTGCCTTTTTCATTGTAAGCAGTTTTTCTAGCAAGCAGTGAGAAAATAAGGTAAGACAACCACAAGCACAGTCTGAAATACAATGCAGGGTTCCCTCATTCAGGATTCCAGCCAATTCCCTTTTTTATTTATTCCATCACCCTGTTTCTGCTCTTCATCCCTTCCCCCAACCAACTGAACATGCGCGGTTATCAACAACATGTTTGAGAATGCCTCCCTTTGAACACACATTTAAAAAATGACTTTGCTAATTAATATGTAGGACTGGATTCACTCATGTGATGCAATTATGTGATTATGCCCTTTCATTATTGCATTATTGGCTTGATTTTTTTTTTACTCTTCTCTTCCTCTTGAACTACCAATTCCTTGCATGAAAAAGTCATTTTAATATTTAAAAACACAAAAGCAAAAACACTATTCCCATCACAGGAAGGGAATATCTTATGTAAAACTGATTCCTCACAGGCAACACTACAGTATATAAATGATGGCTGCTGATCGTTACAACAAATCGTATCTGCTTACAGATAGTTGTTTTGGGAATTACTCTTCTTAATGATGCCTAACATGAACATAAAAGCCTTGCTTTTCATGCGGGTCTCTGAATGAAGCAACATGGGCCCACTGGCCCCAAAAGAATATGGAAGCCAATATAAACAAGGAATGAGTTTAATACATTTTAAGACTTGATCAAAAAAATAAAATCATTTCATTTTTTTAATTACATTTAATTACATTTATATGCCGCCCTTCTCCGAAGACTCAGGGCGGCTTACAATTTTGGGGATACAACCCAGTGTGCTCAGCAATAGCCTTCATTCCATTGTATATGCCTGCTTATTACTAAGCGGCATTTTTACAAAGTCAGCTTATTGCCCCCAACAATCTTGGGTCCTCAATTTACCTACCCCGAGAGGATGGAAGGCTGAGTCAACCTTGAGCCTGGTGGGATTCGAGCCTACAGTAATTGTAGACAGCTGGATCTTAAGAGCAGGCATTTAACAGCCTGAGCCACCAAAGCTCTTCATGCTTGCTTGCTTGCCATAGGACATGCTTCCCCTTATCGGACCTACATTTTTATCCATCTTTTCAGGTTTTATACAAAAGGAGGGGGGGGGAGAGGAGGAGGGGCAGGGGGAGGAGGAAGAAGAATACATCTGAAGCAATAATGACAAGTTAGTAGAACATATACAGTAATAAACACACTAAAAAAAGTATTTGCCTGCTTGTCCATAAAGCTTCATAACAGGAGATTCATTAGGGCTGAACACAGAAATGACGACTTTGTTTCAGGGATAAGCCAATAAACAGAATCAGTACCCTATTTATAGGTAGGGCTGCCTGAAACGGAAACAGAGACAAGCGTGGACACTATTTACTTCCCTAAGAAAAGAAATGAATTCTTTCAAAATTATGTAGATATGTGATTCAGTTCTAGCTAATTACTGTGACTCACTGCCGTAAAGCAAGGATAAAGAATTTGGTCCCTGAAAAAAATGTTCAAGCTTCATGTAACATGTGAGGAGTAGGAGGAGCAGAAGCAGGAGGAATGTTAATTGAAAGATATCTCCCATGAGCTCCAAACCTGATTAGTACTTACTTTGTCTAAACCATCCACAATCCGTCCACAAAGAAGTGACCCAGGCAGATCAAAGTAATTGTCATAGACATAATATTTAGCTGCAAAGACAAGAAATTGAATGCTGTATTAGATACCTGGTGGACAAATCAACATTCTTGTGAGAATGAATTATTATTTACTATAACAATATTGATATCTGCAAAATTTCCCTTTGTATCACAAGTAGGATATTGCTCGATACATCAAAATGTTGGTGAATCATACAATGCCTTCCAATATCACTGTAGGAAATCAAAACTTATATATGACTTCTGGGATGTGTTATCTATTTCTAGGAGATTAAGTGAAGGAAAAGTCTGGAAACACTGTTTTTTAGTGATGGAACTAGACTTCTGGAATAAACTCCTATTAAAGATTTGTCAGTCTCCCACAATGTCTGCTTCCAAAACTATTCCCCTCTTTTTTTTAAGAAAGAAAAAAAACCCTCACAATTTTTATCCATCTCAGGTTCTCCCACTCATCAGATCATTTCGGACTATGTACAGAGCAAACTTCAGCCTGACTTCTTCATCAGTTTTGAGAATAAGATTTCAGACTCTTACTTATATATTGTGAAGTTTCAATAAATCTTCATAAAAAGAAAACTCCGTTTTAATATTGTGACACATTAATTATAGGAAAAACCTGTATTATATTTGTGGGGTCCTTGGTGCTCTCTGACTTTGTTCTTTTCTTGAAGACCTTTCATTACCAAACTAAGTAACATCATCAGTGCTAGTAAAGAGTGGGGTTTGCTCTTATTTTGCATACTAGTGGTTTGCCCTGTCAATGTTGGTCATAATGGTCTTGGTGGTTTCTTGACTACATTGTTGTTTACTGTTAGCTTGTTTGGTAGCTCCTTGATTGGGGTTTTGTCTGCTTCTAGATTGTTGGTCTAACGTATAATTCCAACTAGAGAAAATATACAAAACCATCAACATCTTCAAAGGAATAAAACTAGGGAAAAAGAAAACAACATGGTAACCTTCCTGGCACTGGCAGCAAATTCGAAACACAAGTCTATTGTAAAACCACCCATACCAACCAGTGCTCCACTATCAAAGTAATAACCCAACCTCCCACAAAATAAGCTGTGCAAGAACTTATATGAACTCAAACATATTTCAGCAACCTTGAACATCAGAAAAGGAAACAGGTCATCTATACATCTTCCAACAAAATGGATATCCACGCAACTTCATCAAAAAGTGACTGACCAATATAGCACTATCAACTCAAGTTGTGAAAAAAATAATGCTGCCCTACATCAAAAATCTCAGAAACCATCAACAGACTATTACAAGTACATTGTCTGACCGTACAACATGAATAAACTAAAGCCTCCAAAACATCCTAAGTAAACCAAAATACCCCCATCCCAAGAAGAAAAAACAGACTAATCTACTACTTACAGTGTAAGGACTGAAAAAGCCACTATGTAGGGCAAATAGATAAGAAAACGGGCAGAGCACATCTATGAACACTAACGAACATCAGAAGCCATGATGAAAACTCCTTAATTCCACAACACATAGATAGACTTAACTATAGTTTTAATTGGGACACTGTGAGCATCCTAGATCAGGGGTCTGCAACTTTCAACACTCAAAGAGCCATTTGGATCAGTTTCCCACAGAAAAGAAAACACAGGGAACAAATAATTTAACAACCGGTGTGACTGTGTGGGTGTGGCCAACTCGACGTCACTCACTCCCACCCAGTCACATGACACCTCCCCAGCCACACCTCCTCAGCTGGTCTCTCTCTCTCTCTCATTTTCTTTCTCTCTTTCTCTTTTTCTTTGTATCTCTCTCTCTCTCTCTGTCACTGTCTCTCTTTCTCTCTTTCTCCCTTCCTCTCTTTTCTTTCTTTTTCTTTCTCTCTCTCTCCCTCCCTCCGTCTCCCCCCACACCCAGAAAACCCCACACCCAGAAAATAACTGTAAGGAAATTCAGCCACGTTGTCTCTGTCTCTGTCAAGATACAAAAATAAACCTTGTATTGCAAAAAGAATGACTGTCAGGCTGTTACATCACAGCGCCACAAGGTTGCTGCCTTAGATCGCTGAATGCACTTCAGAGAAGCATCATCTCAAGCAGCAGCACACTCACACAGACACGCATATGCATCCTACAACTTGGTCCAAAGTGGCCGGAAAATATAGTCCTTGGGCGCCCCTGAAGATGCTTGGCAGGTAAAGTACGGGACCACAACCCCCATCACCAAGGCAGCATCCACTGAATCCTTGCAAAACTGTGCAAAGGTGGAGAGAGGGGAGTAGACACAGCCGAATCAAGCTGAATCTGTCTCTTTCTCTCTCTCTCACTGTCCGACTGCAGCAGGAAACGGCGGATGGCTACTTCCGGCTTTGGTTGAAGCTGGACGTGTGACCTACTCTCTGCCCTGAGACAATGGCCTGCCCCGTGGCCAATGCTGTTGCTTTGCCAGGGGCAAGTGGGCCAGAGTCGCATTGTGGCTCTACGTCATAATGGGCTCCAGGAGGAGAAGGGGACCCTGTCTCCCCCATTGTGAAGTGTACTAACTTTCATGATGCTGCACGAGGCACAGCGAGAGCAGCAGGAAGGCCATGGAGGTGGCAACAGCAGAAGCGTCGGAAGTCACAGCAGAGGGCTGAAAGAGCCACTTGTGGCTCCAGAGCTACAGGTTGCCAACACCTGTCCTAGACCAAGCAAAGCCCCCAATCACTAGAGAATTCCTGGAAACCTGGAACTGAGACAAATCAGCCATCAACAGGCACATAAACAATATCTATATGAGGCAATTTAAAGTGAGGCAATCAAAAACCAAAAAGGAAGCAAGAAGTCCAAAACACCACCTCACCTGCCGTGAAGACTCAGATGAACAAAGAATTATATCAAGATTAACATTAAACCAATAATCAAGAAGCAAACAATATCCTGATCAAGGAACTGCCAAACAAGCTAACAATAGCCCAGTTAAGAACCACCAAGACCACTCCTGACAGGGCAAGTCACTAGCAAACTTTACTCTTCATCAGCACTATGATGTTACCTAGTTTGGTAATGAAATGTCTACAAGAAAACTATCAAGCTAGTAGAGCACCAGGAATGCCACAAATACAACACTATAGCATCAACCTCTTTTATAGGCCATGTCCATGTAATACCTGAACGAGAAACCATTCCACTCATTGTCTTAAAGTGTTTCCACTCCCTCCTTCCATACTTCTCCAAGATCTCTCCAGAGGTCATACATTTTGTGCCATGACTTGCCCTGTTTGAGGGAAGAATCAGATATGTTATTATCTTATATGTTCTTTTATTTTTTTTCTTTCAGCATTATAATGTAAATGCTAAAAAAGATCATTTACAGATTAAAATTGACCACCTATAAAATAAATGAAACTAATTTGTAAAAGTATGTCTCTTATTTACATATACCAATTATTGTGTCCCTCTCACACCAAACATTTTCGTCATAGAAACACATGCACCTTCCCTCCTTCCAGTAGCACTAGCAGAGAGGAGGAAAGCAAGATATGGATTAATAAAAGGTAGTTGGGCTGGGTAAGGAAGGGAAAAGCATGGGCTGGAGATAAGCTGACGGGAAGGTGGAACTGAATAGGCAAGGAAAGAAAAGTAAGAGGATTTATTTAAGAATTTTGAAAGATTTAACTTTATTAGGCAAAACAACCTTCTCAGGAAATGGCTGCTCTTTAAAAACATCAATGATCTTTAATAGTGATGTTTGCCATCATCCACAATTCATATCACCAGTAGTGGGATCCTACCTGTTCCACTACAGGTTCGGTGATTGTGGACACACCTAATGCACATGCACCTAATGAACGCACACAGCTTTCCACACACCGGCTGAGGCCTGCATCACCAATCAGCTGAGAGGATAAAGAAGAGAAAAGCGCAGGGGCAAGTGGGAAGACCAATCCTGCACTTCTCTTCTTTCTCCTCTCAGCTGATGTTTTCATCCTCTCAGCTGATCGTCAGAGGCTTTTTTTTACTACCGGTTCATCTGAACCAGTCCGAACCAATAGTATACCACCACTGCATATCACTCTTTGCTTTCCATGATACCTGCTATTATTTTGATAATTGCTTTGTCCACTTAGTGATAGCACTCCTGGTCCCAGCTGCTGTTGTAACCCAAGGACTGCCTCTATGTAAGTCGTTATTATTATGATCAGTTAAGTGGGAGTCAGGGCTTAAGGCCGCCTCCCCAACCTGGTGATCTCTAGATTGCTCAGAATTACAAAAACAATACTAGAATCATGACATGATTGATATGAAATAGAAATTCAAGTCTTGTAGCCTCAATATATAGCAGAGGAATGATATGATTGTACTTTGAAAACAGAACATTGTGAGAAAGTTAATAAGCTGTATAACATAAACTTTTAGCAAGGATTTAAATGTTACCTCAAAATGGTTCCATTATCTGCAAGTTTAAGAAAGTTCCCTTCTTCCAGGTCCAGCACCAAGCCCTTGCAGCTGTGTGAGTTCAGGTTCATCAGTGGAAGAGGAAAAAGAGGCACATTATGAGAAAGCTTCAAAATACACAGAGATGCTGTAAACTGTGTTACAGACTGTGGTCATAAATGCCACAGGGGCCATAGAGATAATCAGGGCACTTTAGTATTAGATGAGCTTAGCATAACTTGCACAATGTGGGAAAAGTGTAGGTTTCTAATCAATACAATCAAGAAACTGGATATTTTGGAAAATACATGAACAGGCCAAAGAAAATCTATGGCCTTTGACTTGTTGACAAAACCTTTTTGCAAGCCATCAAACTAGACCTCTGCCCAAACTGATGTATCCCTTCCAAGAAAGTCTGCTGTGTACCACTACTGTCATTGTCGTCATCATCATCATCAATTCACCTAAATTTTCTACAACTTGAGGTGGTGTATATAATGCTCCTACCTCCAATTTTCTCCACAAAAATTGGATTGGACTGAGAGAGAGTAGATGACCTAAAGTCACCAGCTGGCTTTCATGGTAAGAGAGGACTAAAAGCACACAAGTCTCCTGGTTGCTTCTCCAACACTTTAACCGCTAAATCCAACTAGGCGGAGAGTAAGATTAAAAATAAAGCATCAGAAAGAGAAAGAAAACAAGAAAAGGATGGTTGACTGGAATACCCTCCCATTCACTCTATTCCTATAACAACGCAGTGGAAAGGAAAGGTGCTCTCATTCAGCCTCGTTTAAAGGCTGCAGAGGAAAGCTTATTTATTTATTGCAAGGCAGGCAGAGAATGAAGGTGAAGAAAATCCCAGCTATTCAAAAGGATGGGATGAGAATCCATGCTCATTAGAAATCCATTGTACATGCTGAATTTTTAGTATAGCAAAATCAGAGAAACACCCAGGAAGTCAAGGTTGCCTGGAGAAAATAGGAAAGCAGGATATACCCAACAATATCATCCCCCTACAGATGCAATCCTATGTGTTCTTACTTGGAATAAATTATATCAAACTTAATTGGGTATACTTGCTTCTGAGAGACTGCTCAGTTAATAACTTTTAAATACAGGCCATCTCCTCTTCCAGAAGCAACTACAAAGGAAACTGAAAGTAATTAAGAAAAAAAATCACTGACCAGAAATCCCAGTTTTCAGACATCACATGCAGAAGTTCCTTATCATATCCTTTTTGTTTCACCATGTACTGAGCGAAGCTGTCATATATAAGCTACAAATTAAGAAAAGAAGTTTAATGCTGTGCAAAATTATATTGAGACACTGTTCAGGATCACATTCAGGACCTTATGAGCAACAGAAATAATGTTCTGTATGTAAAAAACATCAGCAATGTAGATGAGCTTTTAATGATCTGATTCTTAGCAACATATTCAGAAATGTCAGGATTCTACCCTCAGGGTGTTCTAATCCTAATGGCAGCTGAAATCAGTTCAGAGTTTAAAATGGAGTATTATATATACATAGCAAACTGGTTAAAATACATGAGCCAGGGCTCATTAAATAACCATGAACATAAATTTCATGTACAGTTATTTGTTTCTTTTGACAAACCCAGGTATGTGTACTGTATGTAAAACCAAACCCAACCTAGGACTTATTCTTGTGTAATGCATAAAATCCGATGACTGATTTAAGAATTATGCCATCATCTAAAAGAACGGTAGAAGTTGGATTACAGAAGTTCTATCTCTGAAAAGGGAATTCTCAGCATTATCTTTTCCAGAGTTTCTCTTTTAGGAAGTCATGAAAACTGAACAGCTAGAAAAATATATTAGTACTGGCATAAGGGCAGATTTTATTCTCTTTATTAGATTTTGGGTGTGATGAGTTTCTTGATATGGGCACACTTGAACTGCATATGGGTGATGGCGCTCTAACTTTCATTAGATCTCTGGAACCCCTGCCGCTCCTGCAATCCGCAGAAAAAGCTACACATCCTTAGCCTTATCTAAGAACAGAAGTGGGGTTGAACTTCTATTGCAGAGAGACACTTGAGCACTGCATGAAGAAAGATGTAGTTCAGCTTGTCTGGACTGATTTAACACTGCACTGATTTAACAAAAAGAGGAAGGAAGAGAGTGGCAAAAATACAAGTTTTCCATTTTACTGAATTAAAACTTATTTTCCAAAATTTTATACATAAAACATTGCCACACTTGCAGTGTGTCTGTAACTAATTGCATTAAATATCTTGCATTAAAAATCAAAACCTATTACCCTAACATAAATAAAAAGTTTAAAAAAAAACCAGAATATACAATTTGAAATCAAGGTACAGTAGTAACACTCAGAAACCAATTTGGAAACATTGGTAGAAGGCACAAACATTGGTGGAAGGCCAATGCTGTCTTGGGAGTAAACGTCATAAACTATAATGTAATTTCTGAGAGAACATAAATTTTGAAAGAGTACTATCAAAAGCCTACGCGTATCTATTCGCAACAACAAAAATCCCACCGGGTTTGGCAGGAGTTACTATTTGGTTAAAGTATATAGAAGCTTGTAATATAAATAGCACAATCTTAGGCATTCCGAAATTAAGCTCGTTGCTTTTTCATACGGGGCAGCTTAATTCCGGGCATAATATGCGTTTTCGACAGAATGCAGCCGGGGTGGGGGTGTCCCATCCCCAAATTATTGGGTCTCCTGGAAAGGCCGCTTTCAAGCCGGGTAAAAACTCTAGCGGCCCTTTCCGCTTCCTGAAATAACGCTAGTCGGTCCCCCTCCTCCGCTGCGGGCTTTACCGCAGCCGCTCAAAAAGACGTCAGAGCGCCGCTCGCAGCGGGCAGCGATACTCGCAGTGCAAACCTTGGGCTGGGCCACGCTCGCTAGAACCCTGGATCTCCTCCTCCTAACCCGGAGTAGCCACACAGTCAGTCAGCCCGAGGCTTCATCTGCGAAGCTTTGCCAACCAAGCGATCATCGTACGGGCTTTCCCCGGGGCTATTTCTCAATGGCATTGAGCGGGGTTGGGGGTTGCTGGGCTGTGGCGGCCATTCGAACAAGCCCAGCCGGAGCTAAATCCGGATGGACGGACGGACGGACGGACGGCCTGCCATCCAACTGCGCCACTCACCCGGGCGCTCTCCACCAGGTTGTAGCGACACAGCGTGTGATCCAGATCGAAGCCGATCACATCGCAATCGGCCAGCGAGAAGAACCGGGCCATGGCGACAGCGGTAGCGGCGGCGGGAACTAGGAAGCGCGCGGTTTCCTTCCCGCGTTCCGCGAGGAAACTGCAGCTCGGCTCTGCGTGTATAACTGGTGATGCGACGGCAGCGGCCGTTTCCAGCAGAGGCTGATCTCTCGTCTTGCTTTGCTTCACCTTTCCTTTCCTTGCCTCCAAGGCCTGGAAGCTAGAGAACCGGCGATGGCATTCAGAGCTAGAGTTGAGCTGATCGTATTACTTCCAACTAGCACGAACTCCGGGAGTTCTGGAAGAAAAAGTAGCTGAAACGCTGGTCAGAGTTTCATTTGGAAGCAGAACCTGATTTAAATGTTCATTGCTGGAGTAAACGGTGCATTGGGCGGGATGCATGGCCCTCTCGCATACCGGAGGATGAAGCAAATTTGCTTTGAAGACAAGTTTGACTTTTGAAAAAGCAGTTCGAGACTGTCACTTTTGCTCTGGTATTTGCATATTAACTGAACAGGCATCATCTAGATCTGTAGAATTTCAGAGCTTTTATTCTTCATGACAGACCTTTCAGATAAGCTATACCTCGTATCTTTCCACTTCAGAGTAGTTGAAAATTGGAACAAGACTCTTGAAGCTTAGCTTGTTCCTATCTGCCAGATTTACCCAAATAGGCCACTGGCGTCTTCTTGTTCGTATTCACAACCAAAATTCAGAAGTATACTATCATCCAACAGTAATAAAAATGAAGATGTACACTTAGAATGAACTTTTTCTTCTGATAGTTGACTTGCGTGTTCCGAGTAGAAGATTTAAATTTTAATTTTTTATTTACACATTTATAATGTGTAACTCAAAACATTTACTCATTTATTCATATGAATAAATGACTTACAATATATAAAATGCATTCATAATTCTACAACAGAACAGTTAACAGTAAACTAAACACCATTACCCCAAGTAAGATCTTATTGTCTAAATGCCCTCTGGAAAAGGATTGTCTGCCATATTTGCAGGATGGGACCACATAGACTTCAAGAAAACTATGCTTCAAGTTCAGAGAGGGGTCTGCTATTAAAAATATTGTTCTCTGGGTCCAGTCACAGTCTAATCTTTTGGGCACCCAGAATACTTTCTGCTAAATTATATAATGTAAATTTTCCTGCAGAAGATAACTTGAAGGTAACGTTGGCCACCAGGACCTTGAATGGGGCCAGAATCTATTGGTAAGCAGTGCAGCTGCTATAGAATTGATCTTGAGTTAACCAACTAATGTTGGCAGTCAGATGGGCAGCTGCATTTTGTGCCAAGTTGTCTTCAGTGTCAACTGTGTGTACAATGAAATTGACAGAAACATCCAACAAGTTGTGCTGCTTGCATTTGGAGACTGAAATGCTAAAATTGGAAATAGGAAACAGAAAAATGTACTTGGACCGTGTGGTCTAGGAAATAGAAATGAGATACAACAGCTTACTAGTTCCTGGTCAATTCAATTATTAGCAGTGTTTCATTGCCATCACAATTTTCAAACAACCAAAACAATGGCTATATACATGGGTATCACCAGGCAGAGCCCACAGAAATCTTAACTGATTTTAATGCCTGTAAAGACGTTAAAGATGGAAGCAGGATCAGAAAAATATTCCAAAAGATTTCCAGTCTAAGAAATAGGTTCCAACTTTAAATTGGTGTTCTAAAGGAACATCAGTGGACAGTAGTGACTGATTCAAAGCAGTTGAAAGAAGAATGATGAGAGTACTAAAATTATGTCCAGGAGAGATGTTAACTCCTTAGATAATCTAAGATACTTCAGAAGATATTTACAAGAACCTTTATTCTTGTAAATAGGGAATATCTTCTAAAGTATCTTAAATTTTCTAAGGAGTTAATGTGTTAAGAAGATGATAGATCAGCATTCTGATCATTATGAATTAAATGGCTACAGGAATTGATGGAATATCCATAGAAATATGGCAAGCAATGGAAGAAGAATCAGTAAAGCTAACCAAACTTCCAGTAAATCTGTAGAACAGTAGTGGCTAACTGTCTGGAAGAGCTTAGCCTATATATCAATTCAGAAAGAGAGAAAGAGATTTAGCAGATTGTTCAAGCTATCACATATTTTCCTTAATTTCACATAGCAACATAATGTTTAGGGTTCTCTAACAGATTAGGGCCCTACATGGAAAAAGAAATGGCAGAAGTGCCATTTCACTTCTTAAAATCAAAGTGATTTTAGAAAAGCCAGAAGTACACGAGATATTGCTGAAGTATGCCCAGATAACTGAAGAAGCAAAAAAGAAGAAAGAGAAAAAGATTTACTGATTATACAAAGGTCTTCAGTTGTGTTGACCAAGTCAAACTTCAGAATCTCCTTTGGAAAGTGGAAATTTTGAATAGTTTCTTGTTCTCATTTGACACCTGTACACATGTCAAGAGAGTCATAGTTCACTATGGTGAAACAGACTGGCTCCAGTTTGGCAAATGAATAAGACAAAGCTGTATATTCTCTCTCTGCTCAGTTTATGTGTTGGATATATATTGACGGAAACTGGAAATTAAAATTGGAGGAAGAAATGTTACCTCTGCCATGGTGATGATGCTAGTCTGATAGCTGAAAATGCAAATTATCCACAAGCTGTCATAATAAAAGTCGAGAAGTGCAGTAAAAATAGTATTCAGTTTAAAATATAAACTGAACCAGATTAATGATAACAAGTGCAGCAACCACCTTTAGAACTGACAATTAAGTGCTAAATAGCTTCTGCCTTTTACAATTTACTATCAACAGCAAAGGAACCAGAAGTCAAGAAATATGCTACAAAATAACATTTGGCTATTTTTTTTTAGAGTAGCAATGCAGGCCTTGGGAAAAAATACTCAGATATTGCAATGTGCTTATACCTACAAAGATCAGATTCATGTAGGCACTGGTGCTCCTTGTGGATACTTATTGGAAGGAAGGATGGTTGGACTTTTTTTTTTTAATTACATTTATATGCCGCCCTTCTCCGGAGACTCAGGGTGGCTTACAATTTTTGGGATACAACCCAGTGTGCTCAGCAATAGCCTTCATTCCATTGTATATGCCTGCTTATTATTACTAAGCGGCATTTTTACAAGGTCAGCTAATTGCCCCCAACAATCTTGGGTCCTCAATTTACCTACCCCGAGAGGATGGAAGGCTGAGTCAATCTTGAGCCTGGTGGGATTCGAGCCTACAGCAGTTGTAGGCAGCTGGAACTTAAGTGCAGGCAATTAACAGCCTGAGCCACCAAGGCCCTTTAAAGCAGCAGGACCAAGAATATATTGTTTTAATATTGGGCTTGTATTTTTTAATCGTTTTTTTAAGGTAAATTATTGTATTGTATTGTATTTTATATTGTGAGCCGCCCTGAGTCCTTAGGGAGAGAGGGCGGCATACAAGTCTAATAAATTATTATTATTATTAACCTTTTTGAACTATAGTGTTGAAAAAAAGACTCCTAATAATACCATGGACAGCCAAGAAACTGACGTATCATCAAACAAATTTATCCAGAGTTAAAAGTACAAACGATGAAGCTCAAATTACTATATTTGGGTATCAGGTATCTAGTATCTAGTTCCCCTGAGAATTTATCGTGCTGGGAAAAGGAGTAGAAGAGATAGGCAGCAGCTCCAAGCTCAATTACAGTGGTGATAGCTGTGTTGTTGGTATGTTTAAGAGCCAGTTTGGAAACATTATCCTGGATAAACCTTAACCATGGTCATTTCTAAATTTATTTTCATTAATACTGGTAATTAAGTACTATCAAGTCATTTTAACCTGGATAAACCTTATCCATAAACCTTATCCAGGATAAAATGATTTGATAGTACTTGATTATTGATGAAAATAAATTTAGAAATGGCCATGATCTCTTCAACATGTTCTGGTCCAGGAAAAGGATGCAATTGAAAGAATCTCCTGAAACATCAAAGGGTCTCCCCACCATGGCTTCTACCGCTATTCCAACAGGAGCCAAGGATCCAGGAGAAACTTAAGATTGCACACCATTTCCTTCATGGGAAGTGCAACTCCACATGGACAATAAAGATCCACGATACAACAGTAACTTCATATTGCTGCTATTCAGCTGCAGAATACATCTGTTGTGGTCCGTCGGCAGCCTGTGGAGACGGCAGCAGAGTCAGACAGTGGGGAGGAACATGGGCCAGTCCAGGAGTCTGGGGAGGACTCTGACGAGAGTCCTGCATCTGATATAGAGATGGGCCAGGGCTATCTGGGAGCTATGTGCTGACTCCATAGCTTCCAGAATCTGGTAGCAGCGAGGCAGAGGAACAAGGGAAGCCTGTTCCCAGTGTGCATGTGTGCAGAGCTGCCAGAAGGCAAGAAGTTAAGACAAAAGGGGCAACTCGGGAGTAAGGCTTGGAGGTGATTGGCCCTCCCATAAGACATAAAGGAGGAGCAAAAGGACAGGAATCTTTGCAGAAAGCAACTTTGTTCGTACTGGTCGGTTTGAAATCTGAAGCCAGATGTTGAATTTGTGTTCCATTTTGGCCTTATATAACTAATTGGACATTTAGTTGTTGGCAACATTGCAAGGAAGATAAAGGTGCATGCTTATCAGACTTATCTTGAAGTACTTTCGCAGACTTCCATGGGACTATTTACAAACTGGGACTCATGGGCTGTGAATGACTAAATTCACAGCCGTTGAAATAAAGAAAAAGGTTTTGGGACTAACGTGTTTATTAGTGTCTCCATAAGCCTTGGTCAGAATAACATTCTGGATATGCAATGAAGAATAGTGCTTCTGTTGATTACTCCATGCCAGGGCAGCCACTAACTGGACATGAATCTTGCTGGAATAGCTCAAGCCCAACATTTAAATAGCTCTACCATAACTGGGCTACAAAAACCCAGATTACCACTTGATGGCAGCAAAGAATGATTGGATTTTGCAGATCAGATACAGTAGTCAGATACTCGGAAGCAGATCAGTGGTCAAATACCATTTTGTAAATAGTTTACATACTTTAGCTATGCTCTACTTTTTGCAAAATAAAATCCAGCAAATGCATTTTAGGCTAATTAATGAAACATTAAAATCCCAATCCTCTGACATTTCACTTGAGGCAGAGATAAAGATATAATTATGAATCATATATTGAATGACATACTTAATTATATGTTTTCAATTACAGACCTTTATATAATAGGTTATTATTATTTGAATGAATGAATGACAAAAGCTTAAATACCCTTAAGGCTGATAATGGGGTGTATTTCTTCTGCAATTCGATAAATGTTTGTTGGGAACTGAACAAAAAGAACTAAAAAAAGCCAATTTCTTCAAAAGAATATTAGAACTCTCAAATGAGTTAGCTTATTTTGCTTATGATGCCAAAACTTTATTTTATTTTATTTTATTTATAAAGTTTATTGGCCACCCATCTTACCACAAGTGTCTAAAGAGATTCTTAGTCATCCAGGTCATGGTTGTCCCAAAGGTGCTTTTTCAAGAAGCAACTGGGCTTTCCGGAAATCAGGAAGTCCAGTTGCCTCTTGAAGAAGCACATTTGGGATCTTAGCCCAAGGTATCTCTGGATGGCTTACAATCATGAAAGACTTTGTGTGTGCATGTGTGTGTGTGTACACAAACACACACACACACACCTGAATTGAGGATGGCAAAAGGAGGGAAAAATATATATTCTCTATGTTTGTGCTACAGCCATCATTTACGTCATCTCAAAGGTCAAAAGCAAAATTGCATGGAAATCTCCAAATGCAGAATCTTTATATATAATTAGCAACTCAGGCCTTAGGCAAAAATTGAATTTGGGGAATTTCTGGCCTCCAATAGCCTAGCCTTTTATCCAGCAGCTTACATTTCTATCCGTTAAATTAGACAAGCTCTCTGAAGGGAATCCATTTTGTAACTAAAACAACAAATCTAGATAACATTAGTATAGCAGTCAAATAACTGTTCTGGGGAATTCCTGCAATAAAATAGCAAGCTATAATAAAGGTAAAGGTTCCCATCCCACATACGTGCTAGTCGTTTCTGGCTCTAGGGGGTGGTGTTCATCTCCATTACAAAGCAGAAGAGCCAGCGCTGTCCAAAGATGTCTGCATGGTCATGTGTCTGGCATGACTAAACACCGAAGGCGCATGGAACACTTACTTTCCCACCAAAATTCTACTTGCATTTTTACATGCTTTTGAACTGCTAAGTTGGCAGAAGCTGGGACAAGTAACAGGAGCTCACTCCGTTTTGTGGTGCTATGGATTCAACCCGCCAAACTACTGACCTTTCTGATCAACAAGCTCAGCGTCTTAGCCACTGAGCCACCACGTCCCCTTAACCCTTGCACAATACAATTTCCTTTATAGCACCCACGAACAGTGATTAAGCAAGTCACTGCTTGCTGCAGTGTGTGACAATGTCACCACCCCCTTTGTTGCTGCATCTGATAAGGTTTGCCTATAAAGTAAAATTAGTAGGAAACACATTCATTCTTTGTTTTGTTTTTTAGATGCTTTCCAAGTCTTTTACTTATGACCATAATGGAGTCTGTTCATTATGGTTGCATGTTGTGATGACCATTAAGTGAAACTTCTCCCTTAATATTTCCCCATCTCTAATCTCCCTGATCCAATTGTTAAATGAATGTGTGGGTCATTAAGTGAAGCATGGAGAGCTTCAGAGATGGGCGAGGTCCATGGAGGATTAGCACAGGTCCAGGCCCATCCTTCCCCCACCCCCGAGGCACTTGGTGCTCTGCTCCCTTCTACCTCAAGGTTCCCCAGGATCAGCTGGCTCCCAAAATGAGATGTCGAGTTTCTGGGGACTCCTTTAAAAATCGGAGTTCGCTACAGAGTCTCATGAGAAGTACTACCTGCTAGGAGAGGCCAGCAGCCTCTGCAAGAAAGCTTCATATTACCTCATATTGCATTACCTGGGTTCTTCTGCAAAAACAAAAAGACAAGTTGGGTGCTGCTGGGCTCTGGAGCTGGGTGAGAAGGATGTGAAGTTCTCATCCCTCCATTTGCTTTGGATGGCTGGATGAGAAATAGTCCTCATCCCTCCATTTGCTGGTCATTTCTGCTGACTGACTTTAGGCTCCCTTGCCTTACTTGGGAGCAACTTGGGAGCAAGCCAAGGACCTAGGATAATAGCAATAGCACTTAGACTAATATACTGCTTCACAGTGTTTTTTACAACCCTCTCTAAGGGGTTTTACAGAGTCGGCCTATTGCCCCCAACAATCTGGCTCCTCATTTTACCGACCTTGGAAGGTTGAAAGGCTGATTTAATCTTGAACCTGGTGAGATTCAAACTGTCAAATAGCAGTTAGCCAGCAGTCAACAGAAGTAGCCTGCAATACTGCATTCTAACCACTGCACCACCATGGCGGGATGGATGGGGAAGATTTTTTTTTTATACTTCAGAATCCCTGCAGTCGAATGTAAAGATGAACAACGGCGGGGGAACTTCAGCAGCCATTACTTTACAAGAGGTCATAAGCACCTTTTCTAGGGGATGGGGAAGGGGAGGAATATTCTGTCATAACTTTGAACAGCTAATCCTAGATCCATTCCAAGTTGATTTCCTAACCTGGACTAATTCGATACACCTTGAAAACTGCTGCGTCCCTCAATTCCAGTAGAAGAAGATTCAGATTTGTTCCTTTCTAGCCTTGGAGAAAATAAATGATTTTTTAATGAGGTATAAGATGGAACCCTTCAAACCAGGCAATTTGAATGTATTAATTTAAAGCATTTCTATTATACACCAGCACTGTGAACACATTTTGAAAAGGTGGTCTCTGCAATAGGATTACAATCTGAAATATTTGGTCCATCAAGGAGAAGATAATGGAAGAAGAAGAACAGTAAAAGAAATCCCAGTTGTGAATGTTATGATTCTTATGCAGGTTTCATGATGGAAACCTGCATAAGAATCAGATTTAGGAAAGTGCCCAAGCAGCTGGCAGAAATGATAAAATAGCCTTGTTTCTGCTTTTTCCCTCTTCTCTGAAGCTACATTATAATGGCAGTGGGCTAAACGATTTAAATGCAGAACATACAAACCGGTTTAGGTAATTAGTAGCATTGGTCAGTATTCCTTTTGCAAATGCAGTTCGGTGTTCTCCGTAACATCATCTAAAAGTAAACCTGATAATAATGGATATTTACTCAAGGATATTTCAAAAAGTAAATGCAAATTAAAAAGAGTCTCACATAGCAAAGGAAGCTATTTTGTTATTGCTTTCCCAAAGACCATTGTAAAGTATGGTGCCAATTAATGTGCAAATAAGTGTTATATATTCCTGAAATGCAACTGTTTCAGCTATATTAAAACGGTGATTTAATTAGGCATACATATACAGACAACACATTAAAAAATGCATTCAAGGTTTTTCCTCCATTTAAACCAACTTCTAATTTCTTTATGAAATTGTTGTCCCTTGCTTAGTCAAGAAAAGGATGTTTTAGAGCTGTGTTAATCATTATAGTTATTTTGTATAAGTAAACAACCTAAGCTGATATTATGTTAAATGGAATAGGGTTTATTGGAATTAGAGGTAATGGCAGGCTTTTATCAGGGAAATGTTTGTAAAGAATGCACACCGATAAGCCACAAACTGTGCATTTAAAACAACTTAAAATGCTATAATTTTCAGAAGAGTATGTGCACAATGCTAACAGCAGTGAACACTACATAGAAATCTGAACACTTGAATTGCTAACAGTTATTACATTTTTGCATAATCCATTTAACGATGTCTCGTTTAAAGTAGCAATTCAGGCCACCCAGTTCTTATGTTCAAGAAGAATAATCAAAGAACTATAATCCCATGTCAACATGTAAGTCAACTGGGAAAGCCTTTCATATAAACAATAGATAATGCAATTGTACAAGGAGTTTCAAATGAGTAGAGCAGTATTTCTCAACAAGGCAACTCTAAGATGTATGGACCTTCCCCAGTCAGGGGAAAATAGGAGGTTTTCCTATTTTGGTTTTTCTATTTTTTCCTGTATGTTCCCTGCCTTGAGTTATTTATAAAAATAACTCAAGGCAGGGTTAAAAATCTAAAATAAAATAAATAAATATGTATTTCGGCACAATTCAACATCCTTGTAAGTACTGGTTCTCTCCCCCCCACCAAAAAGGTAGAACCACTCATTAGAATGATATTAGCTAGATAGAATCAAATAGAATCAAATCAGAAAAATGGAATGGAGTGGAGTGGAGTGGAGTGGAGTGGAGTAGAGTACAGTAGAGTAGAGTTGAATTGAATGAATGATTTCAATACTTCCAAGCAAGTTCCACACCCATTTGCGCTATTCAAGTGACCCTGAGGGCACAGATAAACCTCCAAGTGTTCTCAGTGATTCTCAGAGTGCTAACAACCACATGACTGCAAGGACTATACATCCTTTCATTCTTTACCATTCAGAACTGAAGAAGCTTCTTGGATGAGAAGTGAAACTCTTCAAGGAAAAACAAAGAAAACCAAGTTGCCTTTTGAAAAAAAAACACCTTTGAGATAACCATGACCCAGATGACTGAGAATCTCCATAGACATTAGAACTATAGTACTCCAATGTACAAAATTATCTGGCCTTCTCTCCCCTAAAGGCCATCTGGAGATACAGAGATGCTAAGAGCACATTTTTCTTTCTTTCTTTTTTCTTTCTGGCAAGTGAAAGAGGAACAAAAGGTGCAGCTCATTAGAGAGTGGCTGAGATCAAAACTAAACTAGGTAAACAGCAGGAACCTTACTGGGAGTGCCATCTACTCTGCCAATATTACCAAATGGGGAGCCGAGCCTTAAGGCAACACAGTGTGGCAGCTAATACTGTATAACTATAGCTTTGAAGTTTTACACCATGTTAACAGTTCTAGATCTCATTATATTGTAAAGCCAGGCTATTGCTATGATTTCATTAATTTATACTTGCTTATAAATGAACCTCTCAGAGCACTGAGAACATGCCATTGTAATGTAAACATCTTAGACAATCAAGTTATTAGCTGAATAAAAGAATAGGTATAAAATATTTCTGATTTTAGGTGAGAAAAAAAACTGTCTCTAGTGTTGGAGTCTGAAGATTCTGAACAATTATAAGCTGGAATTCCATCAGTGCTTTCATGTGTATTGTTAGCCTTGCTACTGATCTCGAAACATATTCACAATACAAGCAGCAGAAAACAGGATTTATCACATCTATTCATTATGTTAATAAGGATTTAGGGAATAAGTTTTCAGAGTGAAAAAAAAATGGCTCAGATTTTTTTATGCCCTACAATGAAAGAGTATTTACAACGCTATGAATTTGGATGCTCTAGTTACTATGAAAGGATTGTATACTCCAGTAAACTAATGAGAGGTCTGCTTAGCAAATTAACTAACAAAGAATAATGTTCCCTAAAGACTGCAATTCCTCCTTCTTGTCTTTGAAAATAAGATTTCTGCTTTTTATTGATGAGGATAGAAAAACTTTTCAGAGAGAGTTCAATCTTTGTTCTTTCTAAAGATATTATGCAGTCACAGTTGATTTGATTGCACAGGACTTTTTTTTTGCTGTCTACAATGCTTGTTTTTTTCCATAAATAAAACATATGTAGTATGGTTGTATATAATTCAAAAATAATTTGAAAGAAATGCTTTGCACCTTGCATGCACACAACACTTTCCTGCCACCTCATTAAAACGTCAACTACTGTTTAAAGTATTGATTCATTAAAGTTGACGTGATTCTGAAAGACGAAGCAGAATGAATCAGAAAGATGAAAGTTTCCAGCAAAGAAGGAAGAGACTGTTCTGAAGTTGTTCAGAGTGGAAGTATTTCAAGGAAAAAAGATTAGCTTTGCAGTGAGTTTCTGTTCACAACTCTGGAGTTGATCATAAAATAATTCAGCTTCCAATTTCTGTCAGTGTCAGGAGAATAGGGAGGTTCAGGGGAATAGGGAGGTCTAGAGGAGATTTCAAACTGTCTTAAAGCCACTATGTGTAAGCATCCTAAGACTACTTATGCAGTTTATAACAGCATTCAGTAGAGGAGATTTTGGAACTCACATATCTTCATTTAAATATATCTTTTGCCTTTTCAACTACATATGTATGAATTGCTTGGTAGGCTACATACATAGAAAATTAAACAAATCCCAGTTCTGTTAAGTACCAACTATGTATAAAATATGGGACATTTTGATGTGGACACAATTCTGTATTAAAAATGCTACACTTTTCAGTCCAAAGGCCCATTATTCTGTAGAGGAATTTTGACCTGCGAATAGGTTAGATGCTAAAATGTACTTTAACAAGACAGTGTTTTTTTTTGCAGGAAAATTGACATAAATGAATACCCTGCAATTGTGATATTAGAGCCATATTATGATCTTACTTAAGGTGTACTACATCATATATCCAGCATTGAGTGATCTATATTCCTAGATAATAGATGTAATTGTGGGCATGCAGAAATTATCTTGCCTTTTGTCCTTTTTCTACTGCTTGATACTAATGTTGTCTTGAATTCTGTTTTCCATTAACTTGTTTTCTGAGTTTTCTTTTATCATTGCCAACCATATCTGTCATTATTTAGAACAGGAATTGTTAAGTTTGCATGAAGAGTCAAATGTGAAGAGCTTCAGTGAAGAGTTTATTCAGTGACTACAGCTCGAATGGACCCGAGTTGGCTGGGCTACGGCTACTTCTTATAGCCAGCAGCCGTAGTTGCCAGCCAATGGGAGTGCAGGGTTTCTTCCCGCACTATTTAAACCAATACCATTTAATATTTTACAAGAACAGTTCAAATAAACCAATAACATTCAAACCTACATACATAACAACCCTCCCCACTAGGTTCAGTCCATACCAAACCCCAACCTATCTAATGTATTCTTTTAAATAGGTGGGGCTCTTACATGTACATTGAGACCTTCGTGGTTCAGAAGTTTTAACGTTCTCACCCAGTGAGAGAGGAAATGTGTCTGCTGACATTTCCCTGCTGGGATTTCCTGTGAAAGGAGACCCTGTTAGACTGTTAGAATCTGGTCTCTCCTCCCAACCCATCTCCATTCCAATGTCAGCACCCAAGTCAGGTAGTGATGTGCAATCTTCCACTTCTAAGGATGGATCTTGGCATTGTGACAGGTTTTGGGATTGTTCCTGTCGTAATGGCTCATTACACATGGGGTTGATTCTTGCTTGCTGATTTTCCTCCTGTTCCCCCTTCCCCCCTAGAAGTGACATCAGGTGAGGGAACTAGAGAGAGACAGGGGTGATGTTCCTGAGGGAATCTGGATCTGAGTTGATCAATGTGCCTGCTCCAGAGGAGTCCATCCTCTGTTTGTACCCTGTAAGAATGAGGGCCAGTGATTTGAGTTATTGCAGCAGGAATCCACAAAGGCTCACCTATAAGGTTCTTAGCATACACAGAATCACCCACACTGAATGTACAAACTTTGGAAGTGGAATCCAGTGGTGCATTGGGTGCGAAAGTGGGATGAATGCGGTCAAGGGAAGACCTAAGTTTCCTACCCATCAACAACTCTGCTGGGGATAAGTTAGTAGATGGGCTAGGAGTGATGTGCTGGACACTAAGAAGTTTTTCAAGCTTCTCAGTGATGTCCCCAGGACCCAGTTGCTGGAGCTTCTCTTTGGTAAAGCGTACCATGCGTTCAGCCCGGCCATTAGCCAAAGGGTGCCCAGGGGCAGTAAGGGAATGTCTGATACCCTGTTGTGCTAGAAAGGATTCAAAAATGTTAGATGTAAATTGAGGGCCATTGTCAGAGACAAGAACATCAGGTAACCTGTGGGTTACAAACAGTTTTCTGAGCTGCTTGATGACAGCATCAGTTGTGGTGGATGTCATGGGAAATACCTCAGCCATTTGGAATATACATCTACTAGAAAAGTGTGCCCTCTAGTAGGACCTGCGAAATCAATGTGGATCCTAGACCATGGGCCCCTAGGACATTCCCATTCCTGTGTGGGGGCATGAGGTGGGGCAGGCCTGACTACCTGGCAATTGGGACAAGATGCAACCCAGTTTTCAACCATTTTGTCAATACCTGGCCACCATACATAACTCCTGGCCAATCCCTTCATCCTTACAATCCCAGGATGACCCTCATGCAACATTTCCAAAACCTCTCTTTGCAGTTTTGCAGGAATAACCACCCTGTTACCCCACAAAATACATCCTCTTAATACAGATAATTCAGTTTGCCTGGACTTAAAAGGTTGGGCAAGGTGAGGTAGATCTTGAAGAGGCCAACCTTTCTTAATCCAGCCTATAACAGGAGCCAACACAGTGTCTTTGGCAGTCTCTCTGGCAATTTCAGCAGCATGAACTGGAAGCTTAGCAACAGTTTCTAGGAAAAAGGTGTGTGTTTCAGGTTCAAAGTCCTCCTTGTGGCAAGGCAGTGGGCAACGACTCAGTGCATCAGCATGTCCAATGTCCTTGCCAGGCCTGTGAATCAGTTTGTATGAATAAGCTGCAAGAAATTCAGTCCACCTCAGCATTCTTGGTGACAGGATAGTAGGTGTAGGTTTGTCTCCTGCCACAATGCCTAACAAAGGTTTGTGATCTGTAACAATGGTAAATGTCTGCCATACAGATATTCATGAAATTTCTTGACAGCTGCAACAACTGCCATTGCCTCTTTGTCCAGTTGGCTATAATTCCTCTCTGCTTTGGTCAAAGTGCGAGAGTAAAATGCAATAGGGGCTTCCCTCCCACTGGGAAGCCTGTGGCTCAAAACCCCCCCCACTCCAAAGGGGGATGCATCACAAGTCAGCACAACAGGCAAATTTTCAGAGAACTGTATCAATACAGCATCAGATGTGATTAGTCTCTTAATACTGTTAAATGCTGATTGTTCCTTCCTCCCCCAGATCCAAACAGCCTTCTTATCAAGCAATCTGTGCAAAGGTTCAGCAATGGTTGCCTTTTGAGGTAGAAACATGTGATAAAAATTAATGAGTCCAAGGAAGGCTTGCAAATCTGTTTTGCATTTAGGTTTAGGGGCTTCTTTGATTGCTTTAACCTTGGCATCAGTAGGGTGGATGCCATGCTTGTCAATCATGTAGCCCAGGAACTCAACCCTGTCTGTTTTAAGTGTGCATTTTTCTTCCTTGACTTTTAACCCCACTTTTCTGAATCTGGTAAGGACTTCTCTGAGTCTTTCTTGAAGCTGAGTGTCATTTTCAGCAGAGATTAACACATCATCAAAGTAAGGCACTACCCTGGCAGTCCTTGAAGCATTCTTTCCATAAGACTTTGAAAAATGCCTGGTGCCACGCTCACTCCAAATTGTAACCTTTTACATTTGAAAGCACCTCTGTGAGTCACAATGGTTTGGGCCTCTGCAGTGGCATCATCAACTGTTAGTTGTTGATATGCCTGGGCCAAGTCCAATTTGGCAAAGACTGTACCCCTGCCAAGTGAATGTAACAGATGATGCACAACTGGCACTGGGTATGCGCTCTGCTGCAGCGCATGGTTCAGTGTCCCCTTATAGTCTCCACAAATTCTTACTGCCCATCAGCCTTGACTGGTGTGACTATGGGTGTTTCCCATCTGGAGTGATCAGTGGGCTCTAAAACCCCTTGAGCAATTAATTTGTCTAATTGTGCATCAATTTTTTCCTTTAAAGCAAATAGAACCCTCCTGGGCTTTAAACGAATTGGGGGCACCTTGGGATCTAGGTTGAAAGTGATAGGGGTCCCCATATACTTGCCCAGTCCTTCGCTGAAGACCTCTGGAAACTCAGACTTCAAGGCCTCCTCCCATTCAGAGTGGCTCACGTGATTGATGCCAGTCACCTCGATGCCTAGTGGCTTGAACCACTCAAGTCCCAGCAAGCTTGGGCGATCCTTGTCCATGATGGTCAGAGGCAAACGTTTGGTGCAAACTGAAATCTCTTGCTCCAACTACTGGAATCTTGTTCCCTTGATAGTCTTTAAGAGTCAGTGCTTGCTTCTGGAAATGTTTCTTCTGAATGTTGGGAAGTAGCCTGTGAATAGTGTCCCATGACACCATAGATAAATAAGAACCTGAGTCCACTTCCATTTGGCAAGGCCTTCCTTCAATGAACACTTTCACGTGTACTTTTCTGCTTCTCAAGGGTGAAGAATGACCAATGGTGATTGTTTGGTGAGTTTCATTCTTCCCATTTGCTTCTGAATTGCGCCCCATCTTTTCAATGAAGTTGTTGGGCTTAAAATCCTTTTCAGGAAATTTCTTCCTACTAGGTGGAGTTCTGGATGATTTGCAGACTCTGGCTAGGTGACCCTTTTCTCACAACGTAGGCAGATGGTGTCTAAGAACTTGCATTCAGTGCGGGATGCCCCCACAGCCTCTGCAATAAAATTCTTGCCTCTTTCTCCCAGGGTCTTTCCTTTTCTTCTCCATTCTGAGTCTAAAAATCCCTTCCTCCACCTCACTGCAATATGAATCAGAGTCTATTTGTTCGCAATGGGTTGTTGTGGATTTTTCCACATCAGAATGGCTTGAGGCCTGGCTTGAGGCCTTGTTAATCTTTTTCATGGCCGCTGCTGAGGACTTGGTGGCTTCCGCTGAAACAGCTTCTTCAATGGCCTCCTTAAACATGATCTTAGGTTTCATTAACAGTTTGCTTTGTAAGACCTTATCTTTGAGGCCTAAGACAAACCGATCACGCATGGCCTCTTCTAAGTTGGTAAAGTCACAAGCACCCCCAATGTCCCTTAAACTTGCCACGAAGTCATTAACATTCTCACTTTCCCCTTGATCCCGACGGTAAAACTCGTGTCTCTTAATGAGGCACGATACTTGTGGGGCATAATGGGCTCTTAAAAGCTTTTCCAAATCAGGCCATTCCATTACCTTCAGTTCTGCAGCTCCTGCCAACGCCTTCGCCATCTTGAAGACCGCAGTGCGTGAGAAATACCGCCCTCTTCCGTCTCTCGGGAATATCGGCGAGGTTGTTTCCTTCCAGGTACATCTGGAAGCGATCCGCATACGATTCCCAGTCTTCCGCCGCCGGATCGAACGGGCTGGGGGTGTTCAGCGCAGCCATCTCGCTCTTCTGTTTGCCTTCCGCGTTGTCTCTTCTTCAGGGCAATCCCACCTTCGTCGCCAGTGTTAAGTTTGCATGAAGAGTCAAACGCGATGAGCTTCAGTAAAGAGTTTATTCAGTGACTACAGCTCGAATGGACCCGAGTTGGCTGGGCTACGGCTACTTCTTATAGCCAGCAGCCGTAGTTGCCAGCCAATGGGAGTGCAGGGTTTCTTCCCGCACTATTTAAACCAATACCATTTAACATTTTACAAGAACAGTTCAAATAAACCACTAACATTCAAACCTACATACATAACAGGAATGGATGGAAGGAATTGTTGGGGGCAATAGGCTGACATTTTAAACAGCATAGAGAGGGCTGTAAAGTACTGTAAAGTGGTATATAAGTCTAAGTTATATTATTATCCTGGAGCTATGTACCTGGTGGCAGAAAGTTTAAGAAGGTTCTACTAAATAAAGCCTTGCAAGAAGGCAAGAGGTTTCCATGAGCTGTACAGTGGCTCTGTGACTTTGGAAAAGGTATGTCATGAGATGCTGAATGTAGCCTCCAAGTATCATTTTGAAAGAAATATCAATAAGACTATCATGCAAGCACTTCTGGTACATAATAAAAAAAATCTTCTTAGATGTAGAAAAGGCCTTTGACAATTTGAACTGGGATTTCTTGTTTAAGATTCTGGAAGATATGAATTTTGGACATAACTTCATAAAATGGATGAGATCGATCTACTGTATACCTCACAGAAAGCACAAATGATTGTTAATGGAGATCTAACAAAGCTTGTGAGATACAAAAAGGAACAAGACAGGAATACTGACTGTCCTTTTCTTGTTTATATTGAATACAGATATAGGACAGATGAGAAAACTGAGGGAGTAAAGATCAAAAAATAAACCTTGCAGATGACTTGGTATTGGTTCTAGAAGATTCCTTAAAATGAATTGAAATATGAATGGACACATTAAAGGAATATGGTGTTTAGCAAGTTTTAAGATTAATAAACAGAAGATGAAGATACTAACTAAAATATGAAAATGGAAGATCAAACAGAATTGATAAGCAAATTAAGTTTTAAGGTTGAAAAGAATGTAAAATATGAGGGTATCCTTAGGATAAATATAAATTGTATGCTAATTCAAAATAATTGTGTTAAGGCATGGAATAAAGATAAAAACATATGTTAATATGGGAGGAAATACAATTTTCATTCCTGGGGAGAATTTTTGTAATTAAAAATGAATGTCTTGAATAGTATGACTTTTTATTTCAAAAGATACTGTTTTGACAACTGGTGCACCATTTAAAGAGAGGCAGAAGTTATATCTAAAGTTTGTAGGGGAAAAAAGCATGAGTTAAATATAATATGCTACAAGAAGCAAAGGAAAGAGAGGGATTGGGTTCACCAGATTTCAATGTGTGTTTTGCAGTTTGCTGTTGGTTTGGATGAAACAGTAAGTGTTGCTGAGAAACAAAAGACTTCTATAGTTAGAAAGATATGATCCGAGATTTGGGTGGCATGGGTATTTGTGGTACAACAAAATCAAAGTCAATGTTTATTTTAAAAAAATCATTATGTTAGGCATGCCATATTGAGAATATGGAATAGATATCCAGATTGCTCCTGAAAACACCTTTGTGCCTCTCAGCACAAAAAGCACATTGTAGATGAGAAATAATAGGAAAGTACAACAGGCTAATTTGTGAAGTAGAAATTTGTCAAGGGGGAATGTAAAATAAAATCAGGAGAAGAACTGGTGGCAGGGGATATTGAAATTTGAAACAGAAGCATGCAAATGACTGTCTGATAAAGTAGGCTAAAATTTTGGTTATAATAAACAGATGAAACAATGAAAAATATGTGACTGAAAGAATTGAAATTTACACTATGTTATCATCTTAAAGAGAATTTTTATAAAATGAAATATGGCATATGTCACCAGAGAAATTGAGTAGAATGTATAAAGGTGCTTCAAATTTATTTTGGAAATAGAGATGTTCTGCCATGTTTGGTGGACTTGTAAAAAAGTTAGAAAATGCTGGATTCAAGTACATATACTGATTCAGAGGATTTTAAAGATTACTATAGAATTGAAAACCAGAAGTTTTTCTTTTGTGATTGACAGACAAACAATTGGAAGCATGTCATGGAACTTTGTTTTTGTACATGATAACTGTAGTGAGATTATTGTATGCACCTGGCCAGAAAACTTGGGCATTGCCCACAGAGGAGGATTGGTTAGTTAAAATGAGAGCTGGATTTTGCTGAGATGTTTAAACTGACTTACTTGTTCAGGAAAAAAAAAACAATAAACCACATTTATTGCTGACTGGAAGCCCATTATAAAATGAACATACTGTATGATTTATGGTTTTGATAATTAGAATAGAAAGAAGAAGGGTACGCTGTAACCAGAAAGTAAGAAGTAATCTTATGCCTGTTGTAAAGAAAATTGAAAGCTACTTCTTTGTATCTTTTTTCTTTTATATTTTCTTTTACTTTTTTCTACTTTTAGTTTTCTTTTTTTATTTCTTTTTCTTTTTTTACTTTATGTTAGTTTGCATTAGTTTTTATTTTGTTTTTAAAAACATTTAATACAATCATATAAAAGAGAATTCATGCCAAATATGATAATAACAACACATTTATTTATATGGTACAATGATTTTGCAGTTTGTTTTATTTGTGGTATGCAGAACAGAAGGGAAAATACACCACTCTCTGTGTAATAAAAGAGAGGCAGAAAGAGGAGAAACCAGGAAGTTCGTACAAAAGAAGTTTGTCCACATTTCAGCTTATTAACACAAAAGGTCAGTCTGATTGGTTATTCATTACCAGGAGTGACACGGTTTTGGTCTCTCTGCAGTAAGCTACAGTATATCTTTGAGAGACTAAAGAGTTATTAGGAGGAAGAAAGGTAGGGAGATTTAGCTGAAAACAAATCTGTTCTGCTTCTGTTGCTTACCTTATCTTTCTTTTTTTTTCTTTTTTCTTTTGGCTCCCAAGAGGCTCAGGTCTTTCCGAATGATCAGAAGAGGAAGTGAAAAATTTCCCTGACACGAAGATGAAGATTTGCTTTTCATTACTCAGGTTTCAATCATGAGCAAGTAGCCACAAGACGAGGAAGAAACTCTTAGGGAAGACTTTTTATTTTTAGAAATTGAGGGGAAAGAAGTCCAATCTTCCCCAATCCCAGCAAAGCCTCTTGGCTTTTATCTTGTTCAAAGGGGTCAAAGGATGAGTTTGGAAATGAAAGATAATGACAGAAATAGCTTCCAAGGATTTGTGAATGCTTAACGGGGGGACTGGAGAAAGAGAGAGAGAGGGGCAAAAAAGAAAAAAAGAAATTGAAAAAATTGAAGCTAGCAACTAAGAGGAGCCACAGCATGGGGAACTGCTGCCAGAAGAATTGTGCAAGTCTGGAGTCCTACCTGCTTTGGCTTTTCAAAGTTTGTGATTGCAGGTCAGGAGGTAAGACGGCGACAGGTGACGATACAAATGGCTCTTCGGTAGGACCACCGGTATCACCTCCACTCAGAACGGTAGAACAGAGCTGCAGATTTGTCGCCTTGTTTCCTTACCAAGCCCGGACTGAGGATGATCTGAGTTTTCAACCTGGAGATAAGCTTGAAGTGCTGGATACCTCTCAGGAGGGCTGGTGGTTTGCAAACCTGCTTGTGGAGAATGGTCTTGCCAGACCTGGACAAAAACTACAAGGCTATATCCCAGCTAACTATGTCGCTCCTGACCAGAGTATTGAAGCTGAACCGTAAGTTCCGATACAGAGATAGAGCTGGAGCTAGAGGAAATGGAGGCAGTCCTCAGCTTACGACCACAATTGAGCCCAAAATTTATGTAGCTAAGTGAGAAAATTGTTAAGTGAGCTTCACCCCATTTTATGACTTTTCTTGCCACGATCGTTAAGTGAATCTGGCTTCCACATTGGCTTTGCTTGTCAGAAGGTTGCAAAAGGTGGGACACTGCAACCGTCATAAACATGAGTCGGTTGCCAAGCAACTGAATTTTGATCATGTGACTATAGGATGCTGCAATGGTCATAAGTGTGAAAAATGGTCGTAAGTCCCTTTTTTCAGTGCCATTGTAACTTCGAACAGTCATTAAGCAAACTGTTCTAAGTCGAGGATTGCCTGTAGATTTCTAGATAATGTACTGTATTGCAATCACCAAACAGACAAATAGTCTTGGGGAAATGGCCATATGTATATGGAGCTAAATATATGGAGAATGCCCTTTTGAGAAACCAGAAGCAGCCAAATATTGTTGTGGGGCTTTTGGCCCACATGACATTTGTGTAGACCTAATTCAGCTATTATTTTCAACAGAGATTGGGACTGATATTATACTAGTTGCATATACAAATTGATTTTGGGGGGTTTTTTTGCAAATAATATTAATGTTTCCCTTTCTCAGAAAAAAATTATTTATTTCTTAATGAATTATTATGTGTGGATAGGTATGTACAGATGTACTCTTTGCTGCTTTAGGGATGAAGTACAGAGTAAACAGGACAAGTGGAATCTCTTCCACACCTCATTTAACAGTAACTATTGAGGTACCTAGATAGCAATAAAGAGAACCCCTTCTGGAAGGTGTGGATTTTTCCTTCATTGAACAGACTTTCTGGGCTGCAAAACTCTTTGGTTTTTTTTTTCTGCCATCATAACTTGAAAAGGTTAATTGTTGCCCCGGGATCGCCCAAAGGCATGAACAGAGCAACTTTCTATTTAGTTGTGACTTGGAGGCATACAGCCAAAACTGAATGGCTTTTAAAGTGGGAATACAGTATCTATGCCATTTAGAAAGTAAAGCATTCCAGATCTCCTGAGTTTTAGGATTGCTATTTTAATTATTCAAATATATAGAAAACTAGTTTGGCAATGAAGACTGGTGAGATTTAATTGCAGCTTGATTGCTCCTTGTTTACCTTAGTCCAGAAAGTTTGAGGTTTTATTTGCATGAATAGCTAAACCAGGGCTCTAAGTTCCTTATTGCAATTTGCATTCATTATTGAATGAAGAAATATGTGCTGAACAAAATTGTCTTACTACAGGGAGTTTTAAGAAATGGATATGATTCACTGGTGCACGTCTGCTCTGATTTTAAGGGCATTTGAGGATTTAGGTGCTGTGCATGTCTGTGTAGTCAACTTTATACACTAAAATAAAAACAAATGTGTTTTGATATTATTAAAAGTAATGCATTGTGGCATAAGTCATGGCATAAGAACTAAAAGAAAAAGTCATAGAGAAAGGGGAAAAGTAATTTCCAATTTTCTTCAATGGAGTTATGGAAGTGAAATAGATTAACTTCTTGCTTTAAAATTCATGAGTAGTCATAAGTCAAGAACTATCTCCAGTCTGCCAAATTTGAGCAGCATGTAACTCCCCAGCTTTTAATTGGGATTAAAATCATTTATACAATCAGTTACAAAAAAAACAAACCCCAGCTACTAGAAGTTGTGAGTTTCTGCTATTTTCATTGGAACAAAGATATGGAGCTGTTTAACTGCTTGAGTTTAAGCTACCTTCTAAAGAAAAAGATGGGTAGACTGAAATCTGAAGGAAATAAATATAATTTGTTGTCATTATACAGTACATGTTTCAATACTATGTGTGAGCCCTAAGCCAAATGGAGGTCTAGAGCTTTAAGACTTCATAAATCCTGCTCATTGGTCATGCCTCAATCTTCAGCAGCATGTGATTATTATGGCTTCCTGTTACGTAAGTCATAAGTCATGGATATCCACGAATGAGCCTTCTCCGTGTTGCTCCTTTGTTTCTGGAATTCTTTTCTAGAGCAGCATTTCTGAACCTTGGCAACTATATGGTGTGTAGATGTTGACTCTCAGGATTCTGGGAGTTGAAGTCCATACATCTTAATGTTGCCAGCCAAGTTTGATCACTATCAAACACACTATCCTAGAGAGATTGCTTGGAATTTACTTTGAGAATTGATGTTCTGAGGAAAAGACATTCTATCACTGAGGGGTTTTGTTATGTATGCAGGTTTAAAGTCATTGGTTTAGTTTGAACTGTTCTTGTAAAATGTAAGAAATGATTGGTTTAAAAAGTGCGGGAAAACCCTGCACTCTGATTGGCTGGCAACTGCGGCTGCTGGCTATAAGTAGCAGCCGCAGCCCAGCCAAAGTGGGTTCGTTCTGAGCTGTAGTCACTAATAAACAAAGAGCTTGAAGCACTCCGCGTCTGTCTCTTCATGCAAACTTAACAGTTTTTCATACCAACTCTTAATCTATGCTACAATTGTACTTTTTAATGAATAGTGTGTTTCCTCCTGGCATATATTGGAATGCTTTTCAAAAGGTTACTTACTGCTTTTTGTACGTGCTATCTTTCTTGCTCTTTTTCTTCCTCCTCTTCTTCTCCCCTTCCTTTTTGTTCTCCACATGTTGGTTTCTAAGGATTTTGTAAGATTCCTGGGAAAATATTTGTCTGGAAGTATGCTCAGATATGGTACATTTTAAAAATAAAATAAATGAGAAATAAGTGCTTTTAATTATTATTGTATGAAATAATGTCTTCTTGCTTAACTACTTGCCTGAAGTTAATTCAACACACCTGTTCTGTGCCTCACATAAACAAGATTTTGTTGATATCAGTAGTCTGCTAGGTGTTCTTGCTGTTATCAGAAACATACCAGGTGTGTGTTGCTCGGCTGTTCCAGGAATGTTTGCTGCCAGTGGAAGCATTTGCAGACAAATGCATTAGGAAAAAATGCTTATAATGACTTTTTATTCTTAGAACCATCTTTTATTCCTGGAAAGGAAGTAATACTCTTTACATAATGACCATTTCTGTATGTTGCCAGCTCTCAGATATGGGCTTATCAGGCCAATCTTACCTCAGTTCAGAGGTTAAGCAGTATTGGTCCAGAGAATTCCCTGGGTCCTACTTTGGGTGAGACTGGGAAGGTTAAAAAAAAAATCCTGAGCAAAGGCAATGGCAAACCTCTTTGTTATTTTTGGTTAGATAAAGGATGGGAGGTCTCCATGCATCCATCAGGATTTGAGTTTGATGCAAGCACATATGCATCTCAGAAATGGCCCTTTAAAACTTAGCACCGATTGCAATTGATCCATGACAAGAAAATTACAGCACAATAAATAAGATACATCTGAAACTCACTCATCTCTTGTCATTTGTAATAAAGAGGAGCACAATGTGGATGTAAAAAAAATGGATGTTTTTACTGGGTGTGTAAAGCAACATGCACCTCAAATGCCTAGCTGGAGAAGGCTGCATTATTATCTTATTCTTTTCACACATCAGGGCAGCTAAACAATAAAGTACTTATTTTTCACAAATTGCTATAGAACTAGCTGTGTTATATTTTTCACTAACATCAGGATTTTCATTCCCCTGTGTAGCTGAGGCAGCTCATAACATCCTATTTACACAGTTCCTTTGTTATTGTCTTTATCTAAACTTGAGGGGCAAATCTGGGGAGTCACACAATTTCATGAGTGCTATTCAGAGCTGTTAATGAAGACATGCAATTCACAGGAAGGATGGGCTTATGATGAATTTCATATCCAAACAAATCTTTTCTAATGCTCTAGAGATTTAGGAGTTCTCAGCAATTAAAAAACATAAAATTACTGTTTGACATGTTTATGATTAAGTTACAAAGTAAATCATGTTGTTTAAGGACAGCTGTTGTATCTTTTCCTATCTTATATATACAGTATTATGAGATAATATATGTGCAGTGTTGTTTCTCTCTTAAGCAAGGCAATTTCTGCCTAGAGCCCAAACAGATTTATTTATTAGATTTTTATCCCATCTTTATTATTTTATAAGTAACTCAAGGCTGTGAACATGCATAATATTCCTTCCTCTTTCAGTTATCCCTGTGAGGTGGGTTGGGCTGAGAAAGAATGACTGGCCCAAAGTCACCCAACAAACTTTCATACCTAAGATGAGACTAGAACTCACGATCTCTGGTTTCCACATGCTAAACAACTCTGCTAAACAACTAACCCCCACAACACTGCCTTATGCCTAAAGATATTTACTCAGGCCTGTATTGTTATTGTTTTTCTCATCTTCTTATCCTTCCTACTACCTTCTCCTATTGGTATTTTATGATTTATTTAATTTATTTATTTATTTATTTTGATTTGTCACTCACAAGATAATAGATATAAGTATAAATATGAGTGGGAATACAGGAAATAGGTACAAATAAATGGGGACAATAGGACAGGGACGGTAGGCACGATGGCGCACTTATGCATGCCCCCTACAGACCTCTTTTGAATGGGGTGAGGTCAATAGTGGATAGTTTGAGGTTAAAGGAGTGAAGGTTACAGCATGTAACAACAGAGTCAGATAGTGCATTCCAGGCATTGACCACTCTGTTGCTGAAGTCGTACTTTCTGCAATCAAATTTGGAGCGGTTTACATTGAGTTTGTATCTGTTGTGTGCTCTTGTATTGTTGCGGTTGAAGCTGAAGTAGGCATTGACTGGTAGGACATTGTAGCAGATAATTTTGTGTGCTACGCTTAAGTCCAATTGTAGGCAGCATAGTTCAAGGTTATCCAAGCCTAAAATCTCAAGCCTGGTGATATAGGGTATTCTGTTGCAAGCAGAGGAGTGTAGTACTCTTCTTGTGAAATGCTTCTGGACTCAGACTCACTCAATTGTATTAATGTCTGATATACAGTGCAAATTCCAGACTGATGAACTGTATTTGAGTATTGGTCTAGCAAAAGTTTTGTATGCTCTAGTTAGCAATTCAATACTTCCGGAGGAGAAGCTTCGTAAGATTAAATTTACAACTTTTAATGCCTTTTTGGCAATGCTGTTACAGTGAGCTCTGGTGCTTAGGTCATTTGATATGAGTACTCCAAGGTCCTTGATAGAGTGAGGATCATCAACGAGGTCATATCCGCCTAGTCTGTATTTGGTGTACTGATTTTTTTTTACCAATGTGTAGGACAGAGCATTTGTTGGTTGAGATTTGGAGTAGCCAATTTTTGACCATTCAGACACATATTCAAGGTCGCGTTGAAGGACAGTAGCATTATCGGTGATGTTGAATAGTTTTGCATCATCCACAAAGAGGATGCAGTTGCTTATGAGGTGATCACAAAGGTCATTTATATAGGTTATAAAGAGTGCGGGTCCTAGAACGCTGCCTTGGAGGACACTGCTGTTAACTGGAGCAGGGTTTAATGTAGCGCTCCCTATTTTTACTATTTATTGCCTGTTTGACACGAACGCAGTAATCCACTTATGAAGGGATCCGGAAATGCTGTAAGAGTTTAGTTTTAACAGTAGTTTGTCGTGTACCACTGAATCAAAGGCTTTGCAGAAGTCTATGCAAATTGCGTCTATAGCTTTACCCTGGTCAAGTAGAGTAATCCATATGTTTTTATAGTGTAGGAGTTGAAGATTGCAGGGCAATTTTTCCTGAAACCAAATTGTTTTTGGGAGAGTAGGTTGTTTGACTCTAAGTGAAGGGTGATGCATTGGTTAATGATTGATTCCATGACTTTGCATGTGACACAACACAGTGCAATTGGTCTGCAGTTTTCAACCAGGCTGGGGTCAACTTTTCTTTTCTTTTTTTTCCAAACAAGTTTTATTCAATTTTTAACAATTTAAATAAGTCTCTTTTCAGTAGACAGCATATTTCCGGGTCATCACTTTTACATGCAAATATGACAATAGTTTTATAGTATTTTTAACATTTAACTTTGTATTTTATCCCATTTTTACTTCCATTCCATTTTTTGCAAGCAAAGAGCCAAACAAATTAATCCTAGTCTCGGATCTTAATCTCAATCTATATAACCCTATTTCATTTCAAATTATTATGAATAGTTCTTAAGCATTTATATTTCTTTTAAAAATAACAATATGTTTGCTCATCATATAAAGAATAAAGTTTATCCATATCTATCCTTAAACTATCTTCACATTATTAATACTTTTTTATCATTTACATATTTCTTTTATCTGTCAGATTTGCCCTTTCATCACGTATTCTTTCCATAATTCTAAATCAATACAAGCTTTAACACAAAAAGAATAAAAACCTAGACTTACCCCCTTTACTACTTTGAAAGTGTCACCTCAGTGATTAACATAATAACATTATAATAATCATTCACTTTGAGGCAAAAGATAGAATAAGAAAAGAAGAGAAGAAAAGCTACATAACATTATATATCTTTTCAGTCGGGTTCTGCAACACATATCCCCCCAATTTAAAATTTATTTATAATTTCAAAGTAATAGTAAAAAATAATTAACCTTGGTTACTGACAAGTCTCATTTTAAACATCTTCAAAAATTATTTCAATTAATTCAATTTATCTAATCAACATTTACCTTTTTATAAGTAAAAAGTAAAAGTGTACCTTCATCTAATAAAAATTGTCAGTACCATCCCCCCCTCTATTGTTCTATATTTTATAATTGCAATATATTCTTATTACCCCTCTTCTCCATGCAGAACCCCCTTCTTAATACATTAGCCATTATCTCTATGTAAACGAATTTCTTTCTTCATTATATAGTTCCCATATTTCTCTATCTTCTGCTCTTGTTTCTTGTTCCCTCTCCTCCTTTATCCTACTATATCCCTTCTCCATCCAATTTGAATCCCTCTCTCTCATTACCTTTCTGCTCTCTTTTCTTCTGGGCCTTTCTACCTTGCCTAATTCCATAAATGTTACCCTTTTAATTGCTTTCTTAGGTTTCATTTTGGACCACCCTTCCTTTTTTTATTTGTAGTGATCTTTGTGTTAGTTGTCTCTTTAAAATGGATTTCCCTTGTGCTGGCTCCTCCTTTCCAGGATTCCTTCTTCTTGTTCTTTGTTCGCCATTTCCATGTCTTCACCAAGAGCCAAATTAATCCAGTCACTTCCTGTAGCAGTTCTTTCATGCTTTTAGATTCCATTTTTAATTCCTTGTATGGCCACAAAAGTTTTTATTTTCCTTATTTCTTCTTCTTTAAATTTTTTAAAATCTCAACCCATGCCCAGAGTCTGTATCAATGTCACCAGCTAGTCCAGCAGTCTGTCTTTTATTTAAGTTCAAACTTTCACCTTCTGTAGTTCTTGCTTTTTGTTTCAATATTTGTTTAAAATTGTAACAATTCCAATCCATAAAGGAACAAGATATTTTTCTTCTTTAAATTCCAGTTTTTATCCACTGAGTGGCACTTTCTGTCACACAAAATCTTCTCCCTTTCCTTTTGTTTTAATATTCAGGGGTTTTGAGCCTCAAACTTAAATTCTTACCGACTTCTACCTTTCCCGGTTCGAAGCCCCTTATAGCTGTCAAAAATATTTTACTATTTTTTCCTTCACTTGATACTTGCGCCGCTTCTTTTCTTTTTTAAAAAGCTCGTTTTTATCTTAATCCCGGGGTACCTTTGTTGATTTTACCTTCCAATACTCCCGATTCTTCTGATGTCAACTTCTTTCTTTCCTCCTGCACAAATCTTAATCCAGTTGAGACCTTCTCTTCAAGGTGGCCATATTGACCACCACTTCTTGTCGTCTTTGGAGGGAAAAGACCAGACTCAAAGGGGGGAGAGGCGGCTCCCCTCACTCTGTCTGGCAGCTTTCCCTTTCTCCGCCGCCCCTACGAGGCAGCTTCAGCCCCGAGCCGTGAGGATCGGGGCTCTCAGATGAAAGAGCCGGGCTGCAGTCACGGACGATCACAAACCACTGCCCGTTAGCAAGAAGGCTCAACCCGGAAGTCACTGGGGTCACCTTTTCTGAAGATAGGGATGACTGTAGCTAAGGACCATAAGTTCGGTAAGGAACTGGTTCTGAATGATATCTCATATATAATGCTTAGGGGTTCCACTATGGCAGAGGAGAGCTTTTTAAAGAAGTATGCACATAATCCATCGGGGCCAATAGATAGGGATGGTTTTAGGTTACGTAGTGCCTTTTCTATGTTATCTTCTGTAAAGTCAATATGTAGTAGATCATTACAGCTAGTTATGGTAGGACTAGGAAATGTGGGGCATGAGCCATTGCTGTTTACAAAGACTAAACTGAAAAATGTGTTGAAGAGGTTGGCCTTAATGGCTTCATCTTTGCAGTCTTTCCCATTTGGTCCTTTTAAGGGTGGGATGGTTCTTGAGTCTTTAAGTTTGGTGTTTACAAAATTGTAGAAGGCATGGGTGGATTTTGTATGTAAGAGGTTTTCCTCTTGCTTGCAGTGGTAATTTGTGCATTCTTCCTTTATCTGTCAGCATAAGGTGTTGTATTGGTTTTTAAAATTCGCTACGTAGCTAGTTTTGTTTTTACGCCATAGCGATCTCTTTTTTTAATTGAAGTTTCCTTATTGTTATGGGTAATTTGTTTTGTTTTTGTTTTGGGGGGTTACTAATGGTACATATAGTTTAATGACTCTTTGAAATTCAAATAAGAATGCATTATAATGGTCTTCTTATAGTTAGAGAACAAAATGTGCCAATCAACAGATGATAGGTCAGCATCTATGAGATCATAGCTGGCTTTTTTGAAGTTGTATTTTGGGGATCCATCATTATGATCCTCCTTGTGAGGGCATAAATTGAGACAAAAGTCAATCATACTGTGGTCACTGTTTAAAAAAGGTTGTTGTATTTGTAGGCCATATATTGAGTTTGAGCTGTTGCAGAAGATGAAGTTGAGTCAGTTGTTGAGTCTAGTGTTGCTAGTTACTAATTGATCCAGTCCCAGTGTAGTAACAGCATTGTACAGGGTCTGGATGTACATTCATTTAGGGTCCAATTTATAAGAGGTAGATTGAGGTCATCAAGGAAAATAAGAGGGTGTGGGCAAGAGGCAGCCCAGTGTTTGCATCAGCTATGTCATAATCAGGAGCTCAGTAGCATAGTAAGAAGCAGATTGTGGGACAGTTCACAGACAATGGTCTCTGGAAGAGCAAGTTCCTGTGTAATTTGAATTGTTTTTAGATTTAGGGATTTTTTGTAGAAGATAGCAACTCCACCTCCTCTACAGATTTTGCGATCTGACCGATAAATGTGATATTCTCTGACTGTGGTAATGGAATCTGGAAAAGATGCATTTAACCATGTCTCACAGAAAAATATAATGTCGAATGTGATCATACCTAAGATGAGGAATTCATGCATTTTGTTTGCGAGGCCTCTTGCATTGAGTAGTTATCACTTGTTGTTTGTATCTTACGATGTATGATTGCATCGATATATGTATGATGACCTTATGATTTATGATCTATGTCTTATCACTTTGTTGTTTGTGTGTACACTGAAAGCTTATGCACTGGAGGCAAATTCCAATCACACTTGGCCAATAAAGAATATTTTAATATTCTAATTATAGACCAGTACCTACATCAGTGCAGGTAGTTCTCAACTTACACTCACAACTGAGGCCAACATTTCTCTTGCTAAGCAAGATTGTTAAGTGAGTTGCACCCCATTTTATGACCTTTTTTCCCAGTAGTAAATTATGCAGTTAAGCAAATCTGATTTCCATCAGTGACTTTGCTTGTCAGAAGCCAGCTGGGAAGGTTACAAGTGATGGTCACATGACCCAGGAGACTGCAACTGTCATAAGTACATGCCAGTTGCCAAGCAACTGAATTTTGATCACGTGACCATGGGGAAGATATAATCATTGTACATGTGAAAACCAGTCATAAGCCACCTTTTTTCAGTGCTGTTGTAACTTTCAATGGTTACTAAATGCATGATTGCAAGTTGTGGATTACCTGTACATGTTGCTAACAAGAGCTGTGTAGAATCAGCTACTTGGCTAGAGATAGAAATACTGCTGAAGAATCACTCCATGCAATATGAAATGTAGGAACAAGAGAGCCCATGCCCAAGAAATTGATTAAAATATGTCATTCATGAGTAGTCTATGTAGGATCTACCACTACAGTATATCTTCTGTCTTTCCCCATAGGAAAGAGATTGGCAGAGGCAGGAGAAAGGGTCCAAAGGGGAATCAGCTTAGGATCTCTACACAGTCACAAGAGAGCTAAGTTCCAACCCCTCTTGAATGCTGTTGACCCAGAGGTGGTATTCAGCAGGCTCTGAGCAGTTATGGAAAACCGGTAGCGGAAATTTTGAGTAGTTTAAAGAATCGGCAAATATCACCTCTGACTGGCAATTTACAGTATCATTTCCCTGCCACGCCCACCAAGCCACGCCCACAGAACTGGTAGTAAAAACAGTTGAATCCCACCACTGTGTTGTACCTTAGTTTTACACAGGTGCAAATCATTAGTTTGACCAGTGCATAGGCTCCAGCAATAAATCAGTAATTTCGAAGTGTTTCTATGTGAAACTAGTTCTTTGCCCCTGACACTCCTCTCATTCTTGGGTCTCAGACTCTCATTCACTTAATCAATATGAAAGGGATCTGTGCATGTACAAAAATGTTCTCCATAAAAGGAACGTTTCTTTCTAATTGCCCCTGATCTTTATTTCACAGAGAGAAACACTTTATTAGCTGTATGTTGAATGTATCACTAGATAAGGAGGGTGACCTCTAGGAGCTTCTCCTTTCAATTGGCTGGGGATATGGGAACTTTATTCAATAGATTGATAAGGACCAATCTAGAGAAAACTCTGTTACCATCTGTATTTGCATCCTGCTATTGATGCCATTGTCTTCTCTTATTTGCAACTGGAAAACAAACCCTGACCAGGCTTGAAAAGTTGAAAAAAATAGGGATTATTTTCTTTCACATTTGTTTAGCATTTATATATTAGCTCCATGTATTATCCTCATGTGGGTAGATTGGGGATCCAGGCGTATCCAGCCATTTCACCAAGACAAAAGCAATTTCCACTGTGCTGCCTTAGAAACCTAGTAATAACTTCCACTGTTTTTATTGTAGGTAGAAACATGCACCAAAATACAGGAAGGGTAAAAGAATGTTATTCTTCCAAGGGCTGACTGAGTGACAAGTTATCAGGGATTTGGAGATCTTTGTCTATATTAGCCAATTCAGAGATTTTACTAACATAAGTAATTTATTATATGTAATTTTCAAAACTACATGCTGGAACCGTGAAATATTATTATAACTAATAAGAGTTTTTAAAGAGTATGACGATCTTACAGTTTTAACTCAGCTTATTATAAAACTAAAGTTTTATTGTACACTCAAAAGTAGAATTGCCTTATAAAGTACTTAACCAGTTGAGGCAAAGAGCAAGAGTATTCTTAAGTAATGGCTTTCAATTACTTATCTACAAATTTAAAATAACACAAAGGACATATTTAAAAAATATATTTTTAATTCTTTTTAAATATGTCTGAATGCATTTTTTCCCCAGGGAAGATTATTTTGCACAACCTGGTTCACAAGATCATATATTATTCAGATTCAGTAAAGATATAAATCTGAATGTAATAATATAACCAATTACTCTACATAGCTGTGGTGGCACAGTGGTTAGAATGAAGTACTGCAGGTTACCAGTTTAAAAGTTCAGTTTTCACCTGCTCAAGGTCGTCTCTGCCTTCCTTCCAAAGTCGGTAAAATGAGGACCCAGGTTGTTGGGGGCAATATGCTAACTCTATAAACTGCTTAGGGGAGGCTGTAAAGCTCTGTGAAGCAAGATATAAGTCCAAATGCTATTGCTACAGTAAAACAAAAACACAAAAATATAATACAAAATATACAATTATAACAATGAAAACAGCTCTACAGCTATATAATAAAATATCATCTTAGTCTATTTTTTGTCACTTTTTAACATCTTTCCTCCTGATTTCCCCCTCCCTTCCTAATACCCCTTTGTTGTTATTTTGGATTTGTCACTTTTTGAAATTTAATAAAGTTGGTTAAAAAAACAAGATCACATCCTCATGATCTCAGTCTTCTGAAATGGATGGGTTGTTTCTTTTCCCAGCAACTAACTAACTTCCTTCATTCCTTCTTTTTTTACTCACTGACTCACTCAGCTAATATTTCAGATTTTAATGCACTTATCTAGAGATAGATTCTTGCTGTGTGATGTGACTTATTTTAATGACCTAAATAAGATTGGTATGGATATAGATTTAATGCATATATTATTTAAATCCCATCAGTAATATTTACTTTAAGTATCATAACTATCTAGTCCTCTGAAAGGAAGGTAAGCCTGAATTTTCTAGCAATAGATTTATTTTAACAGTGCATGTAAATTAGCACTTCGGGGTATCAAAGTCCTAATCAACATCCTAATTAAAACTTTGATCCTCCTTCTTCATCCTTCATTTCTTTTTATAATATGCTGTACTACAAAACAAGTATCAGAGAAACAATAAATCACCTTCCATTGATGTATTAGTGACAACTGTTTTACCTAAACATGATAATAATCCTCTGCCAATGTATTATAGACAACAAATGCTGTCCAGCTGGACTGCGGTAATAACCGAGTCCAGGTAGGGATTGCTGGTTCACAACAAATCCTCCTTTGTTTTCTAAAAGATGAAGGAAAAAAAAGGCTTAATACCTTTTCTTACATATTTGCTAGCCTTCCTCCCCTCACCCTCCATGATTTTCAGGGCATACTGTGGGTATTTGATTTTTTTTTTGCAAGTAAATTTGAGCGGTTAGGTTGAAAGGAAACTGATGTTATATTGTGACAAGGGGTATCTGTGAAAGTAAGCATTCTTAAGAAATTTAATATATTGCAAGCACGCTTTAGTGAGGCAAAAATATGACTTCTATTTCAGCATCAATCATGTCTCTTTTCCTCTCCTTTCAGGAGGAAAAAGAAAAACCATAATCACAATTGTTTTTCTACCCATGGAAAGAACTACCATATTGAAAAGAATATTTCAATGCTATAAGAGCTAATATCTGTGGAGAATTTTCAGACTTGGGAATAGACTACTTAGGGGAAAAGAGAAAATAAGAATGTAATTATTAAAGGGAATATTAATTGTTTGAAGAGCATAGCTGTACAAGCGGAGATAATTATAGATAAAAGGCATGAGATACAGAGATGGTTATATTGGAGGTGGAGGAGAAGTAGTAGCAGAACCTGAGGTGGAGTCAAAAGAGGAATCAGCTTAGAGTCACTATGTAGCCAGAAACAGCCCAATCCTTCTTGAATTCTGTTTACCCTTATCTAGCGTAAAATAGTGCTATCTGTTAGTTGAGTAGCTTCTTGTGCATAGGTATGAGTAATATTAAATCAGTTTAATTGGCACTTTGCTTGTGGTCCTGGTCTTTCATGCTTGACAGTATTCTAGTAGTGTATAAACTCAGAAAAAAAAACAGGCTGCCCAAATCAAAATTACAGTAATTATCAGTTTGTACAGGTAGTTCTCAATTAACAACCTTAATTGGGACTAGAATTTCTATTGTTAAGTGATGCAACCATTAATCAAAACATCAACATGACTTCACCGCTTAGTGTTGGCAGTTTCATCTACATGGAGGGAAGTAAGCAGTGGGGTACCACCAGGTTCCAACTTAGGCCCAGTACTCTTCAATATCTTCATAAATGACTTAGAAGAGGGCATAGAAGGGAAACACATCAAATTTGCAGATGGCACTAAGCTGGCAGGAATAGCCAACACCCCAGAAGACTAGCTCAGGATTCAAAAAGATCTTGACAGACTTGAACAATGAGCCCTATCCAACAATATGACATTTAATGTGGAGAAAAACAAGGTTTCATACCTAGGCAGGAAAAACCAAAGGTACAGGTATAGATAAGAAACAATGGATGGGAACTAATCAAGGAGAGAAGCAACCTGGAATTAAGGAGAAACTTCCCAACAGTGAGGACAATTAATCAATGTAACAGCTTGTCTTCAGAAGTTGTAGGTGCCTCATCATTGGAGGTTTTTAAGAAAAGACTGGACAACCACATATCTGACATGGTATAGGATTTCCTGCTTGAGCAGTGGGTTGGACTAGAAGACCTCAAAGGTCCGTTCCAGCTCTATTCTGATTGATTGACCTAGTTTCAGTAGATTGTGGTCATTAGGCCACGATCTTACATTTCTTCTGTCTTGCTGCACTCATCTCTGCTTCAACTCCCCCCTGCCTGTCTTCTGCCTTTTCAGCCACCCGTACCACTACTCTGCTACCCTATACAACTGTGTTGTCAACAGCAGGACAAAGAAGACAAAAAAAGTCATCTGGAGCAATGGGGGGAGAAGGCAGGGATGGTGAAGAGCAGGGGGCAGGGCAAAGGGGGGCAGTGTACAGAGCAGCTGGGGTAGTCAAGGGCAGGACATCCAAAATGGCAGAGATGCAGAGAGACAGGTGAATGGGTGGAGCTGAATTGCACCCCGTGGTTGTGCAGGTAGGCTACCAAGCAACCAGGTTTTAATCATGTGACCATGGGGCATTGAAGTGTGTAACTTTGAGGACAGATCATAAATACCATTCATTCAGTACCATTGTAATTTCAAATGGTGGCTGAACGAATGGTTGTTAAGGGAGGACTACCTGAAGATGGGAAACAAGGAATGGTAAGTTTGAAATTAATTTATGGAGTGATGGGATTGTTCTCCCAGGCAGATTCTTACAAAGGGAATGCCAAAACTTGTAACTTCAGAGATATGCAATCACATATGTGAATGTGAGAATGTTTTTGAGCAAAGGAAAAGCATTCTTTTGTTGTATATCACCAGAACTCACTTTTATTTGAGATAGAGGGCTATACAAATATGATGATAATGATAACAATAAAATAACAACAACATTCTGCATATTTTCAGAGGCGCTTTTTAAGTTATGTTTTCTTTTCATTTGTGAAATAAAATTCTAGCAATTTTAATTTGGATAATTGCATAAGTTTTTAATGCAAATTTACGTTTGCATTTTCCCAAAGTGGCTCAGGGTGATAACAGCAGTAAATTCAATATAATAGTCTACTGAACAAACATTATAAAACAATAAAAGTTCAGCAACTTGAAACAAATACCAGTAAATGGAAATCTACTTCTCAGATAGTTACTATATGGAAAATGAGAGCTACAGTATACAGCTGGATATCCAATGTATATTTTATCTACCAAGCAATGCTTTCAACTTGAATGAGCAATTTTACCTTATTTTTTTTTTTAATTACATTTATATGCCGCCCTTCTCCGAAGACTCAGGGCGGCTTATATTTGAATCAGTTAAGCTCTTATGAAGATTTTAGTCATGATATAGGAAGTAAAAAATCATTCTGGTATGAGTATTTAGAATACTAGAATTGAATTCATAATTCAATTTCAGAAAGAAAGGTAGCTGAAAAATGTATAGTTATAAACAGATATGTAAAAAAAGATGATAAAGTATTTCTGAAGCATCATCGCAAAGCAGCGGGGTAAGGGTGTCATGGTTGCCTGGATATAGTGTTTAAATATGATTAAATGTTGAAGTTTGGGAAAATGGTATGTGGGAAGACCATAAATATTTTATATTACTTTTGCCTTAAGATCTAATTGTGATCTGGTGGGGTAGTTGTCAAAATAGAATTACAGTAATCAAAATCTCTCCAAGTGCCCTCACATTTTGAAGCCTTTTGAGCTCATCTGGAATTTTAAAAACATCCTCTGGGTTCTTTTCTTACTCTTTTATAAACTAAGAGTTGTAGTTTTCCATTCATAAAATGGCCACTATGGTGGCAGTGGCCAGTGACCAAATCCAATATACCAGAACCAAAATGGTGATAAGGATCATGTCCCAGAAATTCCCTTTGATAATCTTATGCTACAGTTTCCTTGTTTTCTTTATATGATTTTTACCTAGGTTGTGGACCAGACCAAACCAAAAACCAAACCAAACCAAACCAAACCAAAAACCAAAACAAACCAAAAACTTGCTTTTAATTTCCAAAGATGCCCATTGTGCCATGAAAGGCCCAAAATTAGTCTTAGTAGTAAAAGTAATCCTTTTAAATTACTTTACAACATGCTAATGTTATGTATGCAGGTTTAAAGTCATTGGTTTAGTTTGAACTGTTCTTGTAAAATGTCAGAAATGATTGGTTTAAAAAGTGCGGGAAAACCCTGCACTCTGATTGGCTGGCAACTGCGGCTGCTGGCTATAAGTAGCAGCCGCAGCCCAGCCAAAGTGGGTTCGTTCTGAGCTGTAGTCACTAATAAACAAAGAGCTTGAAGCACTCCGCGTCTGTCTCTTCATGCAAACTTAACAGCTAACATCCCCTGTTCTATTCTGTTTATAAATGTCAATTGATAATGGAAAGAGGGAGTCCATGGGCTCCACTATAATCAGACTGAATATGTCAGTTGAAGCTTAAATTCTAAAAGAAAGTAAACTAAACTTTGTGGTTTAATATTAACCTGACAATTAAAAGACTTACTGGAAAATACTTTTTCATTCAATTTGTGGTGACATATACAAAAACTAGACAGTGTCAAGAGTTGTTCAGCTGTATAATAGCTACTGCTAAATTCTCTGTGCCTGGAGAAAACTAAATATTCTAAAAACTAAGCAATTGAAAAGTAGAATATTCAAATACATAGCTATGGCTAAAGATCAAAAATTGGAAGATAGTAGTAAATTTTAGCCTTTTAATAAACAGGTGAGTTGATTGATTAGTAGTATAATCAAACACATATTAACTAATAATAATCACCTATGATCTTTAATTTGCTAATCAGGCAGAATTTTTGGGTGTATATGTCTCATGAATGCTAACATAGGGAAGTTTACATCATAATGTCAGAAAGAAAAAGAAGCTGGTTTAAATTCTTCAATAGCAAAGAGTGTCAACTTTTATTTTAAGATATCAGTAATTTATCCCAGAGTACTTTACCTCACATTGCAAATTGGATATTTTAAAGGAGTCTAAAAGCTTTTCTGCCAAATGACTCTTTTAAAAAATTCAAGAATCTAAATCTGATTATTGTAAGCAAGGAATTAAGAATGTAATTGACTGATTAAAATGAGCAACATGTGAATTCAGATTAAGATAATGACTCATCATGGAATCATGACTTCATTACGATTAGGCAGACTTCACAGAATTACACCACTGATTACAACAGAGAGGTTAGGAGGCACCATAAGATAATGTTAGTTAATTTGCAGTAAATCTGTACATGTCTCTATTATTCTGAAGAAAGAATGGGCACTGAAATGCTCACTTATATTCAGTTGCATTCCATGATTGATTCAGCTCAGAAGCTATGGGAGGTTTTCTACAAGTTTACTGTAAATTCTGTTGATTATGTGCCATCAAAAATGGTTGACTCTTACTGACCACATAGGATTCTTTTCCCCTCCTCCATGATTATTTGTCCCTAACTTGGTCCTTCAGCAATTCCAACAATACCTCCATTACTACTGTAACTGAGTCCATCCACCTTGTGGCTGGTCATCCTTTTCTACTTTTCCCAGCATTAGAGACTTATCCAGAGATCTAGGTCTTCACATAATATGTCTGAAGTAGGATCATTTGAACCTCATCATTTGTGGCTCAACTGGGAACTTTGGGTTCATTTGTTTAATGATACATTTGTTTCTTTTCTTGGCTGTCCACAGTATTCTTAGGAGTCTTCTGCAACTCCAAAGTTCAAAAGCACCGATACTGCTTACAATATCCTGCTTCTTCAAATTTTAACTTTTGCTTCCATAGAGGATCACAGGGAGTACCATGTCTTACACATTTCTGATCTTTGTAGGTACAACACACACACACACACACACACACACACACATCATGGCATATTCTGACTCTCTAAAGTGCTTAGAGAAGGCTGTAAAGCACTGTGAAGCTGTGTATAAGTCTAAGTGCTACTGCTATTTGACTACCTTTTCCAAGGTCTTAATCAGGGATGCGATTCAACCAGTATAATAACTGATTCGGTGAGCATGCTCCTACAACTCTTAGGAGATATAAATGTGACTAAATGGCAACATCTTGGAGAACAATGCTGATTCCTAATTTAGGCCTAGCCTATGACTGAGTCAATAAACCATGATTCTGTAAACTGTGGTTAATACTGTTCGAATATAAAGAATAAAGTTTGTATAGCACTGCCAGGCTGCTATTCTATGTGTATTCACTAGGGCATTTGTGTGTGGAGCACTTGTGTGTGGAACACTAAGGTGCTTCAGGGTTGAAAGGATCAGTCAATAACATCACTGTTGCCCAGGAGATGCTGAGTTGGGGGCTTTTTTCATGTCCCCAGCAGGAACTGGAGTGAAGAATGGAAGGTCACCCCCGCCCCCCATGGCAACACGTGGGTCTCGAATGTGGGTTTGCTAATCTCAAACCCAGCATAATCTCTAATCTCTAACCACATGCTTCCTATTCACTAGGAAAATAACATGGGATAACAGGACAAAGAATCTATTAGGTTTAATTTTTTTTGCAACTTCTGTGTGACCTGCATAATTGTCTCTTTTTTCCAAGAAGACCCAGTGCAATCAATACTTTTGCTCTGAGATGAAACCATCTCATTTAGATCTTGAATTGACTTTCTATCCAATCTGTTTTACTGGTGTTTTTAGAGAGAAATTAAACATTTAGTATAGCGAACGGGAGATGAAAATAATAGAGACGTTGGTTTTCTTTTTGCTTCTTTTTGGAATTGCTCAGTGTTACTCTTCCCACTCTCTTCCTTATGTTTTCTGCCTTCACCCACTTTGTGATAAAAATAGATCTCTTGGGTGGATGGTAATGATTAGTTTTCTCTAGATCCCATGCTTAAGAAGTACAGATTTTTTTTTGCAATTCTTATTTGGCTGCTTCAGTTGAATGAGGCATGATCTTGTAATTCTGTGGTTCATAGTTTTATCTATCTAGCTAGTGCACCTGATATGAAAAAAGGTGAAGCCATGACTTACCTATGTCTGAATACTTGAAGTGTTTTTTAATATCAAAATTTCTGCTTTGAGCATGCTTTTAAATCAGAGGTCTCCAAACTTGGCAACTTTAAGCTTCATAGCTGGCTGGAGAATTCTGGGAGTTGAAGTCCACAAGTCTTAAAGTTGCCAAGTTTGGGGACCCCAATTTAAATAATCAAAATGATCCATTTGGGAGTTTTAAAGTTTCTTCCTTTAATAGCTCTTTATGCTTTTCCTGGAAAAGGCTTAGTTAATTTTTTTGAGAGATCAGCTGTTTTCCACTCTGACCTCCTCTTAGTCAGTTCTTAAACTCTGAGTCTTCGGCATGCATTTTGAAACACATTTCTCTGGGCTTCTCTGGGTCCTTTCTTGTTATCAGCGATGACGCTACAGGCCATGAAAGAACAAAGTCCACAAATCAATTTTGTAAATTAGCTGCAAGTTAGCCATTAATAAATTAAGATACTGCCAAAGCATACAGATAAGAATAATGGCATAAACTATGGGAAAAGGGACAAAGTTTTTTTGAGCGTATTATTATTAGTTATCATATTGCTGCATACAACCATTCACATTATCATCATTTATTATAAAAAGCTCTTGAGAATGAGGAACAGTCCAATCTAGGAAATACAGGAGAAATGGTTGAGATCACAGTTCGGGGGAAAAAAATAATCTTCCCTTTGAACCTGAACTCAGCCTTTTCATATGTTTGCTAAAGTGTATGCTGATGACAGCCATATAGACTGTAGGATCACTGTTATTTACATTACCTTGTTCAACAACTGGATTCACTCAAAATCAGGGGTGGGATTCTACCGGTTCAGACCGGTTCTATAGAACCGGTTGTTATGATTCTGCACAGTTCAGAGAACTGGCAAATCATGACCCTGGCTGGCCCTGCCCCTCTCTTCCTGCCCCTCTCCTCTCCTCCCTGCCCAGTAAGTCCTTATCGTGCATGCACAACATTGCATGCATGTCCAACATCGCTGACTGCATTCTTTCCCACCTAGTCAGTCCTTAAGGCATTTCTTTTTTTCCTCTCCTGATCATCAGGTGTTCTTATAATCAGCTGTGCCAGGATTTCCCTCACTTACATACTGCTTCACCCAGGAGGCTTCCCTGAGGCTCAGGAAGGCAAAAAATGGAGGGAGGGGCACAGTTCCCCTCTGCCCCCTCCATTTCTTTCCTTCCTGGGCCCCAGAGAAGCTTTCTGGAAGCAAAAACACCCCCCAGGAGGCTTCCCTGAGGCCAGAAGGCTCCCCAAAATGGGGGCAGGGTGTGCTACCAAAAAGAAAATAAAAGAAAAAAAGCCATGCCCACGCAATAACATGACCATGCCCACCTAGCCATGCCTACCTAGCCATGCCCTCAGAACCGGGTGTTACAAAATTTGAATCCCACCCCTGCTCAAAATGCAACATTATCCAGAAATCAGAAATGCATAAAACCAGAGGATGGCATGACGCTTAGCTCACATATTAGTCAATTTATGCAGATGATCTTTTGTCTCAAATCTTTATCAAATTTCAGATGCTATGTCAATACTTTTGGGGCATGGGCATATAATAAGTGAAATTTTAGGTTAGATATTACCAACAAACTTAGATTCAATAGTACAGATTAAACATCACAATATTAGCCAAAATCCATTGCCAATAAAATCCAGAGCCTTGGTGGTGCAGGCTGTTAAACACCTAGCACTTAGCTCCAGCTGCCTGCAATTAGTGCAGGCTTGAATCCCACCTGGCTCAAGGTTGACTCAGCCTTCCATCCTCCCGGGGTAGGTAAATTGAGGACCCAAAATTGTTGGGGGCAATAAGCTGACTTTGTAAAAATGCCGCTTGTGGGGGGCCAAAAAGCCCTAGTAATAAGCAGGCATATACAATAGAATGAAGGCTATTGCTGAGCACATTGGGTTGTGCTCCAAAGATTGTAAGCCGCCCTGAGTGTCCAGAGAAAGGCAGCATATAAATGTGAATTAAAAAAAAATCTAAATGTGCACTGGCAGTTGGGATTGTACAATTTCCTATATGCCCAGTAACATTATTCGTCATTTCTATACAAAGTCAATTGGCATATATACCCTGTGAACCCTTCAGGAGGCATCCTTAGAAAATAAAACTTTGGATAGCTGTGGCTAGTGTTTTGTTTGTGGATATTTTGTAATCGGCTGTATCCATCATGGCATGTTCTGAACTCTCATAACAAACTGCATCTATATAACTTTTTGAATGCAGGTTTGTCTGCTCCTTTACGTGTTGCAGAACACGTAGAAGGCATGGCTATTTCCAGAAGGCACAATCCCAATGGAATGCATTATTATCAGGTCACAATTGGGTGAGCCAAAATAAGCAGCTTAGATATAGATCAAGGACGCAATTTGAAGGTCAAGGACAAATGGCAGAGGGGAATAAAGCCCAGGATAGAAGTCCAAGCTATTGTACTAAGTTGGAACAGGAAGGTCAGCAGCTGTATTACCTGACTGCCGGTGCAGGATTTTAAGCTGGAAAGCTTCAATGTCCAGATACCATGCAAGTACCAAAACGAAAACAAACTCGGTTCTCAAGGGAAGGCATATAGCCCATTGTGATATTGCTTGCAGCCCAGAGTCAATTGGACTGAGACCAGTGGCTATAAAAAAACGGAATGAATGAATGAACGAATGAACAAACAAACAAATGATTCAAGGAACCAATAGCCTATCTGGAAACTTCAGCCATTCAAAGTGCAAACTATAATTCCAGATAAGGATCCTGCAGTTCCAAGCCTGTAACTATGGAGACATTTGTCTCCCTTGACAAATATGAGATGAGCTAGACACATGATATAATTGGTCCGTGTCCTTCCCATATTCAGCATCACTTAATTTAGCATTTTTGTTCATCACAATGGGATGGTTAAGCAAAATTGTATTGAAGTTTTGGACTCTTGTCTCTCCATCCATATGTCCATCATAACTCTCAGAAAGATGAACAGCAAGGGATTAAATTTTGTGAGAAAGGAGAAACAAGCAAAAGAAAGATAGAGATTAAAAATGTAGGTTCATTTTGGGACTGTGGAGGAAAAAGATCCAGAAAAAGATATCAATGGATCATTGACCTAGAATACTGTTGATTGCTCCATTCCAAATCTCCTCCTTCTCCTTCCTTCATTGTCATGTGATCCTGCGTGAAGCTGCTCTTAAGGAAGTGGAGAAATGCTGCATACTTTCCTTACTTGTTCTATGTACAGGCAGACCTCACTTCATGATGGTAACTGGACTAGCAACTCCATTGCTAAGCAACATAATTGTAAATCATGAAGAATGCACCGACTTAAGGCAATTATGGTACTCCCAGTTGCCATTGTCACAGTCAGAGAATATATGCCACTAACACATGATTGCTATTTGTGATCTGCTGTCTTCTTCATTGACTTTGCTTCCAAGAAGTGGCAGTGAAGGTTGCAAATGGTGATTGTGTGGCTCTAGAATGCTCCAACCATTGCAATTGTGAGCTGGCTGCCAAACACCTGAATCATGATTGTGTGGTTGTAGATTTTGTGATAGCCACAACTACAAGGCTCCATCATAAGACCCACTCATTCAGCACCATCGTAACTTTGAACAGTCATTGAATGAGTAGTCGTTCAGCAACGTCTGTTTTATCAACAAAAAATACTGGCCTGTTTGACACAGAACAATTTTTGCCAGTCAGAGTCATGGCAAACTGCCAGTAGAAAAGCAATGTCATGCCACTGTGATGCAACCTCTGCCTTTTTTGTTCTATATCATTACACACCCCAACTGGACTGAGATTACAGTATCATATAGTTTTAATCATTTAAACAAAGCAGCTGGAGCTGCAGATACCCATTTTCCTGTGCCTGTTTGTCAATTTCTGGATGCCAAAACCTCACCTCATTGCATCACTGACTATTTAGGAGGCAAATAGTTGCATTAATTGGTTAAATATTTATCTGAAAGAAGCACAAAAGATGAGTCAGAAGAATGGATTCAGCTAAAAATAAATAAATAAATAAATAAAAGAGTGTAGCATTAAAAATACAGTTCTTTGGTGGACTCTTATTCAAAGATTTATTGAGGGAAATATGTGGTGTTTACATATTAACAGAGCTGATGAAAAGAGGAAAATGAAGAATACAATTACAACCTGTTCTTTCATAACCTGGAAATATTTACACTGAGCATTATTTCAATCTGTAACTAGCTAGAGGAAGAGATAGTTCTGCTGAGTACTGAGATAAGGTTTCCCCCTTTCTAAATTTTCTAAGTTTGGTTACTATATAATAGCTTTTGAATTGGTGTTAAAGATTTTAAAAGAACCCCTTTTTCATTACTTTTATGAATAATGAAAACAAAATAATCTTACTATATTCAGCTAGAATATAGTTTGGTGGCAGACTCTTTGAAACAGATTTCTGTCTTGCTCAAAAATAAATGAAATATATGGTTTGGTTCTGATTTTCCTTCCATACCCTGCTGTTACCTTTAAAAACAGTTGCAATGTTCAGTATAAATGTAGATGTCCCCTCAATCTTCTACCATTCATTTTGCCATTCATTTTATTAGAATGCAACTATTTAGACTCTTCTACCAACAGAAGAGAATACTTGTAGCTCAGGGTTGAACTGTGAAGTCTTTGGTGCCTTCTGAGCTTGGTTGTTTGCTTGCAGATGTTTCAATTACCCAACTTCTCACTTTTCATCCTAAATCAAGCCAAATCAAATATGTATTATGATGGATCTTGACAGACTACAACACTGGGCCGTATCTAACAAAATGAAATTCAATGTAGAGAAAAGTAAAGTCCTACACTTAGGCAAGAAAAACCAAAAGCACACATATAGACTAGGTGAAACTAGGCTCAATAGCAGTAACTGTGAGAGGGATCTTGGAGTCTTAGTGGGCAACCAACTAAATATAAGCTAGCAGTATGCAGCAGCAGCCAAAAAAGCTAATGCAATCCTAAGTTGTATTAACAGAGGGATACAATCAAGATCAAGGGAGGTACTAATACCACTCTATAAAACCTTAGTAAGACCACATCTAGAGTACTGCATCCAGTTTTGTTCACCACATTACAAAAAAGATGTTGAGGCTCTAGGAAAAGTACAGAGAAGAGCAACCAGGTTAATTAGGGGACTGGAGACTAAAACATATGAAGAATGGTTACAGGAACTGGGCATGGTTAGTCTAGTAAAGAGAAAGACCAGGGGAGACATGATAGCAGTCTTCCAATATTTGAGTGGCTGCCACAAAGAGGAAGGGGTCAGGCTATTTTCTAAAGCACCTGTAGGCCAGACAAGGAATAATGGATGGAAACTGAACAAGGAGAGATTTAACCTGGAAATAAGGAGAAACTTTCTCACAGTGAGAATCAACCAATGGAAAAGCATGCTTTCGGAAGTTGTGAGAGCGCCATCACTTGAGACTTTCAAGAAGAGATTGGACTGCCATTTGTCAGAAATGGTGTAGGGTCTCCCGCTTGGGCAGGGGTTTAGACTAGATGACCTACAAGGTCCCTTCCAACTCTGATTATCTATTATCTGTTATCATAGACCAGCATAATCTATCTATATTTACTCTGCAGAACGAGGCTGACCTGTGATGAAAACACAAATGTCACACTGCAGGTCAAGGTCCATTTAGAGTTCAGCTTTTTGTTTCTCACAGTGGCCCACCAGGTGTTTCTGGGATCCTTCCATGCAGGACATCCTTTCCTTCTGTAGTTTTCCTAAAACTGGCCTTTAGATAGACGCTTCTTCCAACAGAAGACCACACAGTCTAATTGTTCTTGATAGAACTATTCCCCTTGAATATATCTAGTCTGCTATTACAATTATCTGGGTGTGTGGCTGTCACAAGAATGAATTCAACAGGCTAGCTATGTGATGTCTGAAGAAGGGCTTCTCTTTTCAGTCAGCTTCACTGGATGACTTCAAGTCTTAGTGTTTTGAGAGAAGGGGAAAAGTATTTCCCTGACCATGTTGTATACCTCAATTGTGTCCCTACAAGTTTTATTTTTTTAAGCTAAAGAATCCTAAATAGTCCTTTCTCTGTCAAGATTATGATACATCTTCCCTTTTCTAAATGTCAGCTTTATAATATTATAAATAAAACAAAAAGGTGTGTTGCAGTTTGTTCACCACAAAGTATATCTTTAAATCATAAGATGACAGGAAGTTAGAAACCACTTATTGCACTGAGGATGAAACCAATGATCCTCTATTTTCATTTAATTCTTTAGTATTTCCTCATTCCTCACCTCACCCCGGCAACAGTACTCACTCAACTGCTTGATTAAAGAAACAAATCTTTGTTATTGCAAGGGCTTATCATTGTTATTGCAAGGGCTTCACCTTGGAATCAGATTTGGGTTCATGTTTCTGCTATAATCTAAATTTGTTGATGCCCCTTTGGCTTTTTCATAGGTTACTCTCAGAAAGGTTTGACTCATAGAATTAACATTTTGACCTCATTATTCCTATCTGTGAAACATGAATTACCTCATGACTTGGATTGTAGACATATTTAGTACAGTCCATCTAGCACTATACAGAGTTGTATTGATTAACTATTTTATTAATTTGATCAGATTTGTAGCCCGTTTTCCTCTTCAGAGGACCCTCAAGGGAGCTAACCAGAAAAACGTAAACATAAACAATTACATTGCAATGTAATAAAACAACAATGGAGGACAGCAACCTTTAAGCATTTAAGATGAGTATAAAGAAAGAAGACAGAAAAAGTCACTTGCAATTCCCAGCGTTTCAACCTTGTCAATCTAACATTGCAAATTCCATCTGAAAATAATTCTACCCAATAAATGTGAGTGTAACTATGCATTTATGTACACGTATAAGTTACGTGCTGGAAGGAAATCATACTCACCAAACATTAATCCTATGAATTCCTAACTGATTAAAACAAGTTGCCTGTACGAACCCAATTTATAAAGTGAACTGATTCCCATCCCCATATACCAACCATACCCAATGAACAAAAGCATGACAATATATTACACAAATATGTTCCTTTCTCTTCTTCAAGCACAAATAGTGAACAAGAAGAAGACATCGAAGAAGGAATTAGAATTTTTGCGGTGAGGGAAAGGAGTAGCTGCTGCACAGTAAAGAGAGGAAAGAGAGAAGTTAACAGGTTAACAGATTAACAGAGTTGGAAGGGACTTCATAGGTTATCTAATCTAACCCCACCTCCCAAGCAGGAGATCCTACACCATTTTTGACAGAGGGCAGTCCAGCCTCTTCTTGAAAGCTTCCAGTGAAAGCTTCCACAACTTTTGAAGGCAAGCTGTTCCATTGGCTGATTGCTCTCAGTGTCAGAAAATTTCTCCTTATTTCCAGGTTGAATCTCTCCTTGTTCAGTTTCCATCCATTATTTCTTGTCTGGCATTCAGGTGCTTTGGAAAATAGCTTGACTCCCCTCCTCTCTGTGGCAATCTCTCAGATATTGAAACACTGCTATCATGTCTCCCCTGGTCCTTCTCTACACTAGACTAGCCATGCCCAGTTCCAGCAACGTTCTTTATATGTTTTAGTCTCCAGTCCCCTAATCATCCTGGTTTTACAAAACAGGTTGAAATTCAGTAGGTAAACATCTGCTAAGGCTGAGCTTGTCCTCAAAGGCATCCATGCTTATCAGCAATGAAGTCTACAGTCATTTGAACCTCCTCCCTAGCTGTTCATTTTCAATAATCTTCTATTCTTCTCAATGAATGCAACCGACCTGCGCTGTGTCAAGTCAAAGGTGATTATTTAGGCAAAACATAGGTTGTTTTCAGAAAGCATGGTACTAATTCCCTCAAATCATAAGAACCTAGCTTATGAAGAAAGTCTGGACTTCTTCACTAAAAGGACAAAAAAAAAACATAGTTTGAAAGCTTGATCATAACAAGTGGACTTGAGAAAGTCTGACTATATATAAAGAGACTCTCTTGCTCATTTTAACATCCAGGCTGGTTCATATCAAGATAGGTAGTCCCTCAGACACTAGACCACAAGCTATTTAGTTTGGTAAGAGTAAAAATCAAACACTCCCTCTTGAAAAAAAAAAGTCTAGAAAACAATTGACAACCAGGGCAACTCTTTCTTTTTTTTATTTTTATTTTTTAATTACATTTATATGCTGCCCTTCTCCGAAGACTCAGGGCGGCTTACAATTTTTGGGATACAACCCAATGCGCTCAGCAATAGCCTTCATTCCATTGTATATGCTTGCTTATTACTAAGCGGCATTTTTACAAAGTCAGCTTATTGCCCCCAACAATCTTGGGTCCTCAATTTACCTACCCCGAGAGGATGGAAGGCTGAGTCAACCTTGAGCCTGGTGGGATTCGAGCCTGCACTAATTGCAGGCAGCTGGAACTTAAGTGCTAGGCATTTAACAGCCTGCACCACCAAGGCTCTTACAGGGCAACTCTTTCATCAATAGAATAAAATCTTTGTATCATTCACCATTTGGCATCTTCAGTTGGTTTTACACAAGTGGATAGTTCTGAACATTCCTTAAGAACACATCACACGGTAACCAAGTCAGATGGAACTACAATTCCAATTTGTCAATTTTCCTTTTACCAATAACACCTTTAATGTGAGCCTGTTCACTCCTGTCCACTGCTTTCTTTGTTGACTGATTTGTTTATGTGTTAGATTTATATTCTGCCTTTCTTTTGTTCAGGGCCTCAAGAAATATACAAAACATTCCCAACTTCTATTTTCCCCTGCATTTGTATGCCCGTGAGGTGGGTTTAGCTAAGAGAGACTGACTAGCCCAAAGTCATCCTGTGAGCAACTCTAGGGGAGGACTAGAACCTGGAACTCTTCACTCCCCAAATACCTGAATTCCTACACACTCAAGTTTTGGTCAGAATAATCAACTGCTCTTTGCCTGAAGATAGTTTCAAAGCAGAACAATGGTACCTACTCTAAGGTGCTCAATGACTCCTCCCATTCTAAAGGCAGCCACTTTACAACAGTAGAAGAAATTCAATGTCATATCATAGAATACTTCTATTATGTCTTGAGGCTAAATGCCTTCTTTGTCAGGCATACAATATAGAGCAGTGGTGGCAAATCATTTTGGGCTCCTGTGCTGAAAATTGCATGTGTGGTCGCTTGCCAGCACCCAGAAGGCAATGCATGCACCCCCACTCCCCATTCCCCCTGCACATGTGTGTGTGACCCCCCCCCCACATGCACTGTGTATCTCTGTGCATGCGTGCAAGACCCCCCACGTGTGCCCTATGCTTCTCTGTGCATGCACGTGCATCTCCCATGCAACCCCACCCCCCACGCATGTGTGCAGATACCCGACAATCAGCTGTTAGGTTTGTGGTGCACACGCATGCGCAGTGGGGCTCTTCCGGGTGACCTCTCACATGCTGGTAGAAGTGGCTGTGTCCTACTTCTGGCACATGTGCCATAGATTCTCCATTATGGATATAGAGACTGAATGTACAGGAACTCAAAGTCCTGCAAAATATGCATATTTTGTCTACATTGGAGCAGGGGATATACAGTTGTATGACTGAACATAAAAAATGTGTGCGTGAATGTGTGTGTTGAAAGAGAAGCATATACAACACACACAATTCTATAATGATGTGCATAAGGAAACAATGTAAAACTAGATTAGCTCCTGCTAGTATGTTGTAATCTTTTAAAAAGCTAATCATCCTTTGTTTTCTCTGGGCTGGGTGGCCAATAACTTTTTTGATAAGTCTTCATTCTCACAAGGTTACTACATTGGGATCTCAAGATAGGCAGGACTAAAATTAAATGAGAAAAATCCAGAAATGTATATGGACACTTGTTTTCTGTCCCCACCTCTCCTGCCTCCCTCCCTCCCTCCCTCCCTCTCCCTCCCACTCCTCCCCCTCCTCCTCTCTCTCCCCCCTCTCAATCCCCCTCCTTCTGATTCCTTATTAACTGAAAAGATGACTTAAATTCTTATTTTTTTCTGATAACTTATGGAAACTGATCATTAAACCAGAACCACACAATAAGGAAAGCCAATTTAAAATGTATTAAAATTAATGTTCCATGAAAAATTTCAATGAAAAAACCAGTCTTTTGAGATCATTATTAAAACACATGGAAAGTGTCTAAAAGAATTAAAAACTTCCCCAAGCAATAGCCCTACAAAAAATGGAAAAGATCAGCACAAAAAGAGTTTATTTTTAAGGAGGTCAGAAGAGAAGGAAAGTTGTAGCACAGGACAAAAGAATTATTCAAGATACTTCAAAAATAAAATAGCCTGTCTCTCCATCTTGAGATGCCAGAAACTAAAATCCAACAGCAGAAACTATTGTTAAGAGTCTAATTATTTTTTGTGAAGCAATATCTTACATGCAGACCTCATTATTCCTGGTAACTTGCGAAAATATTTTGGAAATCTGTTCAGTTGCTACTTGTGAATTGGATCAGTTTCTCTCAAAATTGACACCATCTTTGTTAACAGCTGGAACAATAAATCATAATTCCTTTATCCTCTGTCCTCCCTTAATTGCCCATCTTACCCATCATTCCATTCCAATAAGCAAAAGCCATAAATTGGTCCATCATTTTTTTCCTTCTGGTCAACTTCCCTCCTTTCAGTTTCTTTAATTTTCGTTGGTATTTTTCCTATTCATTGGAGCTTTAAAACTTCAGCTTTAGACTGATGCTATTTCATTGGATTGTTATTTAGCATAGCAAAGGAAATTGTACTTTACAAAATTATGAAGGTTAGATACTGTTGGAAATCCCAATGTTCTTTTGTGAATAAAGGCTATCATAAAGTGTTAAATTTTAACATAGCTCGGTGAGAAAACTCATTAAAAAAACTTGTACAAAGCTAAATATATTTACCCTAAAACAATTTAAAATCTTCTCATAATCCTTTCTACTCATTTCTTTTAATTAAAAGTAATTCTGCTTAGGCATGCATTGTTCTATAACCAGGCTAGGATAATGCAGAGTTAAGTTGTTTTCTTTTCCACCTTTAATTCCTTATTTTAATTTAAAGCGTTGTGTTATCTTTCAACAAAATAACTAGCTTCAGTGATCTCTTGCAGCTACAGAGGGATTGATCATATTATCAGCTTTATTGCAGTGATTTACTTTCCAAGAGACTTTTCACTAACCTACTTATAGTTCAGTCAGCATCCATAAACTGGGAAAACAGCAGAACAACATGGATTATTAAAGCAAGAGCTCAGTACGCCTTTTTTATAATATCCTGACCCTAGAAAAAGTTTCAAAAATGTCCAAAATACTGTGAAAGGAAAGATTTTTTTTTCCTGAGGTGTGAATAAGATATCTGGCATGAGTTTCTCAAATTAGATCAAGGAGCTTGTATGACATTAGGGCATGAGTGTCTACTTCTAGGCTCTTTTACTCATTAGTTAATTTGTATTTTGGAGGAAGAGTAATTGGTTATATAGCTGATGTGACACTGATGCACACCAAATAAGACAGTGTTCCACAGTGTTTCTCAACTTTGGCAACATTTAAGATATGGGGACTTCAACAAGTCAAGGCTGGCTGAGGAATTCTGGGAATCGAAATCCACTTATCTTAAAACTTTCCGAGGCTGAGAAAAACTGGGATCAGATGTGTTTCTAAAATACTGCTGCATATTCATTTGTGCTGTTCCCAGCCTTTATGAGGAAGGACCTCCTGTCTGTATCATTACTATTAAGATGATTCTTCATAGATAAATAATTTGTTCAGAACTGGTCCTTTGCTTTAACATATGATTATTCTTGTAAATCTAGTTCTAACTACTAATTTAGTTGTACCCATTTCTTTCTCTTTTAGGTGGTTTTTTGGGGCTATTAAACGAGCAGATGCCGAGAAACACCTCCTTTATCATGAGAATGTGACAGGAGCCTTCCTAATCCGAGAGAGTGAAAGTCAAAAGGGTGAATTTTCCCTTTCAGGTACCCTCCACTTTTTCTGTCCTAGAAATGTTGTTAAATTAAATTAAATTAATTTTTCCTTAGTTTGGTTTAGATAAACTGGCAGCTGTTGTTGATGATCATACCCATTTTTTATCTGGTGAGTGGGTCATTCTTTAGAAGCAAACATGCATACAGATTTGAATGCCTATGAATGAATACTTTAGAGAAGCACTTGAAGATTGTTATTCGGTGGTTAGAATGCAGTACTGCAGGCTACTTCTGCTGACTGCTGGCTGCCTGCAATTTGGCAGTTCAAATCTCACCAGGTTCAAGGTTGACTCAGCCTTTCATCCTTCTGAGGTCCGTAAAATGAGGAGCCAGATTGTTTGGGGCAATAGGCTGACTCTATAAACCGCTTAGAGAGGGCTGTAAAGCACTGTAAAGCAGTATATAAGTCTAAGTGCTATTGCTATTGCTATTCCTTAAGGTTTTTAGCAGAGGGTGCTTTTAGCAGAACTGCTTTTGGGTTCTTTTAAAGAAAAAAAAGGTTACCTCATAAGCTTTGTGATCCTTCCTTGAATCCTTTGGGACAGGGAAGCCAAATTACAGAAAATTTTGTTTATCCCAACCTTAACCCAAAATATTTTCCCAAAATATATCCCAACCCCTTTGTTTTCCTTTCTACAAGGATTTTTGTCGCCAAAATCCAGGCAACCATTGTATGGTAGCAGAGGGTTAAGATTTGCTGACATCTAGTGGTTATCCATAAGATTACAGCCCAGATATTATAGCCCTGCTTTCTTGATGAAAATATTTCCATTCCAGCAAGACTTCCCTCTTGACACCCCTGCAAGTGAAGCTTTATAAATTGATTCATCTCATGAACCTTTTAATCTACATGTAACTGTTGCTGAAGGTTAGGTTGTTTTTTTAATCAAGGCAATGGTAAACTATTTCCGTACAACAGAAACAACAAAACAGAAAGAAAACAGTTGTGTCCACATTTATTCACCAGGAATCAGTCTTGACTCAAGACTTTAATAAATAATCAATCCAATAAAAATGTAAAAAAAAGCAAGGGATATATTTTTATTGGCAAATTTGATGCTTTTCTCTAATATCATCCTCACCATAAAATAGTAACAACAGTTGCTTTGAAATTACTCTGAATATAATCAGATATGTTTAAAAAATTTATGGTTTCTCTCTGAACCTATAGAGTGTAGGGAATATGGATGAGTCATATGATGATGATGATCATATGATGATGATGATAATATGATGATCATGAGTTTTTGTTAGTTTATTGCCTATATTTTCTGGCAGAATGAAGTCACTTATGCTGGCTTGCAAGACAGCCTATGTATGGATTAGAGATCCTAGTTTGCATAGAATATTGGGCTTAGAGTGGCTAAAATGACAAACAACAGAAGTAACAAGTTTAAGAGAGAGAAAAATAGAAGATAGGAAGAAGCGTATGGAAACAAGGATGGTTTGCGAGGTTAGGAAGATCTTTGGTGAGAATACCTTCAAGTCATTGTTGACTCTTGGAGACTTCCTGGACAATTCCTGGCAGATTTCTTTAGCAAGGTGTTTTGGAAATGGTTAGCCCTTAACCGCTTCCTAGGGCTGAGATAGAATGACTGGCCCACACCCAATTGGTTTCATGGATTAGAATTTACAGATTCTTGGTTTCTTGCCTAATGCCTTAATCAACACCTTAACTGGCTCTTTGGAGAGAAATAATAAACAATAAACACTCAGCTTTTCTTTTGTTTTCTGACATCATCTCTTTAATTTCTTTGGCTTACTACTTCTTATCTCTTTTCTGTGCTTTGTATAACATTGCTTATCCTGATTCTAGCAGCATGAAGTGTATGTAAGTGTGATATGCAATAAAAGACACTATAATTCAATGCTTTTCACTAACCCTATTTTATTGATGTAGAATGTGCATTTGAAAACTGGAAATAAACTTTAAAAGTACAGCAATAGCTTTTCATGACATACACCCTCTTGTGGCAGATGATGGAAGTTGCATGTTCAAGGCATATTTTCCCTTGTTTAAAAAAAGTTTTCAGATAACTTTATTAGACTAAAGACAAAAACCAACACAAATTAATAAGATGGAAAAGAGGAAAAAGTAAAGAATTAAAGAGAAAGCAAAGCCAAAGGTGCAGAACAAAAAGAAAAAGAAATACAAAGAAATTACTCCTGACTTTCTTTTAAAACATGTATATTGATAATTAGAAACAATAGTAGATAATCAAGGCTTTCCTGATAAAATAATCAGTTTAAAGAAAGCAGGGTTAAGAATTCAATTAATGTAGAGTTATTGTGAAACCCTGCATATATTAAATATATAAGTCATGCATCCAATCTGAGTTAAAAACAGAGATGCTGTTCTCCACATCAGTCAGTGAAAATTGTAAGGATAATGTGTAGCAATTGATACATTTATATTTATATCTGTGAATAATATCCTATATGAATAAAATTATACACAGTAACATACTATTGATCTCTTCTTTTTCTCTGTACCATGATGCCACATTTGGCTTCTTTCTTTTCAATTTTTTGAGGAACAAAAAATTATCAGTGAGTGATAACTTTATTTTGGTTAATGACCAATCTGAAACAAGATGTATAAGAAATTCCATAGAAGAATAGCTTAAGTAGAACAACTCAGCTTTGTGCTCTAGAGAGAAGAGCAGTGCCATTTCTCCAACTTTTGGGTGGACTTTTAAAAACATAAACACGTTTATACTTATTTACTTTATTTAGTTATATTTATTACCTGTATACCTGGCCTTTTTATCTGGCTACTTAGATTTAGAGCATTAGAGCTATTAAACTCAAATTACCCTGTTTTCACTGGCAGAGGGTTGCAGGAGGCCATTGCAGCCAAAAACAGAGCTCGGGAGTCCATTTTTGCTCTGAGAGCACTTGAGCTGCCGCAGTTGATGTCAAGCTGACCATGCCCACTCTGGCCACGCCCACCCCGGTCCCCCGAGGTCAAACATAACCCTGATGCAGCCTTCAATGAAATCGAGTTTGACACCCCTGATGTAGAAGCTCACTTGAAGGACTCAGTTTTTATAAGCCCTCGTGGAGGGGGACTACACGACAGCCTTCTCCGATTTCTTTGTAGGCATTGGAAAAACAAGAGATGGCATTTTTGTATCCTTTTATTTTCTTAGTTCGGGATGGAGCAACCGTGAAGCACTACCGAATCAAACGAATGGACAATGGTGATTTTTTTATGACACGGAGGGCAACATTTCACACTTTGAACGCTTTTGTCACGCACTACAGTAAATCCAGTGATGGGCTGTGTGTAAGGCTTGGCAGGCCTTGCGTAAAGGTACAGTAAGTCTGAATGTTTCTCCTCTCCCCCTGAAAATACAGAGATTAGTATTTGATTATTGAGTTAATACAGGTATGATTCCCCTACATGCTGTGATCATTACTCTAAGAAATGCACTTAACTGTATCATTCCATTCCTTAGGCATTTCAACATCATATCATTTCAGGCAAATAAATGTGCAATTGAGGTGGAAAAGATGCATGTCACTGTGTGATTTATGAAGTCACAGTATAAACGTATATTGAGATGAAATCTCTAAGCTCATAACTCTTCCTGTCTCCAAGTGGTACCTAAAAACAGAAACCACAGATCCGATCAGGGTTGTAGAGACAGTACTTAAATATACTTTAAAGCTTGCTGGCTTTCTTCTGCCTCCATCTAGGGATATTTTAATCTCTGAGATACTAAAAGAAACACTTGAACAAAATAATCTATTAGTTGAATATCTGAAGCTTTTCCTACATTATAGATCATTTCAAAAACAATTGCATCGGGATATGAATGTGTTCACATTTATTCTTTTGATTCACTGAATCAGAAGAGTTGTTTTGAAGTGTAGACAGCATGAAGATTGACTCCTTGTATTTTGCAGAGTTGCACAATGAATAAGCAAATTGTTTTTTTTACAATCTATTTCTTCATCCACTTTTGATATTTATTTTGGTGAAAACAAATCTGCCCTTTTATATACATCTCTCCTAAGACACACATTAAAAAAACATATTGTTCTATCATTGTCAGAGTTTAACAGTTGGATATAAATATGAATTTAAATTCATTCATATTAAAATATAAATCTGTCCAATTTGAGGGGTGTTATATTAAAAAAAACACCCAGTCCTCAAGCAGTGCAGGATATGCAAATCCCAATATTTCCAGATGATTCTTGCAATCATCCTCCTTTTTTGTTATTTATCAGATTAATTAAATAAATCGTGTTTTGACTTACCTGTAATTATCCAGAGAACTTAAGTTATTAATTCATGTTTACTGGACATCTTCTTAAAACTCTCCAGAGATGGAAAACCCATTATTTTTATTAGCAGACTATTCCACTGTTGTACAGATTCATAATCAGTAAGTTCCTCCTTATGTTTAAATAAGGAAGAAATCTAGGTAGCTAAAATGTTTACCCATTGCTTCCAGTCCTAGTTTCTCTGGTGATGAAAAATAGTTCTTCACAATCTTCCCGGTAAGACCTTTTTTATACAACCAAACACTTGTATTATACTTCCCTTTCCCCAGGTTTTTTTTAGCCTCTCAGCCAATCTGTTCTTATAGGGTAGGACTTTAAATTTCTCTATCGCTTTAGTTGTCCGCACCTTCTCACTGTCAATATTCTTATGGAAATGTGGCACTCAGAATCTCATACTGTACTCTAATAATCTTACCAGGGGAGAATTTCGTATGTCTTTGACACAGTATTTCTTCTTAAAGCATTCCAGAACTGTGTTTTAGAACTATCTCACACTGTTGACAGCTTGTAGTTAGTGACCGCATCCATGCCTGCTCTGATATAGCCATGACTTCCTCATCTTGTAGGTGTGCTCCATTATTCTTTTTCCGCTGAATATAATATCTTGTCTATCTCCCAGTTGAAGGTCATCTACCATTTTATGAATAAAACAGCCTATGATAAAGTTAGCCAGCAACAAGGTACATATAATAGCCTGTTGTGTATCCTTAAAAACATAAAGGACAAAAAGGAACGGTTGGAAATACCATAACATAGGTATCAAGCAAACTTATTTGACGGGGATATTTCACAGAAGTGATATAGCGCTGCTTGCTTTATTGAGTAGACCCACATGAAAGATAACAAGGCTAAAAAGTGAAAGAGGGATTCCTTCAATGGAATGGGACAACTTGCCATGGCCAACTCACCATGGGAGCAACTTGCTGCAGAACAATTTAACAATTCAATTTAATTTTTAAAAATAAATAAAAAATATTTTAATTTTTGTCATTCACATTTCATTCTATCCCTCCTTTTGCATCCTTTCTTTCATGATACTATTCCACCATTTCTTTGATATTAATGCAATTCTGGTCCCGCAGCAAGTTGGCCTTGGCAAGTTATCCCCCAGTGAGTTGGCTGTGGCAAATTGGCCATGGTGAACTTGCCATGGTGAGTTAGTTGGCCATGAGGAATTGTCATAGACCCTCCTTCAGACAGTCTGGCCTCAAAAGGTAACGTAATGACTTTTAGGGATGTGAAGTATAGCACCAGTGTTCTGAATTGATCTAAGAGATGGATTAGTGGAAGTGTCACACTGTAATTGCATTGAGTGGGCTCTGGCTACAGAATAAGTGAAGATTCTAAACCATTTTCAGTGCATAATGGGCTTTGCCACAAGCATGTTGCAATAAGCACAATGCAATAAGCAAAGCAGGCAATGATCAAAGTGGAAGTAATTACCAGAGGATTACTTATGTCTCAGAAATAACATGATCAGCATTACTCATAGGTGATGAAAAGTGACTGAATAGCAGAGCTTCTTGCACCTCCAGTGAATGATAAATCCCAGAACATCTCCATGCAATGCAGATGGTGATTGAAAGAGAGGGCAATCAGTTTGATAGTACCAAGTTCTATTCTTGATTGGATGGACAATTATTGACATCCAATTTTAGTATGGTAGGACTCATTCGATTTCAATTGCCTTATTTTTTTTGTTAAATTTTAAAAAAAGTTGGACTTTGCTCCTCACGTACATCTAAACATGGCACAAACATGCTCTAAAGATATTCTTTTTTTCCCTGCTGTGTTTCTATGGTATTAGCTTCATCCCAGGTGTATAAAACTGGTTAGGCTTTATTACTATTACTCTGGAGAAAAGTTGGATTTCTGCCATTGATAGGAAACAGAAGTGAGAGATGGGGTAGGCAGCTGGCACAGGACGCTTTGTGCTGGTACCTCGACTTACGACCACAATCGAGCCCAAAATTTATGATGCTAAGTGAGAAATTTGTTAAGTGAATTTTGCCCTATTTTGCAATTTTTCTTGCCACATTTGTTAACTGAAGTTGTTAAATTAGTAACACTGTTGTTAAGTGAATCTGGCTTCCCCATTGACTTTGCTTGTCAGAAGATTACAAAATGTGATCATTGATTCTGGGACACTGCAGCCATCGTAAACACGAACCAGTTGTCAAGCATCCGAATGTAAATCACATGAATAATGGGATGCGGCAATGGTCATAAGTGTGAAAAATGGCTGTAAGTCACTTTTTCAGTGCCATTCTAACTTTGAATGGTCAACTGAATGAACTGCTGTAAGTTGAGGACTACCTCAACCTGTATAGCATTCTATTGACTCAAGAATGGATGGATAGTGCTATAACTCTGCAGTGGGAAAATGCCCTATGGATTGCTGTTGTCTACCTATTGGTAACAACTTAATGCATATCTAAAGATAAACTCTTCCAGTGTTTATCTGTAAGTAATTCTTCGTATCTTCTTAGCAACCTTTTATTCATACCAAACAGTTCTATTTCTTCAAACTTTCCCCATAAAACTTGTTTTTCATAATGCTGGCCACCTTTGTTGCCATCTCTGAATCTGATATTTTTGTCTTCATTCTTTCCACAATTGCAAAAAAGTACTACTAATATTCTGTGCGTGTGTCTAATAAAATTGTAGCACAAAAAGGTTATGTGTGGAGGCATAGGTAAGTACCTTTTATATATTAAAAAAAACAGTCTGAAAAGTTTGTTGTCATTGCTTGTACAACTTTTAATTAGTCTTCAGAAAGGAGGAAAATCAGTTCAGAAATATCAGGGTTTTATCAAGTGATTAATTGTTTGATTGATTATCTGCCATCAAGTTGTTTTCAAGTCCTAGCAACCACATAGATAGATTTTCTCCATGATTTATTAAGTAGAAATAATTAATTCAGACTTTATACTCTGTGGATTGGAGATAGGTCTGATTTCTTTTTTCTGGAGATCATTGGTTTCTACACCAACTATCGATTATCTTGACCAAGTTCTTCTCTTGTTTCAAAGGAAATAGTAATTGCACTATTCTCACATATACTAAGGCTTATTATGAAAAATATTCAAACTGTGCAGGAATTTTGCTGCATCTCCACACCAGTGTCAATGCCATTGGGTGAAGGAAGCCCTGAGAGGACTCCAGAAGCTCAGGAATGAGAGATGAAATTACGGCTTCAATGTTGTCATGGCAACTGAAGAACCCAATGTAATCTGCCGTAAACAATGAATGCTCATCTCTCACCTGCTAGTCCCATATTATGAAGGATGTTAATAAAACCTTTGGATGAATTTAAATCACCCAGTCAAGTCATCCTCCTGTTCCCTTTACCAAATTTTATAGAGGATTCAGACATGATTCTCTCTCTGGAACCATCTCAGTCTCCCCACCATTTCCATTGGTTTCTTGATAGGAAAACAATTCTACTATGGAAATAAATATGGAACATCTCACTAGTAAAACTGGGGTGGGGGGAAAGGAGGATGTTAGGAGCCATCTGTCTGGAAGCACCTCGACACACATGGCTCATCCTAGATGTTTTTGAATTTGAAAACATAGAAATAATGTTTTCTGACTTTGAAATGAAACACATTTAAAATAAAAAAAAAAACATAAAATGAGAGTGTGACAATAAGAACACAGCATTCCCTGCTGGAAGTTAGTGCTCAAAGCAACTGTTTCATGCTGCTTTAGTAAAATGAGACTTTCAGCAAGGCAACATGCTGTCTTTCCAGTAGAAAGTCATTGTAAGAATAGACATCTTTTTGTTAAAAGCATGGCTTTATTTGTTGTCCAGAGCTTTTTGTTTAGAGGACTCATTATTAATGAAAACCTGCAAAGTTTGCCTTTTTGACATTCTTAGGCAAAGCAAAAAATGGATGTTTATATATGCTGTTCTATTTCTATCCAGACAGAAGTCCCAACTCCATATGATTTATCATATCAAACTGTAGATCACTGGGAGATTGACCGAAATTCTCTACAACTTTTAAACAGATTGGGTTCCGGGCAATTTGGTGAGGTCTGGGAAGGATTATGGAATAACAGAACTCCAGTGGCAGTTAAAACATTAAAACCAGGTATGTTGAACCCTTCTGTAATTTTCTTAGATGATGTTGTGGTTCGCTGGCAGCAGGTGCAGACAGCTGAGGTCTCTGACAGTGAGGACTCGGATGAGGGGCCTGCATGTGATGCAGGGACAGGGCCAGGACTATCAGAGAGTGGGGTGCTGCCTTCGGAGGTTGTGGAGTCTGGCAGCAGTGATGAAGAGGACCCTGGGGAGCCTGTGCTCAGTGCGCGTGCGCGCAGGGCTGCTTGAAGGAAAGAGCAGCTGAAGCAGCACAGGTGACTTGGGAGTAAGGCTGGAAGGTGATGGCCCCTCTCATAAGGGATAAAAGCCAGCCTTCGGGGTTGGCTTCTTTGCAGGAAACTAAAGAAGCTCTTTCTACTCAGAGTCCTTATTGAAGCCCTGCTTACTCCGGTTTGTTTTTTGAAACTTCTGGCTTTGGATATTTATCTGCAATAGTCTTTTGTTCTTGGCAGCCTTTTGCAACCTTGAAAGGGCTTGCTCTTATCTGGGACAATTAGTTTTGAATGACTCTTGGCTGTGAATGCACAGAATTCACAGCGCCACATTAAAAAGGTTTGCTTTTATACATACTTTGTGTTGCTTTGATTTGAACAAGGCTTAGGTCAGAACAGACAATCACACAATCCTGATGTTGTCAACATCATAAGCACTTCTGCAGCTAAACCCTTTAAACATCCAATTCAGTTCTAGTGTTGATGCTGCAAAGATAATTTTGCAGTTTTAATTCTTGACCTATAGGTTTATCTTTTTTTTCCCAATGGTGAAAACTCAGACAGCATTCCAGCTGTACAGCTCTCTCCTCTCCCTGATGAAATCAAAGTGCTATGGTGCTTTAACACCACTCCAACAGGTTTTTGAACTAGAGAAGAAGAGCATGTTGTGTTTTCTTTCTTCTTCTGCACAAACAACAATGTCAAGGCAAAGAACAAGGGTGTGCAGGGTGTTAGTTGGATGCTAATTTTTGTGCTACCCCATTAAGTGGTTGAAGAAAGCTCTGGTAGAAGCACTGATAATTGTGAGGATGGCAGGGCTGAAGTGAGCATGGCACACTTTCAAGTTTTAGAAGGTAAAAATTGATAACTGTGAAAGTTCCCTTAGGCTACTTTATATTTGCAAGTGGGTTTTCACTAAATTAATGTGTTCACTTCTCTAAAAATAAAAATAAACAGCAATAATTTAAAATTAAAGTTGGTATTATCGGGGGATGTTTTAATTATTGAAATTAAAGAAACATTGGCTTTTCAAGGCTGTGAAGACTAAGATTTTTCTCCACAGACATTGGGGTGAGAATACCAGCATGGGAGCCCTGGCATAGATCTGAGTCTTATGGTTTCATGTTTCTATTGAACTTTGATGCAATTTTAATTTTTAGTTTTTGCTTTTAATGAACTTCTCTTTATTTTATTTACTATCCAGAGTTCCTTGGATAAATAGCTGGCCATATAAATTAGATGAGTGAATAAATAAATAAATAAATAAATAAATAAATAAATAAATAAATAAATAAATAAATAAATCTTAGCTGTATTTTACAGCAGTTTTGTAGTACTGGCTGTTATAAGTATTCTCCTGTGCATTTTACTTCGTTTCCTTATCAAGGAGAAATGTATAATATAAATGTTGCCAAGCAAAATTTTCAGTTTCTCTTAAGGTAGCAAGACTTTTGGTTGACATTTTATATTATACCCTTTTTTCCTAATAATCAGGATTCAGACCAAGGCATTTGACAGCATTGGATATAAAGCAGAAAAGTATACAGTTCTCCCTCCCCACACCCTTCAAGGCTCCCAAGGCGTTGACTTTTGAGGTATAAAAGTAAACAAAATCAATTCCTTACAAGTAAGAAAATACAATAATATTAATATGCACTAACTACTTAACATAGGTTGCCTTGTTATGAGCTTCTGACTCAGCAGCCTGAAGTGACTATGTGCAATTCACACATATGACTTCCATTATCAATCAAGGGCCAGCCCTGAGGTGCATGAGGAAGACTGATACCTCTAAGGAGGGGCACATCCAGCAGTGAGATGCTGCCAATTCGGACTGGTTCTTATGAACCAGTAGTTCCGATGATCAACTGCCCCTCCATCCCCACTTTATCCTGTCCTTTATTTCCTGCTTTGTAGCTCATCTTCACCTGCCCAGCACAGCTGATTCGCCCCGCCTCACTGTTCTACGGTACTTACTGTTAAGTATTGCCTAATATGGTCACAGGAGTGGAGTCTGATGTCAGACTCCACTCATTGGACCGGCCACTGGCGGGAGAAATAAAGTCCCATCAGTGGCTGAAACGTTGGACAGCGCCGGCTATATAAGCTGGTGCCAGCCGCGGCTAAGCGCTTTTTCTTCCAGCAACTAAATAAAAGTTCTTACCTGCTCCTGCCAGGTCCTGCCTCTTCACTCCATGAGCCCACTTAGCACTTACCATTGCTGACTTGGAAGGTAAGCAGCTGAGCTTCTAAATGCTCTATTTTCAGCGCTGCGCGCAAGTACCTTAAGCACACTCACCGAACCAGTTGTGAAACTGGCAGCATCCCACCACTGGGCACAGCTCCTTATCTTTACACAGAAATAATAGCAAAGAAAAGAAGGATTGCTTAGAGTGAACTTTCCCATAACAGATTGGTAAAAGCAAACCCATATTTATTTTACTGAAACATCAGTAGGGTCTTCGGTTGCTATTCAGCTGGAATGAAGGAGAAAACCTGGAATTAAGGAGAAACTTCCTAATTATCCTAAGTGAGGACAACTAACTAGTGGAACAGCTTGCCTTCAAAAATCATGGGCTCTCCCTCACTGGTTTGGAAGAAGAGACTAGACAGTCACTTATCTGAAATGTTATAGAGTTTCCTGCCTGAGCAGGGGGCTGGACTAGAAGACCTCCAAGGTCCCTTCCAGCTTCTATTCTATTCTATTCTATTCTATTCTATTCTATTCTATTCTATTCTATTCTATTCTACTCTACTCTACTCTACTCTACTCTACTCTACTCTACTCTACTCTATTTGGTTCCTAAATTCTTTCGTAATGCCAAATGGAATTAGTGGCATGGCATTATTTTGAATCAAATAATGTTAGGACTGAAATATTGACCATGGAATTTTTAGTGACAAATTCTTTTTGTCAAAATGGAAGGCAAAAAGGAAAAAAAACCTTTAAAAAGATCAGATGGATGCTGAGAATCTTCAATTAAAAATTTCATAGCACTATACAGTGAATAGTGGGTTTGAATGTGAGAATTGTATTTGTTCAAGCAGTGGATATCATGAATAGGTTTAATTTTTATTTTATTTTTTTAAAAAACCTTTTATACTAACCAACAAAATACTTGCTCTATTTTATAGGCATGGCTAAATAATTATTGTAGGATACAGAGCTATTGAGAGCTATTGTAGGATAGAGAACTATTGTAACATAGAGAGCAACTGAACTATTTATTTTAAAAAGAACATAAGGATAATAATCTCTAGGATTCTTGAATGCTACACATTTGAAAAGTTTCACATGATAAAGCCATTTAGCCATTTTCTCCATTTGCTTAAAAATTGATCTTTGATCCTTCCAATGTTATAAAAAAGGACAAATGATTAAACTGCAGCTTTTACAACTAGAAAGGCCTTCAATTAACCTCTCTCTCACACACACATGCGTGCGTGCATGCAAACACACACACACACACTATGCCTAATTAAACTATGCCTATGCCTAATTAAACTGGCACCAAACTTCATAGAAACAAAATGGTCCTATGAAGCATTTGCGAGATCTTTGATATTAATCATATCAGCATTGGAGTAATTTTTTTTGAAAACCATGCCAACTGCATTTGTAAGTCTACTAACTCATTATATGTTTTAACCATTTTACATTTTTAATGCCCTCCAATACAAAGTTTGACCTTGAATTTTCTTATTGCTAATGTATTTTCTTGATGCCTTTTAAAAGGAAGGGAGGGATAGTAAAGGAAAGAAGATTAGAAAGTATCTGGCAGTGAGATTTTAGTCATTATTTGGTAAGAATGCCTGATAGATAGATAGAATAGATTTTAACCATATTGTGCCAAGTATAACTTTAAAATTTAAATATAATATCTCTAAGATGGGGGTTTGAGGAGTCAATTTAAAAATCTCCATTTTATATTTGCTCATGAAATAATATTTTAAGAGGACTACAAGGGAAATTACACACCTTTGTAAAGCTTAGTTTGGCTCTATTGCAGAAGATTAAAAGCAGCCTTCTAGTTTTGCTAAACCCAAATCCCTTCTGTTCTTGCCAGCAAGGCCAATGGTGACAAATGCTGGGATTTGAAGTTCAACAATGCCATGAAGCCATACATTAGTGTGTCAGCGACAGCCAAGAAAGCCAATGCAATCCTAAATTGCATTAACAGAGGGATACAGTCAAGATCAAGTGAAGTACACCACTTTATAAATCCTTAGTAAGACCACACCTAGAATACTGCATCCAGTTTTGGTCACCACTCTATAAAAAAGATATTGAGACTCTAGAAAGAGTGCAGAGAAGAGCAGCCAGGATGATTAGGGGACTGGAGACTAAAACATATGAAAAACGGTTATAGGAACTGGGCATGGCTAGTCTAGTGAAGAGAAGGACCAGGGGAGACATGATAGCAATGGTCCAATATTTTCCAGACTGGCTGCCACAGAGAGGAGGGGATTAAGCTGTTTTCCAAAGCACCTTAAGGCCAGAGAAGGAATAATGGATGAAAGCTGAACAAGAAGAGATTCAACCTGAAAATAAGGAGACATTTTCTGACAGTGAGAGCAATCAACCAATGGAAAAGCTTGCCTTCAGAAGTTGTGAGAACTTCATCACTGGAAGCGTTCAAAAAGAGACTGGACTGCTATCTGTCAGAAATGGTGTAGGGTCTTCTGCTTGGGCGGGATTGGACTAGATGACCTACAAGGTCCCTTCCAACTCTATTAATCTGAAATCTGAAAATTCCCCATATATTTTCTAAGGTTCCATATAAATGTTTCCCATAAAATTCTCAGTGGTCTTTTTCATGCATTTTAAAAGTATGTGAGGTTCTCATATGAGATGAGAAGACTATGCAGTAAGTGAATAAAACACTGATTTTCCATGGGAAATGGCCTGGAGAAGATTATAGTAGTTAAATAAGGCTTTCCAGTAGAATAGCCAAACACATTTATATTTATATATTTATTTATCATTTTCATCCAAACTGAACTGATAACTTTCCTCTTTTGTAGCCCCAGAAGTGATAGAACTTAGCCAGATGGAATATAAAAATCCAAGACATACAGATGCTCCAGATATGGAAATAGCGCTAAAAAGATTTATTGAAGAAAAAGAAATACTAAAGGTGTATTATTTGCAAAAAATGCAAATATTTGGAATATGTATATATTAGAAAACAATCCCTGAAAATACAAACAAATCTGCAAGTGAATTGTTACTATTTTGGGCAAGTTTGCAATTGAGTCATAAATAATTCCAAATGAATAAAATAAGAATTTGAGCAAATTGAAATGGATATTTTCATCGATTAATGATACTTCTGGCTTCATGGATTCACCTTTAGACTGTGATAGTAATGCAAGAGGATGGAGCTATTCACAATTCTTTCCAACCCAATCACCTCCACAACAATAACAACAACAAAGGAATTTCATTCTCACTTAAATGAACTATATTGACAACACACAGGTGGAAAAAAAATTCAATGCAACACTAATCTAGTCTACCTGACTAAATTGTCGTGAAATCTGATTTTTCCCTGGCATGGGTTTACTGCATGAGAAGGCAGCAGAACACTGTGTTTCATTCCTCGATACCAAAACTTGCAATACTTATTTATTATAACATGTAACATACAATAATTCCAAAATACAATGAGTTATAACAATATATCTTGAAGATGGTGAGGAGATCTTTGTTATGGATTAAATCTGTGGCTAGAGGTTGAATTTGGATAGCTAAGATGTTGAAAATTACTGCACATTTTCTGATCGCGCTTCCATTCCGAGGATTCAGATGAATAGTGACACCAATAATACTGCTGTGATTTCATCTTCAGTAATAACCAATAGCATTCATATGGGGATGGAGGGAAGTTGGAGACCAAAACTACAATGGCTATTATTGATGATTTTTTTTAGAATTCATTTTTAGGGCAAAAAGTAACATGTTCTCCTTTGCTATTTCAATTTCATAAAATTCCATATCTGAATTATGTAGTGGGGAGGGATTTTCATTGCTATCTATGCTGATTAGCAAAGTGGCAGACAATATCCCTGGTTATTTCCACAAGACTGAGGGGCAAACCAGAATAGCCCTTAATAACACACACTAATTTTCTTTTGCCGCTGTTCTCATTTCAGGTTCAATGGATCCAAAGGACTTCCTCAGGGAGGCACAGATAATGAAGAATTTGAGACACCCTAAGCTTATACAGCTCTATGCTGTTTGCACTTTACAGGATCCAATTTATATTGTTACAGAGCTGATGAGACATGGGAGTCTGCTAGAATATCTCCAAAGTGAGTAGGAAACATTTCATTTAGATAAGAGTGTGGCAGTCTGCAGTAAAAGCAAACACTTTGGTATTAAAAAAAAGGGGGGGGGGGTTGGAGGAGATGGAGAGAAGAGCAGATCAATTTAATGTGATTGGATATGAAGCCAGTAATGACTGGCAGGGATTGGCATGGTGTGTTTGTCCCAAACTACTTACATTTTGAATGGCATGCTGGGGATATATACTAAGAAATGATGGAGCAGACAAAAGCCAGAGTAGATTTAATCTTAACAAAGTGAAATGAAATAGTCAGGATGGTTGTTCCTTCTGCCCCTTCAGTCTCATTTAACATTCTAATTTAGTGGGAATTTTGGAATGGTGTGGCAAAGTCCCTCTCAAAGCTTTGAGGAAGGTATGTAAACCCTCCATTGGAGCCTTCATAGCTACTCAGAGACATCACAAAATGCTCTCCCAACCAAACAAAAGTAGAAGGTCATTGTTATTTCTAGAATAGAATTCCTTTACTGTCATTGCATTCCATGAATACAATGACATTTGAAAGCTACCCCAGCACAGTGCCACAAACACCACATCACAATCACACTACAGAATATTTAAAAATTAAAATAATTATAATAATAGGACTAAATCACAAATGCACTGTTTGATTCAAGACAATTACTGCCTTGGAAAAGAAACTGTTTCTCAATCTATTAGTCCTCATTTTAAGACACCTACAATGCCTCCCTGATGGTAACAGTTTGAAATATGAATGTCCAGGATGAGAATAGTCTGTGGAGATTTTTAGTGTTCTAGAGAGGAGTTTGGTCTTCGCAATCTCTTCCAAAGAAGAAAGAGAGCAACCAATGATTCTTTGTGCTGTGTTTATAACTCTCTGGAGAATCTTCTTATCCACTGCAGAGCATCCAGCATACCACACCATTACACAGTATGCCAAAATGCTCTCGATGGTAGAACGGTAAAAAGTAACCAGCAAGTTCTCACCCAGACCACCTTTTTTCAGCAACCTCAGAAAGTGCAGGTGCTGTTGGGCCTTCTTTGCAGTGGCCATAGTGTGGACCGACCAAGTGAGATTGTCAGAAATATGAGTTCCTAGAAATTTAAAACTATGAACTCTTTCCACACAGTCTCCATTTATATATAGTGGGAGAGGCTCTGCTTTGCATCTTCTGAAGTCTATAATCAATTCTTTGGTCTTTTTGGTGTTCAGGGTGAGGTTATAACTCTTGCACCACAAGACCAGTCTGAGAACTTCTGACCTATAGGCTGTCTCGTCTCCTCCTGATATGGGTCCCACCAATGTGGCGTCATCTTCAAATTTTATTATAGAGTTAGTGGGACAAGAAGGAGTACAGTCATAGGTGTGCTGAGCCCCCTTTTGTGAATTCAAAAGGGGGCTCAGCACACAGACCTGTGGAGAGTCAGTGCTGAGAGCAAGAGTGAAGGAAAAATAGCTGCCAATCCTAATGGTTTGGGGTCTGTTAGTAAGAAAGTCCTTTATCCAACAGCAGATTCTACATAGTATAAACTCTTTGTCTATACATGTCCCAGGGACATTCCCATATAATCTGAAGAAGGTATCTTTCTTTTTCTTTCTACTACATGGATGTGCTGTCACAGAAAGCCTGAAAAATGCTGTGTAAACTTAAATATATATGGGAAAGGATTTCTAGAAAAAGGATGCAACTTTGCATGTTATTTTTATGCAGATGCATATCTCTTTGTCTCCATTTCTGATAACAAATCAAAATTGATTAGGCAGATCAAACTATAGTCCGCCCTCCCAACAGTCTGAGGGACCATGAATTGGCCCCCTGTTTAAAAAGTTTGAGGAGCCCTGCTGTGTATTATATTAGAAGTATATTAAAGGGTAGACCATCCTCACAGCAATCTTTACTTTGGATCAGTGTATGAATCTGGTTGCTTCAAAGTTATCGAGAAAACTGCATGACTGGGAAGAGGCCCTGACTCAGGCTTTTCTGGTCCATATTGTGTTCTTGAACTCTTCCTCACCTGATTTATCATTTCAGAATGAGATACATTTCATAGATGAGATAGGTAAATAGACAGACAGACAGGTAGTTGGATGATAGATGGACAGTTATTTGTGTCTTTGACTCAGTGTTGACTTCTGGCAACTGTCTTCTTCGCAAGATACTAGAAGTTGCTTTCCCTTTTCTTCCTCCTAAGGCTGAGAGAAAGTAACTGGCCCAAGGTCATCCAGAGGGCTTCATGCCTAGGCAGTACTAAAACTCACAGTCTCCTAATTTCCAGCCTGGTGCCTTAATCATTACACTAAACTGGCTCTCTCCCCAGGAGAAGTACTACACATAAACAAACACGCACACACACCACCACCACCTCTCTGAGGTTTGAAGCCTCTCTCTCTCTCTCTCTCTCTCTGTGTTTTGGATTGTTTGTACTCTATTTTTCACCCTAGCCTGGCTGTAGATGGGCAATGTTTACAAAACAGCCATGATGAGTCTCAAGCTTCTCATTTCCACCTTGCCAGCTCTAGTCTTTACATCATCTATTAAAAGAAGTATAGTGGGACTTCACAAATACAATACAAAGAGAACATGTTAAATCTATGGGGATCTACACCATAGATGCTAATAGCATCCTTTCTATAGATAGAAATACAACTTTCAATAGGGAAAATTCAGTCCCATTTTGACTTGCAATACTAACAGTGGGATAGTTTGTACAATATTCATCAGTTACTTAACCCCAACATATTACTTTTCCCCAACATATTCCCTCCCAACTGCCTACTACAATAGGACTGTTGTAAGATCCTCTTAGTAGTTAATCTTCGATACTGTTAGACTTTAACTTGAGTATAACACCTGATTCTTAAAACCACAAATTATCATCCACCTTCCTTCTCACCTCCCAAACTGTAGTATTAACATGATGGCTGCATCTGGTTATTCAGCGAATTGGGTGAGCTGAAGCAAGTGCTGCATTGCTTTCACTAAAGAGAATTAATGACAGAAACAAATTCTACTGCAGCAGAAAAAAGGGTCAGGGGAAAAAGAAAGTACACATATCTCAAGGAACAGTAGCAGTTGGTGATTACAATGCCTTCTTTCTGCTACTTAGCCTTTGATATCTGCTGAAACACTTACAGTGCTTGTCACTCATTTCTATTCTTGTCTCCCAGCTGTTCTACTTTCCCTCAGCAGTTAAAAAACAAAACACAGTAAAGAACAACCATCCTGTTGCTGCTTTAGCCTGGCTAGGTGAAAAAGAAAAATGTGCAGTAAACCCTCAGCAACAGCCTTGTAGATAAAAACATTGCCATCTTGTGGGATCTAGGAAGTGTGCTTTTTCCATGACAGACCCTGTCCTATGGAAAGCCCTTTCTACAGAAGTTTCCACCCTTCTAAGCTTTCTGAAAAGCCTTTTAGACTTAGATGACTATGGAGATTCTCAGTCATCCAAGTCATGCTTTTCCAAAAGGAAACTGGACTTCATTTTTCCTTGAAGACATTTTGCTTCCTATCCAAGAAACTAGTTCAGTTCAGTTCAGTTCTGAAAAAGTTTCCTGGATCAGGGAGTGATACATCTTCACGGAAAAACAAAATCCAGTTGCCTTTTGAAAAAGCACCTTTGGGACCTTAAGACCTGACTTTCCCTCCAAGCGTTGGGATAAGGTGAGGTGGATGAGAAGATTTAACAAGGGACTGCATGTGGAACCTTAACTCTGCTGCCAGTTTTTAATGTTCATAGTTTTCCTAGATATATGTATGGTTTTGTTTTATTAGTGTCTTAATTGTTGATTGGGAACTGCCTAGAGTTGGAGATAGGATGGACAGTGTTTTAAAGTGTTTTAAATAAAATAAATAAATAAAAACCTCCAATAATTTTATTGGACAAATTTGGAGAATTGGATCCAGCTCTATTACATAATTAGAGTCCAGTCACTTCCATTTTCCTTTCTAGAGAAGATTGTTGAGAAAGTGGCAACAGAGCTACAAAGGGTAAGTTCCTGCTGGAACAGCTGTGCCTAACTATGGCAGGCATGCCAATTGTCTACCATTGAAGAGCATAACATCCTGGTAATTGTCACTCTTACACTCATGTCTGCACTGAAGAGGCAATTAACCTGTAATGCAGAATGCTATGGTCAGCATGCTTACTGGCACCATTCAATATAGCCATATACAGCAAGAGCAGAATTGGCTGCCAGTTGGTTTCCACATACAAATCATGTCCTACATACAGTAGCTTGGGGCCTGGCTATCTTCAAGGCTGCTTATTCCAAGTAGAATCTGTCTATTCAAGGCCTACCTGTGGAGAGTGCTTGTTATAAGTCATGCTGAGATTATTTTTCCCCAACCTTCTCCAAATATTCCTTCCTTGTAGATGATGCAGGTTCCAGAATCCACTTGCCAGAACAGGTAGATATGGCAGCTCAAGTGGCCTCTGGAATGGCTTACCTGGAATCCCAAAATTTCATCCACCGAGATTTGGCAGCAAGGAATGTCCTGGTTGGTGATCACAATGTTTACAAAGTGGCAGATTTTGGACTTGCACGGGTTTTTAAGGTATACTTTTTAAATTGATGTCTCGGGTATTTGGATACTTTAGCTATTTTAGACACAAAAGCCAATATATAATAAAAATAAATATTATATATATAAAGAGCCATGGTAGCGCAGTGGTTAGAATGCAGTATTGCAGGCTAATTCTGCCAATTGTCAGCAGTTAAATTCTCACCAGTTCAAGGTTGACTCAGCCTTCCATCTTTCTGAGGTCGGTAAAATGAGGACCTAAATTGATGGGGGCAATATGCTGACTCTGTAAACTGCTTAGAGAGGACTGTAAAGCACTGTGAAGCAGTCTATAACAGGGGTCGCCAACCTTTTGGACCTCAGGGACCACCAAACTCATAATTTTAAATCCCAGGGACCACTAATCTGTTCTGTGGGTGTGGCCTAATTTGTGGGTGTGGCTTGGTGGTCATGTGACTGGCTGGGCATGGCTTGTATGTAAATATGAATAAATATTTATATAAATATTGAATTTTTTATTAAAAAAAGAGCAACTTTTACCCAAAATCAGGCAAAGCAGGCAGGCAGATTGAGTTGCTCACAGAATTACAGATTCATTCAGTGATCTATCTATTTGCCATCGGCTAGCTCAGTCTGTCACATAAAATTTGCTTGCTGTGAGTCTGCACTGAATAATAGAACCTTCAGTCCTAAGGGAGGTTCGGCTGTGCTTAAAAGCAGAGCCGCAGATCTAAAGACTAGCTAGAAAGCAAGAAATCCAACCATTTCCTAGCTAATCTAAATCTCCAGGCACAGCAGAACAGCTGATGGTTGGGAAAAATGGAAAAATAGCAATTTAGCAGGCAAGTTTGCCAGGTAAGGATTGAGTAAGAGGGGAGGGTTCCCGCAGGCCATGTGGGCGGTGCAGCCTTGTGTTCCTGCGCATCCTGGATTAATTGCTTTGGGGGGTGCTCTGGGGGTGACATTTCTCTGCCGCCCAGCAAAATTTTCTTGAGGCCCACCAGTGGCCCACTGGTTGGCAACCACTGGTCTATAAGTCTAAGTACTATTGCTATAATTTAAGAATTCATGCCTTTCTCGCTTCTAAAAATTATGAAGAATGCCAAAGTAGCTTTCCTTTCAAGGGTTATCTTTATATTTATATATTTATGGTTATATTTATCAATAGTCACCATATTAAAAATTGAAATTGATCCATTTATAGAATCATGTAAAAATAAAGTTAAACCCATTAGATATTAACGTAAATAATTTTTCTCCTGAAAAAATTGTTTTTAAAGAAAGAAAAGATAGTAACAAGAAGAGAGACTTTGTTTTAACTTTTGGCAAATATGTTCAATATCTGGCAAATAATTTTGATTTCAAGGACACATGCGAAAGCCTTATAAGAACCTTCACCCCCCCATTGTCCTCAGATACAGTTTAAGAAACACCGCCCTAAATGATACAGCATCTGCAAATGTAGTATTTAAGAATGGAATTGCAGCATCTATATAGCGTGTCTAATCTGGGGAACAAAGAACCATAATCATTGTGGTGGAGTTTCCAGCATATGAACCAGCTGCTTGGCTGTAGCTAGAGACAAAGGCTATGTTTGGAAGTCATGGTGAGACACAATTCTAATTTACCATGAAATGTGGTGTTTTACCTTTCTCAGTTTCTCTTAGCTGGATTTTCCTGACAGCAGCAGTGGCTAAATAAAAACTCCTGTGATTTGTTTAGCGTGCACTTTTAGAACACTGACTGCTCATTCCTTGATCAGCTGCACCTCCTGCCGATGTGCTGACTTGGTAAAGGGCAAGAGGTTGTGAGTTGATTTCCATAGATGGGCTTTTTGCTTCAGGCCTGTTGGGATTAGGTGCTGACTGGAACCAACAAATCAAGACAATGTACTATAGAAAACCTGTAGGTGGATTACTGTAGTTTCAAGTGGCAGCACTGGCAGCATTTAAGATGTGATCTGAGTGATACCTTTCAGAGATAAAGCTATAGATTACCTAAGGAATCTGAGTGATACCTTTCAGAGATAAAGCTATAGATTACAGGAACTGGGCTTGGCTAGTCTAGTTAAGGGAAGGACCAGGGGAGACATAATAGCAGTGTTCCAATATTTGAGGGGTTGCCACAGAGAGGAAGGGGTCAAGCTATTTTCCAAGGCACCCAAAGGCCAGACAAGGATTAATGGATGGAAACTGAACAAGGAGAGATTCAACCTAGAAATAAGGACAAATTTTCTGACAGTGAGAGCAATCAACCAATGGAACAGCTTGCCTTCAGAAGTTGTGGGAGCTTCACCTCTGGAAGCTTTCAAGAAGAGATTGGACTACCATTTGTCAGAAATGGTTAGGGTCTCCTGCTTGGGCAGGGGGTTGGACTAGATGACCTACAAGGTCCCTTCCAACTCTGTTAATCTGTTAAGATATTCAGGCAAAATAATGTTTATATTTGTCTAGGTTATCTTGAACCCCATAAGATAGAATCGCTATTGGGCCTATTAATCTTTTTGGTCTTATTTTGATTACAAAGAATCAGCAAATTTAACAGTAGCATAACATTAAAAGTGAATTTCTCTATATGTTATACTTGGAAGAGTTGGTTCCAATTATGCTTACTCTAATGGGGGGAAAAATCCAAGTTTTGATCATGGCAAATAAATCACAGAAGGAGTTTTCCCCAGGAATAAAAATTGATTCAGTTTGGTCTTTCAAATTGATTCATTTTTAAGTGAAAGGAATCTGCATTCTCAATTGGATGGATGCATACTTTTAAACTGATTCAGATAAAAGTAGGTTTGCTTCTTTTTTGAATTAAAATTTGGAGGTGTCTGATTTGGTTTTACTCATCAGATTGATCTGATGATTTCATTATAATATTGGATTCAGAGGAATGGTTCTATCAAACTGCCTTTGCATTAACATTTTAGGTTAAATATTTGCACTGCACTTGTTTCTGTGAATTGTTTATCTACCCTAGAGGGAAGAGAGACCAAATCAGGGACGACTAATTTGGCTTAACATGATGTACAAATGCAGTCATAATTGTAAAATTATGAATATAGAGATCTTCATGGTGATCTGTATTGCCTGATAAGAAAAAAAAAAGAATATATAGCATTACCATTTCTGAAACTCAGAATAATACTCATTTGAGAAAGGAAGCAGGCTGATCTCAGAAAAAAAGCTAATGTATAAGTAAATAATGTTCCATTTATTCTTCAGAGTGTCAGTTTACTTCACCTAAATTAATTGATGCCACTATGAACAAATATATTAATTTGCACTTCTTGGAGTCTGCTTTTTAAATTCTGGAATTATTTAAGTGATGATGATCAAAGTCAGTGTTTTGTTGGTACTTGTAATTAATCACAGAACAAAGGTTCTGAATGCATTAGTTCTTGCTGTCACCTTGTCGTCTTGCTAAAGGCTTCACAAGAGTCCTGTGCCCTGCTGCCAACAAGTAACTTGCACTGCTGTCAGTTATAGATTCAGGACTCACAGTAGTAAGCCCCAATTAATCATGGCCAAATTGATGTTGCATGGATGCTTGACAAAACAAGGGCTAGGAATTAAGGAACAAAAGTCCTACCTGGCTGGTTCAGGTTGTCAGGGGATATCAGCTAACAGTCAACAAGCAGTTTCAATGTAATGATTATTGGGATTATGCAAATGTTAGAAAATTAAAAAAAAGGGTTTTAAGTTGATTTGAATGTCGCAGTAGTGGAAATGGATAGACCTGGAGATTTATCACATTGTTTCTTGTTTGCATAAAATAGGTAGAAAATGAAAATGTCTATGAAGCCAAACATGAAACAAAGCTCCCAGTGAAATGGACAGCCCCTGAAGCAATTCGCTCTAATAGGTTTAGCATTAAGTCTGATGTCTGGTCTTTTGGAATACTCCTTTTTGAAATAATCACTTATGGAAAAATGCCCTATGCAGGTGAGTGCTTTGTTTGAAAATCATGCTTTCAACTTTTTTTAAAATGAGTCTTCCTTACTTTTCTTCAGCTGATGGGCAAGCTTAATAAAACTTTACAGTTTTCTGTATAGAATAAAAACTCTTGGATAATCTATGCAGCAATTCTAAATGTTGTACTATCTATTAAACTAAATAGCACCATACTAATCTCAAACAATTAAAATCTTGCTAGATTTATTTCTACATCTGCTGCCTCTTCCAAAGTTTGTAAGCAGCTTACATCAATAAAATAATAAAACCACAAATATGTAAACAAGATCTTCAGCTAAATTAGCTTATTATTACCCCAAACTGCTGCTATCATTTATATGACAGCCTCTGCCAAATTTTCTGAGAAAAACCATGTTTTATACCTTTGCTGAAAGATTAAATAATAGGTAAGAGTCTGGCCTGAACTAGAGGTATGAGCTATTAAAGAGCATGGAGCTGAAACTAGTCTTTGTGTTCCCCTTGATACCTGAAACAAGAGAGATGAATGGATGTGCTCTAAACCAGCACATTTGGGCAGATTTTACTGGAGCATTTGGATTAGCAACTAGCACCTAGAATTGGGCCTGTAAACCTATGAGGACTAATGTAGCTTCTACAGTTTAGAAGCTACACAGTATCAGCTTTCATCTGTCAGCAGAATAGCACCTGCCTCCTGCACCAGTTTGTCAAATTCCATGTAGCCAGAAAGGAAAAATTACAAAAGAACAACACATATTTCAGGAAGGTATCTTAACACTAGCCTGGGGCAAATGAAGAATCTTGAAAACTCTAATAGTCATTCCCCAGCCTCAGTTATAATGAGGTAACTGAAGTAGAGTTTCTTTGAAGCATTTTTCCCCAAGATCTTTTGCAATCTGGACTAAATTGCCTTTTCTGAGATTCAACCTCCATTGCACAAAGAATTCTTACTGCAGTCAGCATATACAACCACAAAGTTCTATTCCCCACACCCCCAGTTCCTTGTCCAGTAATCCTAAAAGAAAAGTTTCAGTTTTCAATTTTCTGTTCATTTTGAGAATTTTCTACATTGTAACATGGATCATTCTGGCACCAATATTTCTTTGCTTTATCACAAGTCCAAAGATGATAAAATGCACTTTTTTTCAGAATTACATTTTCAACATATATTTCAATGACTTTATATATCTTTGAGAATTGATCAGGTTTTAGTTATCAATGATAAAATCTTTTTCATCTTAACTTGGAGTTAATTTCTTGATCTTATTTATATCTTGACGCTGACTAATGCATGTTTGCTGGTATCAGATTCTGCTGAGAATTAAAGAATAAGGAGGGGCCTTGTTACAGGCTATGTTTAATAATGATCAATGTTGTTTCTGTCCCTTATCCATGGAAAAATTCACTGGCCTTATTGCTATGATATAGGTTCAAAATTTGCCTTAAACATAACAATATTCACTCCTTGTTTTGCACAGTGTTATGCCAATCATCCATTGTAGCATTTCCTCTACAAAGAACAGCCTTTGATTGACACCTGGGGTGGGCAGCTCAAGAGCTGCAAATGCCTGTGTTGCCCCTGAACTCCAAAGATTATGCACCCAACAAATCTGTTGACTGAATTGCAGGAAATTTCCCAAGTCCCTGCTGAAAACAATAGGATCCATAAGATATCTAGGAGATACCATCTAAATAGGTCCACTGAGATGAGCCAGGCTTTACAGGATACCTATTTCCTCATTTGAGATCTGGGATCTGATATATTTTATACTTACTATATTTAACTTTTCTGAGGTTGTTAATCAGCAAAACACCCTATAGATATATAAACAAACAAACACAATTTTCATTCTGGAATCCCCTCGATATTGTGCACAATTGTTCAGTCATCCCACTGCCTAAAATGATCCATGTTCCCAATCTTGCCTTATGTCTTCTGCTGTGGTTGTTAATAATTCTAAGTCAAGTTTTAGTTATTGTTTGTGGATTAAGCCAGAATCCCCTGGTTCATACATAATTCTAAGCCCCAGGGGCTATATTCATATATTGCAAGAACCATAAGCATTTGCAGGGGAAAAGGTAGAAGGGGATCAAGTGAAAAAAAATTGAGATATTGCAATATCAATCCCCTAGCTTATGTACTTGTGTTTGATACCAGAACGGAAATATGAATGACTAAGGGTTACGTTGTGACATCCAATGCACAGTTTTTATCATTGGTTTATGAAAGATAGCAATAGCACTTAGACTTATATACCACTTCACATGCTTTACAGCCCTCTCTAAGTGGTTTACAAAGTTAGCATATTGTTTCCAACAATCTGGGTCCCCATTTTACCATCCTTGGAAGGATGGAAGGCTGAGTCAACCTTGAGCTAGTAAGACTTGAACTGGCAAACTGCAGGCAGCTGGCAGGCAGCAGAAGTATCCTGCAGTACTGCATTCTAAACTCTGTGCCACCACAGTATTGCCTATTATATCAAGTGCCCCACCCCCCAAGTGAAAGGAAAGGATTAGTGTCATGCTCTGTCCGAGCCCAGACAATATTTGGTTAACAGAAGCAATGCTGGTTCTATCATTAGACAAACTGATTACTTCAGAAGCTTCTGGATAATTTTCTTGGCACCCTGACAATAAACAGGGAGAGATATCTGTCATTTCAGCAAAGACAACAATATTTCTCAAGTCTGTTATATGATCCTGTTGGGAAGCCCCAAACTCTCAATGTGAACTTTTCCATGTTTTTAGCCATTTGCCAAACAAAACATTAAATTTAAATGGGTAGAATTATTTCTTGTATTAAAGATACTAATTTGCAGAGATGTTAGAAATCATGAAGCCTTGTGCAAATGAATGTATCCTTGAGAATGTACCATCTTCCCAATTTATTTCAAGTTCCCATGTTTATTATGCGTAATTGCTAAACTTTTTAAACTACATCATAGGTCTGATGGGTTTTCAAGTGCTCCAGAAATTGGACCAAGGATACAGAATGCCTCAACCAGTTAATTGTCCTCTAGAGTTGTACAACATTATGCTACAGTGTTGGAACGTCGAAGCCAAAGAACGACCAACCTTTGAAACATTGCATTGGAGATTGGAAGATTATTATGACATGGATTCCACATCTTATGCAGATGCAAATGCTTTTATACGTTGAATGAATACATGTTGCTACTGCTCAAGAACAACTTTCCTTTAGGAATTTTAAAAAAAATCATTTCAAGTCGAAGTTGTAGAACGAAGATAAATCTACCTGTGTACGTGTGTGTGTATGTCTCTCTCTGTGTGTGGACAGATACATATGCACACACATACAAACACACATACACACATACACATAGGGGCCTACTCTGTGCAATGGCACTAGAAGAAAGAAAGCCTTTTCTGTAAGAATAATGCATTTGTTAGGCTATTACATGCTACATCAAACAAAAGCTGCTATTTTCACCAAAGTAACTGTGAGATCAATCTAAGCTCAGAGTAGATAAATGGTGAGCTTAAAATAGTGGCGAGTGCCAAGGAATGTGTGTTTATTAAAATCTGTGACATTATGCCACAGTCTTGATGGCAGTCATTTGTACTGTAAGATTAAGAAAACTGAAATAGGCAGGATCTTTCCCCCCCTGCCTCACTGCTGTACAATGAAGTTATTCTTCTATTTATTATTTAAACAAGAAACAGTAAAGAACACAAATCATAAACAGCTGCCTCACAAAATACATTGTAACACTACTTTTAATACTTCAGAATGATTATGCGTTATTCTCCAGATTCCACAAGTAATCTGTTAAATCGCATTGATTTGTTTTTATGAAAGCATGTGATTGTGCTTATGGATAACCTATCCATAAAAAAAACTTTGTCTCCTGTACTTTTTCCCCTTTTCTATGCATATTCTATAGCTATAATTCTGGCCATGCTGAATTAGAAATTGGGATTGCACCCGTGCAATGGGTATGTATTTACTTTAGAAAAAAAGGAGAGAGAGTATACTTTGGGGATACACAACCTGTATGGATGGATGGATGGATGGAAACTGAACAAGGAGAGATTTAACCTGGAAATAAGGAGAAACTTTCTGACAGTGAGAACAATCAACCAATCAACCAATGGAACAGCTTGCCCTTGGGAGCGCCATCACTTGAGACTTTCAAGAAGAGATTGGACTGCCATTTGTCAGAAATGGTGTAGGGTCTCCCACTTGGGCAGGGGGCTGGACTAGATGACCTACAAGGTCCCTTCCAACTCTGATTATCTGTTTCTGTTATCAGTTAACCTGCACAAATAATGGGCTTCTTCAAACAGTATCTGTTTGCAGTCAAGTGAAGAGCTTCAGTTCATAAAGCCTATGCAATTTTATAACAATCAAATATTACACGGTTAGATATGAGAATCAGCCTGAGCTGACTGCAAGAGAGTGCCAGTCTCTCCTTCTTTTAACAGGCTCTGAATAGGGACAAGCTGTTTCCAAACAGTGATTTCAAATAATCCTGTCAAGCAATTTTCTGATGTGGATGGATTTCTGTTCTTATTTGTCTGATCATGGACCACAATGCTGATTGTATTGGGGCCACTCATCCTCTTTATGAAATGCCTACTTGAAGTTGTTAGATTGTACTTCTAGCAGTGTAGAAAGAATCTAATGTAAAATGTTGGCATGTTAAATAAAACACCAGACAGAGTTACTGTTTGGTTAGATGACTAGGTTATTTTTTTTCTCCATTGTGTGTTCTTTTAGTTTGTTTTATTGAGAACCACAATGCCAGCTATTTTTGGCAAATCATTTTCTATAGATGGTCAATCCAATGAGACTATGAAACTACTTTTTGGATACTAAAAAAGAAAGTATATTATACAGTACATAGCACACAATGAGATCCTGTTTAACTTCTGCAGATATTATCAATGATCAGACTTGCATTTTGAAAGCATCACCCTTTGATATGGTTAAAAAAATCACTTGCAGTAAAAAATAAAATATAGGCTGAAATCTTTGTCTCAAATTAGTTACATTTATTTCTGCAATAACTTTATACCAAATGATTATTTTATGATCCACAAATCTCTTCTAAGTGTCATATCATTCAATGAACTTGATTTCTGAAGCCAAGGTTTTACATTTCAAGTTTTTTACTAGTGTCACTGGAAAAAATAACACCAGTCAGTTATCCGGAGAGGGACAAGATTATTCAGTTCTCCTGCTTGGGTGGGATGGGGGAGGTTGGACTAGATGACCTACAAGGTCCCTTCCAACTCTGTTAATCTGTAATCTGTATCTGCAATGCAGAGAAGGTGGCATAACACCAGTGAAGCCATTATTGATATATAAATAATGTCATTGGTTTGCTTTGTTTCTTTTCTGCTATGGTGCTAGGAAAGGTGCCACTATCTGCAACTGCATATTCAGTTTTACTCCATTCTTAGAGAAAAAAAAGATTTTGTTGTCCATTCTCAATATTGTATCAAAGAGATGTATTTATTTGGCAGTGAGGAATTGCTTATAAAAATGTAGCCTTACTCACCTAAATTGTTGAATGCACTCGAGTAAACAAAATGCTTTGTTTCTATCCTTGATGCTCTAGCTAGAACATATGTAAATGAAAAGATGTAAGCACCATTAACCAACACAATTGTGTAATGGATGGCAAATGAATGATGCAGGAGAGGTAGAGGGATTCTAATAAAAATCTAAAGATGAGTTGACATTTTTTAAAAAAAAATAACAAAATGAGGCTTTTATTATATTTTTCCCATTGGAGAAAAAAGCTTTCCAGATTTTTTCTCCAAGTATTGTCTCTCAGTTTTGTATTTCCCATACAAATGGTCCTGGAACAAAGCTAAATCTCTAGCATTAAGTGAATTTGAACGGCCCAGCTGTCAACAAAATAACTTGGCTCTTTAAGCTATGGTTATTTAACCTTGGTTGATTGAAAAGCCACAGAGATTTAGTTCATACAACATGCTAAAGCATAACTGAACAACCCACATTATGATTTAATCCTAATGAGGTGTATGAACCCAACTGTTGCAGCTGCTCTCTACAAAACTAAAACCTAACAAATTTTAGAAAGAAAAGAAATTATGCCACTATGACTGCTGTTAACTGCTGTTGGGAATTTATATCAAATACCAATCGCCCTGTGCCATAGGCTGGGACTTCTCAGGGTGCTGTCCGCACGACAATGTCAGCTGTCGGTGCACTGGAGAAGAGCCTATTCTGTAGCGGCTCCCGCCTTAAGGAATCAACTACCCTTGGAGCTCCGGTTGGTTCCCGATCTCTCCTCTTTCCGCCGCGATCTGAAAACCTGGTTGTTTGTACAGGCCGGGCTGGACTGACCTCCTGGGGGTGGGGGTGGGGATTTTAAATTGGTTTTAATGAGTTTTATTCGGCTTGGCTTGTTAGATTTAATTTCTTTTAAATTATTTATTGTTCTGTGTTTTTATTTGTGAGCCTTGAGTCCTTTCGGAGAGGGGGCGGCATACAAGTCCAAGTAAAATAAAATAAAATAAATAAATACTCCTTCTGAAAAAAATGCAAGGTAATGGTCCTCCAAATTTTTCTTCACATGGATCAGGTGGAATGGAGATCGAATGGGTTTTTCATGTAGCTAATCCTCTAATGTACTTGGTTCTATTGGTGTAGTTTTCTTTTTCTTCAAGATGTGCAAGAAGAAAGAAGGATGTACTGTATAAGAGCAATTCCCTTCATCATTTGCTCAGTAAATGTATATTTCAACCCTACTCCTAGATTGGTTGATGGATTTGGTTCCATCAAAAATTCCACATTGTTATCTTTATACCTGTAACAGCAAATTACATTTGTCTAATTTATGCACCCAAGATTGGGTACAAGGGTAGAAAAAGCAGTTGAAATACATTGGCTCATCTTTAATTAATTTTTAACTTCATTTTATAAAGTTCTTTCACATACAGAATGTGACTGCGCGGGTTGCAATGGGAGTTTCCCGATACTCCCATGTTACACCCCTCCTGCGCGAGCTGCATTGGTTACCGGTTGCCCTCCGGGTGAGATTCAAGGTGTTGCTGTTAACATTCAAAGTCCTTTACGATTTGGGTCCGGGGTACTTGCGGGAGCATCTCCTGCCAATATCAAACACCGATTTGCCCCATGCGCGCGCACAGACAGGGACTCCTCGGGGTGCCGTTGGCTAGACAATGTCGGCTGGTGGTGCCTCGGGGAAGGGCCTACTCTGTTGCGGCCCCCACCTTGTGGAACCAACTCCCTTTGGAGCTCCGTTTGGCTCCTGATCTTTGCTCCTTCCGCCACGATCTGAAGACCTGGTTGTTTGAACAGGCTGGGCTGGACTGACCTCCTGGGGTTTTTAAAATTATTTTAATGGTTTTTAGTGATTGGGCTTGTCGATTTAATCTTTTTAAAAAATATTTATTGTTGAATTGTGTTTTAATTGTGAGCGGCCTCGAGTCCTCGTGGAGAGGGGGCAGCATACAAGTCCAATTAAATAAATAAATAAATACATATTTACAGATCATACAACTGTCTAGACAGGAACTTTCTTCCTGCTTCCATGCGTGCAAACTTTGAAGAATGGGCTTGTTTCCCCAGAAACTTTCTTCAAAATTCCTAGGATTTATTCTGCATATGAGACCAGTGGAGTTGAGTGGCTAATTAATATAAACAAGTAAACAATAGGATGCATAAACAGCAGAGGTTTCTGTTGTAACCTCCCATGGTTCTTCTGAAGCACATTTTAGCATTACCATATGAAGGAAAATAATTATGGCTTTTACACACATAGAATATACATTCCAGTCTGATACAGTACCCTGGGACAGAGGCAAGGAATGCAGAATCTTAATTGGCAATAGAACTGGCCAGAGACAATGGAAATGATTTTGGTCACAAGTAGAAGATCAATCACAAGTCAAAACTACGGCAACAAAAGGATTTGCTGTAGGTTTGTACTGCAGTTCCTAATGCTTCTAAAGAAAATTCTTCACTTCTTTGCTGTGAAAGCAAAGTACACACAGTCCACAAAAAAGCCATCCAATATATACCATACTGAATTAAAGAGAATACTCTAGTATTGATGTATACACCTAATAAATAATGGATAATATCCATTACAATGATCTATTCTCAAATATCCTATGAAACTCACTACACAGAATGTTTGAGGGGTTTTTTTTTTGGTTGCAAATTATCTTGAGTAGCTAAAGCATACCCAGTATTTAAATTATCCATAACATTTGGGTTAGTCACTCAGCTAGCTTACTAAAGAAAGTAAAACAAAACTAACTTAACATTTCATTAAGAAATAAAGATGAAGTAAGGGACTATTATCCAAAATAACAGTAATAAATCTGATGTCAAGGCTCCGACTAACGAACTCAAGCAAATCAGAACCCTGAAACTTGGCTCCTTCTCAAAGGTCTTCTTTAATGAGTACATCATATTGGCACAGCTTCAATAGAAAACCAAATCAAAATCTTTTCCTCAGGTTCATTATAATTAAACTAGGAAATAACTCCATCCCCAAGTATCACAAGGTCACGTTGGCCATTTGAGTTAATTAGCAGGCTCTTCAGGCACTTCTTTCCCAACCTTATCTGTTGCTAGTGGAGATGACCTTGGTTCTCAAGAGAAAGCTCTTTGTTGTGTCTAGTAATGCATTCCAACCTCCTTCCCCACTTCCTCTGTGTGGCAACTGAGGAACAGAGAGATGGCTGCAGCCAGGTTCAGTTTGAAGTTGACATCTGGAGTGTTAGTTTGGCAATGTACCTGCCACACAACCTGCCAAACTTAACAATTCTCAATAAGAAAAAAAATAGTCTGGATAGTGAACTTCGCAATACCTGGAGCAGAAGAATAAAAGAGAAAGAACTGGAAAAAAATAACAAAATACAGAGAAATACAGAAAATGTCACAATGCCAAATGCCAGTCTAAACAGTTGACTGACTATGCAACCAACCATAATAAAATTAAACTTGTATGCTCCTCAACTCTCAACAACTTTTCTGCCTCAGTCCAGCAATGCATGTGGGTACATACATTTGTGTGTTCCCTCTTTTGTTTTTATCCACAATGCTTCTAATGCTAATGTAGTGGACTTCTAAAAATATTGTGGGGGTATTATGGGAGACCCCAAAGATATCCATTCAATTTGCAGAACAATTCAAAGCATCCATGAGGCCAATCTGCTGTTATTATAATTCATAACTTTTCAAGATGTTTTGTTCTGACAGCCTGCCAACATTTCTTCAGCTGATGGAGAAGTAGTAAAAAGGCTGAATACTTTTTCATATAGACATTCCAAATCTGATTCATCACTTCTCTTTTAAGGATAGAGGTAGCTTTCTTAGCTTCCAGGAAATGCACCTTCCAAATGTAGGAAAATGTGTAAGAAAATCCTGTGTCTCTCATTAGGCATCCATGGCAGGCTGCTAAATGGCCAAACTAAGAAAAGAGCCAAAGAAAGAAAAGAGTGACCCCCCCCTATTTGTGGCAACAGTTTTTTTTTAAAAAAGGACCTAGGCAAACCCTGGGACTGATGCAGTGGTGGTATGCTACTGGTTTGGACCAGTTCGCCTGAACCAGTAGTAAAAAAAGCCGACGATCAGCTGAGAGGAGGGAAAAAATCCTCCAACAATCAGCTGAGAGGATAAAGAAGAGAAAAATGCAGGACTGGCCCTCCCACCCATGCCTGCGCTTTTCTCTTTTTTATCCCCTCAGCTGATTGGCGCTGCAGGTCTCAGCTGGTATGGGGAAAGCTGCATGCCAGCGTTAGGCAAAGCATGTCCACCAAGCCACGCCAACCAAACTGGTGGTAAAACAATTCAAATCCCACCACTGGGCTGATGTATCCATGAGCTTTATGACTGTTTCCCATAAATTGTTGAAAATAACAAAGGAAAAAATAGTAGTTCAGGTCTTGTTAAAGGAAAATCTTCATGGAGTTTGCAAAGACTTATTAAGCAATTTTGAGGGTATCTGCAGGAATATGAATGAAGATGTGCATGTGACCTTCTGTACTTGGAATTTTCAAAAAGCCTTTGGTAAAATCGCACATTAAAAGCTTCTGAGTAAATGCAATGATCATGGAACAAGAGGACAGGTTCTTTAATGGATTACTAATGGGTTCAAAACATAAAGCTAAAACTAGGACTGGAGAAAAATAAAAAAAATAGAGTCCTTCAAGAAGACACGCTGCAACCAGTGCTTTCTAAGTTATTAAAAACTGATATTGACTCTTAAGCAGTGAGCTGGTAGATGGTAGGAAACTATTCACATTGATGAACACTGTAAGTGATTTTGAAAAGTTTGAGAAGGATCCTTTGGTTAATGGCTAATCAAACAGCCAACCTTTCAATTTAAGAAATTCTAAGAGTATGGCTGGTTGGGGAATTTAGGGAGTTGAAGTCCACACACCTTAAATTCCAAGGTTGGGGAAACATTGGTCTAAGCAGATGCACATTAGAGCAATACCTCTTCCCCAACTTGCCATTTCACATACAAACTGAAATATAATAAATTTTTTTACCCCAAATGTTTGACATACTGTTGAAAACAAATGAAATGTACTTTTCTATGTTTATCTTGAAGGATATGTTTATGGCAGGTGAAAAGAATGGCATTAGGTCACTTGAGCAAGTGGTCATCTTCCAAGTAGTTTTGCAACTAAGCAACTGGTCGACTGAGATCGGGTTTTGTCATGCCCTTGTTGGAGTCTGATTCTGAGGGGGAGATTGAGCAGCTGACAGGGAATGGGAGTGTGGCTCCAGTGGCTGTGGAAGAAATGGGGGAATGGCACATTCTGGCTGGACATTCAGAGGAAGACTCAGGGTCATCCCCTCTTCATCCTAGGACATGCAGGGAGGAACGGAGAAGGGAGCAATGTGGTTTACGAGAGAGAAGAAGGCCCTGATCCCTTTCATTAGTTGCAGATGGGAGAACAAGATATAAGTGGGGCATTTGCACACAGCTCCTTGCTGGAAGCAAAGTGTGCATTATCTTGGTAGAGCCTTATCTGGGTTTTGGCGTCCTCCCAACTGTGCGTGCTGCATTATCCTTTGAAAGTCTGCAATTTATCATCCTGGCCTGCCATGTTAATTACTTCAGTGTGGTTTGTGTTGTTGTTGTTTATTTCTAATTATCTTTACTTTGGGTTCAGACTGCATTTCTTCCCTTTGTAGACTGTTTTTTGAAGAATTTGATATCCAGCTGAGGGTAATTGGTCTTTGGGGCCAAGTTGGAGGCATTAAAGGGAATTTATTCTACTTTGGTGACATTGTTATTTTTGTGTCATGCCCCAGGTCATCACAGGTTTGATGCTTGGTTAGATTTATACTTTTTTTTTGAAGAATTCAAGGCTTACCTGGGTATCCATCTTTATTCTATCTCTCCAATAGCAACTTTGTTGGACTGAGAGAGAGGGGGAAAGAATAATTTACCCAGACCTTTAAGTCATGTAATTTTGGAGCTGTGCCTGATTGTGTTTTATGTTTTAGGGAGTATGGTTTGTCTAGACACATAGACTTTTCCTTTTATTGCTTTTTAAAATGTATCTTTTTAATGTAAGCCACTTAGATTTGTTCTGAAGTTGGACAGGCTCTAAATCTCATAAATAAAGTAAAAATAAAGTAAAATACCATATGACATTTATTTTGTTTTTCCATTAAAAGGAAATACCTTTAATAGATTCAACATAACGATATAAAATGTCACTCAAAAACCTAATAATATGAACAATTGCTCCAGAAAGAAGAATAACAATGCAGTTGGTTGTTTTTTATTTCTCAGCATTACCTTTAATTCAATTATACAAAGCATAATGTGAAGTATCATTAATATTTCTTAAACAATTTTAAAAATCCCCAGTAGATGGAGGTAAAGATTTTCATCTTAGCACACCTTCAAATATATACACCCTTTGTAGGCACCCTATTGATAGGTCTGCTGTAGCTTGCAGATTTTGTGGTGAACCTGAAAGCAGCCACATTAGAGACCTTACATAAATTCCTAGTGTTATGACACTGTATATAAAATGTAGGCGATGAAAATATTTTTTTCACAGACAACCGAAGCAAATCCAGATGCAGATACCAGACTTGCAATTAAGCAAATCCGTACAATTACCATCAGATTCAACATTTGCTTAGGAAAGATTTAAAGACCCACTCTGCCCATTTCTGGGTTTTATCCTAAAGTTATGAAATCACTATTTCTTTCAATATGTGAAGACCAAATATCTAGGATGGATGGACGGACAAATAGATGTGATATGTTGTTTTGCTGGAGTTTATTCATTCATTAATTATTGAGTGAAAAGATGTATTTGCCTTGCAAGAAATATCCCCATCAACTTATAGGACTCTGAAACGCATGAAAATACATCAGTTCAGAGAAAACAACAAAACTGCAACTACTAAAATGAGCAGGAATAGGGGCTAAAGTACAAGCATGCCAGTGGTGGGATTCAAATTCTTTTACTACTGTTTCTGTGGGTGTGGCTTGGTGGGCATGGTAGGGAAAGGATACTGTAAAATCGCCAGTCAGAGGTGGTATTTGCCGGTTCTCTGAACTACTCAAAATTTCTGCTACAGGTTCTCCAGAACTGGTCAGAACCTGCTGAATACCACCTCTGAAGCATGCATTCTGAAGGGTTCTTTACACTATGGCAGCAATGCTGAAGCCATCTTGAGTCCTTGTACTTGTGGGTTCAAGAACTAAAAATGCCTTGTCCTCATGTGTGTCAAGCTCAAGAATCTACTAGCTGAAAAGTCAGCCAATAGGAGCTCCAGTTGAATCTTCATGCTCAGGAAGTTCATAGAGGTATAAGGCGTCCATCCAATCACACAAATAAAAGTTTTGGGCTTTAAAAGATGGTGGAGAGGAAGAGAAAAGACAGAAGCATTTCTCTGAAAAGAAGGTGAAGTGTTTTTGCTTCTTTCTTTCCTTTCTTTAAAAAAAACCCATATAAATTATTTTTGAAAAGGCAGGGAGAGGGGGAGAGAGAGAGAGAGGGAGAAAGAGAGGGAGGGAGGGAGAAAGGGAGGTCACTTGCTACCACATATCCCTTGGTGACTGAGAAAAATGGACCCCACACCTTGCTATGGAAATGATCATAGGCTAGGAGGAGAAAGAGATGAAGGAATCATTGGTCCCATATTAAGAATGGTGGAAACAAAATAATCACAGCTGAATATAACAGAGCTGAAGAAGCTTCTTAAATGAGAAGCAAAACATGTTCAAAGGAAAACCCAGAAAGTCCAGTTGTCTCTTGATAAAGCACCTTTGGGACAATTATGACCTGGATGACTGAGAATCTCCATAGACATTGAATATAATAGAAGAGTTGAATGCAGAATATTTTTCTGAAGAAAGGCCAGTTTGGAAGAAAACAAAAAATTCAGGAAATAGTTTGTTATATCTTTCAGACCAGTAGTAGTTGCTGCATAGAAACAATGCATCCTGATAATTGTTGTCTACCAAGTATCTTAGAATGTACAAAAAGTCAGTCTGGTGGAATTATTAAGATACCCAAGCTAGAAGCCTAGGAGTCTATGAGTTCTAATCCCACCTTAGGCACCAGTTGAATGACCTTGGACCAGTCACTCTATTCAGCTTTAGGAAACATGCAATGGCAACATATTTCCAAAAAACTTTTCCAGGAAAAGTTCAGGAACTCGTTCAGTCCAAAACTGATTTGAAGCATGCTCCCTCAAAAACAAGCAAACTTCTGTTTTCTGTGTGGTCCCAGAAAGATTGATAGGAAGCCTTCACTGGATAGGTTCACTAGATAGATAGGCTCAACGAGAAGCTAAACAATCTTTCTTGGTTTAATTTGTATTCCTGCAAGGAACAAGGGGTAGACTCAGTGGCCTCAATGGCCTCTCCAATTCAAAAATTATATTATATAAAAATCAAATCACAAGCAAAATGGGTGATGTAGATAAAGTTCCAGTTCACATTGACCTGCTATTTAATTATATCAAAGCAAAGGAAAATACATATCAACTCCCATGCATTACAATCATGTTGATGTATAACTAGATATTTGGCAATACATGCAAATGATTGGGATAGTGACAGGTTGTGCAGAAGTGAGAGGCAGAGGTGCAACAAAAATTAAGGTTCCCATTCTTGATTCTGACAATATTTTGTATCTGAGTGTTGTTATTCTTGTTTACTCTTCCTTGGAACGGGTGTTAAATGACATAAAATATATATGCCATGTTACATTCAGCCTTTCTGGGAGAAGCAGTTGTTGGTTCTCTATTTTTGAGGGATACAGGATACAGGATGAGTTATGCTGCTTTTCCTCTGGAATAACCTTCCACTAGAGCTAAGGCTATGGCTGACCTTTTCTGCCTCTGGAGGCAGGTGAAAATGGAGTTCTTTCAAAGGGTGCTTGGGATCTGAGATCTGGTTTCTGGTATGTTTTAAAAGCTTAATTATTGTTATTTGTTATACTGTCAAAGACAGATGTCTTCCTGGTTGCACAGACCTGTAAAACCAGTTAGAGTCCTATGAAAATGTGGTGAAGTGTACATGTGCTACATAGATAAATAATACCAACAGCAATAGCACTTAGACTTATGTAACTCTTCATAGTGTTTTATAGCCTGCTCTAAGCTGTTTACAAATGTCAGCATGTTGCCCTCAGTAATTTTTGCAAGTCCTTTTTCAAGAGCCTAGATGTGTAGATAGTGTGAGGCTGAAAAGGGAAGAAGGACAAAAGTAAAGTTGCCCATCTATTGGTTCAAATAGCAATAGCAACAGCATTTAGACAAATATACTGTTTCACAGTACTTTACAACCCTCTCTAAATAGTTTACAGAGTCAGCATATTGACCCCAACAATCTGGGCCCTCATTTTACCAACCTCTGAAGGATGGAAGGCTGAGTCAACCTTGAGCTGGTCAGGATCGAACTGCTGGCAGTCAGCAGAATTAGCCTTCAATACTGCATTCTAACCACTGCTCCACCACAGCTGAAATAAATAAACAAATAACTATGCATGATTGTTTTTTGCTTCAGTAAACAAAGTACCTGATGATAGGTCCAGAGACTAATAATCAACCAATATAACTGAGGCACAATAGACCAGCATTTCCTAAACTGATGTCATTTAGATATGTCAGACTTCAATTCCTGTAATTTCCAGTCAGTATTTTGTACAAGGCTTGAAGTTGGCGAGTACTGCTACTCAGGTCATTGAGAACTATTGTGTAAAAACTGAATGGGTGCGATCCAATTTTAAAGCTGGAAAAAGCATGATCAAACCCATACACATACACAATGCCTTGATTTCTGCATTCTGTACAATAGCAGAGGTGTTGGTGAGATGTGGTACTTTTATCAAAACTAGGAAAGCAGTATTGTGCTGTTCCAGTGCAAACTCTACTCCTTTCATGCATGCATATTATCACAAGAGACATTCCCTCCCACCCCTCCCACTTATAATTGTATGACTGTAACTTTGTCACTTGTATCCTTATGATTTATATTGACTGTTTCCTAGTATGATTTGATTGCTTATTGTACCCTATGACTATTATTAAGTGTTGTACCTTATGATTCTTGACTCTTGATGAATGTATCTTTTCTTTTATGTACACTGAAAGCATCTGCACCAAGACAAATTCCTTGTGTGTCCAATCACACTTGGCCAATAAAGAACTATCTATCTATCTATCTATCTATCTATCTATCTATCTATCTATCTATCTATCTATCTATCTACAAGAGACATTCCAAAGAGCCAGAGACTGCATCACAATGGTGCAACAATACATTGTGACACCCCCTCCCCCAAGGAGATCGTGGCATAGTAGGCAGAGATTCTGTGTATCTGTGCCTGTTTTCTTGACTGCAATAAAATAACTTATCGAGGTGCATCATGCCTGTGAGGCCTCTGATGTAAAATTCCTGAATGTGTGGTTAATCTGGCCACTGCATATGCCAAAGCATAGTTTTGCCTTTAAATGTGAAGCATTGCACGGCCCTAATTTTGGAGATGACACACACCATTCCAACTAGAGATTCTAAACCTGCTTCAATTGTCTAATGCAGGGGTGTCAAACTCAAGGCCCATTGAGTGCTTAGATCTGGCCCATGGGATCACCCTGGAAACAATGAAGGACTGGCCCACAGTGCCTCTGCCAGCAACAACAGAGCTCAGGAGGGCTGTACTTGGCCTCCCTGAGCTCTGTTTTCACTGGCAGAAAGCAGCAGGAGGCCATTGCAGCCAAAAACGGAGCCTCGACAAGTGACATTGAGCTGGAGGTCAAATACAACCCTGATGTGTCCCTCAATGAAATCGAGTTTGACACCCCTGGTCTAATGTCAACACATATTTAGTCATGAATTGTGGTTGTAGCAATGGTGGTATGCTACCAGTTCGGCCTGGTTCTACCAAGCCAGTAGCGGTGATGAGCAGTGGAGACTGAACCGGTTCTCTTCACTGCTCTGCTGTTGGACCCACTTGCCCGCCTGGGCTCCCATACTCACCATTATCTTCTGCTTTTGAAGCACAGCTGCTTTGCGTGGCACAGAAGAGTGCCGCACGGCAGCTTCTGAAATGACCGGGAGAATGCAGGCTTGCAGGAGGTGAGTTGGAACGCTCTGTGCCTGCGCAAAGTGCATGTTTGGTGTGTGCGCGCATGCAAAGTATGTGCATGCATGCAAAGCTTGCCCACCAAGCCACACCCACTGAAGTGGTGGTAAAAGTTTTTGAATCACACCACTGGGTTGTAGTATTATTATTTATCCTTCTTATTATCTTCCTTACCCTTTTATTGCGATGTTGATGATGATGAGGATGATTCTGTTGCTGTGCATATACACTGAATACTTCTGTTGTGGAGACAAATTCCTTGTGTGTGTAATCATATCTGACCAAATAAAATTCCATTCCATTCCAATTCCAGTTTCAGTTCCAATTCCAATTTCAACTCAACTCAAGACCAGTCCCTCAAAAATATCCACTGTAGTACAGGTAATCCTCAATTTACAACAGTTCATTTAGTGACTGTTCAACATTATAAAAGGCACTGATAAAAGTGACTTATCACTATTTTTCACGCTTATGACCATTGCAGCATCCCCATGGTCATGTGATTTACATTCAGATGCTCAACAGACTCATATTTATGAGTTGCAGTGTTCCAGGGTTATGTGATTCCCTTTTGCGACCTTCTCACAAGCAAAGTCGATGGGAAGCCAGATTAACTTAACAACCGTGTTACTAATTTAATAACTGCAGTGATTCACTTAACAAAGGTGGCAAGGAAAGCCATAAAACAAAGCAAAACTTTACACTTAACAAATGTCTTACTTAGCAACATAAATTTTGGGCTCAATTGTGGTCGTAAGTTGAGGATTACCTGAAATCCAACATCCTTATAAAAAGAATACCAAAAATGCAAGGGGCAAGGCTTGTTTGGGCTAAAGTTTAGGTTTTTTTAAAAAAAAGAATTCTTACCTGGTAGAGCTTTTTGCCAAAAAGACAGCAGAAAAAGGAACTGCAACCTGATATGTGATTGTAAACTACTATATCCAGATGTTTAGTTGCATCTGAATGATAATGTCCCATAGGAATGGTTGGACGTGGCTTCTAAAGCACTAGGGAAAATGCTTCCCATCAAGGGTTACAAGTTGCAAGCACACAATTTAGATCTCATTCAAGGCCACTAAACCTTATAAATTCGACAAAGAATGGAAAATGAGAGATATCTTAAGCAATCTGCTAGGCTATGAAATATACCCACAGGGCACAATGGAATTGGAAAAAAATGTGTTAAAGAAATATAAATTGTTTATTGCCTGGCCCTTTCTTGGTTTTATATGAGAAGCCGAGGACTTTTTTTTAAACATTAAAATTTTAATGCACTTTTCAGTGTGGTAATTTAAATAAAGTGCAGGCATCAAATATTGATTTTGAATTAACATATGACTGGGGTCTAAAACCTAATGATAATATTTCCTAAAGCTAAGCAGTGTTGACCTCTATACTTTATTGTTTTTTATATTTTATGAGTAAAATTAAACTGGAGTCCCAGAATTGAGGTGTATTGTTATATCCTGTGATTAGAAATGCATTTCTCCCAACTGAAAAATATATATCAAAACCTTTCTTTCAACTGGCTATTGATGTTTTTCTTTCCTTTCCTGAATTCAGAAAAGTTTTCAGGTTCTCTCTCCAGAGGTATTTTGTGTCCCATGCAGTCATTGTTTCCTTAAGCAGTAAGACTCACTGTGCTATAGATGTGTTGGCACCGCAGTTTCCTCCGTGACCAGCTATAATGGCCAAAGTTGCAGTGCCAATATATCTATCAGATTGAGTGGTTGTCTTAGCAAGGGAAGTCTTCGACTTATGGGGTGTGGAATTTCTGAAGTATGTTATTGTGATTGTAAGTTCAAGTCAGACCCAACTTTAAAACAATCTTAAGTCAGCTGTTCAGTGAATCATAGGTTGTAAAGTAAAGCTAGCTTCCCCAATTGGTCTTCTGGAACTCAGCATAACAAAATCCCTTTTTACAATCCTGCAATCCCTAAATTTGGGGTTGAGTCAGGGGGACTGGAGGGAGCTGAGCATTTACTGGCTTGATGCCCTTCCCGACACCATCCAGAGTTCACAGCAGATATTTTTTCTTTGTACCTTAGGAGAGAAACATCTGCTGCTACCCAGGATTGAACTCTCAACCTTCTGAATAGGAGGAGAGCGTCTTCACCATTAGGCCACCACTTAGATTCTAGAAATTGGCATAAAAGATTGCAAGTTGTGATCATATCACTATCCAACTATTTACAAAGTCTGCACTACTATTACTATTAATCTTCTCATAATTCCTTATCACCTTTCCCCTCCCACTTGTGACTGTATGACTGTAACTTTGTCGCTTGTATCCTTACAATTTATATTGTATGATTTGATTGCTTATTGTACCCTATGACTATTATTAAGTGTTGTACCTTATAATTCTTGACTCTTGATGAATGTATCTTTTCTTTTATGTACACTGAGAGCATTTGCACCAAGACAAACTCCTTGTGTGTCCAATTACACTTGGCCAATAAAGATTTCTATTCTATCTATTTTATTCTATATGACTACAGGATGCTGCAACTGGTCATATATGTGAGCCAGTTGCCAAGTGCCTGCATAACAATCACATGCTTGTAGGAGAGTGTGTGCTATGATTGTGAGTACAGATTATATGTCACTTTTTCTGAGGTTGTCTTAAGCAAACAAGTTGCCTATAACAAAATACTCAAAATGGCGGTGCCTTGCTTCACCCACCCCCACACTCCCACACCCCCCCAAACGTGTATATATGTATGTATGTTCTTTTGAGAATGAACAATGAACATCAGAAATTCGTTTTTTAATGTGTGCCAGTGTGTTCACAGAAAAAAGTGACAATAAAGGTTATCCTATCTTATCCTTAGAACTCAGGCTACCTTTTGCTTGTACTTTCTTCGGATACTAAAAAAGAATTTGAAGGACAGACATACCACCAGGGCATGGTGAGATGTATAACCAGCTTCTGGAAACATAGCAGCAACTTCAGTGGGGATGAACAACTTGGTGTAGTAACTTCAGTGAGGATGGAGCAACTTGCCTCCAGAATTTGTGAATGCTCCAACAATGGAAGTTTTTAGGAAGAGATTGGGCAACCATTTGTCTGAAATGGTATAGGGCTTCCTGCCTGATCAGGGGGTTCTAGAAAGCTTCCAAGGTTCCTTCCAACTATGTTATTCTGTCATTCTGATAGCAATAATGGGTAGCAACATCTTTGAAGAGTTTCCATGGGCCTACATGGGCAACAGCGGGGTGTCCAAGAGAAACGGGATAGTATGAAGATGCACTAGTAAAAGAGTTTCTGTGGACGGAGGTGTAATCACTTCTTGCACAGCTGCCTCCTTTATCAAAACATGACGGAATGATGTATGAATGCAAAAGTGAGCAGAATAAAGGTATTATTTCAGCTTGGTGTTTGGCCAAAAGGGCAAATCTGATCTTTGAGGCAGCTGGACAATGGGAATTTGCAGCAGAAGCTGTGAGAGCCTGACAGAAAGCATTTTCTGCTGGAGGCCTCTCTACCATATTTCAACTTTCCTGTACCTAATGGAAACTAACCTCATAGACATATTACAACTCTTTGCCCTAATCTATTTCTTTTCGTTTGGGAATGTATATATATATACATGTATATATATATATTCAGTCCTTCAGAAAAAGACAGGGCAAAGTGTGCAAGCAAACAAATCACCAGCATCCCATTAGAACCTCACCATTTGTTGCTGTCTAAAGCAGCTTGGAGGGGGAAAGTAGAGCAGAAATGCAGTGCTGTAAATTATTCACGTGGTGCTGCCATTTCTGGAAGCAAGAAAGGTGGTTTGACCATAAAACATTAACATGACATTCCAAGTAGTGACAGGTGGTTTGGGAGACATTTGATGAGTGAAGAGAAGCTGAGCTCTGTGGGCAGAGAATTGTGTTTGGCTATGAACATACACACACACACACACACACCCTGGGTGCTTATTTCCACACAAGTCCCTCGCTGATTTTGGAATACGGGTACAAACAATATTCAGGTCACCTTGCTTGTCAGTAAAAGGATGATTTTGAGCCAGCTTCACACTGCCGTTAACAACCACGGCAGAGCCAGTCTTCTATTTTTCATTCCTCACCTTTGGAAAAGTGAGATGTCTGTCCTGTTTCAGAATTAAAACATCTTAAATAGTGTTTAATAGTTCTGACTGAAAAGAGGGAGGCCTGGTTCATTTGCACCCATCACTGATTTTTCCTGGTGCCACTGAAAAGAGCAGATGTAAAAGAACATATGGCTGATTTTTAACCTCACTAGACTAGACAATGCAGGTTTGCCCAATTCCCTGGGCTAATAATCACATTTTTTTTTTCACAAGGGCAGCTTAAGGCAATGTCAAATGTCATTCTGTTTAATGACATTCTGGCTTTTTAAAACTAAAACATTACATTGGATATAGCATGAAGAAACTGTCAGAGCAATGAAAAGAAATCTTTTGCCATTGGGATGTGTGGAGCTAAAGATTGAAGAGGTCTTCTAAATATCACCTCACCAAATGAATTCTTTTTCCTTTGTTCCTATATTTCATACTTTTTAATTTCATTTTCAATTGGTGGTAAAACTAAGGGTACCACACCATGTACAGCAGGACTGTCAGCTCCCACCCCATGGACTGGATGTGTCATGTGCTGGCCATGCCTGGTTTAGCAAAGAGGAAAAAAGTCCCACTACATCATGTGATGCCACCGTGATGACGTGCATTTGATACCCCTGATCTAGAGGTTTGGAAAAGGGTAACTTTTTACCCTCAAGCATCTAAGGTAATCTGGGTTGACTAACTGATGCTGTTGAGCTGAATATGACTCAGTTGTAACTTATGAAAACCAGGGATGGGCCTCTCTCCAGAAGACCTGGCCCTTCTCCACTTTGGGAAAAATCAGTTCTTAGATGAATGGAGTGAATTAAATCAAGTTGATATATAGAGATATAAGGCTACAGAACAATGAAACAATGGATTTGCAAGGGGAAATGTTTTTCTTTTGGTGTCTGGCATTCCTAAACTGTCCCTTCTTCTTAATTTGTGGGAGAGCTTTCCCCCTCTGTTTTATTGCTTTATTCCTTCCTTTTGGTTTCTGAAGGAAAACAGCTGCAGGAAATAACCTAAGCTCCATTACTTACAATAACTTAAGATCCTTTACCTATGAATATGTATACTTATATCACCTGCTGCTTGTTCTGCTTTTCTGAGATATATAAATATGAATGCATCCCATTTTTGGATGGGTTTTTCGTCTCAATATTCTTTGGAGGGAGTCCCGCCCACATGTGCTGTCTAATAAACATTGCAGTAAGCCTTGATTATTCACTTTGGCTCCTGTATTGGATTCCACACCATCTCAAGTTCTAGTTCAGCCTCTCTTTTCATGTTGAGCAAAGACCCCAAAAATGAATGGGCCTTGAGAGAAGATGAGGGATTTCTCCTAACTCTGAGTCCAGAGTTATTTATTTATTTATTTATTTATTTTAATTACATTTATATGCCGCCCTTCTCCGAAGACTCAGGGCTGCTTACAATTTTTGGGATACAACCCAGTGTGCTCAGCAATAGCCTTCATTCCATTGTATATGCCTGCTTATTACTAAGCGGCATTTTTACAAAGTCAGCTAATTGCCCCCAACAATCTTGGGTCCTCAATTTACCTACCCCGAGAGAATGGAAGGCTGAGTCAACCTTGAGCCTGGTGGGATTCGAGCCTACAGCAGTTATAGGCAGCTGGAACTTAAGTGCAGGCAATTAACAGCCTGAGCCACCCAAGGCCCTCTGAACTGAGACAGTGCATAAATATTACTATATTACGGATATTATTAATGAATTGCTGGTGCTTAACTACAAAGCCTTAAGTGGCACAGGGCCCGGTTGTTTTGTGGAACCATCTGTCCTCAGTCTAGCTCATCATCACCTGGCTTTCCCCCCAGACATTGGAGCCACCCTGATAGTTGAGTGTGACATACAGGGGATTTTTATTGCAATGTGTTTTTTATGATATACTGTGTTTTGTGGTGTTTTGTATTGTGGACTTGCCTAGAATCACATGGTTGAGATAGGTAGTTCTATAAATCTCACCAACAAACAAACTTTGCCTGTTGACATTGGCATCTTAAACTTTCTTAACACACTCTACCTGTAGGAGAGATAAGTTGAAGAGTCATGGTCCTATTAAAACCACTTCCTGATCTTTAATCTGTTTATTCCTAGTTTTATTTCAACAGGAGAGAAAAAATAGTTTTCTAAGGTTCTTCTGAAGCATTATTAATAATGCTAAAGAATGCCAACTGATTTCATTGAAATAAACTAGTGAGGACGTTTTCTATTGTAATTAGGAGCAAGACATCAGGCAACAGATTCAGAACAGATGTCATGTTAATGTCAAATAACTACCAAAACTATTGTTCATTCAGTACATTCGAGACAGTCCTATACACTTAGCAAGATGGAATTTCAAATGTATGCTGAAATGAAGTTGTCATAAATCTGAACAATCAGTTCAGCTAATCTAGTTCTGTTTGCAATAATAAAAACTTTCCAGAGTCTTTGATAGAATTTTCTCAATTTTACTTCAGCTTAGCAGCGAAAAAAATAAAGTAAAAATATGAATCACAAATTCCTTGATCTTAAACTTGCCTCTTTCATGTCTATGGAAATTCTTAGTCATTGAGTGATAGTTGTCCCAAAAATGTTTTTTTTCCAAGAGGCAACTGGACTTTCTTGTTTTTCTTTCTTTGAAGATGTTTCACTTCTCATCCAAGAAGCTTTTTTTAGCAGAAATATTGGAAAAGCTCAAAAGGATCTTCAGCCAACATGACATATGTGGACATTTCAAACCAAGAATACACTAAGGCAAAAGCTTGTCCATCTCAAGAATAAAACACCCAGACACAAACTGAGCAATATGGTATATGCAGTACAATGCAATGAGCCATGTGCAGATCTGGGCAAACAAAACGACTACTTCATAAACTCATGGCACAACATAAAAGAACAAACCACCAGGACTAGATTAAGCAGTCCATCTGCATTTAAAAGACAAAGGCCATTCTTTTGAAGAAGCAAAGTCCACATTTTGAACAGAGAGGACTGCTGGTTTGAAAGAGAGGTCAAATAAACAATCTATGTCAAAATTGAACAGCCCTCTTTCAACATAGATGACATCATCTATCTCCAGTCTACAACACAGTCCTTTCAACAGTTCTAAGAAGGCTCCACACCCATTTTCACCACTCAGGTGATCTTCATGACACAGGTAAACCTCCAGGTGGCCTTAATGACTGCAAATTACCAGCTGTCTTCAAGAAGTATAAATCCTTCCATTCTCTACAGCCAGTCAAAGCTGAAGAAGCTTCTTCGATCAGAAGTGAAATGCCTTCAAAGAAAAACTAGAAACTCTAGTTTCCTCTTGAATGAAAAAAAACACCTTTGCGATTGCCTCTTTCATGAATTCACTACTGTTGTGTTCCCTATCAGCCCTCTGGCATATAATAATCATTGATCTTCCTTAAAAAGGAAATGTAAAGTTAGCAAATACTTATAATGTATGGGAATTGGTTTTAATGTCTGAACAGGCAATGACAATGATGATCTTTCTGTGATCCTGTAGCTGAATATATCAAAGTGTGCAGTGGTGAAAATGATGTGCCCTAAACAGTGCAATACTGGTGAACTAAGTGAACTTAATATTTGACTTCTGCAAGACCATCCCTTTCCTCCTTCACTCCCACTGGATTTCTCTGGCTGCACATTGTGCTAGTTTTATAGCTATGTGCCTTCACAATTTTGCTTGGATAGTGTAATTGTTTATTTTCCATTTAATCTTGGCTCATGGATGAACCAACTTCTTGCCATGGCTTCTGTCTCCAGAGATAACAACCTGGTTTCAAAGTTGCAGATGGCAAGCCAATTCCTCTATTAATGATAGTAAGCATAATAAGCACAATAAGTTTATGCAGCGAATGGCTGTCTCCAGTATAGTTCCATGTTCCGAAGCCTTCATTTTCATTACTTTCCACTTTAAAAGACACATGTTCTTTTTTTTTTGGAAGGAGCCGAGTTATTTTTAAATAGCACATATCTACACACATCCCCATTCTTGATTTACCATAAATCTTGCAGATCAAGGCTTACAACAAATGCATGATGAAACCCACCATGATTAGATTCACCAGAGAGCATATTCACATTCAGACACGAACAGACATCATCCTGAGATTAGCCTGATACTTGTAGCATCTCCTGGGGAAATCATGAGCAAATAAAGCCTTTTTCTCCTCTCCTTTCCCAGAAGAGATGAGCATAGGAAGCCCATAATGTGCAGAATTGTTGGCATGAGTGAGCTGGCTAAAGCACTGAATGGTTCTTCACTTCCAGCTGCTGGTTGATTGATAGAACTGAATTGGAAATAACTCTGGAGGGAACAGTTTTCTTTGCCTTCCATCTGGAGTTGCTGTGTTGTGACTCATGAAGATGGCTACCAATCAGGCCGATTTGGCAGGAATTGCCTGCCAAACTTGATTTGGATGCTGGGGGGAAGCAAGTTGTTGGGGGTGGGGGGAAGTATCTGGAAGGACACACGTTTCGATTAGCGTAATGGTGGAATCTCTTGTTAAAAAGAAATGAAGCTCTTGGAAACTGTAAGGACAGAATAAACAAAGGCTTATTTGAAACCCAACAGGAGTCACCCCATATTACATGTCTTCCTTTCCATAGCCATTTCTTTCTAATGGGCTAAGTTCTGACCTTAGGTTTGCACCATCCATTGCTATAATAGATGTCAATTAAACATATGAGAAACTAACAGCTGCCTCTAAATTGCTATCAAACATTTTTGTTCCATATGGTGAAAAACCCAGGTCCAAGTGTTCCTTTGCACTTGCTCCCCAATGAGTTGCTTGCCACTAAAAGTTTTAAAGTGGATTTTTGCCATCATTGGAAACGAAAAAGTCTGGGAATTGTTGCAAGGAAGTATGCTTCTATTGTCTGTGAACTAGAAGACTACAACTAATTTTTTTTTCATGGAATTAAACAAAAATAAATTATTCATATATGTCGGGAAGAGTTATTAAAATAGAATATAGGACACGGTAAAACTTGGCTTCAGTGTTTTGGCAGAGCTAAGTACTTATAACTATTTGATGTGGTGATAATAGAATTTTCTGCATTGCCAAACCTCATATGCATTTGTTAATTTGTTAATTTATAATTCATATGTAACTGGAAGAATTAAGTGGGATGTTTGTACCTGCATTATTCTTAGACTGATTTCTACCAGCATTAATTGAAACCCTTAGAAACACTGGGAAGTTACAGTTCAGTCAATGAACTATTTTCTCCATACTTCTATTTCCAATATAATCAGTTTATACTTCTGCCTAAGAAAAGCAATGTTTGTGTGGGCAAATCTGTGAATTTGTATCAGAGAAGGCCTGATTGGAAGAAAGAGGTATGGGAGAACAGTTTTTTCTAGTGCAATATATTATTGTATGAATGTCCCCTGAATCATCCAAGATCTTACAAGTGATCATATCTCATCAGATGAAGTAGCCTCAAAATCTCCATCAACCTCATGTGAAAAAGCTGGACTTCTGTAACATGTGATGATTTCTTGAGATTTCCACTGCTTCCTAGGGTTGTCTCCAATTGGTCCTCCATTGGGCAATATATTTCTGTCTTCTGCTATTGGCTTTTCTGGCTCAGCTCATTGGTGATCAAATGTTGACAGCTAAGGACATAAATTCCAGTATATTCAGGGGTATCTGAAGAAGGGGGTCAGCATATACAAGGTAGAACCACCTTGTAAATTTTGCAACACCCCTTCTTGCTGTAGATGCCACTCTGTACACAGGGAAGAAGAAACAAAAATGGAGAGTAGTGGAATGCAATGTAAAGGAAAATGCTGTGACTGTATCCAGAAACAGAAGCTTGGAATATTGCAATATTTTGCCCCAAGTTGCATTTGAATGCACTTTATTGAAAGGTGACTGCATAAAGAGGTAAAGCTGAAAAAGATTGCTGTCTCTTGACTTGCTTTTCTCATCTTCTCCAGTGATGTTTTGTCTTTGCATCACATAAATAACTTTTCATCTAATGCAGATATTAGTTTTCTAAGATGATACATTTATCCAAATAAGTTTAGTTTGCCTTCTCAAGGTCAGTGTTTTCTCAAGGGAAAGTCTTCCCCTTCTTGATTCTTTCCTGCTTGCTGTTTTTAGGAGTAATTGCTGAGAAGTTTGCAACATAAATCATAGTAAACCTTGATGTTTCATTTTTTTCCCTACGCTCTGGTTGTGCATCATTTTTTAAAACAGATTGAACCAGGTAGCCTATGGCTTTCTATGATATGGAAACTGGTCTTCCCACTTGTGAACCCTGAAGCTGTCAGGGGTACTTCTTCCTGGGACTGCACATCAGATGCCACATCAGATGAAGAAGATTTTGTTGGATCCAGAATAGCAACATGTCAGGGTTATAAGATATGAACTGAAAAAAAGACTATTAGAAACTATTAGACTTCCATTGAACTGGAAGACTATTAGAGGTAGTTGGTAGTTCTGTGTCTCCTTGCCACCATCTGCATGTTTGTAGCCAGATGTGGTAGCCCTACATACTGCAGCATTCCAGATTGCTAGTTCAATAAAACTGCAGAAACCTAAGCCAGAAGCCATTTTTCATGGAAAGTCTCAGTGCTGTAATTCAGCAATTTCCAGATTGTCAGAAATTGCTTATATATGGTTCAGAGGAAGACTTTGGCATGCTCAGAATTGTCATGATGCTACTATACCAAATTTTTCTAACTAGGTACCATTGAGATATATTGGGACTCCATCGGAATTCCAAACTGGCAGGAATTGTAGGAACTGAATTCCAGTTGGGAGGTTTGCAATATGGAATTCAAGCATGGGCACCTTTAAGGAAGAAGATAGATGGCACAGTGGCACCATGATCTTAGTCCCTCCCCTTTTGTTACATTCACACAACATTGACACACATGCAAAATGATTGCGACATGGATCACAGTGCTGGGCCCACCGTCCCGCAGTTGTCCCTGCTCCCATTCTAGATATGACTGTGTTCAGAAAAAGATTGAGCAAAGGAATGGAGGCTCCCACAATTTAAAGAGGTGTTGCTAAGTTGGTCTTTACATTGATTTGGCTGTTGGCTGTTGCTAGCAATTTTGCAGGAAGAGAGCATTGAATGGGTTGAGAATGGAAGAAGTAAGGGAGTGAGAGTATACCATGTGCTTCTAGGAAGATGTAGGAGTACTAATTATAGCCATAATTTACTTTCGATCTCTTCTCTATCTGAGAAGTGTACACAGCCACAAATATAGTTCTATATGATCTGCACAATAAATTTCTTTTTAGCTTCAAGTCATTATGCAGGTACCATAATTTGTTCTTTCTGTTTTATTCACATATATTTCCCTAATATTTGTGTGTGTGTGTGTGTGTGTGTGTGTGCGTGTGTGTTAAGTTTAGTGTCTTAAACATTACATTGATTTAAATGGGAAATATTTAATCATATGCTTAATTTTCTCACTGTATAAATGGAACATCTTACTTACGTTGAACAGACCTTATATTTCTCTGCTTATTCCATTCAACCAGAAGTCTGCTATCAGATATCTGCCAAGCTATATACCTAAATTATGTTCAGTATTGATATTCTGTGGCTCACTTTACAATGGGAAGTTATACTGAACAAATTTGAGGAGTATGATAGCTCAGTTACAGAAAACATATTTTCCCTATAGAGATTCTTAAAACCGATCTGTGGCATTTTCCGTAGTAGTGACCCCTTAAGGAACTATGTTTCTGTAAGTGTTTAATACTTTAAAAAAATCACAAAGTTTTTAATGTGACTAATCAACAGTAAATGATAGCAATTTGGTACATATTATATTGCACAGTCAATCAGATGTTCACACTGGATTTGGCATTTTTATCTACACTTGAGTCCTTCCCAAGAACCTGGGATAGGTAGACATTGATGTTGGATGGTGCTAGAGGTATCGCGGAAGGGGGATGTAAGCTGTTCCAAATAAAGCTTTCTTTTGCAATTGACTGGTACTGAATTTGTCAATGGCAATAGTGTTCAAATCTCCAATTGTTTTGGGATTGCACTCAAGGCACCTATTACTACTGACACTACCTTTGCTTTCTTTTGCTGTAATCATTCTATTTCAATTTGTAAGTCTTTTGTTATCTTCTCCTGTTCTTTCTCTTTTATTCTGCTGTCTCCAAGTATTGCCACACCCACTATCCATACTTTTTTGTCTTTCCTATCAACAGTTGTTAAATCTGGAATGTTATTATGTGATAGATGCCTGGTAATTTGAATTCTGTAGTCCTAGAGCACTTTAACTTCTTTATTTTCTACTTCTTTATTTCATGGTTCTACCAGGTCTTGCTTGCAGGCAAATGGTATTTCTTGAAGATCTTCTAATGTACTATTGTTGCTACTTTGTCATGTGATTGTAATTAGTCTGTACCATCTTCTTGCAGCAGATGACCCACTATTTCTTCAGCTTTTTTTTGCAGAGGCAGCACTTGGTATCTGTTGCTGTCTTCCTAATTCTGGTTTTGTATGCATTTTTTCTTAAGGCTTTTTTCTTGTGTGGCCAGAATTGGCCCCTCGGTCTCTCTCTTCAACTTCCCTGCCCAGTGCCAGGTCTTATTATTATCTGCTCTGCCTGCTATTTTTAATGTCTCCTTTCTGTTCTTCACTTGGTCTTCCTTACAGGCCAGTCTGGTTTCTCCAGTACTCTGTAAGTCTCCCTGGTATACTAGTTTCAGTGCATATTATTCTCTGTCCAGATATTTTTCCAATGTTCTTTCTTCTTCAACAGTCTGATGTACTTGAGACATTCCATGCCTACTCATTTTCCTCGAGAGATAGTCTCTGTCAACATCACTGTGTGATTTTGGGCATGATTCACTGTCATTATTTTTCTGGTCTTCCTATCCAGGGCCTTTCATTCAGCTTGAGCCCAGTCCACTATTCCACCTGTGTGTCTAATCACTGGGATTGTCCAGGTATTAATTGCCTCAATAGCATTTCCTCTACTGAGTTTGGCCTTTAAGACCTTCTTCACTCTCTTAATGAATATTTTTATAATAATAATAAAAAAATTAGTATTAATATTTTAGTAATAGCAATAGGATCTTTCCCTTATTAAAATTAGGCTAACTTGCTTGACGTCACAGACTTATAAACTTGATGAGCACAGGCTAACCAATATAATAGTCTCTTTGCCTGACCTCATGGTGCTCTTTAAAGCTAAAACCCTGTCAACTTCAGAGAAACAATTGCATCTCCTTGATCTTTTCTAGGGCTCTTCTTTAAAAGCATGTTCTGAGAGAGAAATTATTTGGACTAGTTGGTTTCCCATGGGTCTGAGAAATAACCACAGGGGTTATCAGGATTTAGGCTTTTTCAGATCTTCAGTCTTTTCTATCCTACCTTTTCATGTACCCACAAAACTTGAAACCTCAATTGACCTCTACCCTTCGATCACTGTGAGAAAGAGGAAACCCCGCTAGTGCTAAGAGCTCAGAACATTTCCACCCACAAAAGTTAAACTTTGAAATTGGAGCACTGGTAATGGTGAACTCAAATAACTGGGGCAGGTGGGATTACAGAAAAGGTAACTGTAGCCACATTGCCTTACATATGCAAAATTTATATAGCATAATACCAAATTATTCCTATTTATGCATTCCTTTCAACTCACATTAAGCATGACATGCCAATTACTATCATTCAAATCACTTAGTGCTCCAATTACTGCATACTCCACACACTCCGGATTTGATTTATGGGGCTGGATCACACATTTTCCATAAGAACTCAGGCTCAAAGCCAATGACATTTTTTTTCATGCCTATTTACATAGTGTTCATATTTTGAGAGATGAACATTTAGGAAGTTTGTTGAAAAAGTGCAAAACAATGTTACAATGACAGCAATTATAGGCTATCTTCTGATCTCTTCTGTAATTGGGGAATGGCACATTGCCATAAGTGTAAATAAGAATAAGGAGGGCAACCAATAGAAGAAATTCCTGTAGGAATAAAATATAGGTAGTCCTCAACTTACGATCACAACTGAGCCCAACATTTCTGTTGTTAAGTGAGACATTTGTTAAGTGAAATTTTGCCCCATTTTATGACCGTTCTTCTCACAGTTTTAAGTGAATCACTGCAGTTGATAAGTAACCCAGTTGTTAAGTGAATCTGGCTTTCCCATTAACTTTGTCAGAAGGTTGCAAAAGGTGATACCATGACTTTGGGACACAGCAACCATCATAAATATGAACTAGTTGCCAAGCATCTGAATTTTGATCATGTGACCATGGGGATGCTGCAAAGGTCATAACTGTGAAAAACTGTCATAAGTCACTTTTTTCAGTGCCGTTGTAACTTTGAGTGGTCACTAAATGAACTGTTGTAAGTTAAGGACTACCTGTAATAGTTTGATTTTAAATATAAGTAGGACACCGATTTCAATACCGTGACCACTTTATGAACAACTCCTAAAAATGGACATTTCCTGTTTAGAGTATATTGAATAGAATAGAATAGAATATATATCAATTCACATTGGGTTTCATTATTTTAAAAATAAACAGAATCATTAAACAAACCCACCTTGTGTCTAAAGTTGGCTTTCTGAAAGTAAACCCTTAGAATGTCTTTGCTTTGCAATGTTCATCAACAATCACTTGATGGAGCCAGCTAGTTCCCAAACATTTGTTTAGTTTTGCACAACAGATGTCAGTGTCTCAAAAGCATAACAGGATGACATCTCCAAAGAACAACCTCTTGTGTTGATGGTAATGAGCGTGTGTTCTGTCAGCCTCATTGATGGCTATTGTGATTAAGCCCCAGGTGAATCTTTTTCACACCGGCTTGTTGTGCTTAAGGGGGAAATTCTCAATAGTCCAGCTATTTATTTAGGAACTTGCTAGTAGTGTATATGTGTGTGTTTGTTTGTGTCTGTGTCTCCAAATGAACATTCAGAAAATGATAGATATGGGAACAATTACAAACAAGCTGGGCATTAATATTTGATCCAATACAGCCAACTTAAAAAAAAAAGAAACAAGTAGACAAATAACTCCTATTCAGTAGATGTCCTGTATAATCCCTACCATCTCTTCTTTCCTCCCTGCCCTACAAGAAGTTTAGAAAATAAAAAATAACAAGAGAAATTGAAGGTTTTTTTTAAAGCACACTTAAAAAATAATTTGAGAATGTTCCCTGTTACTGTTTTCAGCTTTACAGAATATTGAAGAAAAGAACTGATTTCACTAAAAACAACGGGAAGGAAGAATTATGGAAATATCCATTTTAATGTAATTAGTTTGCTCCTCGAGAGTTGTACACATAGACCATGTTATGTAGCAAAGGGGGAAACCCCAAGCTCCATTAATACTAATTATTAATACAAATTATACTACTAATATAGTGCAAAATACTATAATATACTCTAACTAAATACTAATTATAATATTAATAATAAAGAGCTAAAGGAAACTTAAGCTAGACCTGCCAATCAAGAGAGAGGGTAGAGGTGACCAAAGTCAGACAAACTCAAAATGTAACTTGTCATCTTCGATTGGGAAGATTTCCTCTCTCTCTCTAGTGAGTTTTTTTTAAAAGGGAAAGAGGATCAGATCCATTTTATCTTTATTCTTTTGTCTTCCATCACAGGGCAAGAAAGTTCCTCCTTTTGGGCTGGCACCAGCCAATTAAGAAAAATACTCCAACTCAGAGGAGAGGTGAAGATACAGAAGAAAATAGCCACAGGCAATATAGCAGAGCTACATGTTGATTACAATCTATTTTATAGATTGACCTAGGCTATGCATTTGTATCCTAAGTCCTATTTTTTTAGCCTACATGCCTTTCTTTCAATGTAGGGGAAAGAAAGAAAGAAAGAAAGAAAGAAAGAAAGAAAGAAAGAAAGAAAGAAAGAAAGAAAGAAAGAAAAAGAAAAAAGAAAAGAAAGAAAGGGCTACTGGAGGAGAGCCTAATGCTGGGAAAGATTGAGGGCAATAGAAGAAGGAGATGACAGAGAATGAGGTGGGTGGATAGAATCACTGAAGCAGTAGGCATGACCTTAAATAGATCCAGGAGGATGATAGAGGACAGGAAGGCCTGGAGGAACATTGTCCATGGGGTCGTGATGGGTTGGACATGACTTTGTAACTAACAACAACAACAAGGCAGAGACTCTCAACCTTTTGGCCACCAGGAACTGGTTCTGTGGAGAGAGGTTTTTCCGCAGACTGGAGGGGGTGTGGTTTCTTGTGCTACCTGCATTCTGCAGGTGAGGCTTTGCTTGCTTGTGTGGACTGATTTCTGGCATGCTGTGGCCTGGTGCCAGTCCATGGATCAGAGGTTGGGGACTCCTGGCTTAAGGCATGAGTTTTCCTCCCCTTTTTTTCTAATAAACTGTACAGAATCAGATTTTTCTCTGGAATAAAAAAATTCTCTTCCCAGGAAGGTACAGAAGGGTTGTGAATAGAGGATTTAGAGACCTCACCACTGTAGGAAGCTAGGATCTATGATATTTTTTCAGAATGTGTCATGCCCCCATCGGAATCCGAAGAGGAAGATGAATAGCTGACAGAGAGCAGGAGAGAGGCTCCATTGGCTGTGGAGGAAACTGGGAAAGGGCAAAGGCTGGGAAGAACAGGGAAGAGGTAGAACAAGGGAGAGGGGGTTCAGAGGAAGACCAAGGCCCACCCCTTCTTCATCCTAGGGCATGCAGGAAAGAATGGAAAAGAGAACAATGTAGATTGCGTGGCTTATGAGGGAGGAAAGGGCCCTGATTCCCTTCACAAGGCACACCTAGGAAGGGAGTTAAAGGAGAGACAGTTTGGAAGGGGCATTTGTCGGAAACAAACATTGAGTTTATCTCATGTTGGCTGCTGTTATGTGAGTTCCTGGCATCCTCCCAACTGGTTTGATTTACTGCTGTGTTACTTTACTTCTGGAATTCCTTATCTTGCCCTGCCAGATTTATTACCTTATCTTGTGTTGCTGAATTCATAGTTTAAAGTTTTTTGTTTGTAACATTTTGGACTGAAATATCTGGAAAGGCTGTTGCAGGTTCCTGGGAGAGTTTTTCTCCAAACCGTAAGGTAACTGGAACATTGGGGGCAAAGTTGGAGCTAATAAAGAGAACCCTATTTATTATTCTGGCTGTGTTGCCTTTGTGGCACATGCTGGGTCATCATAGAATGCATGTTTTTCAAGCATGAAGCCCCATTCCACTTTCCGAAGTCATCAGTCAAGATGAAAAAAAAAAGGTCAAACAAAGGACTAGCAATATATCAAAGACCATTATGTAGGATAATAAGGATGATTAAACTGGGACTATCATGAAGTATATAGAGTAGTCCATGGTGTTTTTATCAAGCAGTGAATAAATGTGATTATTGTGTATTGCAATGCCTAAAATCCACGAAGGTGCTTTATATCTCTCTCTGAAACTTTACACCAATGTTCGACACCTTGAGGGTGGCCCTGACTTTGCAAATTGAAAAGGTGAAATTATCACTCCATCTGTAATCTCCTGCTGAGTTTAGTGTTAAAAGAAAAGAGATTTTGTTCCTGCTACCAGTGCTATGGCCCAAAGGAGGAACAGCTGAGAAACTATTTTAAAAGATGGAAATGTGTGCCTTGAAATGAGGTAACCCTCACCTAGATAGCTTCATTTTGCACAATAGGTAGAAGAACAAAGCTGTTTTCAAGGCACTTTAAAAGCATTTTCAATATGTTCCGTGAGTGGCATGAGAATCAAATTAGAAGAAAATTAGTTTGTAGGTGGGAGTGAATCCTTCCTAAAGGACCCAGAGAGGAAGATGGAGCTTGCTTCTAATTTTTTTCTCACTAACTCTATGGACTCTGACTATGGGGATCTTGGAGGCAAGTACAGGCAGTTCTTGACTTACGATCACAATTGGGCCCAAAATTTCTATTGCTAAGTGAGGCATTTGTTAAGTGCCCCATTTCATGTCACAGTTGTTAAGTGAAACACTGTAGTTGTTAAGTTAGTATCACAGCTGTTAAGTGAGTCTAGTTTTCCCATTGACTCTGCTTGTCAGAAGGTCACAAAAGGGATCACATGATTCTGAAATATTGCAACCGTCATAAATATGAGTCAATTGCCATACCTCTGAATTTTGATCATGTGACTGTAATGCTCATAACTGTGAAAAATGATTAGAAGTCACTTTTTCCAGTGTCGTAACTTTGTGCAGTCACTAAATGAACTGTCACAAGTACCCGTAGTCTCCTCTTCCTGTTTTGCATTATCCTGCTTGCTAAGATTGTCTCACCTTGTCCACCTACAGCAAATGTCCTGGGTAAGGCATTCTTGGAATAGATTTTTCTTTTGTCTGCCTGCCTGTTTCTGCCCAAGTGTGTCAGTGGTGGGATTCATATTTTTTTACTACTGGTTCTGTGGGTGTGGCTTGGTAGGCATGGCTTGGTGGGTATTGCAAGGGAAGGATACTGCAAAATCCCATTCCCTCCCCAGCCCACTAACCTGCTTTCCAGCTCCGTTCTCCTGTGCAGGGCAACAAAAGAAGACCCAGCCAATCATCAGGGACTCGGGAGGTAGTGTCATGCCCTTGGTAGAGTCGGACTCTGAGGGAGAGGAGGAACAGCTGACAGGGAGTGGAGGTGTGGCTCTGGAGGTTGTGGAGGAGGCTGGGTAAGGGCAGAGGCCAGCTGGGTAGTCAGGGGAAGAACCAGGCCCATCCCCTCTTCATCCTAGGACACACAGGGAGGAATGGAGAAGGAAACAACTTGGCTTACGAGACAGGAAGCAGCCATGATCCCCCTCATTAGTTGCAGCTGGGGAAAATAGTATATGAGAGAGATGGTTATAACACAGCGTTGCCAGAAGCAAAGCGTGTTTTATTTTGGGCTGAAGTTATCTTAGTTGGCGTCCTTCCAACAGACTGTGCCTTGTTATCTCTTTGAAGTTGGTAATTAATTATCCTGATCCATTGTAAAATTTCCTTCATTGTAGTTTGTTTTGGGTTTTTTTATTTCACCTCTATCTGCTCATTAAGTTCAGAGTGTATTGCTTTCTTTTAAAGACTATTTTTGAGTAAGTTTTATCTCCAACTGAGAATTATTGAACAGTGGGGCCAAGTTGGAGGCATTAAAGGACATTTATTTACGTTTTGGATTTTGTTACATTTGTGTTACACTCCAGGTCATCACAGGTAGAGAATAGATGGGGGCAAGGCCAGTCAGAAGTAGTATTTGCTGGTTCTCCAAACTACTCAAAATTTCTACTACTAGTTCTCCAGAACTGGTCAGAACCTACTGAATACCACTTCTGAAGTTTGTGATCAGATATATCTTCCTCTCGGGGCAGCCTCTAGCTATGCCTCGGAGAACTCTTAGGTTGATCCATTGTCTGAGAGAACACTGTGTGGAAACTTCACATTTTTAAAAAAATTCACATTTATATGCCGCCCTTTCCCGGAAACTCAGGGCGGCTTACAATCTTTGGAGCACAACCCAATGTGCTCAGCAATAGCCTTCATTCTATTGTATATGCCTGCTTATTACTAGGGTTTTTGGCCCCCCCAAAGCGGCATTTTTACAAAGTCAGCTTATTGCCCCCAACAATCTTGGGTCCTCAATTTACCTACTCCAGGAGGATGGAAGGCTGAGTCAACCTTGAGCCTGGTGGGATTCGAGCCTGCACTAATTGCAGGCAGCTGGAGCTAAGTGCTAGGTGTTTAACAGCCTGCACCACCAAGGCTCTTCTCATTTCTCCACAATGCCAAAACCCCCAATGCATTTCAGCTGAATGCATTCTTAAATTCTTAAATTTCAATAAGGAAAAGAAAGGAGAGCTGGAAAACAGAAGAGTGAATACAGATAGCTCTTGGCTTTTGACCATAATTGAGCCCAACATTTTTGTTGCTAAGCAAAACCTTTGTTAAGCGAATTTGCCCCATTTTTATGACCTTTCTTCCCACAGTTGTTAAGTACATCACTGCAGTTGTTAAGTTAATAACACAGATGGTAACTGTATCTGGTTTCTGTTAAGTTCGCATAGAGAGGCAGTTGAGTGCTTCAACTCAAAGTTTATCGTGACTTCACCACAGAACAGACCCAACTGGCTCAGCCGCAGCAGTTATTTATAGCCAGCTGCCGCGGCTGCCAGCCAATCAGAGTGCAGGGTTTTCCCGCACTTTTACAACCAATGAATTCAAACACTTTACAACAATACCCAGTCATTTTAAACTCTGCATACATAACAGTTTCCCTATTGACTTTGCTTACAAGAAGGTCACAAAAGGGGATCATATGATCCTGGAAGACTGCAATTGTCACAAATATGAGTCAGTTGCCAAGCATTTGTGGGAGCATCTGCTCCCAGCAATGACATCCGATCGCCCAGTGCACTCACACAGGTGGGGCCTCCTCAGGGTGCCGTCAGCAGACAATGTTGGCTGGTGACCCCCAGGGGGAGGGCCTTTTCTGTGGGAGCACCCATGGAACCAACTGCCCATGGAGCTTCGGGTGGCGCCTGACCTCTGCTCCTTCCGTCATGACCTGAAGACCTGGCTTTTTTGTTCAGCCAACCTGGACTGAAGGGGATTTTAATAGTTTTAATTTGTCTGATTTTGTTTGTGGGTTTTAAATTGGTTTTAGATCTAGTGTTGGGGTTTTTAGATTTAATAGTTTCTTAAAGTTTGTATTTTCTGTTTTTTATCATTGTAAGTCGCCCTGAGTCCTTCGGGAGATAGGGCAGCATAGAAATCCCAACAACAACAAAAAATAAATTGAATTTTGATCACACGATCATGGGGATGCTGCCACAGTCATAAGTGTGAAAAATGGTCATAAGTCCCTTTTTTCCAATGTCGTTGTAGCTTTGAACAGCCATTAAGTGAACTGTTGTAAGTCGAGGATCACCTATAGTCCAGTTCAAGTTGTGGGCTGCATTTGGTTTCTTTAGCTTTGATTTCCTCCTGGAAATAAGGGCAAATGTATGTCAATCCAATGCTTCACATTCTTATTGGAAAGGAATGTGAGTTTACTGGTGTCACTATGTAAAAAATATGACCAAAGATTGGTATTGATTGATTCGCTGATTGATTAAAAGAAAAAAAATGAAGTGAAAATGTTGCTAAATAATCTTGTCATGAAAGAATTACAGAAAAGCATTTCTCATGTCCTATTTATTCAACTAACAGAATTACTGTGCTACTCAAAACGATGTGAATAGCAAGTTATGCTTTTCAATTGAATGGGGTTACATCAGCATTGCCTGAATTTTTATAGCCATTATTATTTTAGCTGAATTTAAAGTGGGCTATTCATTCAAATCAAAAATCTAAATAAATAAACACCTTAAATTATTCAAATGCTTCACTATAATATTTTGCTCCTAGGGTGTATTTATTCCTCCATCCATCCATTTATTTATGTACGAATATGTTTCATGGGTCAGGAATGCATACTAGTTTTTTTGGCTGCTCTACTGAGTATGGCATAAAAGTTTTTAAAAGATAGTAAACATCAGCTTCTATGTTCCAAGAGTTATTTAATGCACAAAAATTGAATTGCTTCCATATAATATTATCTTTTAATATAACATATTAATTATATTATTTCAGAGGATTAAGAGTAATTATTTCTTTGGACTACCACTTTATTTTTCTCTGCTTTTATTAACTTCTAGGACAAAAGATGATACCAGATAAAATGGAAATTTGTAAGCCTTTTTTATGTAATTAAAAACAAGCAGAAAGTTTGAATATATTGCATAGCAGTCATAGCAGCTATATTCCATTGATTTGGGATTATGTTTAATGTTCAGCTACAAAGCACATGTTTGAAGAGTATAAGTCAAGGTTTAAGGTTATTGCTGGAAGCATAAATACTTTTGTTTTCCTATTTTGTCAGTTTTTAACTTGTTTTTAACTACACTTATATCTAAAATTAAACTTTGTGGCTTGGAATATATAGAGCTAACTTCTCTCCTTCCCTCCTTCCTTCCCTCCCTCCTTCCTCCCCTCTTCCCCTCCCTCCCTCTCTCCCTCCCTTCCTTCCTGAAATCTCACTGAAACTCCCTTTCAGAAGTTTTATCTAAAGGTCCGCAGAGTTCCTCTGAATATCATTTAGGAGAAAATGTTATGGTGATCCATTAATATTTGGTACTTGCCATCACGTGCTCCTCTCTTGCTTGGGCCCTTCCAATGTGGATGAAAAATTAAAAATTCAAAGCAAGCAGATTTCCCTCTCTATTTTAAAATCACTGAACTAAGAGTGCTTTGCAGAAAAAATTAATAACAACAAGATCAACCTATTCCCTGTGTCAATGCTATTAACATGGGGTGGTCTTTAGAAAGAGAATAGGAATGCAGTGCAACAAGAAATGATTTCAGATTTGAGAATGTAACCAACCAATTTAAACCATAAAAGGGCTGGAAAAAAATTAAAACAACCCCTTTGAAATATGTCGGAATGAGATAAGATGCTGCTTTAAATACTAGAAAATGGAACATTTAATGAAAGGGCATTTACTACATAGGATATTCAAACATACTGGAGTTAGTTAAAATTCGTATGCCCTGAAAGTGATGTGATGTGACATTGGGTTAAATGAAGCAGGGTCTGCTAGAGAAAGTATCATAAGAGTTAGTGGAAGTTTGTCTGTCCTGTTGGGCTGAAGTTGCTGAACCACACAGTAACATATGCAGCCTGGCCTAAAGATTCACCATAATAGCTGGTCTTTATAATCTATGTCATAGGATATTTGCTGAACTATTCATTCAGTAGTATAGTTAGCGTACATTCAAAGGTACAGTCAGCCTCCATTACCATATGATATAGCTAATACATTTGGGGCCAGGTTTTCCCTTCAACCCTCTATGGGAATGTTTGAAGAAGCAGGATAGAAAGAGTACTGATGCTTCTGAGTACTTCATATTTTTTCAACTTTGCTGTTGGAGAAGACTCCTGAGAATACTGTTGATAACTAAGAAAACAAACAGATGGATCAGTGAACAAAGCAATCCAAAGTTCTTACTTGAGGCACAAATGACCAGGGTCAAATTACCATACATTAGGAAAATACCTAGATCTCTGAAGAGGTCTATACTACTGGGAAAGGTAGAAGGAAAGAGAAGAAGAAATCACAAGACTCGATTACAGTCTCAAAGGTCCGAGCTCTGGACCTAACCCACAATCAGGATGCCACTTGCTGTAACCTTCAAGTGGTTTATCAGGCCGGATTCTCAGCACACAGTGAGTTCTGAAAAAATAAGGACTAAAGTTTGCACTCTTCCTCCCAGCACCCTTTGAAGGCTGAAGTCACACTCTTCAATCTCTAGAGCAGCCACCCCATCCGGCAGGCCCAATCAGCTGATCATCGGTAGAATCAGTAGAGTTGGCTTGCAGGCAACCACAATCCAGGCCAATGATCAGCTGTTCAGCAGCTCCATGTTGCTTGCTGCACCACTGTTTGGCACCTCAGGATCCAGACAGAAAACCAGCTGGCCAATGATCAGCTGTTTGGCAACTCTGCATTGCTCACCTCTCTGCCACTTGCTGCCTTAGGAATTGGGACACTGCTTCCAGTGTCTTTTTACCACCCACCTTGCATGCTGGGGTCTCTCCCCCCAGATGTGGCAAACCCTGGCCAGGGGTTTGAAAGACAGTGGTGAATGGTTGCATAGTTGGAAAACCTGAAAGACCATTTTGGAGACACATCACCCTGAAGAAAATGTATATCATCATTAAAAATCAGCACTGACTTGATTGCACATGCAGATTGTTCCTGGCATACTATTTCATTTAGCAATGGTTCCAACAACCTATGACCTGTACTCATACTTATGACTGTTGCAGCCCCTTGTGTTCACATGCTAACGATCTGGGTGCTTGGCAACATTTGCAACCAGCTGCAGCATCCTGCAGTTACAGAATTGCGATTTGCAACCCCCTTTTTTTCCAATTACCACCCAAAAATGCCCATAGGGAAAGCAGGATTTGCTTAACGACCATGTGATTTGCTTAATGACTGCTGTAAAAATTTGTTATAAAATCAGGTCTGACTTGGCTTATGACCGCATTGATTTATGATAGAATTTCTGATTCCAGTTGTGATCCATAAAGCAAGGACTATCTGTAATTAGATCTATATTAAGTATGTTGTGAATGTATTACAAAGACTGGAAGAATATGCAATGCTGAAAAGAATGACACAGTGCTAATAATTTATAAATTGGAGGACATTCAGATAGGACAGGGGCATCAAACTGAAGGCCCGTTGGCCGAATCCAGCCCATGGCGTGCTTAGATCTGGCCAATGGGGCCATCCTGGAAATAGTGAAGGACTGGCCTGTAGTGCCTCTGCCAGCGAAAACACAGCTCGGAAGGCTCCCAGACTCCAGTTTTGCTGGCAGATGGCTGCAGGAGGATCCCTCCAGCCCCTCCTGGGCCACCACAGGTGCCCACAACATGAGTTTTGTTGAGCTGGTCATACCCACTCTGGCCATGCCCCCCCAGCCATGCCTCCCTTCCGGAGATCAAACACAACCCTGATGTGGTCCTCAATGAGATCAAGTCTGACAACCCTGAGATAGGATAAATAAAAAACTCATAACATTGGTGCGGTACACAGGATTTCACGGAATAACAGGAGAATCTAATTAGGATCGATTTAAATCCCTCTCTTGTTGGCACAATTGAAAGGCTTCATGCATATGCAAAATTGGTTTGAATCTGTGTTGTTATATTCTATGCCATTTTTAGTTCTTGCTGTCCTGTTGTTTTATGTTGTTTCTTTTATGTTGATGTAATTTTGTACAATTTTAACTCAGCAGGCTATCAACACCTGCTCTCATTTCCTCCTGATGCCATTTTCAGCTCTGATATATCTTGACTGTATACTGACGATTGCCCACTATTCTGCCTTATGCTTAGCTATATTAGAAGAAGCATCACTAATAATGGAACAGGAAGGAGGACAAAGCTGGGAAATCTGACAGAAAAATAATGAAAAATGGCTTTGGTTTTTTTATAAAAATATTTCCAAGTTCTTGGTAACTTTAGGAAGTTCTCATGAAAAATAAAATTCTCACACATTCTTAAAAAAAAATCATTTCTGAACTTGTCTGGGCAGATTAGAGCAATAACACCCCAAAGATAAAGCTGCTTCCCTGGAAATAATTTGTTTTGAAGATACACAAATAACAGTCAACAGTTTGAAATCATATCTGAAATCTATAATAGCCGAGCTCTTTGGCAGCCCTGCTATTGGCTGAGATTTAATGCAATCTGTTTATAAGGAAATTAACAGTGCAATTTTTTTCCCCCTGCATTTGGAAGATGCACTGCATGATAACTTCCAAAGACATCTTGCAATGTTATTCTTGGGGGGAACTGAACTTAAAAATGAAGTACTTTGAATTTCTTCCTGAGTATTTATGCCATTATCTCCAAAACAAACAAGCAACAATAATAAAACTTCTTGTCACTGAATTGCATTTTATAAATGGCTCATAGCATCATTTAGACTTTGGCTAGCCATAATTTCTGAAAGACAGGAAAAGCATAGCAAGCTAAAAAGCAATGCTGCTTTATCAGCACTGAAGTTGCTATCAATTTCAAGTATAACTTGAAAAGCATATAAAACAAACCACAGGACTTGCTGTGCTTACAAATATTGTTTTGCCCTTTCTCCCCTTCTAACCTCTTTAGAGAGTTTAGTATTTCATTTTAATGCCTCCAATGCTTACCATAAGATTGGCTGGGAAATGCTAAAGTTGCCTGGAACAATCTCTCGAGTGCTGTCAGTCTTTAATGACATTAAATATTTACCCATTTACCCATTTTACCCATTTAGGCACTGCTCATCTCTATCTAACTGATTCTGGGTGGTTTGGAGATTTAAAAAATGATAAAATCAAATACAATTTAAATTAAATTAAAACCAAATGACAAACCAATAAAAACAAGGCTAAAATCAAAATTAAAAGGTGGAGGAAGTACTCTCAAGCCACTAACCCCCATCAAGACTGCACATTGCTCTTTGACCCCCATGCAGTTTGGCAGAACCAGGTCTTCACGTTCTGCTGGAAGGTCAGGAAAATGGGTACCAATCTTGCCACAGGGGAACAAGAAGTTCCATAAGGCAGTGGCAATGGTAGAAAAGGCTTTCTTCTGAAACCCTGCCAGTTGGAATTCTTTACCTGATGTGGTCTGTAACATACCCTCTCTGCCTGACCAGTTGGGGCAGGTTGTCATGTGGTTATACTGTAGTAGTCTGTTGGTTGTTTCTAAGATAGTTTAGATGTATGGTAGTGTTATCTTTTTCATAGGTCGTGCTGTTTGTGCTGTAGCGGGTTAAGTGGTCAGGCGTTTTTTGATAAAGTTGTGTAGGTATCCATTTTGTTAGGAAGTATTGTATAGATACTTTTTCTGGTGTTCTGGATTGCTGCTGCAGTGCATTTGTACTCATCTGAATCATGTTCTTACATAGCTCCTGTTGTGAAGTGTGCTAGCTCATATCCATTGCAAAATTTGTGCTAGAAGAGAGGGAAAGAGAAATTACTACTTTGAAACTGGATCACTTACAGATAACTTTAAGCTGCCTCAGAATGTGCCCAAAAAAGGCAATTTTTAAAATATATTTCTGACATGGTTAGAGGGAAGTGAGAAAGAATCCTGTGATTTACCATTCCCTGAATTGTAAAACTTTGTAATCAATGCAGTGGTGGGATTCAATTTTTTTTTACTACCGGCTCTGTGGTGGGCATGGTGTGTCTTGGTGGGCATGGCTTGATGGATGTGGCAGGGAAAGGATACTATAAAATCTCCATTCCCTCCCCACCCCACTAACCTGCTTTCCAGCTCCGTTCCCCTGTGCAGGACAACAAAAGAAGACCGAGCCGATCAGCTGGGACTCCGGAGACAGAGAATAGATGGGGGTGGGGCCAGTCAGAGATGGTATTTGTTGGTTCTCCAAACTACCCAAAATTTCCGCTACAGGTTCTCGAGAACTGGCCAGAACCTGCTGAATACCACCTCTGAATCAATGGTGTATTAACCATTAAGCAGACTAAGCACATCCTTAGAGCACCAGGCCCAAAGGAGGCACCACAAAAACTTTTATGTAGTGTAAGCTTGGCTTTGTTTGTACAGCATGCACAAAGGAGGGGGGCACCAAGGTTTGTCAGTGCTTAGGGCACCTGTGAGCCTTAATCCGCCACTGGTTGTAATGCTTTATTTTGTTGTGTTCTATTTTGCTGTGGTTATATGCTGGTCATTCACTATAAAGAAAGAAATAAACAATACAGTAACAATTAAGAATGGGTTTTTCTTGCCAACCTGAAAACAAACTAATCCTTGAAGATAGGGAAGGGGTAAGAGGATTCACATTTATTCTGGAGAAAGTTTTCCCACGCTCCAATAATGGTTTATTTGGGGTTGTTTCTCCAAATATGTGCGTCGTTTCACTGTGCGCACGTGTGCTGTTGCCTTATTACATTAAAGATCTTTCAGAAGTTCTCTTAATCCATCTTTCAATAGGTAGAAAATTATATACAAGCATGAAATTTCTCTTGTCTCTCATCTTCTTCAAGTCCTGACTCTAAGGAAATGGGTGAGAAAACCTCATAGCTTTGACACACTTTGCGGCTGACCTTAGATGCCATTGGCTTAAAGGGGCAAATGTTATTTAACACTAATGCAGCTAGAAGGGTGACATAAGCCAATCCCATTTATGGGTGAGAAAATAAAGACAATTTCATGGAAACAGGGCAGAAAATAGGTGTTATGCCACAGTGAAGTTTGGGTGGAGAAAGACCCTGAGTGATTGCTTTGGGAAGGCTGCGTATGCTACGCAACATCTTCACTGTGTCATCCCAAAGAATTCTGCAGTTTTGAAATGAGCCAAACTGAGTATTTTTAAGGATACTTTAAGTCTTTTTACCTGTGACTCTCTTTATAGATTTGGGGCATTTGCAGTACTTGCCCTGGGGAAAATGGTGCACTTTTCGATCCTTGCCCTATAAGCAAAGGCCATCCATTACCCTCTTCCTCTCTCTATCAGGTTAATGACTTTATTAAATATTTAACGGGCACTGTCTCTAGAGTGCCGACATAAGTGATTTTACATTATCTCATCCACTTCTGTCTCTGATTTCTTATAAAGTGTGTTGCTCTGCCTGGCGTTAACTCAGAGAAAAATCATGATTGATTGGACAACCATTAAGACCATGTTTAATATTAACCTTCATCTTTAGAGATGGTGGAGGCCACTGAAGGTAGGATGGGGAGAGAAAGCTAAATGCAAAACAGATGTTTTGTACTAAAAATGATTCTCTGGGGATGAGAAAGAGAGCTGATAAGCACCTACACCTCCCCCCAAACATTACACACCAATAAGCATTTGAAGTGGATTTCAGATGTTTGAGTGCAACATTTTAAGTACTTTGGGACTGAAGTAGCTTCTTTCTTTGGTGCACAATCTGCTTCATGATAAGTTTATTTGTATATTACTACATGTCCTCTTCTCTTCTTCCTGCCCCTCCCTTTACATCTTGATGGTAGAAATTGATTGAGAGCTCTTAAGAGATTAAAATTCCAAAGCTGGTTTATTCTTTCAGTAAGAAATATTAATATGTTAATTGTTATTAATAAAAATTATTGATACATTAATAATTAATTTACTAAACCAATTTAATCTTTGGGCATTAAATCAGGAAATTAATTTTGCTCATTTTAGGGCAGAACCTTATGAATCATGGATTAGCTACACATACAAATACACACTATGGGTTTCCAAAGGGTAGCTAATTGTCTACGTTGGCTTATCCAGTGGAGCCATATAACAAGGAATAGCTCTGAATATCTTTTTCATACCAGTTAAATTTATTTATTTATTTATTAAATTTATATCCCGCCTCACTTCCCCCAATGGGAAAGTGATAGCCAAATTTATTTTTATCTACCATATAAGGGAAAAAGAACACCACTGTCATCTGAATGCTCAGTGAGGGAGCAGAATGCTCCAATAAATTTAAGATCACAAAGCAGCTATGCTTAGCATTAGAGATATTTATAACCCGTGACTTACAACTATTCATTTAACAATCATTCAAAGTTACAACAGCGCTGAAAAAGTGACTTATGACTGGTCCTTCACTTAGACTGTCATAGTATCCCCATGGTCATATGATCAAAATTTAGGCATTTGGCAACAGCATGTATTCACAATAGTTGCGGCATCCAGTCAATAGGGGAAACTGGATTCACTTAACAACTGTAGTAAGTTGGTTAACAACTAACTGCAGCCAAAAGGTAATCAAACCAAGCATGACTCACTTAATGGCTGCATTGCTTAGTGATAGAAGATGCCTCCCAACTGTGATTGTTAAGTCAAGCACTACATGTAATAGACTTAAAGGGCATTGTTATCTAGACATGGGCTATCCCTCTCACCCTCTTGTTTATCCAATTGTTAACCTGTGTGTTAAAAAGGGTATATTAAGAACATTGACAACATGTTTAGAGAATGGGAGGATTTATCTGAAATTCATGTCTTCAAACTAGCCATGACATCCTTGCCTCTAAGTTCAGATCCTCTACCCCATGGATTGGGTATATCTCTCTATCTCTATCTCCCTGAGAAGCAGAAAGAAGCACTTGGAGAAGACCTTGAGTTGAGTAACATGAGAGAGGAAAAAAAAAACCCAGAGGTTGTGGAAAGCATGTGGGAAATTTGCACTGGTAGCAAAGCAAGTTTGTGAAATGCTAATAGTTCAATTACTGATCCTGGGCCTTTCCATTTAGTATTTATCAAGTTTTGTGGGAAAAGAAGTGATTATCCTCAATATTTAAATGTATTTTATAAGAAAGTTTAACTAAAACACACATGGTTTATATGGCATAATGTATGCAGGCATGTATATAGTTTTGCAGATCTACACATTTTTGCATAATTTGTATAATCAGAGAACTGTATTATAATGTTCAGTGAAGAGCGAAAATAATATTATTGGCATGCTACCTCATGCATTAATTTGAAAAGTCTGTTTGCTTTGTTAGTAAAATGCTTAAACAATTCTTCAATTCTTATTGCCATCCCCTTGTGCTTAGCTGCAATCGATTATTTGTACAGAATTCTTATGCTTGGTATCCACTTGGTATAGCTTCTATTCTCCCAGACTGCAGTAAGGCCTGACCTGAATAAAAACATCAAGGCCTTCAGTCAGAGAGCTGCAGAGAGCTATTGTAAACTGAACCTTTCAATTTCCTCTGCTGGCTTATACTGTGGTCGATCATTCCTACAAATATTCTCTTTGCAGGCATCGAAAGAGCTTAGAGCAGGGCTGTCAAACTCCCGGCCCCCTGGCTGGATGTGCCATGCTCTGGTCATGCCCATGCCTGGTTTAGCGAAGGGGAAAAAAGTCCTGATATGTCATGTGACGCTGCCATGATGATACCCCTGGCTTAGAGTGTAGTATATCTGCAATCCAAACATACTACATGACATTATGGCATACCGCCTAGAACTCTTTAAGCCAAGATTAGAATAACAAATTACTGGAACTATATAAATTGATATTCGGGTCCACGTGTTCCTGGATTCAGCTGATTAAAACCAGCAATTACAGCAGAGGGAAATAAAAGTTTGATGTCTGACTCCACATAGGTTCAATATCAGTGCAATCTTTTTTTCTCCAATTATAATCATAGCTTTAATTTTTGATTATTATCAGTTCCACACATCTGAATTTATTTTAATAATTGAGAATGTTTGATTTCAGTCTAATTCCAAAGGAATTAGGAAGGATATAGTTGAATATTCCCAAACTGGTATTTTCCAGAAAAGTTTGGACTACTGTTCACAAAAGCAGGTTGCTGAGATGACTGACCTAATCCAATTTGAACCTAATTCAAACCCTACAGGTGTTTGAAAAAGACCTGGAAAGGTAAGAATACCTTTTCTGGGCTTGGAAATGAAGCAGGGCTGAGCTTGAGGAATGCTTGAGTGGGAGATCATCAGGAAATTCTTGGGTGCAGAGCAGTCTGGGAAATTCAAAAAGCTACCCTGAAAGAAGGCATTTCCACACTGTTGGAAGACATCTGGATGGATGCAGTTACAAAGACACTGAGAATCATCCTTCACATGACAGTGACTTTACTGACGTTTGCCAGCCATTGGTCCACACAACTGGAGGATGCTAGGAAAAGGGAAGGCTACTTTAAATGGAGTTTGGAGTTGCGAATCATACATACATGCATACATGTATTTATTTATTTAGAAATAGTTTTCTACCTATCATGTACTAGCTATCCAGGTGGTGAGAAATAATAAAGCGGCAAGGTATAAATATAGATGACAGGTACAAGAGCAGCATCATAAATCAAATACTTCTTAAACAGTTTTTTTTAAAAAAATAAACAAACAAACACATTATCCTCCTTGCGCTGAAATGGAAATTGAATTAGCACAGGCTTTATTTCTAGGCAAGGGTATTCCAAAATGGTGTATGCCACAATAGAAAATATGCTCTTCTGGATTTCCAAGAGTTGGTGGTGTTATGTGTAACTGAAGGGAGATTAAATCTGTGTAACCTCTTGATATTACACCTACCTGTAAATCCAAGAGAAGAATTATACACAATTCTGTTTATTCCCTGCTGTTTGATAGTGATGGAGAAAGCTGCCTAGGAAAAGGCAACCAAAAGTTCTTCAGTCCTGTTTTATCTGTTTCTAAAAACAACCAGAGTTTTTCATTTCCTCTTAACATTAAGATATCCACCCTACTGACCTCTTTCACTGGAGAACTAAACCAGATCTTTGAGATGTGACCCGATCAACCTGGAGAAGGTTGTAAAATAGATTATTTATCTATGTATATTTATTCAAATTTATTAGTCTTCCAGCTTTAATAGACTCCAGTTCTAGTATGCTGGTTAGTCTGTTAGCATGTTGGGGTTAGTAGAAGTTGGACAAAGCTCTTTCATGTATAAAAGCTATATGATGATGATGACGACAACAACGATGATAATGATGACTACATGCCTTTAAACTGTTGTCAACTCCTAGTGACCACATGGGCAGATGTTCTCCATGATGATTTGTCCTTCAGCTCTTTCAACAGTGCACTTATTGCTACTGTAACTGAGCCTGTCCATCTTGCTGAGGGACATCTTTTATTCCCACCTTTTCCAGTATTAGAGCCTTTTGCAGAGACCTGGGTCTTTGCATAATGTGTCCAAAGTAAGACAATTTGACTCTGGTAAAAGCTATATAGAAGACAGCATTTCTGGAGGAGGAGTTTGGAAGAGAAGCTCTCTAAACTACTTAAATACATTAAGATTAAGGCTAAATTGGTGCCATTTCCAAGTGCTCTACTCCCAAGGGGCACTGTACTTAATGCAAGATTCTTTACATACCAATCTTTTAAATTAAAATCCAGACATTATGGAAGATATTGAGCTGTTTGCCTTGGTAGTATTTTTGGATATGTTACAGTGCCCACTTTAATATTTCCAAATCTATTGTCCTCTAGATTAATTAGGATTACAACTCCAGACTGTATTATGAATATTTATTAGTTAAATTTATATGGACACCCAACTCATACACAGGTAATTCCAAGTGACTTACAACATTAAAAAAAACCATGCTATAAAAACCACACACGTACACACGCATAGCAGCAGTAACACAATTAAATCAACCACTTGATCAGCTGCACTGTCATTTCCAGTCCTTAGGCCTTTTGATAAATCCATGTCTTCAGGGCTTTTTGGAAAAGCAACAAGGTAGGCCCAATCATATATCTGGGTGATGATGTTCCACAGCAAAAAGGCCATCACTAAGTAGGCCCTTTTTTCTCACCAGGTGTATATTCCTAATAGATGGGACCTACAACACATCCTGCCTTCCTGTCCAGGTGGGCTAAGTAGATGTAAAGGGGTGCAGGCATCCTTCAAATAGTCTGACCCTAATCCATATAGGCCTTTAAAGGTGATTACCAGTGTTATGTATGCAGGTTTGAATGTCATTGGTTTAGTTTGAACTGTTCTTGTAAAATGTCAGAAATGATTGGTTTAAAAAGTGCGGGAAAATCCTGCACTCTGATTGGCTGGCAACTGCAGCTGCTGGCTATAAGTAGCAGCCGCAGCCCAGCCAAATCGGGTCTGTTATGAGCTATAGTCACTAATAAACTCTTCACTAAAGCACTCCGCGTCTGACTCTTCATGCAAACTTAACACTGGCAACGAAGGTGGGATACTTCCTGAAGAGAAGATGACACGGAAAACAAGCTGAGAGAGATGGCTGTGCTGAACACCCCCCCAGCCCCATTCGATCCGATGGCAGAAGACTGGGACTCATACGCAGATCGTTTCCAAATGTATTTGGAGGGAAATGATCTCGCTGACATTTCCGAGAAGCGGAAGAGGGCGGTCTTTCTCACGCACTGCGGTCCGGCAGTTTTCAAGATGGTGAAGGCATTGGTGGGAGCTGCAGACGTGAAGGTAATGGAATGGCCTGATTTAGAAAAGCTTTTAAGAGCCCATTACGCCCCACAAGTATCGTGCCTCATTAAGAGACATGAATTTTAGCGTTGGGATCAAGGGGAAAGCAAAAACATTAACGACTTCGTGGCAAGTTTAAGAGACATTGGGGGTGCATGCGAGTTTAACAACTTGGAAGAGGCCATGCGCGATCGATTTGTTCTAGGCCTCAAAGACAAGGTGCTTCAGAGCAAATTGTTATTAAAACCTAAGATCACGTTGAAGGAAGCCATAGAAGAGGCCTCCTCAGCAGAAGCCACCAAGTCCTCAGCAGCAGCCATGAAGAAAATTAACAAGGCCTCAAGCCATCCGGATGTGGAAAAGTCCACAACAACTTATCACGAGCAAATAGATTCTGGGTCAGACTGTAGTGAGGTGGAGGAAGGAATTTATAGACTCAGAATGGAAAGGAAAAAGAAAGACCTGGGAAGAGAGAGGCAAGATTTCTACTGCAGAGGTTGTGGTGGAAGCCACCCCCGCACTGAATGCAAGTTCCTAGATACCATCTGCCTCCATTGTGAAAAAAGAGGTCACCTAGCAAGAGTCTGCAAATCATCCAGAACTCCACCCCACAGAAGAAAGTTCCCTGACAAAGAATTCAAGCCTAACAACTTCAGTGAGAAAATGGGGCGCAACACAGAAGCAAATGGGAAGAAAGAAACTCATCAAACAGTCACCATTGGTCATTCTTCACCCTTAAGAAGCAGAAAAGTACATGTGAAGGTACTAATTGAAGGAAGGCCTTGCCAAATGGAAGTGGACTGAGGCTCCTATTTATCTATGGTGTCATGGGACACTATTCACAGACTACACCCAAACATTCAGAAGAAACATTTCCAGAAGCAAGCACTGACTCTTAAAGACTACCAAGGGAACAAGATTCCAGTAGTTGGAACAAGATAATTCAACGTGAAGTTCAAAGGCCACACCAAACATTTGTCCCTGACCATCGTGGAGAAGGATCGCCCAAGCTTGCTGGGACTTGAGTGGTTCAATCCACTAGGCATCGAGGTGATTGGCATCAATCATGTGAGCAACACTGAATGGGAGGAGGCCTTGCAGTCTGAGTTTCCAGAGGTCTTCAGCGATGGATTGGGCAAGTATATGGGGACCCCTATCACTTTCAACCTAGATCCCAAGGCGCCCCCAATTCGTTTAAAGCCCAGAAGGGTCCCATTTGCATTAAAGGAAAAAATTGATGCACAATTAGATAAACTAATAGCTCAAGGAGTTTTAGAGCCCACTGACCAGTCCAGGTGGGAGACACCCATAGTCACACCAGTCAAGACTGATGGGTCAATAAGAATCTGTGGAGACTATAAGGGGACACTGAACCATGCTTCAACAGAGCATATCCAGTTCCAGTGGTGCATCATTTATTACATTCACTTGGCAGGGGTAGAGCCTTTGCCAAATTGGATCTGGCCCAGGCATATCAACAACTAACAGTTGATGATGCCACTGCAGAGGCCCAAACCATTGTGACTCATAGAGGTGCCTTCAAATGTAAAAGGTTACAGTTTGGAGTAAGCGTGGCACCAGGCATCTTCCAAAGCCTTATGGAAAGGATGCTCCAAGGACTGCCAGGGGTAGTACCTTACTTTGATGATGTGTTAATCTCTGCTGAAAATGACACTCAGTTACAAGAGAGACTCAGAGAAGTCCTTACCAGATTCAAGAAAGTGGGGTTAAAAGTCAAGGAAGAAAAATGCACCCTTAGAACTGACAAGGTTGAGTTCTTGGGCTACATGATTGACAAGCATGGCATCCACCCTACAGATGCCAAGGTTCAAGCAATCAAAGAAGCCCCTAGACCAAAATGCAAAACAGATTTGCAAGCCTTCCTTGGACTTATTAACTTTTATCACATGTTCCTACCTCAGAAGGCAACCATTGCAGAACCATTACACAGACTACTGGATAATAAGTCTGTTTGGGTCTGGGGGAGGAAGAAACAATCAGCATTTAACAGTATTAAGAGACTAATCACATCTGATGCTGTACTGATACAGTTCTCTGAGAATTTGCCTGTTGTACTGACTTGTGATGCATCCCCTTTTGGAGTGTGGGGGGGTTTTGAGCCACAGGCTTCCCAGTGGGAGGGAAGCCCCTATTGCATTTTACTCTCGCACTTTGACCAAAGCAGAGAGGAATTATAGCCAACTGGACAAAGAGGCATTGGCAGTTGTTGCAGCTGTCAAGAAATTTCATGACTATCTGTATGGCAGGACATTTACCATTGTTACAGATCACAAACCTTTGTTAGGCATTGTGGCAGGAGACAAACCTACACCTAATATCCTGTCACCAAGAATGCTGAGGTGGACTGAATTTCTTGCAGCTTATTCATACAAACTGATTCACAGGCCTGGCAAGGACATTGGACATGCAGATGCACTGAGTCGTTGCCCACTGCCTTGCCACAAGGAGGACTTTGAACCTGAAACACACACCTTTTTCCTAGAAACTGTTGCTAAGCTTCCAGTTCATGCTGCTGAAATTGCCAGAGAGACTGCCAAAGACACTGTGTTGGCTCCTGTTATAGGCTGGATCAAGAAAGGTTGGCCTCTTCAAGATCTACCTCACCTTGCCCAACCTTTTAAGTCCAGGCAAACTGAATTATCTGTATTAAGAGGATGTATTTTGTGGGGTAACAGGGTGGTTATTCCTGCAAAACTGCAAAGGGAGGTTTTGGAAATGTTACATGAGGGTCATCCTGGGATTGTAAGGATGAAGGGATTGGCCAGGAGTTATGTATGGTGGCCAGGTATTGACAAAATGGTTGAAAACTGGGTTGCATCTTGTCCCAACTGTCAGGTAGTCAGGCCTGCCCCACCTCTCGCCCCCCCACAGGAATGGGAATGACCTAGGGGCCCATGGTCTAGGATTCACATTGATTTCGCTGGCCCTACCAGAGGGCACACCTTCCTTATTATAGTAGATGCATATTCCAAATGGCTAGAGGTCATCCCTATGGCATCCACCACAACTGATGCTGTCATCAAGCAGCTTAAAAGCTTTTGTAACCCACAGGTTACCTGATGTTCTTGTCTCTGACAATGGCCCTCAATTTACATCCAACCTTTTTGAATCCTATCTAGCACAACTGGGTATCAGACATGCCCTCACTGCCCCTGGGCACCCTTCGGCTAACGGCCAGGCTGAACGCATGGTACGTTTTACCAAGGAGAAGCTTCAGCAACTGGGTCCTGGGGACATCACTGAGAAAGTTGAAAAACTTCTTAGTGTTCAGCACATCACTCCTAACCCATCAGAGTTGTTGATGGGTAGGAAACTTAGGTCTTCCCTTGACCGCCTTCATCCCACTTACGCACCCAATGCACCACCAGATTCCACTAGCAAAGTTCGCACATTCAGTGTGGGTGATTCTATTTATGCTAAGAACCTTTTGGGTGAACCTTCATGGATTCCTGCTGAAATAACTCAAATCACAGGCCCTCATTCTTACAGGGTGCAAACAGAGGATGGTGTCCTCTGGAGCAGGCACATTGATCAGCTTAGATCCAGATTACTTCAGGAACATTGCAATTGTTCCTCTCTAGTTCCCATACCTAATGCCTTTTCTAGGGGGGAAGGGGAGGAGCATGAGGATAATCAGCAAGCAAGAATCAACCCCATGTGTAATGAGCCATTATGAGAGGAACCACCCCAAAACCTGTCACAATGCCAAAATCCATCCTTACAAGTGGAAGAGTGCACATCACTACCTAACTTGGGTGCTGACATTGGGTTGGAGATGGGTTGGGAGGAGAGACCAGATTGTAACAATCAAACAGGGTCTTCTTTCACTGGAAGCCTGAGTAGGGAAATGTCAACAGACACATTTCCTCTCTCACAGGTTGAGAACATTAAAACTTCTGAACCACGAAGGTCTCAACGCATTAAGAGCCCCACCTATTTAAAAGAATACATTAGATAGGTTGGGGTTTGAGTATGGACTGAACCTAGTGGGGAGGGGTGTTATGTATGCAGGTTTGAATGTCATTGGTTTAGTTTGAACTGTTCTTGTAAAATGTCAGAAATGATTGGTTTAAAAAGTGCGGGAAAATCCTGCACTCTGATTGGCTGGCAACTGCGGCTGCTGGCTATAAGTAGCAGCCACAGCCCAGCCAAATCGGGTCTGTTATGAGCTGTAGTCACTAATAAACTCTTCACTGAAGCACTCCGCGTCTGACTCTTCATGCAAACTTAACAACCAGCACTTTGAATTCTACCCAGAGACATATTGGCAGTAAATGTAGCTCCTGCAAAAGAGATGGCACATGTACAAGACTAGTCTTGTGCAAAACTATGCAATCAGCTACATTCTGCATCAACTTCTGAATGCAAATTGAGTTAGGGATTCTGAGAGTTGTAATTTCAACACAATTGGAGGGCTCTGGATCAAAGAAAGGTGGCCTATGTATTACCTTTATTCTTTTTGCTTGATTTTTTCCCCAATCTGGCCTTACGAAAAAAAGCTTTGAAAAGTCAGTACAGTACTCCAGTTTTCCACTAGAGACAACATTTCCTCCTCCTTTATGGGCAGGATACATGAGAGAGGCAAATCTCAGTAACTGATACCAGAATACTGATGAGAAACAGAATTTTCCCCAGAACCTTTCATAACCCTACATTTGCTATATATGGCTCTTTCTCTGTCAAGATTATTCACTCACTCCTTTTGACCAGAACCCAACATGGCATTTTGGATAAAGAGGTAATGATCTATGAAAATAATCTTGGGAGACAGGTGGAAAAGCTGCAGCCTAGACAATGAAATCTGAGTCCAAAAGAAGAATGGGGATGGGGGTAAGCATTTTCAGAAGGGACCAGCATAATTATCTAGAAGGTAAAGGCAGCAGGGGGAGAGGGAGGGATGCTTTCAGACTCGCAAGATTCTGTTACTGTACAAGAAAGATCTTAGTACTTATGTTTTGGTTTCCTTCTGGAATTCCTCAAAGGGCTGACAAAGCCTATGGCAGGATAATGATTTGTGGGAATGGCCTTGGGATAAGAGGCAGCTTAGCCCACAGAAGCATAGAAACCCTCTTGGATTCTTGGGCTGTAAAGGTGACAGTGGAGAAATGTGCTTTCAGACATGTCTGAATCACATCATCCTCCAGGTAGTCCAGACAGAAATCCTGTCCATATGAACTAATTACACTTTATTATAGGGTTACATAACAGAATGATGTAAATCTAAAACTACATTTCTTCCCCACAGCCATTACAGTCCCTTCTGAGACATTTGCCACATTCACGTTTCTTCTGAGGACTAAGTTGCCTTTTATCTGATCATTGGTCTCACTGCAGTTCTTCCTCCTGTCTCCCAAGGTCTTTCCCATTTACCATTACAGGCAGTGACCTTTAGGAAACTATCAGTAAAATATATCCTATGAGTCTTATGAGACTCCTCTAAGTTAATGGCAACTCTCATTGACGGGCACTAGGGAACTTTGTGTAACGTTTCTTCTGAAAATGGGAACATTCTTTAATTCTTAAAGCACTTAAGCTGGCAGGACTGTTGTTCATTTTTAAAGGGCTCTCGCTGTCGAAATGGTTTCTGAAGATTGGTCTGTAATTCATCTAGGGATTTGTGAAATCTCCAACTTCTGTCACTGTTCCTGATATAGTATTTGCGGCCATTCCTTTTAAGTACATAATCTTAGCTGTATTATCGCGAACATGTCAAAAGGGAATAATTCAAAAACTGATTTAAAAGAGGAGCTCTTACTTGGGTCACTCAGCATATTATAAAACATTGAGAACTGTCCTTTAGTGCCAATTTAAAAGCATTCTTCTTCATCACCTCTTTTGTCATTACTGTCACCACACACCCACAAATCATGGGCAATTACCACTGATGTAAACTGTTGAGATAACATTTACTATTTACTGGTCATTATTCCTTGGCTGCTATGTGGGAAGTTAGAGGCAAATGGTCAAATGGGCTAGAAAATTGGGATTTAATGATGAGAAAAAAATAAATAAACAACCAGTCAACTACTTAGTTCTGGCGAAGAACAGAATACTGAAAAGGCCTCCGGTGTGCGAATGACGCAGGGCAGGCGCTGCCGTTCAATATTTATCTTCATTTGTTGCTAACAGGACACAAGCTGTGGAAAGCACAAAGGACACATGCTGTCGATATGAATTTGAAGAGCCATTTTTCCCCTTTAAAACTTAAATGCTAGTTAAGAAGAAGGAAACTCTGACTGGAGGCAATTAGCATTTGACTACACTCATATTAACAATTAAGAAAGGTGGAGGTGATCAGATAGGCATGAGTGCAGCCTGCATAATTGGATTTTCCACTTCTAAATATAATCAAGCTTTTGGCAGAAGAAAAGGATCTGCATTGCATATGCATCTCTATGTGATACATTATTGTATATAAATTCATACAAATGAAGTGCATTCTCTGAAAGTGATACCATGCCAGGAAGTTGCACTACATGATATTTCTGAACATTTTCTTTTCTTCTAGTTTGTACTGACCTCTCAGGATCAAAGGCCTCTCAAGGTTCACCTTTGGCCTCAAAGGCCTCTCTGGGTCCACCTTTGCCAAGATTATCTGCAAGTGTGTATGTGTGTGTGTGTGTGTGTGTGTGTGTATGTGTATAACATGATCCCATGGATGTGATGGGAAAATTCTTTCTCACCCCCTGTTCTGTTTTGTGATTCTGAACGTTTTATTTCAACCCAAGAAAACTCAGTCTCCATGTAATTATTTTAAAAATATTATTCAGTTCGTGCCCTTTGAAAAGATGTTGACATTTTAGAAGCCTCTGTTTTACTTAAGCTCATTAGACTAAAGGAAGGATTACTGATGAGAAATCCTTAATGCTCTGAGAATTTGATTTCTGAGACTCATACTTAGTGTGGGGGAGGAAATGTGCAAAAAAGGACTAAAGTGAATGGTTGGGGGTGGGTACTGGCTAGAGAGAACCCAGCCTTTGGCTGGGTCCTTCATCCTTGGCCTAGATGCATGGTACAGTTTCTGGCTATGGGTTATGTAGTTGTTTGCCTATTATGCTATCACCCATCTTCCTGAAGAAAGGACATGCCTCAGTCAGTCTCCTCCTCCTTCAGAGTGGCTTGAAGGAAAGATGGGGCTTTCTTAATCTCAGCAATTTACTCACCCGTAAACTGGAGATGGTGATAGTAAGGATGATAGTGATATTGAGGATAACAAAAGAACAACAACAACAAAAGCTCTGTAGCATCAGAGAGAGAGAGAGAGACAGAGAGACAGAGAGAGACAGAGACAGAGACAGAGACAGAGAGTCAGAGGGAGGGAGGGAGGGAAAGAGAGACCTCTCTAGCATCACCTTTTGATCCTAGTAGTTTTGAGGCATATGACTGGCATCGAAGATATCAACAACAGCTCCGATTCCTTTTAAGAAGATCAGAACAAAAACGTAGCTTTTATTAATTAAAAAACACCCTTATTAAAAGTAAGAAAAGAAGAAGAACTTTTAGCATGAGTCATCAAATGTCCAAACAAATACAGCAAGGCAATTAGCAATGATAAATTTCTGTGAAATAAAATGCTTTTAGTAGGCATTGAGGATAGCTCATGAATGAAAATAAAGGTCATGTAGAAAATGCTAGAAAACCATGTAATTTCCTTATAAAATTCTTCTTCTTCTTCCTCTTCCTCTTCCTCTTCTTCTTCGTCTTCATCTTCGTCTTCGTCTTCATCTTTGTTTTCTAGTGCCCAGAATAAAATAGCTACAGGGTGTATGCACACAAGCATAATGTACACCTAGATGTTCCATAAATATTTTGGTCCTAAATCTGTCATGAACAATTCATCTTTATCAATGTCTTGTTATGAAAATGCTTTTTAAAAAAGTGTCTGTGCATACCTTCTTTCCTGACTAGGTTTTAAAGGGCTGTAAAGTGGGAATTAGAATAAGTTTTATTTGATATATACTTAGTGGTCCAGCATTATTTCAGTCCCTGCTCAAACTTTTTTGGTTCCCTTGTCAGGATGCATTAATCTTCCGACACCTTAGTCCTATGTGGAAATGCATCTTATTGATTTTGGAGATATTATGAGGATGTGACAGGTGACACATTGTGTTCAAACCCCCTCTTGCTGTGCACTACAGTGACAGATGGTAGACAGGGCACTCTAAGGCATGGCATGCTTTGCAACATAATTTCAGTATTCAGTGGGCAATGTTCTTTTAAGAAAATGGTTTAAATCATAAGTTATGGCATCTATCTTTTATGGACATCATATGCCAGCAGTTCCGTGTTGAGTAATTTGTTTCTTCCTTTGGTCACTGTTTAATTTTAATCACAGCATTTGTTTTTCTTTAATAATTGAGTATGAAAGCTTCAAGTAGTGACGGCTCAATTAAAGGAACGTGTTTATCATAATAAGTATCATATTTTTTACTCTAGATTTATTGACACTAATAAGCTGTATGTTCTTTTTTTTATTCCTTGCAACATTCACTAGTTTTGAAGCATTTGTCAAACAAATTCTAAAAGCAAGGCCATTGGTACCAGTGGTGGTATTCAGCTGGTTCGCACTGGATTGGGCGAACCAGTAGCAAGAATTTGGCATGGGTCGCTGAACCAGTAGTAAGTTCTGGCTGGCCATGCACCTGACCTGGTTGGCCTCCCACCCGATGCTCGCTTACCCGCCCACCTGACATTCGCGTAAGGTATTTCTTTTTTTCCCCTCCCAACAATCAGCTCTGCATAGATAAGCTGTGCTGGGATTCCCCTTGCTGAGGCCCAGGAAGGCAAAAAATGGAGGGAGGAGCTCAGCCCCCCCCATTTTTTGCCTACCAGAGCCCCAGAGGAGCCTTAGGGGAGCAAAAACGCCCCCCAGAGGCTCCTTGGAGGCTAGGAAGCTCCCAAAATGGAGCTTGTAGGGGTGCCCAGGCTCTGTTTTTTTTCCTTCCTGAGCCTCAGAAGAGCTTTAGGGGAGCAAAAACGCCCCCCAGAGGCTCCTTTGAGGCTAGGAAGCTCCCAAAAATGGGCGGGGGTGGCAAAAACAAAAAAAAGCCACACCCACCCAGTCACATGGCCATGCCCACCAAGCCACGCCCACAGAACCGGTAGTAAAAAATTTTGAATCCCACCACTGATCGGTACAATGCAGATCCCATGGTGGGGTAAGTTGGGGTTGCTGAAATCTGCAAAATGAGATATGTGATGCTGCAATAGAATGCAGTATTGTTTTCTCTATGTGAGGACACACATAAAAGAGGTGCAGCTTTTATCATGGTGTTATGCCTTCTGTTATGTATGTAGGTTTAAAGTCATTGGTTTAGTTTGAACTGTTCTTGTAAAATGTAAGAAATGATTGGTTTAAAAAGTGCGGGAAAACCCTGCACTCTGATTGGCTGGCAACTGCGGCTGCTGGCTATAAGTAGCAGCCGCAGCCCAGCCAAAGTGGGTTCGTTCTGAGCTGTAGTCACTAATAAACAAAGAGCTTGAAGCACTCCGCATCTGTCTCTTCATGCAAACTTAACACTGGCGACGAAGGTGGGATCTCCCTGAAGAAGAAGGCAATGCAGAACAGAAGAAGAGAGAGATGGCTGCGCTGAACACCCCCATCCCGTTCGATCCGTGACAGAAGACTGGGAGTATGCAGATCATTTCCAAATGTATCTGGAAGGAAATGATCTTGCCGACATTTCCGAGAAGCGGAAGAGGGCGGTCTTTCTCACACACTGTGGTCTGGCAGTTTTCAAGATGGCGAAGGCATTGGCGGGAGCTGCAGACGTGAAGGTAATGGAATGGCCTGATTTAGAAAAGCTTTTAAGAGCCCATTCGCCACAAGTATCGTGCCTCATTAAGAGACACGAGTTTTACCGTCGGGATCAAGGGGAAAGCAAAAACGTTAACGACTTTGTGGCAAGTTTAAGAGACATTGGGGGTGCATGCAAATTTAACAATTTAGAAGAGGCCATGCACGATCGATTTGTTCTGGGCCTTAAAGACAAGGTGCTTCAGAGCAAGTTATTACTAAGACCTAAGATCATGCTGAAGGAAGCAATAGAAGAAGCCTCTTCAGCAGAAGCTCCAAGTCCTCAGCAGCAGCCATGAAGAAAATTAACAAGGCCACAAGCCATCCTGATGTGGAAAAGTCCACAACAACTCATTGTGAGCAAATAGATTCTGAGTCAGACTGTAGTGAGGTGGAGGAAGGAATTTATAGACTCAGAATGGAAAGGAAAAAGAAAGACCTGGGAAGAGAGAGGCAAGATTTCTACTGCAGAGGTTGTGGTGGAAGCCACCCCCGCACTGAATGCAAGTTCCTAGATACCATCTGCCTCTGTTGTAAAAAAAGAGGACATCTAGCAAGAGTCTGCAAATCATCCAGAACTCCACCCAACAGAAGGAAGTTTCCTGACAAAGAATTCAAGCCCAACAACCTCAGTGAGAAAATGGGGCACAACACAGAAGCAAAGGGGAAGAATGAAACTCATCAGACAGTAACTATTGGTCATTCTTCTTCTATCAATAACAGAAAAGTGCATGTCAAGGTACTAATTGAAGAAAGGCCTTGCCAAATGGAAGTGGACTCAGGCTCCTATTTATCTATGGTGTCATGGGACACTATTCACAGACTACTCCCAAACATTCAGAAGAAACATTTCCAGAAGCAAGCACTGAATCTTAAAGACTACCAAGGGAACAAGATTCCAGTAGTTGGAACAAGAGAATTCAACGTGAAGTTCAAAGGCCACACCAAGCGTTTGCCCCTGACCATCGTGGACAAGGATGCCCAAGCTTGTTGGGACTTGAGTGGTTCAATCCACTAGGCATCGAGGTGACTGGCATCAATCACGTGAGCAACACTGAATGGGAGGAGGCCTTGAAGTCTGAGTTTCCAGAGGTCTTCAGCGACGGATTGGGCAAGTATATGGGGACCCCTATCACTTTCAATCTAGATCCCAAGGTGCCCCCAATTCGCTTAAAGCCCAGAAGGGTCCCATTTGCCTTAAAGGAAAAATTGATGCACAATTAGATAAATTAATAGCTCAAGGAGTTTTGGAGCCCACTGACCACTCCAGGTGGGAGACACCCATAGTCACACCAGTCAAGACTGATGGGTCAGTAGAATCTGTGGAGACTATAAGGGGACATTGAACCATGCGCTTCAGCAGAGCGCATATCCAGTTCCAGTGGTGCATCATTTATTACATTCACTTGGCAGGGGTACAGTCTTTGCCAAATTGGATCTGGCCCAGGCATATCAACAACTAACAGTTGATGATGCCACTGCAGAGGCCCAAACCATTGTGACTCATAGAGGTGCCTTCAAATGTAAAAGGTTACAGTTTGGAGTAAGTGTGGCACCAGGCATCTTTCAAAGCCTTATGGAAAGAATGCTCCAAGGACTGCCAGGGGTAGTGCCTTACTTTGATGATGTGTTAATCTCTGCTGAAAATGACACTCAGTTACAAGAGAGACTCAGAGAAGTCCTTACCAGATGCAAAAAAGTGGGGTTAAAAGTCAAGGAAGAAAAATGCACTCTTAGAACTGACAAGGTTGAGTTCTTGGGTAGGAAACTCAGGTGTCCCCTTGATCGCCTTCATCCCACTTACGCACCCGACGTACCACTAGATTCCACTAGCAAAATTCACACATTCACTGTGGGTGATTCTGTTTATGCTAAGAACCTTATGGGTGAACCATTATGGATTCCTGCTGAGATAACCCAAATCACAGGCCCCAGGTCTTACAGGGTACAAACGGAGGATGGTGTCCTCTGGAGGAGGCACATTGATCAGTTAAGATCCAGATTGCCTCAGGAGCATTGCCTTTGCTCCTCTCTGGTTCCCATACCTACTGCCTCTTCTAGGGGGAAGGGAGGATCATGAGTGTAATGAACAAGCAAGAATCAACCCCATGTGTAACGAGCTAACACGACAGGAACCATCCCAAAACCTGTCACAATACCAACAACCATTTTCACAAATGGAAGATTGCACATCATTACCTGATTTAGGTGCTGACATTGGGTTGGAGATGGATTGGGAGGAGAGACCAGGTTGTAGTAACCAAACAGGTTCTACCATTACTACAAGTCCTAATAAGGAAATGTCAGCAGACACATTTCCTCCCTCACAAGGTGAGAACCTTAAAACATCTGAACCACGTAGGTCTCAATGTACATGTAAGAGCCCCACCTATTTAAAAGAATACATTAGATAGGTTGGGGTTTGAGTATGGACTGAACCTAGTGGGGAGGGGTGTTATGTATGCAGGTTTGAATGTCATTGGTTTAGTTTGAACTGTTCTTGTAAAATGTCAGAAATGATTGGTTTAAAAAGTGCGGGAAAATCCTGCACTCTGATTGGCTGGCAACTGCGGCTGCTGGCTATAAGTAGCAGCCGCAGCCCAGCCAAAGTGGGTTCGTTCTGAGCTGTAGTCACTAATAAACAAAGAGCTTGAAGCACTCCGCGTCTGTCTCTTCATGCAAACTTAACACCTTCCATCTTGCAGAACTTGACCAGCCCCATGTGGCCATCCATATCTATCTATGAAACAATATATTTGCTTTTTAAATAAATGATCACCAACAACCCATCTTCTGAATGCAAGACAGATCTAAACAGGTTGTATTTATAGGGGTATACATTCAACATTTGCATACAAGATGGGGGCTACAACCATGTGCTTAAAGCACTTTCCCCCCTTTAAATGCAAGTCTTTGATCATGTACTCATGGCTACCATTTTGATCATTTGAGCCCTTTGTGGAAGTTCCTGATATTGGATGTTAGTGGTTAAGATGGTTGATACTTATGCATCTGGTCCCAACTTTGTGTTTAAAAGAGCCCTAAAGACTTGGCTCTTCTTCCATGTCTTGGGTTAGAATAAATATTTGATTATACGTATTTTACTGTTAGGAATAGATGTTCTTTTTTCTTCCAGATGTTTGGGGAGTCCATCTGCATTTTATTAATATTTTTGCTGTATGATGCACAGAACCAGTATAGACTTGGGTGGCCTTCTAAATGTAATAAAATGAATAAAAAATCAAACACCATTTGATTGCCCTCTATGAACAAGTCTATAGAGATGGCATGTTTGAACCAACCCACAGAAGTGCACATTTGGAAGTGATTTTACAGCATTCCCAAATAATATTCACTGCTTATTTACCCCAAGAGTTCATTTGAGGTCTACTGCATTGTTTGTTACTGCAGTTATACTTGTTTGAAATCCAGTTATACTTCATAGGCTTTGATAGAGATGGGAAGAAATATGTTTAGTTCACAAGCCAGGTATGAATTTCCTGACTTTAAATGTGTTCAAATCTATACATGGTTTATAACAAAACTGTCCTTTGGTATTTGATCCCCCCCCCTGGATTTTGTGATGCACGTGTGCACACAATATGGTAAAATCACAATATAAAAGTGCAGTGAAAATAATTGACAAAAACCTTTTATGTCAAGCTTACAGATCAATTTGAATAGTTTGAAAAAATATGCCGAAAAATACATATTAGTGGAGAAATGCTCATGTTGGATGGTGGCAGCTTTAATTTGAATAGATCGTTATAATAATTCATTTTCTGTTAAACCCAGGTTCCTACAATGCCATTGAGTATAATGTCACAAAATTCATCGTACTGATAGTAATTAGTAAAATACATATACATACGTATAATATACATATCACTTTTGTTGATTTTGATTACATGCCTGCATTTTGTGCTGTGTTGTTGCTTCGCCTGGTTATTTTTATTTAGAAATCTGGGGCAAATAATTATATATGTAGGGATACTCACAAATCTGTCTAGCAGCTGTGTTTGCTAATGTCAGGTGTGACATTTTGTCACATGAGAACTACACAGGATGGCAAGTGAAGGTGTCCTTATATCCATGTGGCACTCAAGAGTGAAATCTGCTTTTCAGCAACTAGTTCCTTTGCTTCTCACTTTGAAACAACAAACATTGGAAAATAGTACAGACAAAATCTGGCCCAATATTTCCAACATATGCAAGTTAAAGTTGATTATATTATACCCTTCCTCTGTGGAGTTTTGTCCTTATTTTGAAGCTATTATAGTTCCTTGGATTCCTTTTCAGTCTGATCTATTAATCTGTATTTTCTCCATTGTGTCCTTTGAATGGCTTACTTCTGCTCCCACCATCATCAGAAAATGAGCCTCTTTTGCCACCCTACTGAATAGCATTCATTTTCTCAACTGTAAAGAGGATGGCAGCATCCTACAGGTTGTCAGCTGCTCTTCTAGCAGTACATTTCCTTAGACATTAATTTCTTGTGCTTAGTGGGGTTTATATTCTGGTAAAGATACTTAGGATTTTATGCTTATTCTAATTTTTAATCTGCAACCCAGTTCTTAGGTGTCTGAGAATAAGTCACTCTGAAATTTCCTTTTCAGTAGACATGTATGGAATGGTGATTACAGCTGATTTGTATTATTTACAGCTGATTTTGTATTATTTATTGACTGATTATAAAATAGTGATGATGACGATGAACACGATTGCTTTTATTCTTTACAAGGCGTTGATATCTTCTTTAGCAGGATAGATTATCTGTAAATGTAAAGCTTGTATTGTATTGATCCTGTATACCAGGGCTGTCAAATTCCCGGCCCGCAGCCTGGATGCATCATGCACTGGCCATGCCCATGCCCAGTTTAGTGAAGGGGGAAAACATCCCAATACGTCATGCGATGCTGCCATGATTATGTGAGTTTGATGTTCTTGCTCTATACAACTTCCTGTAAAATTGTTTGGCAAATCTAGGCTGGAGAAAAAGGAGACAGAGGAAGGAAAACCAAAATCAAGTTTGAATTATAAAATATTTTAGAGAAACTGACAATGCATCTACATTCTCACTGCAATTTCCAAAATTAATGCTTCTGGATAGCCAAAGGATAGAGAGAGAATTGTTTGTTAAAGGGTCACCTCCACTAATTAAGAATATTTTATGCATTCCAGTATTTTAGTGCAAAATGATATTGAAAGGAAAGTCCTATTGGCCTAAAGTGAAAGGTGGTGGCTATTTGCCCAGCTGTTGACTGTTCAGCATCTGTTGGAACAGGATTATTTGCTCAGCTGGTGTTTGTCTTCTATCATGGTCCACAGAGAGACAAAACAATACTGCAGGCAAGGTGCTTCCCAGTTTTGTTTTCAACCAATAACTGGGTACAAATCATTTGGAAATACTTAAAAGTAATTAACCAGCTACATCACCTTCAGAACAGCAGATAACAGAGAAAAATATATCCAGAAACCCACAGTCTGAATGCAATGATACTTTTTAGATGATTAGATCACCAGGACTTCACCAGAATTAAAATTCTCAATAGTTGAAGGCCATCATTTTCAAATAGTCCAAATTATATCCTGTTTTGTCATTAACTTAACCCCTTCTAGGAAGAACTTTACAATGAGAATATTTTTTTCTTCAGCCAAATAAGTAATAATAGCAGTAATAATAGTAATAGCAGTAGTAACCTAAACAGAAGTCTGAAAAAAAAAGTCAGTAAAGCTAACTTGATTTAGTCAGGCTTGCTCTGCTGTTGCAATACCAAGTTCTGTCTTAGCTTCTAACTCTTTTGAAGTAAAAAGCTGGTACCACTTTTCGACAGTAACATCAAAAGTAAGCTTTCACAGATGTCTTCCTTCTCAAGTGCCACTGTGATATGGCCAAATGCGAATAAGCTTACCAGTAGCTGTAGCAACCAGCAATTCTACTTTCTACAGTCAAATGTGCTTCTTTGTTTGATTCCCACCCCCCATCACTCTCTATTTAGGAATATAAATTAGGGGCAAAACAACCATTTCTTTTATCTCAGACAGCTGAGAAATCAGTGTATTTGAGACATCTATACATCAATGAAAAGCTCACTGTATTGCAAGGGACACATTTCAATCCCTATAATTTCTTCCCGAGAGAAGATAGTATTTTATTCCAGCTCCAGGTCTGGTGTAGATCCCTTGCTATAATAGGAGCATTCAATCAGAATAGAACTGGAAGGGACTTTGGAGGTCTTCTAGTCCAAACCCCTGCTCAAGAAGGAGACCCTATACCATTTCAGACAAGTGCTTGCCTAGTCTCTTCTAAAAGACCTCCAATGATAAAGCAGCTACAACTTCTGAAGGCAAGTTGTTCCACTGGTTAATTGTTCTCATTGTTGGGACTGGAAGAAGGTTGAACTCAATGGATTCATTTGTCCTTTGCTGCCTTGACAATTTTAGATTGTTAAAAATGAACTTGCCTTAGAAGTTCCTACATTAGATCAGAATCTTTATTAGAATCTGCTATTCTAATTGATTTTCCTGGAGAGATGACTACACATTGGTACATGAACTCCTGTACTTGTACCAATGGGGGGAAAAGCAGGACAAAAATTCCATTCCAACTCTTCAATGACATCCCACCATCATTGCCCAGCCCACTGTAGCCCTTACCAATGAAAAACCAATAATGAATTAATTAATCAGTTTCATAAAGAGCAGAAGGAGGAGGAATAGTGGGCATTAACAGGCTTCTCTGAAAGATATAGGAAAAAATAAATAAACCACTAGGTGCTGTACCATATGTGCTTTTCTGTTTTCCCTTTCGTTTCCCTTTCTTTTCTTTCCTTCTTATATTTGTTTGCTGGCTAAGAGCTGCAATCATCTGAAATTGAATTAAACAGGTGAAGATGTGATGCAACACATCATCTTTTTTTCCCCCCTAGTAATGAGGAACAGATGGTTTGAAATACTGAGCAAATCTCCTGCCTTTTGAATATTGCTTTGAACTAATAGTATAATTGCACTTTGGAAAGAAGGATGGTTATTAATATGAAAATGTGTCATTTTTTTCTTTATAGAAAATTAAAAGGAATCCCCCTATCTTTCTCATGGTTTTATATATGTATGTATATATATATATATATATATATATATATATATATATATATATGTTTTCGTAGATTTTCACGGGTAAAGGTATGTAGGCCATGAAAACCAACACCGGACCCAAAATAACACATGATGCCACCACCAATCTCCTTCACCAGACTCAAACCCAAGCCCACGCCACAGATGAAAGGCAACCACCATCCAGAAACCAGACCATGGCTGCAACACCAGCTGCTACACCCCCTCCAACCCCCAAACCAAGCAAACTGACACGCTATAAACACATAGCCAGACCTCAAACTCGGAGCCAAACCAAGGCCCAGAATGTCACATCACAGCCTTCCACCCAGGATACTATATCACAGAACTCAGGAGATCACAACACAAAACATCAGGAGGTTGCAACACAGACAATGACCCAGGAGATTACAGCACCACACCCAGGACATCACAACAATAGAACTCAGAAGGTCATCACACAGCCCATTACCCAGGTCGTTTCAGGCTGAGAGACACACAGCCAGCACCTCAGCCACACAGGGTCTCAGGAAAAAGCCATCCAATCTGCATACATCAACTCCACAAACCAATCAAGAAGTAACACAGCCAACTCTAGAGTCAGCCACGATCACACTTCTCCCAGGAGAACGAAGCTGAAGACACCAGCCTGAAGATGACGGATGAGATTTCGTCGAAACGTTGCCAAGGTATTCTCAATCTTACACGGGACAAGACCCGAATACACCAAGACCTACATACCTTTACCCGTGAAAATCTACGAAAACAAATATATATATATATATATATATATATATATATGGTTTTGCCTACATAATTACATAATTAAATTAAAAAATGTTTATATGCGTTTGACATTAAGAAAAGGTGAGAAAATTAAACATACGCTGGGATCTGCAATCCATATTTTGAAATAGTCCTCCAATAAAATATTCCTGTGATAGAGAACTTTAACTGGTAGGTTTTTTTTTTAAAAAAAAAACTTGATCAAATACAGAAAGGTAAGTAAGTTTGGGGAATAGTTCATTATTTAGGTGACCCAGAATAGCATACCATCTTTTTGTAATCACAAAAGCATACAAAATCTATTTTTTCCTATAAATATCCAGATGGCTGGTATATAATTCAAAAGGATATGAGCATCTACAAAACCACTGAGCCTTTCAAAACTAATATGTGACAGAACCTCTGTCCAAAAGGAAGCCACTTCAGCATGGTATGAATCAAGCTTAATATCAGGGGTTCCAAGTAACACACCCATAGCAAACAAAATTCTGAGGCAGGCAAATTCCTTAAAGAACAGGTTTATTGGACATGTCATATTGGCATGAGCTGGGGAAAACCAACCCTGAATATTCCCATGGTTTTCACCTGATTAAAAGTGAACATTTGTCACTCTCTCAAAACAACCAGTCACCTGATCCAATCAGGATGCTGTCCATTTGCTAGGTGACTCAAGTCCCCTCCTTCTGAGCATCTGCAGGGAAGTCCTTGGCTCCCACGAGAAAATATTTTGTTTTGGCTACAACACCCAAACTATCTCCCAGCCTCAAAAGGGCCTTAGTCAGGCCAGCTTCAGGGTTGACACTTGCATTTTAAGCAGTATATTAATAAGGACCTGAACTCAAGATGTTCAGAAAAGATGCAAAGCTAATATCTTTATCACAGAAGTACCTGCAAATAGCCCAAGCAGTCCCTTTTTCTATCTTTATTTGCCACTGGGATGATTTTCTTTCATTATATTATGCATTTATATTAAATAAATCTTGCTTAATAGTTTCATTAACTCCAATACTGACTCATATTGTAAAGATGCTATAGTATGACACGCCGCCCTTTTTGGTTAGGTGGTTTGCATTACAGGGTATAGTTTGTAGTCTCTCTTCTTGAACTACAACAGAGGCTGAAACCATGAAGAATGATTTTGCTGAAGCCAAGCACGTCTATTTTGTCATGGCATAGATACCATGTGGTATCCCCTTGATGATTTATCTATAAAGCTGAGATATTCCATCCTAAGTTCTCTAGAAGGAAATGCAAGTCTATAAATAGTTGAAAAGCATAATACATGTTGTGTTTGAGGAGACATACTTGTTCACTCAACCTTTCCTACATTTTCATCCAACATCAAAAAGCACAGCCAGACTGTGTTTTTATCCATCACTCCCAATGTCTCATGCCTTGTGGCAATAGCATACTTCAGAAGTCCTATTTTATTGACTCAACTTCTCCACTCTACAGTCACCCAAAAAAGGAACAGAACTGTATTAACTTGTTTCAGAATCATAATCCATTGTAATTATTGTTAAACAAAACTGTTTCTTCTGCCCTTTTCTCCCTCTAACATATATATACGACATCAATATATGTATGTGTCAGCTTCATACCAGGCTGAGCAGTGCATTTCAAGTCTCCAAATACTCCATAATCAGACACAGACAACATTTCTATATTATTCCAAAGGTACTTTTTCAAGAGGCAACTGGATTTTCTTGTTTTTCTTTGATGACATTTTGCTTCTCATACAAGAAGCTTCTTCAGCTCTGACTAGATGGTGGGGAATAGAAAGATTTATATTCTTTGCAGACAGCTGGTCATTTTCATTCCTTTAGAGAGTCATTGAGGCCACTTGGATGTTTGTCTGTGTCCTCAGGGTCACCTGAGTAACACAAATGGATATGGAGCCATCTTGGAACTGCTGAATGGACTGTGTTGTGGAGCTGTGCTTTCTACAGGATGTTTTCTGCCCTGTGTCCCTTTACTGTTGAACACAGGCTGTTGTGGATGAGTCTGTGTTGTCTGCATCTCACACTGACGTGCAAATGGTTCCTGTGGTATGCAATTTTTTCTGGAAATCCGTTCATACTCCTACACCATTTGAAGAGTATATGCATATAGACAACCATGACTTGGATGACTGAGAATCTCCACAGACACCGCTCCCTTAGTTGCTTTAGTGCAGAGGATAGATAACGCACTTGCAGAAAAAACACACATGCTAGGTTGTCTTCCTTTCACTGTTTTTGATTCAACAGAAATTTGGCTATTTGTTTCATGGCTTTGAGATTGGAGGACATCTTGTCAGTGTTTAAACAGCATTTCTATCTGATCTAAGAAACACAATTTTTTACTTCATCATATTAGCTCTTATATCAGAGAGGGAGATTTCTTAAGTTCAGTTCTAATTTTTTTTCCTTGCTCAATTACTGTGCTTAAGAAAATGTGGATGAAAATAATGTTTGAGATGTATCAAGTGTATAGGATTTGTATTAATTTTCTCAACACAGCAGGATATCCCAGTTCTGCAGGACCTCCTTTCCAACTTCATACCAATGTATATAGATGTAATGGGTAGAAGGAATGATCTTGAGGTACAGGAGAAAGGACTATTATTAATATAACAATCAGATAAAAGAAATCTGAGTCCAGTGCAGAAATGTAATTTGAGAAACCATTTAGACCCCTCATTCTCACAAAGCTCAGGGCGGGAGGGTGAAATACATTCAGATTTGTAGTACAAATAGGTATTTTGGTACTGTTACCTTTTCATAAAAGTAGTAATAGCTTGAATGACTTTGGTTTCCTAGTCTGGTTTATCTTGAATCAGTGTTTGGTTTGGTGGTAGCAGTGTCTCAGATAGAAGGTCCAATCGCAAACCATGGGCGGTGGTTTGCAATTGTCCGTGACCACAGCCCGTGCTCTTTTATCGGAGAGCCCTGATCCTTACGGTTCGGTGCTGAAGCTGCCTCGGAGGGGCGGTGGAGTAAGGGGAAGCTGCCAGCCAGAGTGAGGGCAGTCGCATCTCCCCCCTTTGAGCCTGGTCTTTTCCCTCCGAAGACGACAAGAAGCAGTGGTCAACATGGCCACCTCAAAGAGAAGGACTCAACTGGATTAAGATCGGTGCAGGAGGAAAGAAAGAAGTTGACAGCAGAAGAATCGGGAGTATTGGATGGAAAAACTAATAAAGGTACCCCGGGATTAAGATAAAAATGAGTTTTTAAAAAAGAAAAGGAAGCGGCGTAATTACCAAGTGAAGAAAAAAAAAAATAAGTAAAATATTTTTGACAGCTACAAGGGCTTGAACCGGAAAGGAAGAAGCAAGAACTTAAGTTTGAGGCTCGAAAAACCCTGAATATTAAAATAAAAGGAAAGGGTGAAGAATTCGTGTGATAGAAAGTGCCATTTTGTGGATAAAAACTGAATTTAAAGAAGAAGGAAAATATCTTGTTCCTTTGTGAACTGGAGTTGTTACAATTTTAAATAGATACTGAAACAAAAAAGCAAGAACCATAGAAGGTGAAAGTTTGAATTAGAACAAAAGACAGACTGCTGGACTAATTGGTGATATTGATACAGATTCTGGGCTTGGGTTATGATCTTAGAAAATTTAAAGAAGAAGAAATAAGGAAAATAAAAACCTTTGTGGCTATCCAAGGAACTAAGAATGGAACCTAAAAGCATGAGAGAACTGCTACAGGAAGTGACTGAATTAATTTGGCTTGTTGTAGAAGACATGGAAATGGTGAACAAAGAACAAGAAGAAGGAATCCTGGAAAGGGAGGAGCCAGCCCAAGGAAAAGCCATTTTAAAGAGACTATTAATACAAAGAATACTACAAAGAAAAGGGAAAGGAAAGGTGGTTAAAAAAATGAAACCTAAGAAAGTAATTAAAAAGGGGAATATCTATGAAATTAGGCAAGGTAGAAAGGCCCAGAAGAAAAGGGAGCAGAAGGGTAAAAAGAGAGAGAGGGATACAAATTGGATGGAGAAGGGATATAGTAGGATAAAGGGGAGGAGAGGGAACAAGAAACAAGAGCAGAAGATAGAGAAATATGGGAACTATATAATGAAGAAAGAAATTTGTTTACATAGAGATAATGGCTAATGTATTAAGAAGGGAAGTTCTGCATGGAGAAGATGGGTAATAAGAATATATTGCAATTATAAAAATATAGAACAATAGAGGGGATGGTACTGACAATTTTATTAGATGAAGGTACACTTTTACTTTTTATTTACAAAAGAAAGGTGAATGTTGATTAGATAAATTGAATTAATTGAAATGATTTTTGAAGATATTTAAAAATGAGATTTAATGTCAGTAACCAAGGTTAGTTATTTTTTACTATTATTTTGAAATTATAAATAAATTTTGAATTGGGGGAATATGTGTTGCAGAACCCGATTGAAAAGATATATAATGTTATGTAGCTTTTCTCTTCTTCCTTTCTTTTCTTTTCTTTTTTTTATTTTTAATTACATTTATATGCCGCCCTTCTCCGGAGACTCAGGGCGGCTTACAATTTTGGGATACAACCCAGTGTGCTCAGCAATAGCCTTCATTCCATTGTATATGCCTGCTTATTACTAAGCGGCATTTTTACAAGGTCAGCTAATTGCCCCCAACAATCTTGGGTCCTCAATTTACCTACCCCAAGAGGATGGAAGGCTGAGTCAACCTTGAGCCTGGTGGGATTTGAGCCTACAGCAGTTGTAGGCAGCTGGAACTTAAGTGCAGGCAATTAACAGCCTGAGCCACCCAAGGCCCTTGGTATTCTATCTTTTGCTTCAAAGGGAATGATTATTACTATGTTAACCACTGAGGTGACACTTTCAAAGTAGTAAATGGGGGAGGGTAAGCCTAGGTTTTCTTTATTCTTTTTTGTGTTAAAGCTTGCATTGACTTAGAACTATGGAAAGAATATGTGATGAAAGGGCAAATCTGACGGATAAAAGAAATATGTAAATGATAAAAGAGCATTAACAATGTGAAGATAGTTTAAGGATAGACAGGGATAAACTTTATTTTTTATATAGTGGGCAAACACATCGTTATTTTTAAAAGAAATATAAATGTTTAAGAATTATTTTTAATAATTTGAAATGAAATGGGGGGTTATACACATTGAGATTAATATTGGAGGCTAGGATTAATTTGTTTGGCCCTTTGTTTGCAAAAAAAATGGAATGGAAGTAAAAATGGGATAAAATAGGAAGTTAAATGTTAAAAATGAATATATAACTATTGTCATATTTGCATGTAAAAGTGATGACCTGGAAATATGCTGTCTACTGAAAAGAGCCTTATTTGAATTGTTAAAAATTGAATAAAACTTGTTTAAAAAAAAAGAAGGTCCATTCGGAGAGTGATAAGGACAGCTGAGAAGATTATGGGAAGCTCGCTTTCCGTTATTCAGGATACTGTTTATAAGCACTATGTGCCTAGAGCTCGAAGCATTGTTAGAGACCCCCACACACTTTATGGACTGTTTCTGTTGCTTCTCTCTGGGAGAAGGTTTCAAAGTATTTCTAGTAGGACTACTAGATTCTGTAACAGCTTTGTTCCCTATGCCATCTGTCTGGTATACTCACAAGATTCATTTTTCTCGTGACATACATGTGTACATCTGAACTAGACTGTTGTTTCCCTGTGTCATATAATATATGTGGGTATATATGCATAATTTATTTATTCATTTTTGTCATGTTTATATAGTATACATGGTGACCCTTTGAGAGCTGTATGCAACAAAATTTCATTTTAATGTATGTTGATCAGTGTACATATAAAGTGACAATAAAGTTCTTCTAAGTCTAAGAACTGACAATAGGTGAATTGGTACAAAGACAAGGATAACCAATATAGTTCTGCTGCCTGTTTCATATAATTGATGGGTAGACACTAGTTTTGAATAGATTAAAACTAAACTCCTGTAACTTGCATAATTTGAAATGTATTTTAAAAAAACGAATAGGCATATTTGAATAGAATTCCATAGTCATGGTGTATTAGGTTCCATGCTCAGCCCAGGGTTTGAAAAGCCTCAACTTGGATACTGGGGCAGAAAAGTCAATCGGCCTGCAGATTGATCTACAGAACTACTTTGTTATTCTGTTCGCTACTTTCCAATAGGTTGCCACTTACATTAAAATTCTGTCTGGATCAATGGGATTATTGCATACAGTTAGCTTAAGGTATGCTTCTTTTTACTCAGTGCTATGTAGACTTACTGTAAATTCTATCGTGATATCATTCATGTGTGTACACACACATGAACATACAGAGTATATGTATATGTGCTGTATATGAATGATAGTTTAAGTATGTTTATCTGGATACAATCAATATGACTGAGCAGGCTCAAATAATGGATCTTTTCCTCTTCCCTCTCCTGTCTCCGTTCTTCTTTCTTTATTCCTATTTTTATGTTTAATTATATTTTGTGTAATGAGCAGACAATGGCCTAGAGATGAAGATGCTCACCTCTTACTCAGAAGGTTGAAAGTTCAATCCTAGGCAGCAGCAGATGTTTCTTTATCAGGGGACAAACAGAAAATATCTGTGCAAACTACAAATAGGCATCAGGAAAGGTATCCGGCCAGTAAATGTTCAGCTCCATTCAGTCATCCTAACTCCACCGCAAATAAAGGGATTAAAGGGTTGTAAAAAGAAAAAAAACATTTTGTGTAATAAAGCCTGGTCAGCTGCAATGTTTGGTCTGATACAGGGATTTAGTATTAGCATGTGTTTTTTTCCTCCTCCAACATAGCTGTTCAGTTCATATTTTGAAAGATTTGCCTCTTTCTTTCTTTTTCTCCTTGAAAAATGGCTTTGGAAAAAAAAAACCTCCAACTGTTCTTACTCCTCCATGTGGGATTTTGATCAGGATAGGGTTGAGCTCAACCATAATAAGTGGACCTTTGGTGGACCTGACCTTTGGAACCAACTACCCCTGGGGCTCCGCCTGGCCCCTGACCTTCGCACCTTCCGCCACGATCTGAAGACCTGGTTGTTTGACCAATCCAGGCTGTGACCCCTCCCTGGGGGGGGATGGTTCTTAAATTATTTTAAATTTTAACTTTGTTTAACTATTATTGGGCTTGTGATTGGTTTAATTCTTTTTTAATTCTTTATAGTTGTTACTGTTTTAGTTGTGAGCCACCCCGAGTCTTTGGAGATGGGGCGGCATACAAGTCCAAATAATTAATAAATAAATAAATAAATAAATAAATAAATAAATAAATAAATAAATAAATAAATAATAAGTGGAAATTGAGGGATTATGGATTGGCCTTGGTTATATGATTTTGTATTTTTTAAAAAAATATTTATTTTTATTTATTTGATTAGTCAATTGCTTACAAGATAATAGATATAAGTATAAACATAGTTATAAATACATGGATACATATAAGAAAATAAAAGAAACAATAGGACAGGGACGGTAGGCACTTTGGTGCGCTTATGCATGCCTATGATTTTCCAGCTTTAATTCCATGTTAATCATCAGAATAATAATTCGTGTCTTGGGTGGCCACAAAAACCATTACTAAAATAAAATAAAAATCATCTCCTGAAATAAAAATATAAAGCATACACAAATGCAAGTGATTTATTCTGATAAATATACAGAAAACTATATATTTTAAGATTTTCTATACACACACACAACACTTTAATTGTTTGTGCTGAAAGTGGACTATAAACCTAGACAGAATATAGATGCAAATACATATATATAGTATATAAAATAAATGTATACCCACTGTTTTTATGTTTATCTGTGAATGCCTGTTTGTGTGTGTACCATATATGCTTGAAGAAAAAGAAAAGTTTGAATGTTTTTTTCCCAATTTTCTTACTTGTTGATTCTTTCCAACATCATTTTTCAGCCTCTTATTCAGTTTCAAGCAGCTTCTCAACAAGAGTCTGCAGGCCCAAGATCAATACATTCATCAAAATATTTATCTTCTCAAACTGTCTTCCCAAGTACTTCACTTGTCATTGTTTTGACGCATGTCAGAATTTTGCTGATCAGTTATTTTCTTGCTGGTTTCCTAGCAGGTGACAGAGACATTATCAGAGACACAATGCATTAAGTTGTGCAACTTGCTGGTCTGCATTCAGGCCTCAAAAGCTCAGAAAGGCAGAATTCAGAAAACAGAAAATAATGGCCATCCAGCAGTTGTAACAATGAAGATGTTGGAAACATGCAGTATGCATCTTGCTTGTGAAGGAGAATTATATCTGACTAAAAATAGATATGTATGTATGTGTGTGTGTATGTGTGTATGTGTGTGCGCGTGTGTGTATGTATGGTATGCATCTATACAGTATAGTCTCTTTCAATCTGGATGTTACGAGGTACAAAATGTATATGTGAATGTACTAATTGATATTAAAATCAATGTGGAACTGAACATTTCTCCATTCCATTTGCATAGGTGATACCCACAGATCTGTGAAGAATTTAAGCATAGAAAAATCTCAGAATCTTGCATGGATGGCAGTTACCTCTTGTTAAATGAGATAGTTGAATATTTTCCGCCCTTCCCCCCTCAAAGCCAAGCTAGAAGATGGCAAACAAATCCCAAAGACATTTAGGAACAATTTAAGACAGTACTATTCCCTCAACCAAATTTTTTTGGGGGAAAAATAGAGGTGAGAAGTCTATGAATTCCTGACTTTTTGATGCTTTTTGTTGGTGTATTAGAAGTGAGTGACTACAAATGTTTTCTATATATATAGTTAAAACAGGTCTCATGGTGGCTGGTGGAACTGGATTAACTTGGGGGCAATTTTTCACATAGAAGATAAGAACATTGTAGTCCAGATATTAATTTTAATATAATTCCTACAGCTGTGCTTTATGGGTTTTGCTAGGCACACAGTATTAAGCTATGATCATTAAATGATCATTTAAATGGTAACAAATGGAATGAACAAACAGGGGACACACAGTTCATTATTTCCCTTTGCAAATTCAGTAACTGATGAAAAATGTACTTTAATGTATTCTTTCCTTTTAACAACATGACAAAAAATTTAAAATCTCATCCATATCCCATGGTTAATGTTAAGACAAATTTATTTTCTTTATTTTTACTATCTAAACAGAAGTTTGTTCACTAGAGACATTTCCAAATGACATTTCCAAACAACATCATTATTCATTTTGGTGATTTCTACGTTATTTGTGAAAATACTCTAGCCTGCAAAAACAACCCTGATTGAAAAGCCAAGTAAAGCTGTGTTTAGATTTCAGAAGCTCCATCTATCAAATCTGGTTTGTTTTAAGGTTCTGATCCTATTCCCCTAACATACTTTTGCTAAAATATCTATTTTTCATGTCTACTTGCTATTAATACACACACACACACACACACACACACACACATACACGCACATACACACACACAAAAGAAGCTCACTCATCATGGTGGAGTGACATTAAGAAACTCATCATACTCTTAGTTTCAAAAGCAATTTCGTCTAGAGGAGAATATTCCCTTTTTAATCAATCATCATATATAGCAAGAGGGAATTCAGATATAGAGTTAATAAAACTGTGTAGAAAATGGGAAACTGAAAACAATGCGATGATAGTGTCTTCAGGTCTGCAAGATTTAATCACCTCTAGGACTGAGTATCTCTAAGAGCTAGGGATGGTTGCTGGCATTGTGAATGCCAGCTGGGATAAAAAACAAACAATGAAACTAAAAGAGGGGTGGGTGCACATAGAGTTGTAAACAGGAACATTTCTCATTTCAATACAAGCACTTTGCTGCATATCTCATTTGTCTATACCATAGTGCCTTGCCAATAATACATGTTATTCATTTGTCAGAGTACAGTATATACCCTAGAGTTCTGAGAGTTCCAATAATTTTTCACATTTTCTTCCTATATTTGGAATGGTTTTCCCATAATGAACAAAACAAACAAAGTTAAAAAAATAAAATAAATATGAAGTACAGATTAGTAAAAGGATCTGGTTTAGCAGGTTGTCCAACAAAGCAAACGGAGGGTCCATGCAGTGACAAAATGATGTCGTGAGTGACAGCAAACAACTACTTTCTTCTTTACAGCATTAAAACATTCTGCTCAGAGAGACCAGAGCTCTCAATCTTGAAGGATTGGTCCACTTTCTAAACCTGTTACAACCTTGACAGTGAATTGCTTGACACCTAGCTAAATTTTCATTACCATCACTGAGAGGTAGTTGTCATAGTCTTGCAGAAGACTGCTTATCATTGAATTGGTCACTTCTATTATATATTTATATTTTATTGGACTTATATGCCACCCTTCTCCCTAAGGACTCAGGGCAGCTCACAACATTAAAATACAAATACAAATAAATTAGATAAAATACTATTAAACATTAAGCCCAATAAATTTAAAACCCACAAACTAATCTAAAAACAATTAAAAACCCATCCCACTCCACTTCAGTCCAGGCTGGATTGCTGAAAAAACCAGGTCTTCAGGTCGCAGCGGAAGGAACGAAGGTCCAGGGCCAATTGGAGCCCCAAAGGGAGTTGGTTCCACAGGGTAGGCGCTACCACAGAGAAGGCCCTACCCCTGGGGGTCACCAGCCGACACTGTCTGGCCAGCTGCATCCCAAGGAGGTCCTGTCTGTGGGAGCATACAGGGTGAAGGGATGTCGATGCTGGCAGGACATTACACATGTTCAGAGTGATATGACTATTAGTGACTTTAATTTAATTTCCCCCACCAGTGTCATGGGTTATTTCTTCCATTAGTTGGGGAATTTAATTTACCAGGTAAAACAGTTATGTTGATATTACATGCATACAGATATTTAGTCTGGTATCTAGACATGGGGAAAAGTTCTTTGGCCATTTAAATCCAGCTTGACTCTGTAGATTGGTGCTGGGACAAATATAAAACAGATGAAAGACCCAAGCCCAGAAATGACACTGCAAAGTCTAATCAAGTCCAATCCTATATTTGCTTTATATCTAATGGACAGAATCTTACCAAACCAAAACCTTCTAACCTTCTAGATATATCCTGAGAGATGCTAGAGTGTGTCTACCTTTCTCTTATTCAAATTGGGACTGTACACTCTCTTAACCTCAACTTCTCTCTGGGCAAACTCTGTGCTCCAAAGCCACTGTTTCTCCAGGTGTACATTCCATCACATCTGGTTTCTTCAGCAGCATCCCTTGTGGGACAAGTCTGCCCTGAAAGCTTGCTGATTTGCATAGACCCAATCTAATTACCATTATTTATTATGAACATACAGTTATCAGCAGTGTCTTGTCCCAGGCCAAACACATACAAACACACAAGAGAGATGGTTGCAAACTTTACTCTTTATTTTATTTGCTTCTCTAGCAGAGTGTATCCAATTCAACTAGCAATCAGAAGACATGATGAAAATTCCTTAATTTCACAACATGTGGACAGACTCAATCATGGTTTCAACTGGGAAACTGTGAGCATCCTAGACCAATCCAAGTCTGAAAACACTAGAGAATATCTGGAAGCCTGGTACTCAAATAGACCATCAACTGGCACATAGAGATAAACAACAGCTATATACCTTTCAAAACAGACAATCCAAAAGCCAAAAAGGGAACAAAAAGACCCAAACATTTCTTCATGAGCAACACCCAGATGAGCAGAGGTTTACATAAAGATTAACACTAAAGCAAGAAGTAAACAATAGCCCAATTAAGGAACTACCAAGACCAGTACCACCAATACTGAAAGGGCAAGCCACTACATAAATGTAGTGCATAAAATGAGAGCAAACTCCATTCCCTTTTAACATTGATGATGTTGTCTAGTTTGGATAATGAAATGTCTGTAAGAAAACAATCAAGCTCTGAAACCATCAAGGACCCCACAGTTCAACCCTCAACAACAAATTTACTCTTTTATCAGTTCTTATTTTTATCACCTTGCCTGGCCTGGGAATCCTATATTTGAATATTAAAAGGTAAATGCCCAAAAGTCCAGTGAGATTTTTCCCAGCTAAATTGAAATGGGATCATGACCTAACTTTCTAACTGATATTTGATAAGTTTCATAACTGAGTGAAAACTGGAAGCAGAGTTCTTTGACTTTTTCACTGTCCCTATATTAACTAAATAGTTTGTTGGTACTTCAGTAGCTTATATAGTTGGGTCATTAGTTAATTAACTGAGTAACGAAACCCAATGAATTTTAATCATTTAAACACTTGATACTATAGATATTCATTACGATTCCTGGGACTTCATTTCACATACTACCACACAGTGTAAACTTAAACTCACTTGTTCCTGAAAAATAATCGTGACTATGCAACAATGAAAAGTCTGGCTCTGTGCTCAGCGTGGAGCCCTGAATGCATGAGTGCCTAGCCATTTTCTGTCTATGTGTATTGGTTTTCTTGGTTGCTGTGTATTTTACCTTTTGTATATGCATTTGTTTTCTTGTTATCATTGTCTGCCACCTGGAATTGTTGACAAGGGCAGCTATATAAATTATCTAAATAAATAAATGTATAACATTTATATAGCTACCCAATTCATTTAATGTGATTCTGAATGCTGCACAACAAAAATATTGTTATTCGATTTTTATTAGATTTAATATAGGAATATATATATTAGAATAGAATAGAATGAATGAGCTGGAAGGGACCTTGGAGGTCTTCTAGTCCAACTCCCTGGACTAGAACCTATACTATTTCAGATACATGACTGTCTAGACTTTTCTTAAAAACCTTCAGTGATGGAGCGTCCATGATTTCTGCAGGCAAACTGTTCCACTGATTAATTGTCCACACTGTTAGGAAGTTTTAGGAAATTCCAGGTTGCTTTTCTCTTTGATTTTAATGAAGATTAAATAAGGGAAACTCCCCCCCCCACTGTTATTCAAAGATAACCCAGACCTTTTATTGATATTACACAATGATATCAAATGAGAGAAATGATGTAATTTGTGATTTGTACAATTACATTTCCATGGATGATACAATCTCTAATTTAATGGACAGCTGAGGGGGGAAACATGGTCCGTTACACTGAGGTGTTACTGAAGTAAAACCTTCTTCACTTTTTGGGTGATAAGTCCAATATGATTGGAACCCAGCATTCTGTACCAATTAAAGGTTTAGATATTACTAAATCCAGAGAGGCACATTCTTGAGGCAATTTAAAGCCTAGTGCAACTTCAAGAGCTATCCGAGAATTGATGCTGAATTCTAACTTCCCATATGATCAAACAAAGCAGTTATACTAAAGTTAATTATGTCTCAATTTCTATCTATCTATCTATCTATCTATCTATCTATCTATCTATCTATCTATCCATCCATCCATCCATCTATCTATCTACCTATCTATCTATCATCCGATATTTGTTTTAAATGGATTGATCTTTGTTTTTATCTCCAACTTCTTTATCCTTTGTTGGAGTGTGATTGTCAGCATGCTGTTTAAAGGACAAATATAGTTTTAAGCCCAAATAATGTTTTGGTCAGTTTAAAAGAAAGATGGAGCATCCAACTGGGCAGAGGTTTTTTTTTTTTTTACAGTTTATTGCTATTAGAGCAGATTTACTGTTGGACTGCTGTGATGAGACTTCTATATCATGTTTCTCAAAAGGCTGGGGGATTCTGGGAGTTAAACTCCACCCCTCTTAAAATTGCCAAGGTTGAGAAATAGATGTTTTAAATGTCCAGATTTCACAGTGATCATAACTTTAGTTGTAATATTCCAGGTTATGAAATGAAAGGTAGTTGACAATCTTTTAGGATTGTTTGTTAATTGCTTTTAATTCTGTTTTCACTGTTTCTTTTAAGTATTTTAACTGTTTCATGAATTCATGACTTTTCATCTGTAAACCACACAGAGTCACTTATATAGTGAAATGCTTAAGTTTAATAAATATATAGTAAAATAATACAGAGATGATTACACTAAAGAATGCAGGCTACATCTGATAGTTTCTCAATATTTTGGGCACAACATCAATTAATGTGATAAGATAAATACAGAGTCCTGAGTGACCTCTGTACCCCAGAAGGTAAATCAAGTGCTCATTTCCGTTTTTAGACTATGCTTTGTGAAATATATCAATGGTTTGTATTTATTAAAGAACCAAAAAGGAAACCTTTGAAGCTTTTGAACAAACCATCAACCCCTCTGGCATCCAGATTTATAGCAAATTTCCTACCTTAGAATGCTTTGGTATGGGATGGAGCTCAAAGAGCTTTTGATGTTGGAGTGGAATAGGATATTTAAGAGGTTCACACAATGCACTAAACTTAGGCTAACAAAATATTAGTAGTGCATTCACATAACTTACTTTACCAAAATATACAAACTTTTAAAAGTTTACTGTGATGGCCCTATTCACAGAACATGCTGAGACTGTAACTGGGTTACCATGACCTGCTTAACCCAAATTAGCTAGCCCAATTATAGCTTAGCTTAGCTTTTTGTGCTTAGATTCAGCCACCTAGTTAGAAAGGCTCTTGTCCTCTTATTTGTGGGAAATCTACTGCTAGAGTATTCTAAAGAGATATATGAAAACTCTACCCTCCAGTGTAACTGGTTTCAGTTTTGAAATGCCTTTACTACTGTCAGTAAATTTATCCCAATGTTCAGTTGCAATTTATTGTCTTGTACATAAAGCCATGAAATCTATTCTTGCTCTTAGGGCAACACAGAAAAACCTTTGTTATTGTCAACAAGAGTGAAGTGAGATAACTTAGAACAGGATTAACTATGGATCTATAACCACAGCAAAGCAGCCATTTTAATCTTTTACCTGGATTTTATTAGAGAAAAATTCCCTCTGCTCATCCCACTGTCCCTGTCATCTCATTTCTAGCATTATGTTTCATTAAAAATATCTCCATGCATTTCAGCGCACAAGGTGTGCACCTATTCTCAACTTTGGGTTCCAGATCAGAGGTGGTATTCAGCATGTTCTGACCAGTTCTGGTGAACTGGTAGTGGAGATTTTGAGTAGTGTGGAGAACCAGCAAATACCACCTCTGACTGGCCCCGCCCCCATCTATTCTCTGCCTCCCGAGTGCCTGCTGATTGGCTTGGTCTTCTTTTGTTGCTCTGCACAGGACAATGGAGCTGGAAAGCAGGTTAGTGGGGTAGGGAGGGAATGGGATTTTGCAGTAACCTTCCCCCAGGAGTGGGGAGGGAATGGGAATTTGCAGTAACCTTCCCCTGCCACGCCCACTAAGCCATGCCCACCAAGCCAAGCCCATAGAACCGGTAGTGAATTTTTTTGAATCCCATGACTGTTCCAGATGTAGTGAAATACTTCTCCTATGATCTGTTGATAGTTGTAGTTTGGGTATCATTGATTCAGGAACTGCCTAATTTCCTTCCAACACCATCCATTCAAACGATTCCACAATTCATATTCCATCCTTCAATATTCTGAACTAGTTTCTCATTCTGGAAACCCTTCGTTCTTCGCACTTAATAATATGGGGTTATATTCTGGACTGTTGCTTTCTGAATATGTTGTCAAACAGTGTTCTTGGAATTATGAATCCCAAAACATGTGGGTCATTCAAACCATTTTAAATAGTAACAATCTGATTTGTTTTCCTAGAGGATTTAGTTCCTAATCCATTCTGATCAACTTTGATCTATAAAACTTTCAGGCATGGAAGAAAGTTAAAAGATATTGCTAAACTTAGCAGATTAGTTTGGTCCTCAGGAGTCTTGTCTATGTTTCACTGAATGCCCTAAAGGAAAGTGAGATATAAGTGAAATAAAACAAAATGTATTTCCCAATAGTTCCCTTCAGTTTGACAGAATTTACTTGAATTGTTCATCTCATGTTTTCAGTGTTTTTCAGTACAGAACAAATCACAGTGTTATGGTAGAATCCACTATTGCTTTCTTGAATAGGTTTAAAAATAAATGAATGTCTGAATATTGATTTGTGATTTGGTGCATCAGCCAAATTAAACTAGCAAGTGCAATTAAATAGGGATAGCTTTATTGTATTGTTTTACACATTTGGAATTGTCTGCTCCTTTTGTTGTTCTTATTCCTAAAACATAAAATATCAACAGCTATAATTATGTTATTTAGCTTTTGTGCAGGAATGTCCTACAAAAATATGTTCTATCAAAGTGAGTGCTATCCATCAGCTCCATATGGATATACTGTATAGCAGGGATGTCAAACTTGTGTCATCACGGCAGTGTCATGTGATGTATTACGACTTTTCCCCTTTGCTAAACTGGGCATGGGCGTGGCCGGCACGTAATGCATCTGGCCCATGGGCTGTGAGTTTGATAGCCCTGCTGTATAACAAGGCCAAATTAGTTATACTTCACCAATATGTTTTCTTTTCAAATTCCCAATTAATGCAATCATTTCAAGGAGCTTTTAATATATCATTATGTTTGAGTTGGGACATAAATCAAAGCTTCTTACTCCAAGATACAATATATTTCTAAATTATACTGAAGAAGTGGGGACTGCATCTTGAAGAACATTTTAACATATTAAGTTCATACTTCTGTATTCCACAGAACAGAGAGACAAAAGGTGGAAAGCTCTGCTCATATACTAAAAACAACAGCAAAATATTTGGTGCAGAAGAATTCTTGATAAATCACTCCCATGGTGTTGCTGGGTCATAACCTCAATTAAAATGTAATATGTGCAGAAGTAAAGACTTTGCATGGGAAGTTGTGCAAATGTTGGCAACCACAGAAGCAAGGGGCTTGTTTGCACAAGCTTCAATGTGAAGCTTTATCCTCTTACACATATAAAATAATATATGTACATGTTCTGAAGTGGAAGACTGAAAATTGTCATAGATATGAATTACTGGAAGTGGTCTTTGGTAAATATTGATGATTTTTGAATAGTGCTAAAAGAAGAAGGACAGAAATTGTTGGGGGTGCTGGGAAAAAGGGGAAATATAATCCCACCCACTATAGACTTTCATCTTGCAGATATTCAGCCTAATACAGATTATAGGCATGGCTTGAGACGGGAAGAGGAGGAGGAGGAGGGAAGGAAGGAAGGAAGGAAGGAAGGAAGGAAGGAAGGAAGGAAGGAAGGAAGGAAGGAAGTTAGGAAGGAAGGAAAGAATATTTCTACAAATTCTCCTGCAGGAGTTGTAGGGGGAAAGCACACTAAGGCAATGGAAGGATCTTATTCAATGATGTGAGAAGACTTGATGCAATTACGAAGTCCAACTTCAAGATAAAATCATCTTAAATGTTTCTTCTTCCTTAAATTTATGTTCCTTAGGAAAACAATGTCTTCCTAGACGGGTGGGGAGAAAATTGATCAAGATCAACTTTCTAATATAATATAAGTATAATAGTATAATATAAGTGATAAGTAAGTGTTTCTTTTAAACTATTTTTATTATCTCCTATTATAATAAAATTGTAGCTGGAAAATTGAGATAGTAGTGAATGAGAGGAAACAAAGCAAACCCTGGCTAGAGCATTTGTCTCCCAAATATCTTACATTGCTCAAGATCCAATTTAGTTATTATTCACAGAAATGCCTGTTAACAACAATTTGTTTTCTTTTTTCATTTTTTTCTTTTTTGTAATCACAGACTGAACAATGTAATCCAAATGTAATGCAGAAAAAAAAGCTAAAGAAGAATCTTATAAAAGCAAGTTACAATGGTTAGGGAAGATGAATTACAGCCAGATTTTATTAGAATCATAACAAAAAGGTCTTATCATTTACAGACATGTGAAGACATCTATAAATAAGAATTGACTAAACAATGTTTTGGAAGAAAAATACATTTTTATTACAACTATATGTGATTCATGATTGAAAAAAATAACCATCAGATTTTAATTTCAGTCTCTCATTCTCTCTTTCTCTCTCTCCCATGAGTGGATCCTGAGTTGCAATTGTATAAAAGGAAGAGCTCCTTTAATTTATAGAACAGGGACCCATCGGAGGTTTGCTGATGCTTGATAGTAACTAAGTGCTACTACATTTTCTTTTACCACTAGAGATTCCAATGGAACACACTGTTTGATGCTGCAAGGGGAAGTGGGTTATGCAAGTACAGCCAATAGGAAGCACAGACCTAAGTCAATATCTTCATAACCTTCACAATATCTTCAGAACAAATTAGATGTGATGGTTATGGTGGTGAGAATACTCAAGGGAATGTCACTTACCCACCCATTTGCATAATTGCATGCGTAGTACCAACTTCTTCAATAATTATAGGCATATCCAGTTATGGGTAAGGTTCTCTCTAATCTTATGGCACACACATAGGACTGTGGCTGGATGCTCAGTCAGGGGCATCCACAGCAAAGATCTCTGGCTTCAAAAAGTCAGGCATGACAAGACAAATGAAACCCTACCTCTTTAATGTGCATGCAATGCATGCTTTACGGGTTGCAAGAGAGCGGGGAGTAAGGCTTTGATCATCTCTGTTGCTCCTCCCAATTTGAAGCCATTGCTGTGGATTCCCGCAGTTCTCAAGATCCAGGTTCTTCCCATTTGATTTAGTTTATAAGGCGAGTGAATAAAATGTACATATATTTCTAAGGAACCCAAATCCAAATTTAGGCAAGGGAGATAACAGAGGTATTTTAGAATTCATGCAATCCAAAATATTCTAAGACGATAAGAAGCTTTTTAAAATTGTACACTTTTGGGTTGGTATTTTAAAAATTCAGTATAAGATCATGATGCCAGGTAGCTTTATGATGCTCATTATTAAACCTTAATATCAGGAAAGAGCTTACACTGTAATCAGGACATGCAATTAAGTGAGAATATCATTTTAAAAGTTGATTGTAATTGCAGGGTTTTCAAATCCCTTTTCAGATACCAAGGTCTTCGGTTGTAAGTAGAATATAAGGATGTGGAATCCAGCTTGTTTTAGCATGCACCTTGCAAGTCAGTCATTAAATGTTGTTTAATGAATTTGTACGCACAGTAGGATCTGAAAATATTTCTTAGCTGATAAAAATACGTATGATAATCTGATATAAATGGAATACTTAAAATAATTTGCAAAGTGTAAAATGTAATCAATGAAATAATGACCTAAATTAGTCAATGTAAGTCAAATATTGTCAAAACAAATTTTCCAGCCTCTGGGTTAATGTAAAAAGAACATTTGGATCTGTCTCTAATATGATCTTCTCTATTATTATTGATTTTTTTGTTTTGACTTTCAATCTGGGTTCCCTTAAAAGTGAATATTCTAAAGTTTTGAGTTTTCATAATTAAATCTTAATAAACAAAGTGTAGGATAAACTATTTGCAAAATCTTGAGTCTATTTTCAATTTATGAAAGAAAAGCATTGTTTACTAACATATCATTTAACTGGATCAAAACAAATTGAATTGTACTTTGCTGTATTTTCAAAAGACAAGAAAAAGCCTCTCTTGTTTGCATCTCTAAAGAGTTTTAGATGATTCAAGAATCTTGCTAATACACGAAGCATCTTTGAGAGATAGGGATCATTCTTGATGGATAACACTGAAACATTTTTGATGATCCCTGTCTGAAAAGACCACAAAATTCTAAGAAAAAGATATATTTTCTAAACAGTTGGCTGTGTGGTAAATTAGCAATGTATGTACTTTAGGTGTCCCTTGTTCTGCTTCATTTTTTTCATGTCTTCCAGTGAATAGAAGGCCATAATGGGGAATGGGAAGGGATGTTATATTGACTCAGTGTCCTTAAACGGTCATTCTTGAGTTCCATTGTGAATGAGGAAGGGAATGAAGGTTCTGAATAATTGGCAGGTTAGAGTGAGTTTATCCCTTAGTTCATTATGTTGCCTGACAAAAAAGATTGTATAGATTTCTTATTGTTGAGGATAAATCTTTGGGAGCAGACCTGGATAGCCTCTAACCTGACAGTAAAGTTATTGTGAAGGTAGCTAAAGCTAGTTAACCTCATATTTTCTTTTGGAAGCCTGACTAGTCCCCTTTTCAAATTGGGAGGTCATGACCTCTCTGTCGATAATACATAACTATATTAGAGGAAGGCAATTTTATGCTTTTCAGATGTTCTGAACTACAAGTCCCAAAATTCTTTGCCATTCTTCATCCTCATCATATTATCCCAGGGAATGATTCTATCAAATCATAAACTAGCACAATGTTCTAACCATATGAAAGGAATATAGATTCCAAACTGACAATTACTGATAACGTCTTTAGGCAAGGCATATATTGATGACTGTCACCTTTTAGTGACATTTTGTAAAGTATGATGAATCAATATGACCTACCCACAAACATTAGATGCCTTCCCTAACCAGTTTTATGGAGCTTACTAAATTCATAACTTTTTGCACAACTAAATCAAGGACCTAGATGTTTTATTAATTAATAGTGTTCCAATTATCTCCCAAGAAATAAAGACACATTTAAGGCCTTCTTATGCAGTATAGAAATTCTTTCCAAGAAAGTCAAACTCAGAAGTTAAATAATGCTGTTCAGTAAAATGTTCAGAAAAAAATTGCTAATATGCACATTATATTTTAGTCTGATGGATTTGACTGATCCTTTTGGTATATTAGATTCTAATAGCTCCCTTGATGTTCCAGAATATCACCCCTTCCAAGACTATAGTATTTCAAGCATATTTAATTCATGGATTATAAGGCCAGCAGACAAAATCAGTGCTATTGAGTTATTATGACCCAAGAGATATAGTGACTTTAATAACATCCCATCTGCTGCAATATCTTGCCAGAGTTATCACTGTTTCTAAATGCTGAGTGTTACAATGGCATAAATTAAGAATGGGCTTTCTTCTGAGCATGATATCATGCAAATGTTAAAATCAAACCACTTCTAGGTTGGGTATCTTTTGCAGGCTGTCATTCTGTCTGGAAAATGATCCTGTGTGGTTGGCCTTTAGGGTTGCTGATTGACAGGTTTTCAGAAATACAACTAGGTTCGGGGGATGAATTTGAATGCTTAGAAAAGCATTTCTTCCCCTGGTAAAGTAGGACTATTAGTCTTAGCACACCCCCATTGCACTTCCACACAGATACTCTGCATTAGTTCAAAATTGGTTCCAGTTGTCTGCAACCCACCCTACATCAACAGCATTTGAGAGCTTAGTTTATTTCTGCCTCAGCTAGGGAATATTTGAAAGGATGGCAAAAACTAAGTGTTTTGTTTGAAATGCTACAGTCATATTAAATATACATTTCTCCATTTGCTGGTATCCTTGCCTCATGCTACTTTTAGACTTTCCGGGTATCAGACAACCTAACAGATCTTCAAGGAGAAAGATTACTTCATGCCTTTGTGGCTCCTTCCCATAGGAACCGCCATGTTTTTCTTTTGCATGCAATCAGATGAAATACATTTATATCATGGATGGTGGCTTGTAAGGAATACAGGTCCTTTTTAGCATGGGTTAGAATGAGGGAAACATTATTTTTCCAGGATCTGCAGATGACACAGATGGGGAGCATAATTTGCTCAAATATTGCAAATATTGCAATGTTAAGATGATTGTGTATTGTCTTCAGGTTAATTTTGAGTGACTGGAAAATAGAAATAATGGAAGTAAGAAATGATTTTTTTTTTTACAACTTTTTTACAACTTTTAGGCTTTGCCAGATAAGTTATTTTAACTTCATCCATTAAGTTGCTTCATTTAATTTTTCATGCATGTTTGTGATTTTTCTGGTGTGTGTTACACTTTCTGCAGCTCTTAGTACAGGTAGTCCTTGTTATTGTTAGCCGGCAGCAGGTGTGGAAAGCTGAGGAGAGTGAGGACTCAGATGAGGGGCCAGGACCATTAGGGAGTAGACTGCTGCCTTCAGAGATTGTGGGGGCTGGCAGCAGTGATGAGGAGGTTCCCAAGGAGCCTATGCCAAGGGCACGTGAGTGCAGGGTTGCTTGTAGGAAAGAGCAGCTACAACAGTATGGGTGCCTCGGGAGTAAGGCTGCCCCTCCTTCAAGAAGATAAAAGCCAGCTGTGAACGAATGTACTTTGCAGAAGGCAAAGACATTTTGAACTCAGCCTCGTGGACATTACAGTTGGTATTTAAAGACTCTTGTATTGTAAACTATTTCTTATCTGTTGTGTTTTGGCACACTTGCAAAAATCTGGCAAGGTTCTTTCTTGTCGGAGCTAATTAGTTGGAAGCAGCCTTTTATCTGTGAAGAAACAGAATTCTTAGCTGAAACGTAAAAAGGTTGTACTGCTGCCTTTGTCTTGTGTTTGCTCTCTTGGAACCAGGTTTGGGTCAGAACAGTCCTAGACTTATGACCACAATAGAGCTCCAAATTTCTGTTGCTAGGCGGAACATTTGTGAAGTGAATTTTGCCCCATTTTACAACTTTCTTGCCACAGTTGTTAAGTGAATCACTGCAGTTACTAAGTTAGTAACATGGTTGTAAAGTGAATCTGACTCTCCCATTGACTTTGCTTGTCAGTGTTCTGACCAAGGCTTCCTGAGACCGTAATTAAGCACATGCTTAATTAAAACAACTCTTGCTTTATTTCATCGCTGGGAATTATGTTCATTCCCAGCTGATAATGAGTCCCAAACAATCCCTTTGAGATAAGCACCCACCTTTCTTTCCTTTGAATTGCTGCCAACAACTAGAGTGCCAAATGAATTATAAAAAACCAACCGAAGTACAGAGTCCACACAGAGCTTCAAGGATTAATCTGAACAGAATGAATGACCTTGCTTCCTACAAAGGTTCATCACCTTTGCCTGTCTTTTATACCTTATGGGAGGGGCAATCACCTCCAAGCCTTACTTCCGAGTTGCCCCTTTTATCTCAGCTGCTCTTGCCTTCTAGCAGCTCTGCTTTATCGCACTGGGAACAGGCTCCCCTTGTTCCTCAGCCTCGCTGCTGCCAGACTCTGGAGGCTCTGGAGTCAGCACCTCATTCCTAGATGGTCTTGGCCCCATCTCTGCATCGGGTGCAGGACCCTTGTCCGAGTCCTCTCCAGACTCCCGGACTGGTCCCCGTTCTTCCCCACTGTCCGATTCCACTGCCGTCTGGCATAGGCTGCCAGAGAACCACAACAGTCAGAAAGTCACAAAAGTCACAAACATATGACCCTGGGACACTGCAACCGTCATAAATAGGAGTCAGTTGCCAAGCATTTTGAATGTTGATCATATGACCATAGAGAGAGGCTGCAATGGTTGTAAGTGTGAAAAATGATCATAAGTTGGTGGCTCAGGCTGTTAAATGCCTGCACTTAAGTTCCAGCTTCCTGTAATTATTGCAGGTTCGAATCCCACCAGGCTCAAGGTTGACTCAGCCTTCCATCCTCTCCGGGTAGGTAAATTGAGGACCCAAGATTGTTGGGGGCAATAAGCTGACTTTGTAAAAATTCTGCTTAGTAATAAGCAGGCATATACAATGGAATGAAGGCTATTGCTGAGCACATTGGGTTGTATCCCAAAAATTTTAAGCCGCCCTGAGTCTTCGGAGAAGGGCGGCATATAAATGTAATTAAAATAAATAAATAAATGAATAAATTCTTTTTTAAAAAGTTGCTTTTTTTCAGTTCTGTTGTAACTTTGAACCATCACTATTTATTTATTTAATTTAATTTATTTTATTTATTTATTTATTTATTTATTTATTTGGATTTATATGCCGCCCTATCTCCTAAAGGACTCAGGGTGGCTCACAACAGTAAAAACAAACAGTACAAAATTTAAAAATTATTAAAAGGTATTAAATCACAAACCAAACAAATATCTAAAACCCAAATGAAGCTACACATAAAAAACCCATAAAAAAACCCACCCCCCTCAATCCAGGCTGGCCTGTTGGAAAAACCACATCTTCAGGTCGCGACGGAAGGAACGAAGGTCAGGGGCCAACCACAGCTCCAGGTGCAAATGGTTCCACAGGGTGGGCACTCCCACAGAGAAGGCCCTATCCCTGGGGGTTTCCAGCCGACACTGTCTAGCCGATGGCACCCCATGGAGGCCCTGTCTGTGGGAGCGCACAGGGCGATGGGCAGTCATTGCTGGCAGGAGATGTTCCTGCAAATACCCCGGTCCTAAGCCATGAATGAACTGTTGTAAGTCAAGGACTACCTTCTAGGCTTTATGTCTCCTATGTCCCAGCCATATCTATGGACTGCTATGTCAGTAAGAAACCATTAAGCTTTAAACTTCTTTATTGTAAAGAACAGAAGAACAATCTCTCAGCAGTGGGCCAAGAGCTTCAGACAGCTGCCTTCAGGGATAAGCCACAAATTGCAGTTTGGAGAACATTCTTGACACTAAAATTGGCCATCAGAACAACTGGCATGAATAAAAGATTCCTGTTGTAATTCGGCAAAATGTGAAAACAAGATGTTACTGTGTCTTTGGGCCTTAACTCTAGCTAACCTTTAATCCTATCTGATCTTTTGATTTTCACTACCGATTCGCCTTGTGGATACTGATTCCAAGCTTCTGACTTACTTTAATAAGAGAATAACGGAGTTGGAAGGGATTTTGGATGTCTTCTACTCCAGCCTAGTATGCTGGCCTAAATTCAGCCCTGACCTCAAATGAGCATTATGGAATTCAGAATTAAGAGTTCTAACAGGCAAATACATCAACTGATATATGCTTTATGTTGATACTGCATTGACACTTTCAGTGATACCATGAAAGAGTTTGATAACGTTTTTGGGGGGTGTTTACAAGAATAATCACAGAATACTACAGTAAATTTGCTGACAGGAAGAAAAAATGAGCTACTGAAAAAGAAATTCTGTTTTATACGCCTGGAAAACAAATGATAGTTGTGTATCTTTATTACCATTGTTAAAGAATGACAAGGAGATTGCAGGTATTCAGCAAAGTTTGTCAGTGGTAGGGACTGGGAATATGTTATAATTTAGCAAAGGTTGCCTACAGTCTTTCTCAGCTGCTAGAGATTTACACGCATTGCTCTCTTAATTTATTTGCCCTAATTTTTCAGTCCTGTGAAAAACTGTTCACTTTTTTTTTTCTTTTTACATGAACTATTTTTAAGGTGGCTGCATTGTCACCCCAAATTACTTGTGGCAAATCTGACAGTATGTTATGATGATCAGACCTCACAGTTCCTAGAATGCTGTGTCTTTATTAGCACTTCTCAAAAATCCCCTTGAGCTGTGCTTTTACATGCTCTATTTTGGATCCAGCAAAATTCGGCAGTTCAGCAGAAAGCAGGTGGAGAAGAAAGATGATGGCGAAGCTGGTAAAAGTGCTTACCAAGTCAATATTGAAATTTGATAAATGACAGAGTGCTCTAACTGAGGAAAGGTTTGAAAGCAACATGTTTCTATTTTAGAGCTTCATTTAATATTAATAGGGAGGGTGTGGGATTAACAGCTGTTATTTAGGGGAGAAACACCACTGCACAAATTAAAACCTGGCCAAGGTCACCTAATGAGATAAACAACAGAAGATTCTAATGCAAAAGATGCATTGGGTGTGATTATCTGGATTACTGCTTGCTTCTAAAGGGTTTTTAATCCTGAGTTTGTATGCATGCAGCTGGGCAGCTGAAGAAATGCAGTCTCAAACTGGGTGCTGAAGCCAAAGTGACTGGTTATACCTTGAGCTTCAGGTGTGGTTGAATTCTATAAACTGAACCCAAACTCCAGGTGTCAGACCTGTCCCAAATTAGGCATTTAGGAAAGAAAAACACTCGATTCCATTTCTTTGAAGCGAAAGGCTCTTTTACTAAAATTAACTGGTTGCAGCAAAAGTAAAGCTAGATCTGAGTATTCCCCCACAAATGTTACACTTTTCCCTTTCTTCTGGCCCTCCCTTCGTGGATAGCCCATTAGTGCCCAATAGTATTCATGTTTGATGTTTTGGGAATGGCTTTGAGGTTTGGCACCTTTTGATGTAATTTCGCATTCCATTCTCAGGCCACATGTCCATGGTGACTGGTTTTTTCTGGCTTGACCCTTCTGGTTCCTGTCAGCATGTCTTCCCTCCCTTCTTCTATCTATTCCCATGCCTGACCTTTCCTACACCAATGTCTCCCCACTCCCTTGCAACTTTATGGCAGGATGCCAGCGAAGCGAAGAAGCTGAAGATGGCAGGCCTGACACCAGGGAATTTGGGATTCTTGAGAAAGCTTTGGAGTTGGCTTCATCTATATAGTGAGGGAAGGAAAAAATAATTCACCTTGAACTTTCAAGTGGCCTAATTTGGCAACTACTTGAAGAAGTTAGCTTGGCCCTGACAGCAATCTTTCATATTTAAATATCCTGTCTTTGTACTTTAGTTTATGGCAATCTTTCTGCAATAGCAAATGCCCTCCTTGCCCAAACATTCAAGGGTTGCATAATTACCATATTGTCTCCTGCCATACACATCAGCATTTCAATGGCTCTACAGTTTGGTTCAGAGGGCCACTGCAGCTCACATTTGCTCACATAATGAAGCTTGAATGTAGTCAAATGAATCCCAAAGTATTCATAATATAGAAAATACCCTATTTGAACCATGGAGCAAAGATGCCTCTTCAAGTATTTTTCCAATATGGGCCTGTTGAGAGATTCTGTTTGTTTACTTGTCAGCAATTAGCTAGTTTAGGCATACCATTCAATGCCTATACTTATAGAGTTCCCTATAGTTAGCAATGGTCAGGGACACAATGGTGAAAGTTATCTGCTACTATAGCCTGATGGAAAAAGGATTAATTAACCATCATTTAGAAGGGGCATTGGAGCCAGGGGACAAATCAATCACAGCAAATATACTGTAGCTGACTCAGTATGGGAAAAAGCTGCTAGCAGGAAAGGCTGCCAGCCAGTCCATAGACAGGTACTTTCCCCCAACCCGCCAACTATTTTGGGGGGTGGCTTGTTTTGTGTTGATTGCTGCTTAGGTTACACATTCAAATTCCTCCTTCTAATTTCCTGCAGAGTTAGTGTGGATTCCAGTTTAACAGCTGCTTGTATTTCAGATCACCATTTGCTATTCCTCACTGTTTCTCCAACATTCTCTCCTAAAAATATACTTCTTTGTTCATTCATTCATTCACTTGCCCTCTCTGGGAGGGGCGTCGGGATTGGCCCGGGAGTTCATGGCAGCCATGACAGCCATGGACCTGACCCCGGTGATTCAGGGGCCCATTCATGAGGGGGGGAACACACTCGACCTTGTTTTTGTCTCGGGACGTTGGTGTAGTGATCTGGGGGGTGGGTCACCGGTTACCCTACCCCTATCATGGACAGATCACTATCTCCTGTGGCTGGTCTTCCAATCGGCTGCCCCTCGCTGCTGGGATGAGGAGCCACTACGATGGTTCCGCCCCAGGTGCCTGATGGACCCTGAGAGGTTTCAGATGGCGCTGGGGTTCTTGCCCACTTCCCTCAACCACAGCCCAGCCGAGACTTTGGTGGCCGCCTGGTAGCAGGTGGCCTTGGCAGCGCTCAACCGGGTTGTCCCCTTGTGGCCTCTTCCTCGCCGTGGGCCGGGTTGGCCCTTGGTTTTCCGAGGAGCTCTGGGGGATGAAGCGGCGGAGAAGATGCCTGGAGAGCAGGTAGAGGACTAGCTGTTCCGAGTCTGACTGTGTCCAGCTAAGAGCCTATATTAGGACTTACCTGGAAGCGATTAGAGTGGTGAGATGTGCGTACTTCTCCGCTCTGATCGCGATGATCGCTCTGCGGTCACTCGCTCCCTTCTTCACCTGGAGGAGAGTGGGGACCCTCTGCGGGGCAGAGCAGAGGAATTTAGCTTACATCTGGCAGATAAGGTCACTCAGATTTGGGCCGGCTTGGACTCTGACTGGCAGGGTTTAGATAATGGAGTGACGACGAGTCTGGCTGATTCTACCTGGGTTGAGTTTGACCCTGTCTCCCTGGATGAAGTGGACAGGATCATGCAGAGATCTTCCATCATGTGTTTATTGGACCCGTGTCCTTCCTGGCTGGTTTATGCCTCCAGGGAGGTTATACGCGGTTGGCTCCAGGCAGTTGTCAATGCCTCTTTGAGGGAGGGGGCTTTTCCCGCCACCTTGAAAAAGGCAGTGGTCAGACCCCTCCTCAAGAGGCCTGCTCTGGATCCAACTGTTTTAAACAACTATCATCCAGTCTCCAATCTTCGCTTTTTAGCGAAGGTTGTTGAGAGCGTGGTAGTTCAGCAACTTCCATTGTTCCTGGAGGAAGCTGATTATCTAGACCTGTATCAATTGGGCTTCAGGCCTGGACACAGCACGGAGACAGCATTGGTTGCACTGATGGATGATCTCTGGTGGGCTCAGGACAGGGGTTTTTCCTCTGTCCTGGTCCTTTTAGATCTCTCAGCGGCTTTCAATACCATCGACCATGGTATCCTTCTGTGGTGGCTTTGGGGGTTGGGAGTGCGGGGCACCATTCTGCAGTGGTTCTCCTCCTACCTTTTGGGCCGCTCGCAGTCGGTATTGGCAGGAGAGCAGAGATCGGCCCCGAGGCCCCTCACTTGTGGGGTGCCTCAGGGGTTGGTTCTCTCACCTCTCCTGTTTAACATCTACATGAAACCACTGGGTGAGATCATCCGTGGTTTTGGGGTGAGGTATCACCAATATGCAGATGATACCCAGCTTTACATCTCCACCCCAAACCAAATCAGTGATGCTCTCTCCGTGATGTCCCAGTGCCTGGAGGCGATGCAGGTCTGGATGGGGAGTAACAGGCTCCGGCTCAATCTGGCCAAGACTGAGTGGCTGTTCTTACCGGCATCTCGGTTTTCAGTGGATGTGCCATCTTTGGTCATGGGGAGAGAGGTGTTGCCCCCCGTGGATAGGGTGAGGAATCTGGGTGTCCTCCTGGATTCACAGCTCAGTTTGGAGGAGCAAGTGGCCAGGGGGGCTTTTGCCCAGGTTCGGCTGGTTCACCAGCTCTGCCCTTATCTGAGCCGAGATGCCCTTCGAACAGTCACTCATGCACTCATCACTTCCAGAATCGACTACTGCAACGCTCTCTACATGGGGCTGCCTTTGCGGACCACCCGGAGGTTGCAGCTGGTGCAGAATGCAGCCACGCGTGGATACCTGATACTCCCATGTTACACCCCTCCTGCGTGACTTGCACTGCTTGCCAGTTGCCTTCCGGGTTGCCTTCAAGGTGCTAGTAACAACTTATAAAGCCCTAAATGGCTTGGGTCCAGGGTACTTGAGGGAACGCCTCCTGCCAGTATCACACTCCAATTGCCCCATGTGCTCCCACAGGAGGGGCCTCCTTGGGATACCGTCGGTTAGACATTGTCGGCTGGCAGTCCCCAGGGCTAGGGCCTTTTCTGTGGGAGTGCCCGCCCTATGGAATCGGCTCCCCGTGGATCTTCGTTTGGCCCCTGATCTCCGCTCCTTTCGCCGAGACCTGAAGAGCTGGTTGTTTCAGCAGGCCAATCTGGATTGACCTGGGGGTGGGTTATTTTAGTTGTTTTAATTTAATTTTAATTGATTACTAGACTTGTAGCTGTTTAATTTATTTTTATAGTAATTTGTATGGTTTTTTATATGTTCACCGCCCTGAGTCCTTACGGAGAAAGGAGGCATACAAGTCTAATAAATTATTAATTATTATTATTCATTTTATGTGCCACCCAACTTGTCCAGAGATGACAAGATGGGTGGCACATAAAACAGAAAGTGGGTGGTTTACAAACAGAAAGCAGAAACAATGAAATTTCCAATTTATTTTTGTAAGGGACTCAAAGAGCATATAGGAAATGGTTAGTATCATTAAATGCAAACAATGAAAGAATCAAGATCCCATTAAAAAATCACATAAAAGCAGAGAGGAAAACATTGGATTAACACCTATTAAAAGCACACTTGGATCAAATGTGATTTTCTTGCCAATCAGCTAAACCAAGTGCTCTGAAGAGAGTTGCCTCAATTTGGATGTTATAGGAGAAAGATTTCTGGGGCATTGGCAAGCCAACTAATGGTTGTCTAGAAAGGAGAAGGCCAGACACAAGGTCTTCTCCAAAATTTAGTACTCTTGGGATAGAATTTTACAGAGAAAGAATCTTCTGGCATCTGGACCAAATAATATAGGTCTTACTAGCTAAAACTCACAGTGCTTAACTGCTGTAAGAAATGAGATACAGTGCAGCTGGATCAGGACAAGGGAAATACAGCTAGGAAAGCAGTATCCATAATTCAGGCCAGCTTCCATAATTCTTTACCAGGTGCTAGTGTTTCCAAATGTTTACTAGAACCAGAACCTAATAAATACACTACAGACATTCAGGCTGGATCTATGTATCCAAGCCAAACATGACAATGGTAAAAATCTTTTTCTTATAGGAAGAATAGCTGATAACCCATCAAGTATGCCCAGAGTCACCTTATTGGGGAGATGGGCAGCATATAAATTTAATTAATAACAACAAAAATCCCAAAAGAATGCCACTGTCATTGACAAATTTACCACCAGTCAATTACAAAAGGCGGCTATACTAGGAATAGCTTCCATCCTGCGATGATACTGTAGCACTATCAAACATCCAGATCTGCTTATCCTAGGTCCTTGGAAAGGACTTGATAGGTAGACAAAAATGACAAACCCAGTCTGAACATCTGGATGACTGGGCGATGAACCATAATAATATAATAAGGAATAAGTAGAAACATCAAAAGCTTTGTGGAAATACATTTATTTGGATCTGATTCTTTCTTACCCATTTTAGTTCTGATGCATTTGTAGCGTATCATAATTGGACTTATATGCCGCCCCATCTTCGAAGACTCGGGGCGGCATATAAGTCCCATTATGGACTTATACAATCCATTAACTTGGCATAATAATAATAATAATAATAATAATAATAATAATAATAATAATGCCAAATTAATGGATTGTACTTTTGTGCTGGCTTGTCTCAGTGTTTTTAAATTCAGATGGACACATTTCCCATTCCTTTTGAACAGGAGACACTGTTTTGAACAGGAGACACTGTTTTCACTATCTTCATAAAATTAAAGAGTGGGGAGAAAGAAACAGACTGTTTTCTGACAATATTCAGATTATTAGCAGCGTCCCGCAACAGTTCTGTATGAAACCATAGTAACTTCCACTTGTAGCTGTTTGAATCCAGAGTTTAATTTAATGAAGCTTAAATTCCTCTGTAGGGTGGCCTGCACATGCTATCAAGTTGGAAGATTAAAATCTACAATTACAGTGATTTACCATATGAAAGTTTTTTTAATTATTTGTTGCATGAGAGCTCAGCTGGAATTTTCAGTCAACTCCATAATCACCTGGATGTTCAGATTTACATATTTTAAGTCAACCTTCCATTTTTCCAGGCAGAGACAGATATTCAACATTTGCATTTTTGACATCAAGATCTGAGCATATACATGGACATCAGACAGACAGAATCTTCATCCATCTATGAAGACATCTTTGCATGACATGTTTGCAAATGGAAGAGCCATAAATAGTTGCTGGATTAGGAAATTGGCTGCAAGGTTCACTGAGTATCTTTTCCCCATATGTCCTTAAAAATGGTACAAGATTTATTTAGGGATGTTTCAGTTATAATATTCTAGAGCAGGGGTGTCAAGCTCGTGTCATCACATTGTCATCATGTGAGATATCATGACTTTCCCCTTCGCTCAACTGGGGGTGGGCGTGGCCAGTGCATGATGTATCTGGCCTGAGGGCCACGAGTTTGACACCCCTGATCTAGAGGATCATGTTTTCTCTAAAGTCTTAGAAATTGATGTCTCCAAAACATTGAAATTATAATGATGGTGAAGGTGATTTTTCCTAGATTATGTATAGCAGCTGTCATAATAAACTATAACACTTCAACAGTGAAACAATAAAGTTATCATTTTTATTGTTATTAGATGTAGGCATGAAAAATGTACTATATTCTGATTCATTTCAATTATTTTTCCTCCTCCCCATTTATTTGTCTGAGTACGTCGGCATGTATGTGTATGTATAAATTTATAATATTGGGTAAAATTATTCATAGCTCTGCCTCTTATTGATTTAGCTTTTTATTCTTGGAAGTTATATACCACTGTTAAGTAACTAATTGGCATGAATATCACAAACAAGTAAAATAACTGAAAAGCAATAGCAAGCATAAGATTATAAACTCCAATCCATCTTATTCTTAATTTAATTATTTTAATTAATTATATCTTAGGCCCATACACACTTGCTCTCCAAGACTTTTTGCCTGGTCAGGTGTACGCAGGTGTGTGTGCAGATGTGTACAATCTAACAGAAGATTTGTTATTTATGGGTTGCTTGCAGGCATCATATCTCTATTGAAAGATCTAGAGGACACCTTATCTCACATATTCCAAGCACACAAAAAGTAATGCTTGATGTGTTGGAAAACGTGCTATATCTTCTAGAGAGAATATCCATTTCCATTGCGATGCCACACGGAGGAATAAATCTGCTACTGCCTTGGTGTTTCAATTACTGATGGCTTTGCTAGTCATCCAGAGGTAACAAAATGGAGGAATTCTTAAAAGAAAATTCATAAGCAAGGAAAGAATATTCTTATCACAGGAAAACATTTTTGCTTTGCATGCTGCATTCGGCTGAAGTTCTTTTTTTTTCTGTAATGTGTCTTTTATTGCATATTAAAAGAAGCCCCTTTCAGTCATTTTTCTATACAAGCAGAGTAAAATCTTCCAACTATTCAACTCTACTCCTGTGTCAAGAGATTGTAAAAGAAAATGAATGTGCGGTACACAGACTGGTACCAGAACAAAACACTAAACGTTGCATATAAAAAGAAAGTATTGATGGCACAATTATACCCAAGCATATATTATTATACAGACAGCTTTAGGACATATTTAAAACATATTATGTTCTATTTGTTTAGAACTAGAAGACAGACTGTGCCTTCTTTCTCAATTTTTTCCTTTCACCTTTTGCTTTTACCCCGATCACTCTGGTCCATGTCTTTGTGATGTCTTTCTCGGTTCTTTTCATAGGCCATTCCCTACTCTTTTCTCTTTTTCTCTTTTTCGTGAAAGCACTCTTCAATTCGAGAAACATCCTTCTTTTCAGGATTTCTACTTTCTTGTGAAGATTTGCTTTCAGAGCCCTTATCACTATGTGAAAGCCGCAACCTCTCTTTGTCTCGATGCCCTTCCTCCCTGTTTTTCCTTTCCCTCTTTTTCTCTGAACTTCTGCCTTGGTGTCAACTTCTTTCTCTCCAGTCATGCCTGCCCTTTTTGGGGTGGTGAGATTCACTATAAAACCTTTGCCTGTGTTGATCATTCTTCCTCCTACTGAAGGCCCTATCCACATGAGGACCCTGTTGGCCTGCCCAGGGACCACTGTGACGCCTTTTGTGCCTCCTAGTGTTTTTGTTTTGATAAAAGTGTTCAGGCCCTGAGGATCTTGATGGTTTCTGAGTGATGGGAGGGGCTGGTATAACTGGTCCAACAAAGTGGCGTAGCTGACCTGGCAGGTGAAGTACGGGGGGGCCAAGGCATGGGAGGGCTTTGAGCAAAACCAAAGCCCAGAGGTGGAAGGTGTGTGGGGGAAGATGATGGGGAAACCCAAATACAGGAGTGTTTGGTGGGGAGAAATTAGGGGCAATGGCCCCTTGAAATTGAAAACTAGGAGGAGTTGTTTTAGCAGGAGGGGGAATTGGGTTGAGGAGTCCTAGTTGGTGAGAAATTTCCACTTGTGGCAGGTAATTTGGTACTGAAGTCACATTGATGACTTGCATTTTCTGCTTCAAACTGAGATGATAATGATGTTGATAAAGAGGGTGGCAGCGGCAGCAGTGGGGTGGCGGGGGTGTCAATAATTCTCTCTCAGAATTTCCAGACTCAATGTTTTGCATCAGAGTGTCTTTAAGCTGGTTGAAGTTCTAAATTAAGCAGGAATAGTCTCCTGCATGAGACAGATTTTAAAATGATGAAGGGCCAAATGGGTACTTTAAGCATCCCCAAATTTCAATCAGCATTTTGCCCTTTAAGACCTCTCTAATTCCATCCCCCAAATTGGGCCAAACATACTTTGGAGACCCAAGGACCACAGAACTGAGAAGGACTTTTTGCACACTTTCGTTCAACTTTTAGAAGAAGTCATGTATGCTTTATGTTCTTGCTTTCAATGGAAAGCAAGTTCAAAAGCTTTGGTGCTTCATTAGTGAACTATAACATGGGCATTAAACCTTTCAATTTTCCAGGCCTTTTCTTTGTAAAAAACCCAAAACAATTTTCCCATGGAGGAAAAAACAGTTGGCAAGTGGTTTTTTTTTAATAAAACATTTTTGAGTGGGAAAATGGGAAATTAAACTCTACCCTACATTCCTCATAACAGTTTTTCTTTTATTAAAATGTTGAGAGAACACATAGCTTCCTTGCACCTATTGTCTATTTTTGCCCTTCTGATCACAGCTTTATATCACAGTGTGATAAGGATTAAATTTCTGTAAACTGCTTCTCATCATCCTGCTAAAGTGGCAGAGACTCTCTCTCTTAAGAATTGCCTTTCAGGTTGCCATAGGCATGGCCCTGATTTCTCAGGAGAATCAGGGAAATCTTCAGGAAAGTTTTAAAAGGAGGCTTTAGAAAAGCATGGGGTAGGAAAACACAGTCCCAGGCTTGTATTGATTGAGGGTTCTTGATTCTTGTAATAACAATAGCAATAGCACTTGGACTTATATACCACTTCACAGTGCTTTACAGCCCTCTCTAGGTGGTTTACAGAGTCAGCATATTGCTCCCAACAATCTGGGTCCTCATTTTACTGACCTTGAAAGGATGGAAGGCTGGGTCAACCTGGAGCCTGGTGAGAGTCAAACTGCTGAACTGCAGGCAGCCAGCAGGCAGCAGAAGTAGCCTGCAGTACTGCATTCTAACCATTGCGCCACCACAACTCAGTAATGACTGAGGACTAATGAAATCCCTACAAAAACAATGCTGATTCAATTAATTCTATTTTTAAGACACAGGAATGTGAAGGGTAGTTAAATAAACCTATGCTTGTTGACCCTTTGTCCACCAGGAAAGAGTCTGAGGTGACAAAATGAAGATGGATGATGTAATTTGGGAATGCTTGGGTTCTAAGGATGACACCAAGCTAAGATACTAAGAATAAAATTGATTTACTAAAAATTCTCTGTTTCAGAGGATCTCTAAATATTCTGGAGTAGAACTGTTTCATTTTCTACAACAATTAGTTTACTCTACTGTTTAAATCATCAGGCTAGAAAGTAGGCGACCATGACTTCTAGTCCCAACTTAGCCATGTAGTCCAGTTTAGTGACCTTGAGCCAGGCACCATCTCTTGGCTCAATACACCTCACAGGGTTGTTGTAGTGAGGAAACTAGAAGGAGGAGGAAAGCGTATTGGATATGTTTGTCTCCTTGAGTTATTTTTTTAAAAAATAATAAAGGTGGCATGCATATACATAAAGAAATAATTCCCAAATTTCCTGTAAGCTGGATAAACATCTTTGGGTGTCTTCATTTTCACATAACTGTCCCATAAGTATGACCTGTTCCTACCCCACTCTCTCTGCTATGTCCCAAAGTTGTTGCCATAATACCAATGCACCCATAATCTACCTATACCCAGTAACGATTACACTATTCCCTTTTGAGACGATCATTGTTATGCAAGATGTACTGAAAAATAAAAAATAGAAAACTGAAGAAATCAAAGCATGGTATAAGGGGAAAATGTATAGCCAAGGCTGTTGGTTTGAACTCCAAGTTTGGCAATTTGGTTGCCAAAGTTTTGTCATTATTTGAGGAGACATCAACCCAAGCTACTAATATTCAAACACATTTCAAATGTATAGTCAAATCTATTATGACACATATAATCTATAACCATTCACTATGTTTCTCCATAATAATAGACTCCTGTTGCAAACCATCTTTGGTTCCACAATCTCTGTACCCCACTTCATATATTGCCTTTTAATCTTTAGATTTTTTCCATCTTTTTTCCTCAGACCTTGTCAGTGCCATTTAATTACTTCTTCCTCTCAACTCATTCACTCTTCCTTCATGTAGATATTTTGGAATTCTACTTTCATTTTATTCCCTCTGTGAAACCGAACCACTTCATCCTATTTCTTTCACAGTAATCATTCATTTTTGTATTCAATGAACATTCATTTGGCATTCATTCATTCTTTAAAATATTGCCCCACATACTTCAAAGTACTCCATTCCCAAGTCATTTACCTTTTATATTTCTATTGACAATTCTCATTTCTATGTACCCTGGAGAGCAGAAATATGCTTTTATACATTGCCATTTTATTGCATTTTTGACAAATTCACTCCTTACAGTGGACCACTATTGTCTTTATTCCAGTTATTTGCACTATTTAAAAATTTCTCAATTTCCCTATTTTTAATAAATATTCTGCCAGGTTACACAAATTCATCTACTTGCTTTAATTTGTCATGATCTACAGTCTTTTCAATCATTCATTCAATTTGATTGGTCTTTGGTGCATTCATTTTCAGTTCTTTGTGTCAACATATGGTCTAACATTCAATGCAGAACACTTGAATTCTTAGCCAACAGCAGGTAAAAATACACATCTATTAACAATTCCAATCATTCCAGTCACATCCATCATACACCTAATAGTATCGCAGGTGAAGCATATTTCCCTTATTATCCTGTCTTATATGAAAGATATAGCACTCATTTCTAGTGAGAGACTTCCAGTTTCTAATATTTGTAATTTGAAGGATATCCAACTCCTTCAAAGTTTTTTTTAAAAAATAAACTATATAACATTAGGCCAAAGGTTCACTTCCTTGCAATTTCTTCTGAGCTGAGGGCAAAACTACTTTCTTTTAATCATGTACTTTCATCATGTACATGTGACTCAGTATCAGTCAATAATTTAACACAATGTTCAGCCTAGTGTTGACAAAGAAATTTCCCAGGTTTCCATGAGGTATGTAACTACATAGCCTTTTAAATTCAGAGCAAACCTATTCCATGATAAATGTTATCTTAAAGTACTTGTTTGGTTGTTAGGTTGACATGCATGTGACAGTACTGAGGTTTCAATTATCCACTTGCATCAATCAATCTTTGAGTTCCCAATACCGTTGCCTGAAGAAATGTCACAGATTTTTTTTTGTCAGGCTGGAGAAGTTTGCTGCAAATGTTATTCATTACAGCTGCAAATCTGTCACCAGTCTTGGCATGGCTTGTTAATGACAACATTTATTTCAAAAAGGCGTGTTTTGCTTTGTTGCTGGAGAGTTGACTTTGTGATCGTAAAATATAATGAAATGCCAAGAAGATGAAGTGAATGAAGTTTGCCAAAAAACAGAAATAAAGTGATCCACATCTTTTAAAAGAAAAGAGGAATGCGAACAACAAATATGAAGTACAGGTTTCCTGGGAAGAACTTTATCACTTATTTAAGGTCATTAAAAAGAACAGAGAAACTGCTAGAAAAAAAAAAGGTCACAGTAAACACGAGTGTTTATGAATGCTCTGTCTCAAAAGGGAGAAGCATTTATTTTATTTTAATTATCTTAAAGAATGTTAAAACTGAACCTGAACTTTAGAATTTTAAAAATAGAAATATCAAGCCAGACTCTCTCTCCTTCCCTTTACAGAACGGCTCAAGAATCGTTCACAGAATTCTTTATGAGGCCTGTTCAAACTTCGATTAAAAAAAAAACAAAACATCTAATTGAAAGAGAGTTCATATCCCCTTTTAATATAGGCTCTTCCTTTATTCAGCATCTGACCTCATCGCACATTTTGCTGAAATCCTGTTTTTTCTTTGTGTCCTTTAAATTCATCAAATTAAGCATCATTATTTGAAGCAGATAAATCACTGTATCAGTCCTGAGGCAGGAAGAGCAGAGGGATTTTTGATATACAGTCTAAAGAACAATTTTCCTCCCTTGTGTATGTTATAGCCCTTCAAACATGGGAACATTAATTTATCGAACAAAAATTATAGACAATTTTAAGCAGTGTACATGAGCAAAATGAAACAAATATCTCACCAATGAAAGTAACCCCAGTTATTGTCACCACCACCACCACCACCACCACCACCACCACCACCACCATCATGCACAATGCACATCCCTAAATATCCTAAATACCAAACTCCTCCTAAAACATAGCTTTGAAGACCTTTCTGAATGAAAGAAGGGTATCTTATTAAGGAACATGTTCCATAATTTTGGGAGGCTGCTGTTGAAAATCCTTGTCTCATTAGGAGACAACAATTGGTTGTATATTGCATCTGGCCAAATACAGTACTAGATTAAAGAGAGAAGAGATTTGGGAAGATTTTAATTTACAATTAAATTAAGCTTTGCTACCTTCTAGTTGTCTGCTGTAGTTCTACACTGATTTTCCAAGTTTGTTGTACATTGCTGATGGCAGGGCCAGCAGAGTGAGTTCTTTCTTTTTTTTGAAAAAAAAAATGTTTTAAAAGCCTTTCATTATTTATCACTATTTATATTTGAAATAAAGCTGTGGGGAGAACTTTTATTTATGATTTGAATACCTGGCAAAGAGATGTCAGGGGCACACCCCCTTCAGAGACTTCTCTATCTCTCACTATCCTTTTGTCCTAACCTAAAGTGGCTTCAAATGGAGTCAGGCATGTTAGTGAAATACCAAAACATGCATATGGCTGACTGCTTTCTCTCTAAGCAAGAGCTTAGACTTTTCCACTCAAGAAGTGAGAATAGAGAAGGTATAGATTCAGTGGTGCAGTTATGCTGCTCTAAACACCTTGGCCACTTTTGGGGAGGAAAAGGCAACTGTCAGAATAATAAAAGGCTCATTGGAAGTATGGAACAGAATACATTATAGCTGTTTCTTCTTTCCTTCATTCCTCCTTCCTTTCCTTCTTTCCTTCCTTCCATCCTCCCCCTCCTTCCTTCCTTCCTTCCTTCCTTCCTTCCTTCCTTCCTTCCTTCCTTCCTTCCTTCCTCCTTTCCTTCCTTCCTCTTGCTACTCATATGTCAGCATCTGACTGACCAGATATGGATTGAAAGTCTTAGCAGGAATCTATCTGGTTAGCATGTGGGTAGGAGACTTCCAACAAATACTACAGCTGTAGTCTAGCCTGGCCAATTTTTATTTTTTTATTTTTTTAAAAAAACCACTGTCCTGAAAAAGTGCAACAGTCAATCATTTTCCTGCTGTCATACATGCCTACAAGCAAGTCCATGAAGTCAGCAGATGTGAAGCTAGACCGAAAGGAGACTTTACTATCCACTACTTATCATGTTCTCCAGATCTCTTGTATTTGAGCAAGTGATATTATTACCAACCCTCAAATGTTCCATTTTTATTCAAATACAGTTAATAAGTAATTGTACGTACTATTTTGCTGGTGAGGTGTTTATGTTTGGAGGAGCAAAGAAATTTCACTTTAAATGACATCATGCCAGAAATCTCTTTGTCTTCTTGGACCATCTCAGCATCCTTAAAGCTTTGAACATATTTCTTTTGTGAGAAGAACAAAACAAAACAAAACAAGCTGCATAATTGTTGGTTGCTAATTTTCCTGAGAGAAAACCATGAACTCAATTTGTCTAGACATGCTGATTGTAATCCATCAAGCAATGATTAAAGAGTAATTTTCTTTTTCATTATATGGAAAGAATGTTAAAGAGATCCTTCTTCCCAGAGTCACAATTAGAATTCTTCAAGCACAAATCACAAGGGGGGTTGGACATAATCTACAACATTTCAGTTAACAAAAGCACAGAGAATTATGCAGAAATTGGGGTTAAAAGGGTCAGGAAAATGGACTATGTACTAACATTTTTCCAGTTAATCAGTAAATGCACAGACTTGTACTCCAATGAACGTTGTTTTACCATGTGGTTTTTTTTTAGCAATGCTCTCTGATATTGTTGCAATTGTTACATTTAACTGAATAAAATGATGTATAGAAAACCATAATACAAAGTTAAAGAGAATTGGAGAAAAGAAATGACAAGTGCATGATTTGAATAGGAACATTGCACTTTTTCTAAATGCTTAAATGTCATGCTGGCCAGAAAAGAAATCTGCAGCCCTCTCTCTTGTTTCATAGTACTATTTCATCACCAAGTCTGGATTGTGAGAAATAGTTGGAAAATCCCTTTCTGTAGGAGCAATTTGAAAGAATTTGATCCAGTTTGTCTTAATAAATTACTTAGCTTGAAAAGGTTCCTGTTGCAAGAATTAGATGAAATTTGTGATGTTTTGATTTCACTAGCATCTGTCTAAGGTCAACTTTAAACTACTGTACAGTGTCTTGGGAGATGTTGAATCAAAGCTAACTTTCAAACAAACCTCTCCTCTTCCTCCTCCTTCCTCTTCTGTATTCTCTGTGCTTTACATATACTATTTCCTCCCCCGCTCCTCATAGTGTCCTGGAATGACACAGAGTCTGGGTTTTAGTGGGAGGTGCAAGAGTCTTGCTCTTATAACTGTCACAATATCCACAAGTCATGAGATCAAAATTTTGGTGCTTAGCGAGTGAAAATTCTTGTCTCAGATGTGGCTGTCAATCAAGGACTACCAGAATTTCTATTCTCTGGGAGTTTATGCCTTTTGTCTTTTAACAAATTTACAATTTTGAAAACCTACAGACTGAGGGAGATAAGGATCATGGTTCAGTTCTCCTTGAGCTGCTATGTATCTGCTTAGAGCTACGTTCCACTGATCCTAGGAGGAATTCTTTCTAAACAGTCTGCAGAAAAAATATTAGTTGTTGGAAAATAATGCATATGTAACTGTCCATCTGCAGAGCTAAAGTTCACATAGGATACACTTTTGAATCAAATTGAGGTTTTGAAAATTACTTCACAGGTAATCCCACCCAAAGAACAGTTTAATAGTTCTATCTTATGACAGTGGTTAAGTTCCCAAAGATAGAAAAAATAGATAGATAGAATTCTTTATTGGCCAAGTGTGATTGGACACACGAGGAATTTGCCTTTGGTGCATATGTTCTCAGTGTACATAAAAGAAAAGATACATTTGTCACGAGTCAAGAATCATAAGGTATAACACTTAATAATAGTCATAGGGTACAATAAACAGTCAAATAATACCAGGAAACAGTCAATATAAATCATAAGATTACAAGCGACAAAGTTGCAGTCACAAATGGGAGGGGATGGGTGATAAGGACTGATGAGAAGATTAACAGTAATGCAGACTTTGTAAATAGTTTGACAATGTTGAGGGAATTATTTGTTTAGCAGAGTGATGGTGTTTGGGGAAAAACTGTTCTTGTGCCTAGTTGTTCTGGTGTGCAGTGCTCTATAGCATCATTTTGAGGGTAGGAGTTGAAACAGTTTATGTCCAGGATGTGAGGGGTCTCTAAATATTTTCACAGCCCTCTTTCTGACTCGCGCAGTCAGATAAAGGTCAAGATTGGCTTTGAGAAAATCAAATTGCCACAAATCAGAATTCCTGATTGTCTCAGCATTCATTCATTCATTCATTCATTCATTCATTCATTCATTCATTCAATCATTCAACCATTTCATTTCATCCATGCATTGGTTCTGGGGCAGCTGACAGACTGGCATGGGGAGTAGAGTGATTTTTAACCTTTTGGACTTTTGAGATTGAGATGCCTGGTGGGGTTACTTGATTAGATTAATAATGTGCCTTTCTGTATTCTAATTCTTCCTATTTGGTTTCCTGGGTGGTGGTCAGGGTCAAGGCTAGCCTTGGGGAAAGGCAGGGAATGTAAATTCTGTGTGGCTTTATGTTTTCTGACTTATTCCTGTCAATTCAGCCTGCCTCAGTCTTCTTACCTGGGCTAATTGAGGTCATTCTGGCTGGGAGGCAGAGATTGCTTTAGTTTCTGTGGATGGTTATTCTTTGCCTTCTCTGGGGGCATGGAAATAAAAGGATGGGTCTTATGATTCTTCCTACAAGATTAACCCAGGCTACTTCAGGATTTGGGCTTCATCCAGATCCAGAGATCAACTCTTTTAGATACCTGTTGATATGGTGTTCTCACATCACCTATGACTGGTCAAAGCAACTCAAGGAAGGGCAATTAAAAGGAAATTCTTCAGAGGTTCTGAATCATATTCAAGATTTGGAAAATGATAATACCTCAAGGAAATAATGAGGTTTTGAAGAACTTGATCCATTAATTTTTCCTATATATTTCTCCTCCATTTTGCTTATGGTCAATATTATTTGCTTTTTATGTTTTAGTCTGAAGTCAACAATGTACTTAATATGTAAGATATTTGTGAACAGACAGTTTTTCAAAAATGCCAAATTGAAAAATTATTCTGATGTCTCATTAAAAGAAATAATTTTTCCATAATCTTTGAATAATGTTTTTTCCCCTTGGTTTTTATTTATGTATTGCAACGATGTGCATTTTAGAAAGCATCGAGTGACTTGTTTTTCTGCATGAGTGAGCCTCTGGAGTTACTTATAAATAATCTGGAATTGTGCCAAGATTCTGAAATGAGAATAGCTCTGACTCTCCATGGTAATAGCTTTTAGTTTAAAATAAAGCTGAACCATAAACTCATGCCACAGAATGGCAAGATGACAGCATGACCTTTGATATATATCCCTGAAGAAAAGATGACAGAATGGAGGAAATTTGGGGGAGGGGATGGAAAAGACTTTTCAAAGGGACCAACCAACCCTAAAAAGGATAAGTTGATAAATGTTTATCAATAAGCCACATGTTTTTTTATTTATTTTTCTTGTTGGAACTAAGTCCTACTCCACTGAACTTAGAGATTGTACAAATTACCAATAAAGTAGAATGACATACTGTGTTTATTTGTGTGGTCACCCCATTCAGTAACAATTCTTCCTTGTAGTCATCCCTCTTCATTTTTTTCTGGAGATATCCGTTTACCTCTTACAGAAGGCTTTAAATTGCAAGTGATCATATAGAAAAGTGATCTGGGCTGATCTTGTAAACTTCAAAAATCAAATGATGAATGCAGAAAATTCTTCATAAACCTGACTTTACACACCACCATTTTGTATTGATTCATTAACAGAACATATTTCACTTATTTATAATTTACAGTAAATAAGACATCTAAAACAATTGATGGATGAGATGAAAAGTTTTGATCAAGTTTCCAACAAAAGTGTAAATTGTTTCCCCCTTTCTCACTGCCCAAGGACAAAATCAGAGAGAAGTACATCCTTGAAGAGGAAAAGATATTTGCAGATATGTGAAAGAGAAATCTGCACATCACTGCAAAAATGCTCATGCAATTAGATCAATTTGAATTGTATAAATTCCTTTTGAATTAGAAATGTAATTAGGGAATATAATTAGAGTTAGACCAAAGCTCTGTTCAACATTTGTTTTCAGAGTTGCCACCCAGATGTTTTATTTATTCATTCATTGTATAATTCTGTATACCAGACTCTAGATATCAATGTGAACATAGACATCTTTGCTTAAAACATTTGAGTAACAGTACTTATTTGTGCAGAATAATTGTTCTCCTTCTATATACTTCATACTTTTATCTCTAACAATTCTTTAGATCAAACTTCCTATAGCAGATATTAAGCTAAACAACATGGTAATAATGTGGCATCCTTAATTCATTTTTTTTTTTACAAAAATTCCCTAAGGAGCCATTTTTAATCCTTAAGGATGATTTCAAAATTTGTGCTAGGACACCAAACAGTTTTTCATCTAAAATCTTTAAGAACAATCTCAGATAAAACTGTCTAGACTTGGTAATTTATTTGTTTTTCATCTGTCTACTTAGTCTTATCCTGGCACGCTATTTGATTCCATTTTCGGGTTACCTTTCTGAAAATCTTCAGTTCAGGAATGTGGATATCTCTTTTCTTCATGTTTTAAAGTGAAGGAAATTCATATAGTATAAAGAATTTCCTTACTTGTTGTCATCCAGTTGTCCAACTGTCCTAACCAGTTTCTTGTATGTTTAAATAGATCTTTTTTATTTGACTTATTAGTAATATACTCTTTTTTGACCTAGCTTCTTGTCTTGGTTTGCATAAAATTTTGTGATAATTTGTATTCTTTTTTTTTCTGAGCAAGTTTGTAATCATAAACCAGGCTTCTGTGGCCATGGTTTTATCAGCATACTTCAAAATAAGCTGAAATCATTAAATTTGATCAATATCTTTTCTCTAACCAGAGCCATCAGTTTCACCTTCCCAGCCAGCTCTATTAGCTTTAACAGTCACTCTTCCATTGTAGGTGTTGTGAAAACCTTCCAGCATTGGACATATAGAAGTCTTGTTGTTGTTATATCAAGAATAAAATACTTTGTAGTAATTTTTCCAAACTTTTATTCATTATCCCTAACAGAAATGTCTCTGATTTGAATTGTATACTGACTTTCAAAATTTTGTGAATCAACATATGTATCTCAGTCCAATATTTTTTACTTCGTTTACAAGTCCACCAAAGGTAGCAAAAACACCTTCTTGGTTTTTCAAGCACAGGTTTGAAGTTCTTATACAGTCTTTCTGGTGATAAATACCACCTATACATCATTTTATAGAACTTCTCCCTAAGATTGTAACAATGTAAATTTCAACCACTTTGTTCACATGTTTTTTCATTGCTGTATTTCTATATTATATCCAAATTTTTTAGCCCATCTTATCATGTAATCTTTAACTTGTTCATCTTCTGTTTTCAGTCTCAACCAGAATTTGTACATTTTCACAATAAGATGTTCATCAGTGGCACATAACTCAGTTTCAAACTGTAGTTGCATTAAATTCAAAACCATACCCTCTTTTATCAAATTAAAAGAAAATTTCTGAGGATTGCTTATATGGAAGCCACTGGTACAATACAGGTAGTCCTTGAACTTATGACCACAATTGAGCCTAATTTCTGTTGCTAAGTGAGACAGTTAACTGAATTTTATTTATTTATTTATTTATTTATTTATTAATGGGACTTATATGCCGCCCCATCTCCGAAGACTCAAGGCTTACAATAAAAAAACAGACACAATAAATATTTAAAAAAGAATTAGATTAATGGTCCCAATTAATACGAAACTAAAAACCGCGAATCTAAAACACCCCACCCATAGGTCACAGCCCGGCTTGGTCGAATAACCAGGTCTTCAAGTCATGGCCGGAAGGTGCGGAGGTCAGGGGCCAAGCGGAGCCCCAGGGAAGTTGGTTCCAGAGTTCAGAGACCGCACAGAATAGGCACGCGTCGGGGGGACCGCCAGCCGGCATTGCCCGGCTGATGGGACAAGGAGTCCCTGTCTGTGACTTCGTACAGGGCGGTTAGTATTCGATGTCGGCAGCAGTCTCTCCCTTAAATAATAAGGACCCATGTCATGTAGGACTTTGTATGTTAAAGTTAAAACCTTGAATCTCACCCGAGGGCAACCGGCAACCAATGCAGGCAGCGAGGAGGGGCTAACATGGGAGAACCGGAAACTCCCATCACCGCCCAGCGCCGCGCATTTTGCACCAGCTGCAATCTCGGATGGTATGCAAGGGCAGTCCTAAATAGAGAGCGTTGCAATAGTCAAGTCGCGAGGTAACAAGGGCATGAGTGACTGTACGCAGGGCATCCCGGTCCAGGAACGGGCTAAGCTGGCGAACCAGCCGGACCTGGGCAAAGGCCCCTAGCGACGGCTCCCACCTGCTCCTCCAACCGAGCCGTGCATCCAGGAGGACCCCAGGTTCCTCGCCTGTCCACAGGGGCAACACCACTCCCCTATGGTCAACGATGGACATTCTAAACTGGAACGGGATGCCTGTATGTACAACCACTCAGTCTTGGCCGGGTTGAGTCGAAGCATGTTGCATCCAGATCCGCATCCAGATCATCGCATCACTGATCTGGTTTGGGGTGGAAATATACAGTTGAGTATCATCCGCATATTGATGATACCTCACCCCAAAACCACGGATGATCTCACCCAGCGGTTTCATGTAGATGTTAAATAAGAGGGGGAGAGGACCGACCCTGTGGGACCCCACAAGTGAGCCCTTGGGGCGACCTCTGCCCCTGCCAACACCGACAGCCTGCAGAGGTAGGAGGAGAGCCACCGAAGAACAGTGCCCCCACCCCAGCCCCACAAGGCGTGGGATACCATGGTCGAAGCCGCTGAGAGGTCTAATAGGACCAGGACAGAGGAAAAACCCTGTCCCGTGCCCTCCAGAGATCATCCAACAGTGCGACCAATGCCGTCTCGTGCTGAAACCAGGCCGGAAGCCCGATTGGTACGGATCGAGGTAGTCCGTTTCCTCCAGGAAAAGCGGAAATTGCCGGGCCACCACATCTCAACAACCTTCGCCAAAAGCGAAGGTTGGAGACTGGACGAAAGTTGTCTAACACGGTCGGGTCCAGGGCAGGCTTCAGGAGGGGCCTCACCACCACCTCCTTCAAGGCGGAGGGAAAGACACCCTCTCAAAGAAGCGTTGACAACTGCCCGGATCCAGCCGCAGGTGACCTCCCTGGCGGCATAAGCTAACCAGGAGGGGCACGGGTCCAACAAACATGTGGTGGAACTCAGGCGCCGCATAATCCCGTCCACTTCATCCTCGGAAACAGGATCGAACTCATCCCAAAACGTAATGGCCAGACTCCCCGTATCCCGCTCCTCCAACCACTGCAAATCAGAGGACAACCCGCTCCGAATCCGAGATTTTATCCGACAGATATTGCCCAAATTCCTCAGCCCTTCCCCGCGGGTCCGCCCCTCCTCTGGACGAAGAAGGGAGCGTGTGACCCGAACAGGGCGGCTGGGCGGTTATCTCGGGACGCTATGAGAGCAGAGAAATAAGACATTCTCGCCGCTCTCATCGCTCCCAGGTAAGTCCTAATATGGGCTCTTAACTGGGCTCGATCGCCTGGGAGCGGGTGGCCCTCCACCTGCTCTCTAAGCCCTTCGACGGCGTTTCATCTCCCGGAGCTCCTCTGAATACCAGGGAGCCATTCGGGATCCACGGCGTGTAAGGGGTCGCATGGGGACAACCCTGTCGAGGGCTTCCGACGCAGCCCGTTGCCAGGCGGTCGCCAGATCCTCGGCAGAGCCGTGAGTCAGGGAAGAGGGAAAAGGCCCCAGCTCCACCTGGAACCGCCCGGGTCCATAAGGCGCCTGGGGCGGAACCACCTCGTGGCTCCTCATCCCAGCAGTGGGGGCGCTCGTTGGAAGACCACCCGTAGGAGATAGTGATCAGACCATGGAACGGGCAAAGACGCAAAAGTGGTCTGCCCTCTGTCACTATGCCACCACTCAGAGACAAAAACAAGGTCGAGAGTGTTCCCCCCATGAGTGGGGCCATGAATTAATTGGTCAGGCCCATGGCTTCCATGGAAGCCATGAATTCCTGGGCCAATCCCGACGCACCCCCAGGGACGGCAGATTAAAATCCCCAGGACTATAAGGCCTGGGATCTCCACCGCCACCCCGAGAGGACGTCCAGGAGCCCAGGCAGGGTTGCTGTCACACAGCTGGGTGAAAGGTATGCAAGCAGCAAACCCACCTGACCATTAGGCCCCCACTTCAGGAGGAGGGTCTCACTCCCGCCTATCTCTGGGATAGTGACCTCCCTTGGAAGTAAGGTCTCCCTAATAACCACAGCCACCCCACCACCCCTACCCTGGGCCCGCGGCCGGTGCACAACTCGAAAACCTGGAGGGCATAATTCAACCAGAGGGACACCTCCCTCCGGGCCCAACCAGGTCTCGGTGATGCAAGCCAGGTCCGCAGCCTCCTCCTCAATGATTTCACGGAGGAGGACGGATTTATTGGCCACGGACCTGGCATTAAAATACACCAGTCTGAGCCCAGGGGTCCCAATTCCCGAACTCCCTAAGGAGGAGGTCATAGGGTCGGAGCGAGCGACCGCACGAAGTTGGCGGGCACGCGCTCCCGGTACATGATATGACCCTATGCCACGACGTCTGCTGCCAACCCCAACCACCCTGGGAATCGCAGCCCGCCTCAATCCCGGAGCCCCACAGGCCCCAACCTCCACCCCCACCACGAACCGGGCTGCAAAAGACCTATTAACCCTCCTCCCTAACCCCTTAAGACGGCTAGTTAAAAATTTTAAAAGTTTCCCCTTCCTTCTAAATTTGGAATTTGGCCCATTTACTGCTGCATGCCACCTCTCGGGATCCCAAGATCCGTCATTAAGGAAAGCTCTTAATAAAGTGCAGGGCCATTCTACAGACTGGGGAACCGTCCGGGGCCCATAAGTCTGCTGGCAGTAGGCAGGCATAACATATACATCTTTGGCAAGACAGGGGCAGCTGGTTAGATGGAAAAATTGTAAAGGTGGAAGTACAATAGAGACGGACTAAATAAGAGTCAGGAAGTAATCCGCAATCAGCAACTCTCTCACAGCTGCCGACAGTTAGGGTCAAATAAACAAGTCACTGTGCTGCCACCAAAGTGACTTGCGGTATAAAATCCTGAATAATTCCCTGCACTCACACTGCAGGGATCACATCCCACTGCCCTCACACCACAGTGGGAGGTAGTCCAGTCTCAGGAGAGAAGTATAGGTCCATGGAAGTGGTACAGATGACCCAGGCCCCATTTGACATCCTTTATTGGCACAGTTGTGAAGTGAATCATTGCCATTATTAAATTAGTAACATGGCTGTGAAGAGAATCTGGCTTCCCTATTGACTTTCCATATCAGAAGGTCATAAAAGGGGATCACATGACCCCAGGACATTGCTACCATCATACATATGAGTTGCCAAGCATTTGGATTTTAATCACTTGACAATGGGGATGCTGCAACAGTCATGAGTGTGAAAAATGATCATAACTCACTTCTTTTTAGTGCCATTGTAACTTAGAATGGTCACTAAACAACTGTTGTAAGTCAAGCACTATCTGTTTGGCTTTCCTACTAATGGATATGATTAAGGCTAGTGTAGATTTTCAAAATCATATTGTTAGATGTTACACCCTAAGAATTTGGAATACATATAAACCTAAAATATGGCCAAAATACCTCCACAAGAAGCAACTTATAGGAAAGAAAAAAAAGGCAACTAAACAGATATGCTTAAGATATGGTGAATTACTATAATAAACCCAAGAAAAGATTTAGAATGAGGAGGATAATGTCATTGGAACAATATTGAAGGAGGGAGATGAGCCTCCAGAAATATTTGCATTTAAAGAAAGCTAAGGGTTTTTTTAGCTTTGAATGCAGAGCCCTTCATACCTCTATTATTTTCTATTGTATCATCACATGTTTAGCAAATGTGCTATTTGAACACAGTAATTAGATATGGAGCTCTTTCTTCAATCCACAGTTTCCAAGTTGAATTAATTTAGACACAATTAAAGTATGCCTTATTCTGTGGCAAATAAAAATGAATTTACTCTTTCATTTTACTTCTGAAGTACCATATACTTAACTTATGCTACAAGCCGATGTACAGAATATATAGAGAAGAAATTACCAGAGTAGTAAGTTCATTGGGACATATTCCTAAATATGTAAATGTATAGAGAATTAAACCTGACTTAAAGGGATTGTCAAAATAATTGAATTGCAATATATTAGATATTGCAAGGATGTAAAAAAATGACTAAGAAAACCAATTTAACCTACCTTTTATTTTGGGAAAAAGGGTGTTGGTACTTACCTGATACGCCCATTCTCCATGAGCTGCGAAGAGCATCCAGAAGTGGGAGGTGCTTGGTCTCTCACAAAGCAGGCTGGGCAAATTCTTCCTGGGACGCTCCTCCTCCTGGGACTCCACCCCAACACCCCAGTTTTGGCGAAGTCGAAGTGGCAAACCTGCCTATACTTCACCTATCTACCAAAAAATGTTTGGCTGGAGCAAACCACCCCCAGACGGAAAAGGGGTGGGGCTGGATGCTCTTCGCAGCTCATGGAGAATGGGCGTATCAGGTAAGTACCAACGCCCTTTCTCCCCCGATCTGCTCCAAGCATCCAGAAGTGGGACATACCAAAGCTGGAGTTGTCCACAGGGAGGGATGCCGTCTGGCCCTAAATCTACTCTCGGTCCCTATGCACCTGCTGTAAAACCCTCCTGCCAAATGAAGCCTCAGCAGAGGCAAACACATCCACCTTATAGTTACTTATATGTTATGATGAAGGGTGAAGGAGAGGACCATGTGGCCAGATCAGATCTCGTCCAGGCCTCGAGTGGCCCAGGCAGCCGATGTGTTTGCCGCACTACGTGTTGAGTGGGCTGTGATGCCCGCTGGTACAGGGATGGATTGAACCTCATAAGATTTTGCTATTGAGGCCCTGAGCCAATGGCCAATCGTGGAAGAAGACACTTTGTGACCCTGGGACCTAGGGAGAAAGGAAACAAAAAGGGCCTCCATCTCCCGGAAAGATGCAGTGCGTTGTATGTATATGCGCAATGCTCGGCGCACATCATGGTGATGCCATTGCCGTTCCAGACAATGAATCGGGTGAGAACAGAAATTTGGAAGGACCAGTTCCTGAGCCTTATGGAAGGCAGAATTGACTTTAGGTACAAATGTAGGATCAGGCCTGAGAACTACCCTGTCTGCGTGGAACACACAGAGGTCCTTGCAAATTGACAAGGCAGCCAATTCTGATATTCTCCTCGCTGAAGTAATTGCAACCAGAAATGCTATCTTATACGTCAGGAATTGCAGACTGATGGTTCTCAAGGGTTCAAAGGGAGCCTTGGAGAGTGCTGACAGAACTTTGTTCAGGTCCCAGGTTGGGTACCGGTGGACAACTGGTGGACGTAAATTGGTGGCACCTCGCAGAAAACTGCGAACCCTAGGGTGTTGAGAAACTGAACGAAAATCACCAAAGGATATAACTGAAGCCAGGGCCGCCACTTGACGGTGCAGAATGTTAGGGGACAGACCTTTATCAAGTCCCTCCTGTAGAAAGTCCAACAGCTGTGCTACTGATGGAGAGGTGGGAACGACCCCTGTTTTCGTGAACCATTTATAGAAGATGTTCCAAGTGGCGTTGTAAATGCGCACAGTTGATGGTCGCCTAGCTGCCTGTATAGTATCAATCACTCTGGCAGAAATGTCCTCTGACCTCAGACATTCCCGCTCAACCTCCAAATGGCTAGACTGAACCATTGCGGGTCTGGGTGAAGGACCGGGCCCTGAGAGAGAGATATCATGGATGATGGAATTCCCCAAGGTTCTTGGATGGATAAGCTCCTCAGGTCCGCAAACCATGGCCTTCTGGGCCAATGGGGGGCCACCACTAAAATCTCCGCCCTTTCTTCCAGAACCTGTTGAATCAGCCTGGGAATCACTGGAAGGGGAGGGAAGGCGTATAGGAGACCTGAGTGCCAAGGGCAGTGGAGAGCATTGACATTCTCTGCTCCTTGGGATGGGTACTGGGAAATGAAACATGGTAATTGCACATTGAGGGGAGAGGCAAACAGATCTATTACCGGAAGGCTGAATTTCTGGACTGCTTTCTGAAACAATGAGGGGTGCAAACGCCATTCCGCCTGGTTGAGCATGGTCCTGCTGAGCCAGTCCGCTCGTACATTGGTGACGCCCGATATGTGCTCAGCTTTGACAGAGAGGAAGTTTTTCTCGGCCCACCGAAGCAATTTCTCTGCCTCTCGCATTAGGCATTTGGAGTGTGTGCCCCCTTGTTTGTTCAAGTGGGCCTTGACGGTGATATTGTTCGTGAGCACCAACACGTGGTTGGAGCACAGTGGTGAAACAAAACTGTGCAGGGCGAGATGAACAGCCCGCAGTTCCAACCAATTGATGTCCTGTGCCCGCTCTGGGATGGTCCATTGTCCCTGAGCCGTGTGGTGAAGATAATGAGCCCCCCATCCATACAGGCTGGCGTCTGTCATGATGGTCTCTCTTGGAGAATCCCTGAAAGGACAACCCTTTTTGATTGTTGCAGCAGTCCACCAGCGAAAAGATCTAAGAACGCTGGGTGATACCATAACTCGCGCCCTGAAATTGTCCCTCCCCGACCGCTGGTATGGCAGTAGGAACCACTGCAAATCCCTGGCATGCAGGCGGGCCCAAGAAACTATGGATATACAAGAGATCATCTTCCCCAATAATTGCGATAGCAATATAAGGGGAACCCTTCGAAGGGTACTGATTTCCTGCACCAGTTTCCTAATACTTTCCTGCCTGTCGGGTGAAAGAAAAACCATGCCCTGTGTGGTATCAAGGACCGCCCCTAGATGAATTAGTCTAGTTGTAGGTGTCAGGTGACTCTTGTCCCAATTTATAGAAAACCCATGACCCTGAAGAATGGAAATGGTGAGGAGGGAATCTGCCTTAGACTGCTGAATGGATGGCGATAAGATCAAAATGTCATCCAAATAACAATGAAGCCTAATGGGTCTGCTTCTGAGAAAAGCGGCCAGCGCCGCCAGGACCTTGGTAAAGGTCCTGGGAGCAGAGGCCAGTCCGAAAGGGCGGGCGATGTACTCGTAGTGAATGTTGTTATAACAAAACCTAAGAAACTTGTAATGGGAAGGCCGAATTGGTATATGCAAATATGCTTCTGTAAGATCAATAGATGTAAGTACGTCCCCCTCCCTGATGCCAAGTAAGATTGATTGTAATGTGGTCATTTTGAACTTACGATACAACAGAAATTGGTTGAGCCGTTTCAGATCCAGGATCGCCCTCCAGCCCCCCGAGCTCTTCGGGACCACGAAGAGATGGGAATAAAATCCCTGACCCTGTTGATCTGAGGGTACCGTTTGGATGGCCCGAATCTCCAATAAATGGGAAATGGCAGATTGCATGAGAGCTCTCTTCGTGGGGTCCCTAGAGGAGGGACATTTCATGAAGAAGTGCGGTGGGCTGGAGAGGAACTCAAGGGCCAAACCAAACCTGATGGTATTCCTCACCCAGGCATCGGAGGTGGAGGAATCCCACTGGTCAGCAAAGAACCTTAAGCGGCCCCCTATGGGCATTAGGTCCCACTCATCATTTGGAACGACGGAAGTTCCTGCCACTAGCTCCCCTGAACTGTCTCCTGTTCTGCCCCCCCTCATATGTTACCACCGGCAAAGTCGGAGGAATTTGATTGTTGCCCCTGACTCTGTATTGGAGTCCGCTGGAATCTTGGGTAGTAGTGTCCCGGGTAAGAGGAACGAGAGGGGCCCCTAAAAAATGGCTGTGAAGGTCGGGGGTCTGACCTCCTAAACAGAGAGGGGAGGATCCTCTTCTTCGATTTTGTCTCAATAAGAAGAGGATCAAGGGCCTTGCCAAATAGTTTCTCCCCAGATATAGGTGCAGAGGCGAGCTTCCATTTGTGCCTCGCATCTGCCTGCCAATGACGGAGCCACAATAGGCATCTAGCACAGACTTGGGAAGCTATGACGCAAGAGGAAAACTTCACAGCGTTGAAAGTTGCGGCTGCCGAGAACTCGGCAGCCGCAATTATCTTGGCGACATCTTGATGCGCCCGGGTATTGGAAGCCGGTATTATGTCTCTCAGATGGTGGAGCCATCTGAGGGAGGACCTCGTAAAGAAAGATGCAGCCGTGGCCGCCTTGATGGCCCACGTGTCAGAGATGTGCGCTCTGCGCAATGCCATTTCAGCCCTCCTTTCCTCTGGTTTCAGAGCTTCCCCCGCCTCCCCCAGGATGACTGAAGAAGATACCAGGGCAGCTATGGGGTCATCTACTTCAGGGGTGTTTAATGAGCTAGAAAACTCGGGGGCAAGGTTATAGAACCTTTTGTCGTACCCAGTCGAGGGGGGGATAAGAAGCAGATAGGGCCCATTGTTTGTCAACAAGGTTGGTGAACATATGGGGAACGGGGATAACTTCAGCCTCAGTGGTAGGTTGGTGGAAGATCAGATCGTCTGGTTCTTGCTGTGACCCGGTGGACTGAATTGTGGGGGGGAGGTTGGCAAGGCGAGCAGTGTTCTTCGCCTTGAACAAAAGGGACTTGAATAAGGGTGGCTTGAAGAGCCCGTAAAACTGGATGGTCAGGAGTAATTCCTTCATCATCGGACATCCCCCTCTCCAGGGGGTCCGCTTCAGAAAGGTCCTGATCAAGATTGTGAAGTGACCTGGTTTCTTGATCCATCCAGTCACCTTGGTCCCCCATCTCCTGTATACCCTGTGGTGGGATGCAAGGGTTAGAAAACTCCCTTTGGGGGGAAGCTGGGTGATACTGTTGTTCCACAATACTCACGGAGTGGCTGCACTCTGGAGGCAATGCCTTTTTGTATTGCCAGTGCCATCCATGACCTCATTCTGGCTGGTATTTCATCTGGGAGATCATCATCTGAACGTAAGCCCGCCGCTGTGGGCGTGAATGTAGCCTCAGGGGTTCTGCGTGGGGCCAGGTGTGGCACTGGAGCCTCCTGAAGGGTGGATCTGGGTGCTTGTGTGACTTGTGTAGATAAATCCAGAGCGACAAGAGGGGGACTTGGGGATCGGATGGAAGCAGAAGGTCAGGGAGGGGGGTCTTGCCCCGACTCCCTGGTGCATTTTCGCACCAGTTTCTCCAAGGCCTGGTGCCATCTGTGGGCGTCCTTCTCAGCTGCCCGGGATGAACTATCAGAGTGTGGTATCACAGGTCGAGATCCCTGATCACTAGCCATTTTGTATGGAAATGTTTGGTTCCCTTAGGGGTCTGTGCTGAAGGTCTTGAAATACTATCTAAGATATGTATTATTACTATTATTATTATTACTATTCTAACTATTATTACTATGACTACGATGCTAAATATTATTGTTAATAATCTTATTATTATTATTATTATTGGTAGTATTATTAGTACTATAATGCTATAACTAGCCTGTGGATATGCTAGGCCTGTGAAGGCCTGCCAGCCCCTGCCAAAATGGCCCTATTAAAGAATGTGGCCTGGTACAAGCCCCCAAAAAGGGAAGCCTAAGCCGGGGAAGGCCTGCCAAACACTTGTCAGAAAAGTATGAACTATGTGGCCTGACCCAAGCCCCCAGAAAGGGAAACCGAAGGGAATCAATGAGGGAAAAGTATGAGTGCCTCAGCCCCCAGAAAGGGAAACCTCGTGAGGCTGCAGGCTACCGACGGCCTTCACCAAATTGCGCCACGCGGTCTTAGACAAAATGGCACCGCAGCGCCCTGCAGCCGCCCCCAACACAATGCTCTTATGAGCTGCCACTTCTTGTGCCGATCCCGCTCTCTGTTCGGCGATTGGGGAGATAAGCTGCCGCAATCACTCCCAGCCGGTGAGCGATTGGGAAGATAAGGCTCCGAAGCAGCCGTCTCAGAGCGCTATTGCTGCTGCCTAATTAGCAATCCCTGACAGCCTGGTGTAATTGAAATCCGTCGGGGGTGGAAGAATCTAAAGATTAGAGATCTTTCCTGATTTCAGTAAAGTTCGCTGCTCGGCCAAACCCAGCTACTCGCTACGAGGCTGAGCAAAAAACTGGGGCGTTGGGTTGGAGTCCCAGGAGGAGGGGAGTCCCAGGAAGAATTTGCCCAGCCTGCTTTGCAAGAGACTGAGCACCTCCCACTTCTGGATGCTCGGAACAGCTCAGGCGAGAAAAGGGCAGTGTCAGCTATTGGATCCTGTCAACTAAGTTGTCTTTTTTTTTTTTTGATAGTACTGCATATTTTCAGATTCATTTAAATGAGAAGCATAAACTTCTGTTTCTCTGAAATGTTCATTTGCACCTGAATAACAAAATGATACTTAAACACTAAACAAAGAACACTGCAAGAATCAAGAATAACACAATAAAGGAATGTGGCATTTCTATTTCTTAAATAGTGACATATCTAACAAAGGTAAGCTTATGAAACACAAGACTATGAATTTTACTCTCTTCATAAATCTGTCTCATACAATATGCTTTATTTTTGGATCAGCAGCTCTGTTTCGTGAACAGAAAGGAAAACAATTGTTTTAATTATTAACATTTTCAAATTCCATTGCATTGCTTCAGATATCTCAAAGTGGTTTTGACCAACAAAATTTAATCTTTCAGTTCCCTGTGGCTTGCTTTGATGTAAAGTGAATTGAACAATTTAATATCTGAAGATTTCATATCTTTCTGATTGCCCACATTTTCTGAATTAGCAACTGTATTAATTTAAGTCCAAATCCTTAAGACCTGTCATTCGCTTCATTCCCTACAGTGAAAATGGACTACCCATGTATAGTAATCCAATGCATTGTTTTTAATATTAAAAAAAGAGTGATTAAGCAATCAAACTGTAGGTTTTCCACTTCAAATATTCATCCTTTTGTTATTCATAAGAATGTTTCATCACAAACTCTCTCAAACTATAAACTAAAATACAGCTATTCTACAAAATCCATTATTGTGCTTGTGTCTAGTGGGACATAGAAACTAATACAGATTCATTATTTCCTCCACTCTAAAGTAGCAATATTTTTCAATGCAGTTTCCATGAAATTCTTTGATTTTTGTGAGCTGTGAAAAATAGGAATATATGTACAGTGGATTCTTAAGGCAGGGTGTAATTAATGTGCCTATTAATATCTATAGAATATCCAAAGAATATAATTTTGTATCTATCTGTCTGTCTGTCTGTCCGTCCATCCGTCTGTCTGTCTGTCAGTCTGTCTGTCTATCTATCTATCTATCTATCTATCTATCTATCTATCTATCTATCTATCTATCATCATGTCTATCATGTCTATCATATCTATCATGTCTATCATCTATCTATCATGTCCATTATCTGTCTGTCTGTCTATCTGTCTATGTATCTAGATAGAGATGATAGATAAGATCGGGGGCTGTGTTTACTTTCAAATCTAGTCTTTTTATTCTGACAACCATGTGAATCTGAGACTGTGAAATGGAATAAGGAATTCAAAAGCAGAAAATTTAATTCTAAAAAATAAAGCATCTCACTTCTATTATTGAATATATGATTCCTGCTACAGTGCTATACTAAGATATTTCATTTCATGCTAAGAGAAGCAAGAATCTGAACATGAGACCCTTTGGGAACTTTTGATGATTGCCTTGACTGAGATAAATCAGGGTCAGGGTCAGAGATATTTAGATGCAGTCATATGAAAGCATCATCTGTTCTTTCAACTTTACTGGATTTTGGAATTTAACTGGAGACAGACTGCAATAATAAGAGAAAGTAAAAAGAAAGCAGAACCATCCTGTTATAAAGAGGTATAAAAATCTCATCTATTTTTAAAAGAGCCACAGTGTGATAGTAGGTAAAGCACATAAAAACTGAATAAAACTTCATCTAGCTAGCACCTGCTACTGCCTAAAAGCAAAGTCAGTGTTCTTTACTTGAAAGATAACAGATAACAGATAATCAGAGTTGGAAGGGACCTTGTAGGTCATCTAGTCCAACCCCCTGCCCAAGAAAAAGACCCTACACCATTTCTGACAGATGGGAGTCCAATCTCTTCTTGAAAGTCTCAAGTGATGGTGCTCCCACAACTTCCAAGAGCATGCTTTTCCATTGTTTGATTGTTCTCACTGTCAGAAAGTTTCTCCTTATTTCCAGGTTGAATCTCTCCTTGTTCAGTTTCCATCCATTATTCCTTGTTTGGCCTTCAGGTGCTTTAAAAAAATAGCTTGACCCCCTTCCTCCTGTGGCAGCCCCTCAAATATTGGAACACTGCTATCATGTCTCCTCTGGTCCTTCTCAAAGATTGTGGTAAGAACCTTAAGATAAAGCTGCAAAGGTAATATAGATCCTTCAGCTATAAGTCTGTTGTGACTTACTATAAGGACACTACAAAAACTGGGAACAGCTTTAAATGTGCATGTTGGATGAACTCAAGCTTTTGGCATTGTTTTTGTAACATTGTTTTAAGGACACAATATCTATTTCACAATGAATGGGGAGGAAATATTGTCCCCTTGTAAAGTGGCAGTTAATAAAGCTGAGTTACTGAATGAAATGCAACTACTGGCAATTCAATAATACTATCTATTCATTAACATTACACATTTCTTATGTTCATTGATTTCTTCAAATCCAGCAGTGTGCATTAAACAATTTACCATGTTACAAGAAATTCCTCCACTTAAGCTAAAAGTGATTTGCATGTGATGTGTATGTCACCCTCATGTTCAGAGAGGAAGCTAACATGTCTTTCATGCAGAGAGAAAAATATGTCACTACTGCCAGTGATGGTTAAAATATTGTCATAATGGCATATAGTAAACCCATAATGTTAGACAAAGCAGACATTTTTGTACCTCATTGCATAGCATTCATAAATAGCAGGGATTTTGCTAGAGCAGGGGTGATGAATGCTGGCCTTTTTATGATTTGTGGACTTCAACTCCCAGAATTCCTGAGCATGGTTGACTCAGGAATTCTGGGAGTTGAAGTCCATAAATCATAAAGGGACCATAGTTCCCCACCTCTGTGCTAGACACTTAGAGAATCTGCAGCACTAATGGAAGAAGCAAGAGTTCCAAATACCACAATAGAACTAAAGGCTTTCAAGTCTCAAATGTCAGAGTTCTTCCAACAATTATCTTCAGGTCCAACTGCAATCAAAAGTCAGAATCAGAGTCCATGGTGCCAATACTTTCAATAAACATGTGAGATTTTTGCTGAAAGCCAGAAACTTTTAAGCTGCTTCTTTGGCAAGAAAGTAGTGAAAATTTAAGAGTGAAAAGTACTAAGTCATTTTAGTAAATTCTTGTTAGAGCATATGATTCATTTGGAGCTGTCCATGGTACTGCAATCAATGGATCTGCTTTTAGCTGTTTGAAAGACAGAACACATCTTAGGGATGTGTTAGGCATTGGGGAAAAGATCTGTTAATTCTCATTATTTGGTTGCTGGGACTTCCTAGAGATGTTCCAGAGGAGAAAATACAAATAACATGCATCAGGATTAGGTAAAAATAAAATTCTGGTGACTTAAAGGATTCAGGAGGATTCTTAAAGGATTCTCCCACCCTCCCAAATTCCAATTTAACCTACAGTCCTGGCTATCCTGTTGGTCTCCAGGATGCTTGCAATTTGCCAAAATCTACTAATTGCTGCCACCTGGGTCTAAAGCAGGATTTTACCCATCAATCAGGACTGAAGAAAGAGAGTTAATCATTAACATTTGTGGTTGGAATGAAATGAGAAGAGAAAGGTGCTCATTTGGGCTTGAAAACTTTTTGTCAGCTCATCATAAACGAGGACAAAAGTACTACTTGAGTTTGCTTAATTGTTAAAGTATCCTAACTTTATAGCTGCTTCTCTGCTGTACTTCACTTGTTTTGACAATTTTGCAATTAGCTGTGTTTAGCTTGCCTGCTGTTTCTTCAGCTTTGCATTTTTTGGTGGAAAAATAGCTCTGGTTAATATGATTCATTATATCTGACCAAACTGGGAAGTCTGATCTGATCTGAGTCTGTTTTCTGCATATTAACAAGCATTTTAAGAAACACTTGTTTGATTTAATGACGTATATAGTTTATTTTGTGTTGCATCAATATGTTGCATTCAAAAACAATTTTATTTCAATTATAGTAATAAGTTATGAATTATTTCAAACTTTGCTGCAGTAGACTGCTTTTGGTAATAATGTTTTAATAAGTCTCTTCTTCCTGGATTGATGTTCTTCTATTGGGCACATTTTTGTGCCAGAACCAACAATTCACTGCACTTTTGTCTGTACTTGTGAATTGCAAACTCAGCATTGGAAGCTATTATTAATCTAGGATATCATTTGTAGCCTGGTTAATGATAAATATCAACACCCTAAGCTGTCAACATTTTTCAGCACAACACTATATCTGTTAACTCAGAAATTAAGTCTCATTGAATTTAGTGGGCCTTTCCCTAAGAAAGAGAATATAAACTGCAATGTTTCTATGTTTTTGTTGCTATATTACTGTATTGCATGAAGTACTGTGCACCTATCAATTCATCCAAGTTGCACCTTTATTACATGAGCTGCACCAACTCTCCCCACCCCCTCCAATTTTAGAAACTGCCCATCTGGGCAAAGTACAAATAAAATGTTAAATTTTAACAATTATATATACAATTTACATCAGAGATAAAATTTCCTTCTGGATAAACTTCAGGGTGATTATTACCTTTAAAACCCTCTGGTTTTGTTACCTTTATTACCTTTAAAACTCTGGTTATTTGTGGGATCTCTTCTTCCTAAAAATATCACCAGATCAGATAAGGTAGGCACACTCCATAAATCAAAGTTGAAGTTCACTACGTGACATCCAGAAGGCAGAAAGACAAAGGAGCATTCTGGTGGATGGTGGTAGGGCAGTTCTGGATAGACTACATAGCTTGCTTGGAAATAGATTATCATTACTGACAGCTAGATGGTACTAGTTCTGCTGGAGTGTAGGCTGAGAATGTTTTAATTTCATGTCCTTAGGGCAATGTGAACTTTCAAGATGGTTCAATCTTCAAGCCATGATTACCTTTTTAGAAATGATAAATATCAGGTGCAAGGAACCAGAACAACATAGTGAGCTGATCAGAGAAGTATATCACATATTTACTCACCTATTTACACAAATTTTGCCAGATTAATCGCATCCTCTTGAAAAAAATCAGGTAAGCACTCCAGGGAATTGGGGGTGGAGGTGGGGGTCTTCCTCCCCTTAAGGGATTTCAGCCTACCCAGTTCTTTAACTCCTTCCACACTTCATCTGCAGTTCCCACCATGTCCTTGCCTTTTGCCTGCCCTCAACAAAACCCTTTGCTTTGTCCACCAAAACTTAGTATAATGGCCTGTCTTTGGTATAATTCAGCCTACTTAAAGGTATAATATATATTAATATAATAATGCTGTAGTCAACTAAATACAGAATGATGATAAAATGATTGCATAATTGTTCTTTAATACCTTCCTTGAGCAGACATATATCTATATAAGGAGAACCTTCTTTGACCAGACATATTATGAGCCATGGTGGCGGAGTAGTTAGAGTGCAGTACTGCAGTCAACTTCTGCTGATTGCCGGCTGCCTGCAATTTGTCAGTTCAAATCGCACCAGACTCAAGGTTGACTCAGCTGTCCATCCTTCTGAGGTGGATAAAATGAGGACCCAAATTGTTGGTGGCAATAGGCTAACTCTGTACACCACTTAGAGAGGACTGTAAAGCACTATAAAGTGATATATAAATCTAAGTACTATTGCTACCTCCCACTACAGAACCTACAGTAGTGGGAGGTACCTCCCACTACAGATTTTGGGTAAAATCTGAAGTTGCTGCTTCCTCTGCACATGGGCTGTTTTCTGCTGGTAAAGTTATAGATGCTTTTTCATCTTAAATCACACTTTATCCACTTTAGTTTACTTTTTAGGAATGACAGTGATGTAATTTTTCACACTGATATATTCATGAGATTTCTTTAAAAGGTCATTGCAAAATTTATTTCAGGTAACAATTGGTTTCTTGTCTTGTGAAAAATGGATAATGGAAGAAAATACCATAATTAGGTGGGTTTTGTCATTAAACACTAAAAGCCCACAGTCAATGCTTGAGGCCCTAGGTATTTTTTTTTCTAATTAGACGGTGCCATTAACAAAATTTCAGATCTTAATCAGTTAAGTTTTTTGCAATTAGTAGTGCTAGTCTTGCTGAATTTATTTTTATGCCATTGTTTTTCCTAAACGACAATAAAAGACCCAACAATAAAATCACCAATCTAAAAGACAATAAAAATACAAATTTAAAGCAAAGTTCAATTCTAAAAAGTACTCCCCAGAGCAATGAATACAAATTATTCTACAGATATCAGGGTTTCAAACAACATTCAAACTTAAAGCATCTTCCATTTTTGTTTGGCAATGATATCCTGTCATTCTGAAGGAAGTACAACCTATTTCAACAGAGGAACTCCTATGCTTCTTGAAGATTCCTCCAGATTAAAAATGATAAAACAGTCAACAGTAAGAGGCCTACTGTGGGAGGCAATCTACAAAATGACAGGTTCACAGCATTGCAACCCAAGCCCTCCACCTTTTGCACATACACAATGCAACTATAAAAGAGGTAACATTGGATGAGCAATGCCACATCTGCCATCCTGCAGATATTGACTCCCAGAGGTGCCCGTAGTCAGGGCTTCAAATTATGAATCTTGAGGATGCCAAAAAAGTATAATTAAAAATCCAAGATGATTTCTTGAACTCCTTTGATCATGTTCAGCATAGAAATGCTCCCAGGCTAGTTCAGAATTCTCGGAATTGTAGTCCCATCATATTTGCAAGAATTTATCAGAGCTTTTTCACAAGCTACCTGTTCTAACATATGCCAGTGCAAAGAGGCATGGAAAGATACATGCTCAGCATCACAAGACCTCCACATGGATTATAGAACAAATGAAAATATATGATGCCATCAAAAGAGTAAAAGAAATGAAATGGAAATGGGCATAGCAAGAAGAACTGATGGCAGGTGGGCTAAGATAGCCATAGAATGGATTCCACAAAAGAAACCTAAAACAAGATGAAGCAACAACATCAGTAAGTATTGTGGGCCCACTGCAAAGGAAAGCTCAAGACCATATTAGTTGAAACATGCAGAAGAGGTCTTCATTTTGCAGTGGATAAAAATGGCTAGAATGATGATGATGATGATGATGATGATGATGATGATGATGATGATTTACAAGATTTTATAATTTCTAATAATAATGAGACATCTCATTATTTATTTCAATAGATGATATAGGAGATAGGCAGGCTGAGCTGAGGGCGGGGTTAAGTGAGTCATCAGTTTGGATTCATTGCATTCCCACAAGACACCTAATTCCATTGACCATTATCTGACGTCAATTTGGCTTGACCTTTAGTAGATCAGATTCCTGTGTATACTGTAGGTAAAGGTAAAGGTTCCCCTCGCACATATGTGCTAGTTGTTTCTGGCTTTAGGGGGTGGTGCTCATCTCTGTTACAAAGCCAAAGAGCCAGCGTTGTCCATCTCTGTGGTCATGTGACTAAATGCCAAAGGTGCATGGAATGCTGTTACCTTCCCACCAAAGTGGTCCCTATTTTTCTACTTGCATTTTTACATGCTTTCGAACTGCTAGGTTGGCAGAAGCTGGGACAAGTAACGGGAGCTCACTCCATTATGCAGCACTAGAGATTCAAACCATCAAACTGCCAACCTTTCTGATTAACAAGCTCAGCATCTTAGCCACTGAGCCACCACGTCCTTATACTGTAGACAGCATGTAATAAACTTTCAGTGCTTTGAACTCTACCTCTGTTCCTGCTTACTTGTGCCTGACAGACAATACAAATAAGTATTCTATGCTCTCCATTTCAGTAGTACCCAGTTTGGTTCCTGCAGAGGAAGTTGTTTGCTGGAATACTGGGTCCATTTACAAGATGGAAATAGATTCGTGGAAACAAACTGACTTACTGGGCAGAGTTCTTATTGTACTAGTCAATTATTTTAGATGTCCACAACACGATTCATAATAACAAACCACCAGTTTTCCCCTTTTTTCTTCTTAAGGAAATTAAATGGAATCAAACTATTTTTCACTTCAGAGGCTGTTTGATGGAGCTTCCTTTCCTATATGCATATTGTTATGCAGTGATGGGGTTCCTTCCAGAAAACTGCCGAAGAGATCCAGGGAGACCTCTCTCTTTGATATTATGTTGATATTTAGTTACAATAGTTGCTGGTAATTTGAAAAAAGAGAACAGAGAATTAGAAAATGTTGCATATACATAGCATTGTTAGATCCTTCTTGTTCAATTATAAGAGCTATTATCAACATAGTTGGAAGTTACGGTTCCACAAGAATATGCCTCTTTGAAATGATTTGATAGATCTGTTACTTGTGCACAATAAACAATTGAAATGACAATTAATGTTCTTTGGGCTGTTAATCAGAATGATTGAATAACAGGCATTGAATGAATGTTCTTTGTTGTCAGTCCAGGCACAAGACAAGGCTGTTTCTCTCATCCTTTAGAAAGTAATGTTTTACAAATACTTAGATATTATGGAAAGGATGGGGAATGGGTAAAACATATGTTTAAACCCCTACAGAGGTTTACATTATGGGAAAAATGTTTCAAGGCAAGTATATCACTAGTGCAATATTATGGAGTCACATTATTCCACACCCCTACTTAAATGTCAGGAATTTTGTATTGCTTTTGATTAGCTACTGAGAAAACTAAAGTGAAAGGATAAAAGCTAGAAAAACTTTCCAAGATGGTTCAAACTTCAAGCCATTATTGTTTAAAAAAAAACCTTGGTAGGCACCAGGAACTAGAATAGAATAGAAATCTTTATTGGCTAAGTGTGATTGGACACACAAGGAATCTGTCTTTCGTGCATATCCTCTCAGTGTACATAAAGGAAAAAAAATACATTCATCAAGAATCACAAGATACAACACTTAGTGATAGTCATAGGTTACTAATAAGCAATCAAATCATACTAGGAAACAAATAAAACAATATAAATTGTAAAGATACAAGCAACACAGTTATAGTCATAAGTGGGAAGAGGTAGATACTACGAAGGATGAGAGGAATAATAGTAATACAGTCTTAGTAAATAAGTTGACAGTGTTGTGGGAATTAATTATTTAGCAGAGTGATGGACTTCGGGAAAAAACTGTCCTAGTGTCTAGTTGTTCTGGTATGCAGTGCCCTTTAGCGTTGTTTTGAGGGTAGAAGTTGAAACAATTTATGTCCAGGATGTGAGGGATCTGTAGATATTTTCACAGCCCTCTTTTTGACTCATGCAGTATACAGGTCCTCAATGGAAGGCAGGTTGGTAGCAATTGTTTTTTCTGCAATTCTAATTACTCTTTGAAGTCTGTGTCTGTCCTGTTGAGTTCCAGAACCAAACCAGACAGTTATAGAGGTGCAGATGACAGACTCAATAATCCCTCTGTAGAACTGTATCAGCAGCTCCTTGGGCAGTTTGAGCTTTCTGAGCTGGCACAGAAAGAACATTCTTTGTTGTGCTTTTTTGGTGACGTTTTTGAAGTTAGATGTCCATTTTAGTTCTTGAGATATGAGCAGCACAGTGAGCTGATCAGAATAGTATATTTATTGTTATCACCTATTTACAAGAATTTTGCCAGACTAACTGCGCTCTCCTGAGAACAACCAGGTAAGCACTCCAGGATACTGCTGATGAATATTGCTGCCATTGCTCACTTTGCATGGCATAAGAGATTGGTGGATCTCCAGATTTTGTTTTCCCCATTTTTCATTTTTACTGATGATCGATTTGTCTGAATTTATTTATTTACTCAATTTATATAGCTGCCCTTCTCAGTTATGATGCTGAGTAGCTTAGAAATAAAAAAGAACAATTAAAATACAAAGCTTCCAGGAACTCCCTAGCATTTTTGGATTTAGCTTGGTCAAGGGTGCTTACAATTTCCCAGCTGAAACTGCTTGAGTCTGACTATGTACTGGGGATTAAATAATTTTCATTGTGTCTTCTGACAGCTAGTCAGCATTCATGTCTTCTGTCTATCCTAAATATTGGCTGTTAAAATCCTTAGATTAGGGCTGTCAAACTCCTGGCCCATGGACCAGATGTGTCATGTGCTGGCTACACCCATGCCCGGTTTAGCAAAGGGGGAAAAGTCCCAATATGTCATGTGATGAAGCTATGGCACCATGAGTTTGACAACCCTACCTTAGATGACGTCTGATTATTGCTTCTTGGTTTATTTTTGTTTGATACACAAATATAAAAAAATACGAGGGAATTCCTAGAAGCTTGCAATTCAGAAAAGTCACCACCAATAGATACATAGAGATAAATGACATTTACACACCTTTCAAGAGACTCTAATAATAAAAAGCTAAGAAAGAAACAAAAAGACCAGAACATTTCAACTTCAGCAACCAACATTCAAAAAAGCAGAACTTAACACCAGATGAAGAAGCAAATAGAGGACAATAACCTAATTTAAAAGAGCCTTGGTGGTGCAGGCTGTTAATAGCCTAGCACTTAGCTCCAGCTGCCTGTAATTATTGCAGGCTCGAATCCCACCAGGCTCAAGGTTGACTCAGCCTTCCATCCTCTCGGGGTAGGTAAATTGAGGACCCAAGATTGTTGGGGGCAATAAGCTGACTTTGTAAAAATGCCACTTAGTAATAAGCATATACATTCCATATACAATGGAATGAAGGCTATTGCTGAACGCATTAGGTTGTGCTCCAAAAATTGTAAGCCACCCTGAGTCTCCGTAGAAGGGCGGCATATAAAATATGAATTAAAAAAGAATTAAGAAACTGCCAAAGACAAAGCCATATTCTCACCAACAGTGGCAGGGCAAGCCATTGTATATAAAGAGGGAGCAAACCCCATTCACATTATACTGGTGATGCTATTTAGTTAGGTAATGATAAGAACCAAGCTCAGAGAGCATTAAGGACTCCATAGTTCAACCTTGAACTACATATATTCTCTTCTATTGCAGATTTATCACTATCTAAGGAAAATGATTAAGCAGCCCAAAGCAGCACCTGACAGGCCCAGGGGGAGTTGTAAACTGATGCAGCACTTTTCCTCTCCATTTTCACACTGCAGCCTTCCTGCTGACACCAATGGTTGCATGTTGTTCAAGTGACTGAAGGTGTCTGAGTTGAGGATCAGCTCAGGGACCTGGCAAATACAGGGGGAAAGGGTGCTTTGATAGAAGAGAATTCTTTTGTTATGCAAAGGAGATGATCTGAAAAAAAAAGAGTAGCCAGGGAATGGAGAGGACTCTTTAAGTTGTCCTATTGTCCCATGTTGATCCAACCACCCCTCATCCTCAAGGGATCAACTGATGACAACCCTAATCAAATCGTCAGTGAAGCATATGAGATTACACTCAACAGCTTGTTGCCTCCTTAAAAAAACCGACAACTTTACATATGAGTTGGACATGCAATGATGGCAATGACAAGAGTTTGGGTCAAAAGAAAGAGGTAGCTAGAGCATGTTCTTCCCCTGCTTAAGAGCAAGGGGAGAAAGGCCAGCAGAAGTTCAGAATTTATTATTTAAATATTGTCCTCTTTCCAGATATATTTGTCATTTTATTTTGTTTTATTTAGAGTAGTCAAGTGCAAAACCAATATACAAAACTCATCTTATCCATTCCCCTTCAAGTCCTTCCTGATTTTTTGTTACCTTTTCTAACTTCCTTTTGCTACCATGTACCTTTGCCTTTTCTCAGTACACAGCATGGTCAATAGCAACTGTTAGATTTCATTATTGATGATATCTGAAGAGTTGAAAAAGAACAACCCTCAAAGGCTTGTTATCAATCAGAATCTTAGGTAACACGCTCCCAGAATTTTGTCCTCTGCATTTATTATTTTATTTCTTTAATAGTGCAGCTTCAGAAAAAGGAATTTATACATTTTTTAGGAGGAAAAAAATTTAATAACTCTAGCTAGAAATGACAATGAATTAGGATTAATGGGGAACTTGTAGCAACAGCACCAAGGCAATATCATAGCAGTGCATCTGGTGAATGCTACTATATTTCATCTTCTTTTAATTTCCACACCGACAACCTGAAGCTGTGGACAAACTATGTCAGAGAAATGGACTTCATTGCTGAACTAAGCAAAATGTTTACAACTGGAGAAACTTGCAACAGGTGGGGAATGGACAGTCTGCTGTAGAGTTCTCATTTAATTTAAAAAACCTATTAAGATTAAACTTCCAAGCTCAAAACAGATTGAGATCAAATCCTGAAACACAGGATCACCTGTGTGTTATGGGAGACTGTGTTGAGCTGAGTGCTATGTAGAGAATTAGAGATACAAGAGCTTGAAATGAGAATCAATCTATCCAAGACACCAAAGCAAAAGAGTTCTACTCAATCCAGCCCAGATATCTAAAGATCCTACTTGTGGCACACTAGAGATTAGAGAGAATAGACTGGAGGAGTGATCATGATCCAGTCACTGATCAATATAGTCAGGAAAAAAGTTGATGGCTTCATAGATGCTCCTGAGATATGTTCTCCATAACCAAATAGGGGTACAATCCTTCTCTAAATCACCTTCTGAAGCATGTATACATTGTTTTTAAGAATATAATTACTAAATGCCTAAAGACTACTATACTTAACTTGGAACTCAGAAGTCCTGAATGAATGGAGAGAAATCGAGATATCTGTATAATAAATATATGAGTGGCCTAATAAATTGTGATCTTATTGCTATATTTATATTACTGCTTTATAGTGCTTTACAGCTCTCTCTAAGCCAGGGGTGGGCAAACTTTTTGACTCGAGGGCCACAATGGGTTCTTAAACTGAACTGGAGGGCTGGAAAAAACGCATGGATGGAGTGTTTGTGTGAACTAATACAAATTCAAAGTTAGATTACTTCACATAGCCTTCTGGGAGAACAAGAGAACCCTCTGCTCTTTCAGCTCCGCGGGCCGGATAGAACAGCTGAATGGGTCGGATCCAGCCCCCGGGCCGTAGTTTGCCCATGGCTGCTCTAAGCTGTTTACAGAGTCAGCATATTGTCCCCAACAATCTGGGTCCTCATTTTACCCACCTCGGAAGGATGGAAGGCTGAGTCGACCTTTAGCCCGGTGAGATTCGATCTGCCAAATTGTAGGCAGCTGGGTAGTCAGCAGAAGTGGCCTGCAGTACTGCACTCTAACCACTGCACCATTGAGGCTCATATCTAGGAAAGTATTGTATGTATTCCCACAAACATGTGAACACCCCCCCGAAGGTATTACAATACTCTCTTGTACTACCCACCAATTTCTACAATTTAACATATAATATAAACTCCACCACTGATTATTACATACATGGCTTAATAAGCCTGAATGCCTACTTGCTTTTATCTCTATTTAAACAACTCAAGCACATCTAAACTGAGAGAGATATTTTCTTTCAGATGTGGGACTATTCTTTTCAATATTTATTTTAATATGAAAGATGTGCTTATTCATCAGTAAGGTTACAGAGAAGCAGCACATCTTATCAGCTATCCTGATGATAAATGGAAACATCTTTTCCTTAGCAGCACAATAAATATTTCATAAATCCACTTGAATCTCAAAGAAAATGAAAAATATTTCCAGCATCCCAAAGTTTTTTTTTTTGCTTAAAGCTGCCAACAACTATGATAATTCAACTATGATATTTTGCACAGAATTCTCATGTGTCATCCAACTCTGCACATATTCATAAATGAATTTGAGAATTATATACATGATTTGTATGGTCTCATTTTAATATTTTATTATGTACTACTAGGGAAAAGATGGTTATCAAACCACAGACTGCTTTTAATGCATGAAGGTGAAGTTGCTTCAGCTGTTTCTATGTTTATCTGAATAAGTATGTAATTTTTTTCTTTTTCTTTTATTATGTGTCATCAGATTGGTGTCAACTCATCGCAACCACATAGACGCACCTTCTCCAGGATGTTCTGTCCCCAACATTTTCCCCTCCAGGTCTTCCAATAGTGCAATCAAAGACATCCACCCTCCTGACAATCTTCTTCTCTTTCTTCCATCTTTTCCAACATTGTAGTCTTATATAGAGAAGTTCATTCTAAGGCTGATGTTGTACCTGTCGCCATTATTTTGCTCACCATTACATTTAATCTTAATCCATTTTTTTCATTGTGTTTCTTGACTTTTATTAATAGAGCTTGCCTTTCATTTGCATTTTCAGCACCAGAGTAGCACCAGTTAACTAATAGCAAAAGGAGGCTTGTGGTTTTTTTTCCTTGAATTTAAAAGCTTTAGTCCCTTCTAGTGTCCAGTTTCTAAATCCATAAAGTTGGTTATCTTTATTATGAGCCAAGATAACAAAAATAATGGTTCCCAGGAGAAACTATTCATTTTTTATGGTTAATTCCAAAACCTTAATGTAAAATCAACATTTCAAATTTAACTCGATCATTAACCTGCTTGTAACTTTCTTAGATCAACATGTTATTTAGCGTTTTTTCTGTTTATTTCAATGTCTTTTTATGCTCTTAAGATTGTAATTAGTTCTTATTTTGTTCTGAGTTGAAGCTTAACTTACCTGACAGCTTTTCAAAATTGTCATTCTAAAGGTCTATAACTTTAAGATAGTTAATAGGCAGTTTCTGCAAGTGATTAGAAAGTGAGGCTTGCGAGTTTTGTGTCCTTTAAAAGGCTTTGCCATGGTTGCAAGCATGATGGCTAATTCCTTCATCTTACAGTGCTCAAACCTGGGGTTACACAATATACTTGAGCTCATTGTATAAAAAGAAATTAATGGAACCTGTGAGGTATGAAATCAGAGAAATAATGGACCAATTTTCTTAACTACCAAATTCACACCAGATTGTCCTTAAGAGTACAAAAAATGGCATAACTACCCAGATCTTTTCTGTTTTCTGTTCTCTTAGATACTAAAACATCAGCTCTGAATTTGACTGCCAAGCAGGTGAAGAGTTGAATAGCAATAAATGAGCTGGCAGCATTATTAAGTGAATGGACAACTTGCTCAGTATTTGAATATGCAACAAGTAAGGCAGAAAATGAATATCAATTTTATTCATGACTCAGAAGGAATCTCATAAAACTCAGATCAGTAAGTTAACTACTACAGCTCTTTCAGTTAAAAAACAATATCCAAAAATGGGCAGTGAAATCCAAGAATTTTTAAATGGTAATTTTATCATGTTATTTGTGTTTTGTTTTTTAAAAGATCCTCTCAGGTTCTCTAAGAAGTGATACTTTTCTATTTGACTTGCTGAAAGAGATTACAAAAATATTAGCTGGTCTTTGATGACTAAGTAAATAACTAATGCAAACTCATTCTAAATTCTTCAGTGTAGAGTTTAAAAAATATACTGCCAAGGATTAAAACTGTGGATTAAGAGCATTTTAATGATGGATTGGAGGATCAAAATTATCAGTGAAGAGGTACATGATATGTGTTCCTAATGTTATTATACTGGAAGGAAAATTAAGAATTAGCAAGTGTTCTTAATTTTTTTAAATTACATTTATATGCCGCCCTTCTCCGAAGACTCAGGGCAGCTTACAATTTTTGGGATACAACCCAATGTGCTCAGCAATAGCCTTCATTCCATTGTATATGCCTGCTTATTACTAAGCAGCATTTTTACAAAGTCAGCTTATTGCCCCCAACAATCTTGGGTCCTCAATTTACCTACCCCGAGAGGATGGAAGGCTGAGTCAACCTTGAACCTGGTGGGATTCGAGCCTGCAGTAATTGCAGGCCGCTGGAACTTAAGTGCTAGGCATTTAACAGCCTGCACCACCAAGGCTCTTACAATTTGATTTGGTACTTTTTCTGCACTGGTTGCTTTTTCTGTATTACTTAGTAAACAGGAACAACTGCACTTTGACTGGTTTTGTTGCTTAATTCTTAGTGTTCTGAGATTAACATATATTTGCAGAGTCATAATTGTAGAAGTTGAGCTCACTATTAAATTGTGGACTGTGTAAGGAATTCTTGAAATCTATACAAGCAAGATAACATTGTCTAATAAAATAATAGTTAAAAAATAAAATATACTCATTTTAATTCCCTAAACCTTTGTTAAAAATTTGGGAAAGTTGTAAAATATGAGAATGGGGAAAAGTGGAACCACTGCGGCGGTCACAGGATGAGAAACTCTATTAAAAGAAGACTTTCAAAGCCACAAAAGAAAATTCTAGAAATTGTACTATCACTGAAAGCTTATTTGTGTTTGTGTGATGTGTGTATGTGTGTGTAGAATTTGCTTTAAATGTTGAATTTCTGCCTACTGTCATGGCTACTGTGAATTAATAACTTGAAATCAAGGCAACAAAAATAATTGCAACTAAATTGTGTTATATATTTTGGATACAGTCCAACAGGATAATGGGGATATAATTACTTTCTAACTAATTATTATAGCTCAACTTCTTATATTAGAAAGCTGACTAAAAAGAAGCAAGTAATACTTCTGTGTGACTACCAGAAACTAAATGGACATGCTTAGTGGAAATCATATTCATCTTGAGATAATCTGAAAGAAATAGAGGGGAGGGAAATGGCGGGAGAGAGCGGGAGAGCAGGGGCAGGTGAGAGATTTTGTGGGGAAGTTGATCAGTTATTCAAGTAACTGCAGTGGCTTCAAATATCAGCAAACTACAAAAAAGATTTGCTTGATAGACATTCAAATCGAAAATATATTTGCTTAGTTCTCTCCTTAAACCTTGTGGTGTTCCAATCCACCCTATAATCCATGTTTTCCATCTCTTGCTCTTTTAATCTAGTAATCATAGTGTTTCAGCACATTACTTCACTGAACTATGCTGGAAAATGTCTTCCCTTTATACTGTCTGTCAATCAGCAGGATTGTTGAAAATAGTTTTTGGTAAGATAGAATGACATAAAAAGGAGAATAATATTGTTTTCTTGAGCTCACAAGGCCACAATATTATTGAAAGCAAATATAAAAGACAGATTATTAAAAACCTAGTAAGTATGCAAAATGATTATACCATAATTTATTAGCAAATGCAACCATATGACAAATATTTACATGGGAGAACTGAGCATCTGGTTATGTGGAAAAATTTCCTTATTAAAACTTTGATTTTGAAGAAAATATTTTTCCTTTCCTTAAGATAATTTACATACTTTCAAACCACTTACAATGAGGGTAGGGTTTTGTATCCACATTACAGAAGAGAAATACATGTTTTATGCATTTATGTAGTTTTCACCAGGATCCCTTTGAATCCCAACTAGGTTTCCAAAATGAACCAAAGTGAACACATCCTGTTAAGTTTGCATGAAGAGTCAGACGCGAGGAGTTCCAGCAAAGAGTTTATTAGTGACTACAGCTCGAATAGACCCGTTCTGGCTTGGCTACGGCTGCTTCTTATAGCCTGCAGCCGTAGCTGCCAGCCAATGGGAGTGCAGGGTTTCTTCCCGCACTATTTAAACCAATACCATTTGACATTTTACAAGAACAGTTCAAATAAACCAATAACATTCAAACCTACATACATAACACCCCTCCCCACTAGGTTCAGTCCATACCAAACCCCAACCTATCTAATGTATTCCTTTAAATAGGTGGGGCTCTTACGTGTCGTTGAGACCTTCGTGGTTCAGAAGCTTTAACGTTCTCACCCAGTGAGAGGGAAATGTGTCTACTGACATTTCCCTGTTGGGACTTCCTGAGGAAGAAGACCCTGTTAGACTGTTAGAATCTGGTCTCTCCTCCCAACCCATCTCCATTCCAATGTCAGCACCCAAGTCAGGTAGTGATGTGCAATCTTCCACTTCTAAGGATGGATCTTGGCTTTGTGACAGGGTTGGGATGGTTCCTGTCGCAATGGCTCGTTACACATGGGGTTGATTCCTGTTTGCTGATTTTCCTCCTGTTCCCTCCTTCCCCTAGAAGAGACATCAGGTGAGGGACCTAGAGAGAGACAGGGTCGATGTTCCTGAGGGAACCTGGATCTAAGTTGGTCAATGTGCCTGCTCCAGAGGAGGCCATCCTCTGTTTGTACCCTGTAAGAACGAGGGCCCGTGATGTGAGTTATTTCAGCAGGAATCCACAAAGGTTCACCTATAAGGTTCCTAGCATAGACAGAATCTCCCACACTAAAAGAACGAACTTTGGAAGTGGAATCCAGTGGTGCGTTGGGTGCGTAAGTGGGATGAAGGCGGTCAAGGGAAGACCTAAGTTTCCTGCCCATCAACAACTCTGCTGGGGACAAGTTATTTGATGGGCTAGGAGTGATGTGTTGAACACTAAGAAGTTTTTCAAGCTTCTCAGTGATGTCCCCAGGACCCAGCTGCTGAAGCTTCTCTTTGGTGAAGCGTACCATGCGTTCAGCCCGGCCATTGGCGAAGGGTGCCCAGGGGCAGTGAGGGCATGTCTGATGCCCTGTTGAGCTAGAAAGGATTCAAAAATGTTAGATGTGAATTGAGGGCCATTGTCAGAAACAAGGACATCTGGTAACCCATGGGTGACAAACAATTTTCTGAGCTGCTTGATGACAGCCTCAGTTGTAGTGGATGTCATGGGAATTACCTCTAGCCATTTAGAGTATGCATCTACTAGCACTAGAAAAGTGTGCCCTCTTGTAGGGCCTGCAAAATCAATGTGGATTCTAGACCATGGGCCCCTAGGACATTCCCATTCCTGTGTGGGGGCGTGAGGTGGGGCAGGCCTGACTACCTGGCAATTGGGACAAGATGCTACCCAGTTTTCAACCATTTTGTCAATACCTGGCCACCATACATAACTCCTGGCCAAACCTTTCATCCTTACAATCCCAGGATGACCCTCATGTAACATTTCCAAAACCTCCCTTTGCAGTTTTGCAGGAATAACCACCCTGTTACCCCACAAAATACATCCTCTTAATACAGATAATTCAGTTTGCCTGGACTTAAAAGGTTGGGCAAGGTGAGGTAGATCTTGAAGAGGCCAACCTTTCTTAATCCAGCCCATAACAGGTGCTAATACAGCATCTTTGGTAGTTTCTCTGGCAATCTCAGCAGCATGGACTGGAAGCTTAGCCACGGTCTCCAGGAAAAAGGTGTGAGTTTCAAGTTCAAAGTCCTCCTTGTGGCAAGGTAGTGGGCAACGACTCAGTGCATCAGCATGTCCAATGTCCTTGCCAGGCCTGTGAATCAGTTTGTATGAATAGGCTGCAAGAAATTCAGTCCACCTCAGCATTCTTGGTGACAGGATATTAGGTGTAGGTTTGTCTCCTGCCACAATGCCTAATAAAGGTTTGTGATCTGTAACAATGGTGAATGACCTGCCATACAGATATTCATGAAATTTCTTAACAGCTGCAACAACTGCTAAAGCCTCCTTGTCCAATTGGCTATAATTCCTCTCTGCTTTGGACAAAGTGCGAGAGTAAAATGCAATTGGGGCTTCCCTTCCATTGGGAAGCCTGTGACTCAAACCCCCACTCCAAAGGGGATGCATCACAAGTCAGAACAACAGGCAAATTCTCAGAGAATTGTATCAACACAGCATCAGACGTGATTAGTCTCTTAATACTGTTAAATGCTGACTGTTCCTTCCGCCCCCAGATCCAAACAGCTTTCTTATCAAGCAGGCGATGTAAGGGCTCAGCAATAGATGCTTTGTGAGGTAGAAACATGTGGTAAAAGTTAATAAGTCCAAGGAAGGCTTGCAAATCTGCCTTGCATCGAGGTTTAGGGGCTTCCTTGATTGCTTTAACCTTGGCATCAGTAGGATGGATGCCATGCTTGTCAATCATATACCCCAGGAACTCAACTCTGTCTGTTTTGAGTGTACATTTGTCTTCCTTGACTTTTAAACCCGCTTTTCTGAATCTGGTAAGGACTTCTCTGAGTCTTTCTTGAAGCTGAGTGTCATTTTCAGCAGAGATTAATACATCATCAAAATAAGGCACTACCCTGGCAGTCCTTGCAACATTCTTTCCATAAGGCTTTGAAAAATGCCAGGTGCCACGCTTACTCCAAATTGTAGTCTTTTACATTTGAAGGCACCTCTATGAGTCACAATTGTTTGTGCCTCTGCAGTGGCATCATCAACTGTTAATTGTTGATATGCCTGAGCTAAGTCCAGTTTAGCAAATACTGTACCCCTGCCAAGGGAATGGAGCAGATGATGCACAACTGGTACAGGATATGCGCTCTGCTGCAGCGCATGGTTAAGTGTCCCCTTGTAGTCACCACAGATTCTCACTGACCCATCAGCCTTGACTGGTGTGACTATGGGTGTTTCCCATCTGGAGTGGTCAGTAGGCTCTAAAACCCCTTGAGCAATGAGCTTATCTAATTGTGCATCAATTTTTCCTTTAAAGCAAATGGGACCCTCCTGGGCTTTAAACGAATTGGGGGCACCTTGGGGTCTAGGCTGAAAGCAATAGGGGTCCCCATATACTTGCCCAGTCCTTCGCTGAAGACCTCTGGAAACTCAGACTTCAAGGACTCTTCCCAGTCAGAACTGCTCACGTGATGGATGCCAGTCACCTCGATGCCAAGTGGCTTGAACCACTCAAGTCCCAGCAAACTTGGGCGATCCTTGTCCACGATGGTCAGGGGCAAACGTTTGGTGTGGCCTTTAAACTGCACGTTGAAATCTCTCGCTCCAACTACTGGAATCTTGTTCCCTTGGTAGTCTTTGAGAGTCAGTGCTTGCTTCTGGAAATGCTTTTCTGAATTTTGGGAAAGAGTCTGTGGATAGTGTCCCATGACACCATAGATAAATAAGAGCCTGAGTCCACTTCCATTTGGCAAGGCCTTCCTTCAATAAACACCTTCACATGTACTTTTCTGCTTTTTAAGGGTGAAGAATGACCAATAGTGATTGTTTGGTGAGTTTCATTCTTGCCATTTGCTTCTAAATTTCGCCCCATTTTTCAAGGAAATTGTTGGGCTTAAAGTCTCTATCAGGAAATTTCTTCCTAACTGGTGGAGTTCTGGATGATTTGCAGACTCTGGCTATGTGACCCGTTTCTCACAACGTAGGCAAATGGAGTCAAAGAACTTGCATTCAGTGCGGGGTGCCCCCACAGCCTCTGCAATAGAACCCTTGCCTGTTTTTCCCAGAGTCTTTTCTTTTCTTCTCCATTCTGAGTTTAAAATCCCTCCTCTGCCTCACTGCCATCAGATCAGAGTCTATTTGTTCACAATGAGCTGTTGTGGATTTTTCCCCATCAGAATGGCTTGAGGCCTGGCTTGAGGCCTTGTTAATCTTTTCATGGCGCAGCTGAGGACTTGGTGGCTTCGCTGAAACAGCTTCTTCAATGGCCTCTTTAAACGTGATCTTAGGTTTCATTAAAAGTTTGCTTTGTAAGACCTTATCTTTTAGGCCTAAAACAAACCGATCACGCATGGCCTCTTCTAAGTTGGTAAAGTCACAAGCACCCCCAATGTCCCTTAAACTTGCCACGAAGTCATTAACATTCTCGCTATCCCCTTGATCCCGACGGTGTCTCTTAATGAGGCACGATACTTGTGGGGCGTAATGGTCTCTTAAAAGTTTCTCTAAATCGGGCCATTCCATTACCTTCAGCTCTGCTGCTCCCGCCAACGCCTTCGCCATTTTGAAGACTGCCGGACCGCAGTGCGTGAGAAAGACCGCCCTCTTCCGTCTCGGGGATGCGGCGAGATCGTTCCCTTCCAGATACATGTGGAAGCGATCCGCATACGATTCCCAGTCTTCGTCGCCGGATCGAACGGGCTGGGGGTGTTCAGCGCAGCCATCTCGCTCAGTTGCTTGTTCGTCGCGTCGTCTTCTCTTCAGGAAATCCCATCCTCGTCGCCAGTGTTAAGTTTGCATGAAGAGTCAGACGCGAGGAGTTCCAGCAAAGAGTTTATTAGTGACTACAGCTCGAATGGACCCGTTCTGGCTTGGCTACGGCTGCTTCTTATAGCCTGCAGCCGTAGCTGCCAGCCAATGGGAGTGCAGGGTTTCTTCCCGCACTATTTAAACCAATACCATTTGACATTTTACAAGAACAGTTCAAATAAACCAATAACATTCAAACCTACATACATAACACATCCATCATTAACTAAATGGACTACTTATATTCTAGCCTCTCTGTATGTCTCCGCTCAGAAAGTTATGCAAATTATCAGCCAGTTTTCTTGATGAGAGTTAAACTAAAAGACAACACATACAATGCCTCACTTGTTTAACAGGCAACTCCAAACAAAGAAGCATAACTTTGCTAGACATTATCCTGCCATTTAAAATCTTTGTTAGAGTCTGGTTGAGGAACTGTAGAATGAAAGGTTGTCCCTCGTGTTTTGCAAAAGCTTTGGCAAGGCCTGTCTAAAGTGGCTGCATTTTCAAGTTGCTTTGAATTGGTAAAAGACAGCTTGTTTAACATTTGGAAGGATGAAATAGCACCATAAAGAGCTTTCCCAAGCTGGTTCTCTCTTTGCCAGCTTGCAGTATCATCATGTATTTCTGCCAAGGAGAGTTTGCATCAACTCTGTTGACAACCTCTCGTGAATGTTAATACGCCATCTCCATATTCATGTTAAAGCTCTCTTCTGGCTCCTCATTTTTTAACAATGCAGTTGACGGTTGTGCCACTGTATTTCTCAGAATTGGAGGCTGAAGCTAGATATCTGTGCCTGTGGCTATAGTAATGTTGCTACTTACTTATTCAATTGTTTAATGAAATTCATTTTAAGGGATCATTTCCAAAACTGAAATGTCTACGCTCATTAGGAATAAAACTTAAAATGCCAAACTTTTCAGATAATATTGATCTGGGGACCTTCTGGTATTACCGTCTTTTAAACTAGTTAAGTTTTCAGCATAGCTTGGGTTTGAAAGAATGAGGGTTAATTTCCATAACTTCTTTGGGCCTGAAGGACCTTTATTATCATGCTGAAACCTGAATCATACCATCTGCCTTCTGCTCTTGTCTTGACTCCTCACTCCCACCTATGTATCCATGTCCCTGTAAGATTCTTATAAGAGCAAGGATAAATACAGCAGTGTCCCAAAAATCTATGATACAGTATCAACAGCTGAGTCTACACATATAAATTTGCATATAGAATTTATGTCATATAATACATGTGGGCACATGGCTATATATATAATATTTATTTTTTGTCATGTTTATGTAGTGTATATTGGAGGTGGTGACCCTTTGAGAGCTGTATGCAACAAAATTTCATTTTAACATATGCTGATTAGTGTACATTTAAAGTGACAAAGTTATTCTAAGTCTAAGTTTATATAGGAGAACATCTTCATTCATGGTACGTTCAAAAGGTCTGTAAGTTCAGCTCCATTTCTCTGGAGAATGTCATATAAATGTTGCCGAGTGTAAGGAGCAATGTGAAGTACATTGGCGAGAGAAGTCAAGGTTTCCCAAATCTCTGGAGTGAGACTTCAAAGCATGTAGTGAGCTGCAAGAGGAAAGGACAACGTCCTATTACTTGAGCGTAACTTTCTGTTTATATCTCTATGGATTCTGCTCATCTCACCTGCCTCTTTAATGATGAAAAAAGTGAGAGAATACATTTCTTGAACTTTGTACTAATTCCCTGTAAAAGCACTTTTGGAGGCTGCCTTAAATCAGGCATTTTAAGAAGGAGAGCTTTAATTTCCCCCATGCACAACAAGCAGAAGAGAAGAATCACCAGAGGGCAGAGGGTCCAAAAATATCGAGCCTGCCTCATTTTCTTTCAACTATTCAAAAGAAAAAAAAAAGGAAGAATTTTGAGATGACTGCTGGGAAAGACTAGATATGTAGTTTTGTTTAATGCAACCTGGCTGTGAATTTGCTCTTCTCTATGAATATAGCAAAACAATTCAATGGCAGGATTTATTTCCTCCACTTCACTTGCAGGCATTTACATGTCCTAGTTTTAGCAATTCTATTTGCCATTGATTTCAGTAAGACAGATATTGAGCTCAGGAAGAGGGGGGGGGGGAGCCTGTTTTTACTAAGGTGTCTAAATATAGGTCCCACAAGCTTAGGAACTAGCTCAGGCTTAAACACTTTGACCTAGATAAATGAATTATAAAAGAAAAGCACACCTTTGGAAAAAAGATTTTCTAAAGCAAAGATTAATCTTACCTTGAAAGCTTGACTATAGGCTCTATTGATCTCAGATATTCTTAGAACATTTGAAAGTCAGACTTTCTACACTTTCTTCTAGTTTTTATGCAAAAGAAGTCACTCGTCAAACATCTAACTGATCTTTACCATCTCTTTTCTCTTCCCCTGTATTGCAAAGGTCATTAATCCTACAAGCTGAGTTATGAAAGGGATCTTTTAAAGCAGGGATGGGCAACTTTATCTAGGTTGAAGGGCTCCCGATTGCTTTTTGAATGGCCAGGAGAGAAACCTGATTTACTTTCATTTAATCATATTAATCACAACGCAAGAAGATCTTAATAAGGGCCTTGGTGGCTCAGGCTGTTAAATGCCTGCATTTAAGTTCCAGCTGCCTACAATTACTGTAGGCTCGAATCCCACCAGGCTCAAGGTTGACTCAGCCTTCCATCCTCTCGGGGTAGGTAAATTGAGGACCCAAGATTGTTGGGGGCAATAAGCTGACTTTGTAAAAATGCCGCTTAGTAATAAGCAGGCATATACAATGGAATGAAGGCTATTGCTGAGTACACTGGGTTGTATCCCAAAAATTGTAAGCCGCCCTGAGTCTTTGGAGAAGGGCGGCATATAAATGTAATTAAAAAAAAATAAGCAAAACAATTATTCCTGAACACGGTTATGTTGATTGTTTTGGCGTCATATGTTTTGATAACTAGCTCTTCTCTCGCCTTCAGAGTGCTGCCATTGGCAATACTTGGAGATATCTGAAGGTGGGACCTGAAAGCTTGCATGGGTTCCAAGGTGGAACATCTTTGCTGTCATTTTTTTCAGCTCTTTGGGAAGAACTGAAGCACCTCCAGGATGGGCTTGTTTAGGTATGCTTTTCTGTTTGTCATGTTGTAGTTCATAGCGAGTGACATCTCCAGAAAAAAAAAATATCGAAGTTTTAGAAGGGATGGCATCAGTCCTGACCAGCTTCTGATTCTAATAAACGTACCTTTAGCATGTTTCAAGAGGGCATAGTTCAAGATTTGCTCATTCAATATTTTTAATTTCTGTCTCCCTTTTTTCCCCCTTCAGGATAAAAGCATTGGCTAAACTACCTAGTGACGTCCAGTCAGCTTGGCTGTGTGTCAATGTATTATTCATAGTTTTTTGTTGCTATTGGGAACACCAGCAATTAGCCCATTGGAAGGAGATCTCCACCAACCTTATCCTCAAAATATTGTATATGAGATCCATTTTGTGGAATGAACAATAGCAGGGGCTAAAAAAAAAAGAAAAAAAGGAATGCTTGCATCTTTGTGCAGCAGCAGAGGGCTCTAATGAAAATGATGAATTTTGCAATAATGCCCAACTATGGTAAATGTATATGTATTATAGGCTCAAAGCTTATGAATCATGATTTCATTTTGAAATAATTAGAATCTTCTGCCATTAACAGCAGGATACATGGATAATTATACTTTAGAATGAAATGTCTGGCAAAGGGCTTCTCTGTTCATATGACAGTTGGGTTTTATGATAAATATTACAAGTGACAATCTTTAATATAAACACAGAAGAGAAAAATTAACAATATCAATCATGGCAGAATACTATGGAAGAAAAACAATGACAATAACCAGATTATTTAAGTTTTTTTTTCTACCTACATATTCAGCCTAATTTGTAAACAATATTGCTTTGGATTTAATCACTCACCAATTACTGTGACCCTTTCATTATGATTGTGACATTAGTAAGTGTCTTGGAAATCTATCATAACACTTTGGGCAGAGATACCTGTATTCAGAGAAAAATCATGATATTAGGGGTTAGTCAAGCTGGTTCAGATCCTTTGGCTGTAGAGTTCTTTACCAACAAAAAGGTTCCTTAACTTGCCCTTATATCTTTTAGTGTTGCTAGAGCATCTCAAAATAGAACTCTTGTCCCCCCAAAAATATTAGCAGAGAATCTTTGACAGAACACAGGCTAAAGCTGTTGTTGAGGTTCTTCTCTCTGAAAGCAAAGAAGTATTAGCTTTCTAATACTAGAAAGAGTATTGACTCTTTCCCATTTTGCCATTGGGGAAAACTCTGGAGAATACCCATAAATGAGAAAATTTGTAGCTCAGGGTTGAAATTTATTTTATTTATTTATTATTTATTATTTGGTCTTATATGCCGCCCTCTCTCCCAAAGGACTCAGGGCGGCTCACATAAAAAACAACCATACAAATACAAACGTTAAAATGGAATTAAACCAAATTCAACCAAATAATCATTAAAACCCATTTACAAACATTTAAAAATATTAAAACACCCCCCCCTCCTAGTCCAGGCCGGCCTGTTCAAATAACCAAGTCTTTAGAAATGAAGGGTCCTTGGTGCTTTCTGAGCATGCTCGTTTTCTTGTATCCATTTTATTATCCTAACTAGGTAACATCATCAGTACTAGCACTGATGATATTACTTAGTTAAGGGTAATGAAACATCTGCAAGAAAATGAGCAAGCCCAGAGAGCACCTCTGGAGAATACCATTGTCAGCCAAGAAAATAAGCAATTCTATCATTGAACAAATCAACCCAGAGAGCTCTCACTGGTTCAAATGATCCTATTTCAGATAAATTATTCAAAGGCTCTGGAGAAACCTCTAATGCTGGGAAAAGTGGAAAGAAAGAGGAAGACATGCAGCAGTACATTCAATTACAGAGGTGATGGGTGCATCAATGAAAGAACTGAAGAACCAGATTAGGAACAGATCACCATTAAGCAAGTCTACGTATGTGATTGCTAGGAGCCCACACTGTCTTGATGGCATAAACTCACCAAAATCAATCATTACTATTGCACCTTCTTCGTGTCACCAACAGAAGTTTTTCTTGAAAGATTAGAGCATTGCTAACACTTTTCCCAGAACGAGGTATGGAAGAAGATTTGCAGAATTTTATAAAGGTTTGCAATTTACTTTTCCAAGCCCAATTTTTATATCAACCTTTGCTGTACTTTGAACATATTCTTCCCCATTACTGATTACATAACTATCAGGAATTGTCATGCCACTATCGGAGCCTGAATCTGTGGGGGGAGACAAGCTGGAACTGGAGCAGACAGAGATCAAGGGAGCTGTTTTGTTGGCTTTGGAGGAAAATGGGGAGGAGCAGGCCCAATCAGGCCAGGGTCTTTCAGGATTGCGATGGCTTGTAGGCAGGGAGGAATGGGGGCAGGATGACCAAGAGAGACTAAGCAGTGAACACGAGAGAAAGAGCTCAGGCAATGAGCAGGGACCACCTCCTGATCCTTGAGCACAGAAGTGGAAAGAAGGAGAGAACAGTGCTGACTGACCTGGCTACTCAGGAGGAGAATGCCCTGCCCCTCTTCACAAGGCATGCCTGGGCACTAAGACTTAAGGACATGCTGTGGGGAGGAGCATTTGTTGGGAACAAATGCTGAATTCATGGAATGTTGAGTGTCAACATTTGAACTTTCCTGAATTCCTTGCATTATTTCTGGATATCTGGAAACTTGCCTTGCTCCTTTGATTACTGGAACCCTCAACTTGCCCTGCTGGATTTCTTGCTTTGCCGCCGTGGTGCTCATAGCATTGGGCTGGACTATTCATAGCCAGAGGTGTGTGTGTGTCATCATTTTGTTCTGGGACGTGCCAGAAGCATGGGAGCTTTTGTGAAAATTTGGAGCAATAAAGGAGTGGTTTGTACTGCCAGCTGCCTGTGTCACCTCTGTGCTGTGCCCTGGGTCATCACAGGGACCTCTTGCTGATTTGGTTATCTGTATATCATCTAATGAACATCTGGATTGTTCCCTCACTGGGGAAGGGAAAAGACTGTGCTCTCCCTTGAGAGTACCATTGGTCTATTCTATGTATGAATATGTATGTATATGTAGTTCCCCAACCTTTCTAGCTTTGTGGACCAGTGAGGGGGGGCACAGAGGGGATGGTTCTGCATGAGTAGTGCGCAAGTGCATGCACATGTGCAACTCCATTTGAGCAAGCAGCAGGCATGTGCGGTCGCCACTCATGCCAATGGAGTACATGGGAGCATGCTTACCACGTATGCAGGTGGGGATGCATGTGCACATTTGTTCCTCTCTTTGGACAGCTTGGTTCTGAACAGCTTATGGCCCAGTAGTTGGCCATGGCCTAGGGGTAGAGATTCCTGATGTATGAGACAGGTAGACTGCATCCAGTCTGGTTGCTCTAAGAACTTCTGATATAAGAAGAGTCACTTGTTTATCAACAGATTCTGTAATAATAAATCCAGTGTGGGGAAAAAAACATATAAATAAGTCACAGTATGACACAAGCTACAGCACTGGGAAAAATAACAATCCCATGCAAACAGACCATTCACTCTAAAGAGAACACAGTGAAACATACAAATGAAATATAGAATTAGAACAATTATTCAATAATTGCCACAGTTGCTATAAAAGAACTAACAGATACATAATTCGGGATAGACACACAACTTTATTTGTACAATTAAGTCCCGGCAAACCACACAACTGGCAAATAGCAATAGGTGAAATTTAAGTTGGGAAAGAATAAGAATCAGGAATACTTTGTATATTTATATTACAAACAACTTCTGTGTATTGATCAGACAAATCCTTGAAATATACTTGCTGAGTTGAAACACAGCTAGCAGAGTACAGAACTGTCAGCAGGAAAGAATTATGTATGACTCAACATTTCTCTTCTCTTCGGCAAACTCTACGAATGATGAGGCCCTGAATGCTACTGCCTTTAATTGGAAAGTAGTTATTTTAGTTGAGATATTAGATAAATCCATCATAGATTTTTTAAAAAAAATATGAAATGGGTAATCTGCCAAAATAGAATTCGCAAGCATCTGTCATAAAACCCTTCTCCTGTCAAAAGTGTAATACAGACATGCATATACTTATTTGCAGATGTTATATATATAAATGAATATACTTGGAAACTTTACATATAACACACATTGGAGTGTCAGTTTGGTCCTAGTGGTTAAAGCACCAGACCAGAAAGCAGGAGACTCAAAAAGTGGGACTTGAACTCAAAGTCCCACTTTAGTGATGAAAACCAGCTGGGTGATTTTGGTCCAGTCACCCTTTATCAGCCCAACCTACCTCACAGGATTCTTGTTGTGGGGAAAATAGAAGGAGGAAAGTGTTTTTGATATGCTTGCTGCCTTGAGTTATTTGTAAAAATAATAAAGGCGAGGTACAAATATCAAACAAATAAATAAAGGAGGCCTATATATAGGAAAGTTGCAGATTTCAAAAGCTTTTAGTCATTCATCACTTCCTTTGCTCACTTGTGTTGTTTATATGGATTTTTAAAAATAATATGGTTGTTCATAACAAGTATAGAAGGCCAGGGTTTGCGCTGCAATATTATTTTACTGTTTTTAGTCATTGTGCTTTGTACTACCATGTTTCCCCGAAAATAAGACCTACCCCGAAAGTAAGACCTAGCACTATTTTCTAAACCTGCCCTAATATAAGACCTACCCCGAAAATAAGACCTAGCGTAAATCTCCAGTTCCAGGAAGACTTTTCAGGGAGCAACCATGCACCCGCAAACACCCCCTACACACTCACACCCACTATTTGGCACCATAAATATATAAGACCTACCCCGAAAATAAGACCTAGTGTGTTTTTGGGAGCCAAAAAAAATAATAAGACAGTGTCTTATTTTCGGGAAAACACGGTATGTGCTTATGGTTTGAATGTAGAATTTCTGCAGTTGAATTGTACTCAAAGCTCCAGAAAATTTAAAGTCTCTGTTTGCTTATGAGAGCCTCAGAATTTTACAAAGTGACCTTGGAATTTAGTCATATTTGATTGGCATCCCTACCCATAACCTTTTAGTAGTATCACCTGTTATAATTTAAGATATAATGCATAGAGTTGTTAATCACTTAATATCTGTTTATACAAGAATATTACACACAATGGTGCCTCCAAATTAAACTAGTTAGATTTAGTAAGATCATCATTAGAAAGGTGCTTTCTGACAATAAAATGTCCAGATTTTAAAAAATCACAAGGTCTTGAAGGTTGGGAATTCATTATATTAAATACCACTCCAGTTTCATCTACTGTATTGGGTCAGCTGTCAGTTAATGGTGAATTGAAGGAAGCACACATTAAAAATGGAGAGCAGCTACAGCAGAAGAGCTCTATGCTTTTTCAGTAATGACATTCAGGTTTGGGGATATTAAATATAAATAAAGCACAACTCAGGCAACTACTATATTTGAATGAATGACTCAAATTTCTACTTGATATGAATAGAAAAAAATAGTTTAAATCTATTCATTCTAAAGATCAAGTCTCTAGATGGAGAACATTAATTCCACAAAAATACACTTCACTCTTTTTTAGTCCATAATATTTCATGAAAGCTGACTTAAATTAATATCCTTCAAAAAACGTTCACGTGTATTTGTATAATAATCAATACAAATTCCTCCTTTACTTTTTATGGCAATTCCTGGTCCCATAAGCTCTTCACAGTGGGAGACAAAGCAGAGGTGCATTGCTCTGGAGAGATTAGAACTTGATACTGTAATAAATTATTCAGGTTTTCCCTAATTTAAATTTTCTGATCTATCCATATTCCTGAGGGGGTTGGGATTTGCAGCTTGGGATCAATAAATCTGCAATTGTTTTCTGCTTTTAATCCTCTCAAAGTGCAAACTCTTGCAAGCTTTGAAAGCCCACAGGAACCAAAATCTGGTCCTATTGTGTAAGATCATCATCAGGACCTGTTAATTTCTGCACTAGAGACATCAAGTGTCTTCCTAGCATCACCCGGCCATCACTGAAATGTCTGGCACAATGGATGGATCATGGCTGTCCTACAAATCATTAGTGTGGATGTTGCTTTTGCTTAGCTGAAACCACATCAGTTCTGAGGAGGAAATTACTTATTTCCATATATAAAAGTAACTACTCTACTAAGTAACTTTTTTCATTGTTGAAATGTTTTTCCTTTTAATTCCTGATTTAAGCAATTTTATGAGAATATCCTCTTGAATAAAAGGAAGGAGACAGGAACCATTAGGTTAATGGGTTCCATGCCACTGACATTTGAGTATTGTAGCTTCTTTGATTGCTTTCCAGTTTGAGAGGGAAGGCTGGACTTCTTTATCATCCTGGATCTGGTAAAGAGAAAGTTACCATAGTGGTTCTCCAACTCTGACATACAACAATTCTCTAAAATAATAAATAGTTTATGGGCTATTCCACCTGAATAAAACTAATTATTTCCTGCATGTTCATTTCAGTCCTTAATTAAATTTTAATATCAGCATTATGGGGATTCCCAAACTTTGTTAATATGCAATTAGCCACTGCAGGCTTGCACAGGTAAAAATAGGAGAAAAGTGCACAGTAAGTTTGAAGAATGCTACCAATTTGTTTGCACAAGCTGGACAAGGTTTTTAAAAGTCTGTTCCCCACATCCCACTCCCACCAATGTCCCCTCATGTACTCCCAGTTGTTCCAACCACTATTTGAGGACCTCCAGTTTTCCTTCTTCTCAACTTCTCTTTTTGCCATCAAAGGCTACAGGAATATCCAGCCATTGGTTGCTTCTAAAGTCTTTTCGTGCACTGACTGAATGGCTTTTCTTTTCTTCTCTAATTCTTCTGGCCTGAAGAATTGAGAATGGGGCTGAAAAAGCTTTCTGGATGAGAAGCAAAATTTCTTCAAAGAAAAACCAGAAAGTCCAGTTGCCTCTTGAAAAAGCACCTTTGGGGCAACCAAGACCTGAGTGACTGAGAACCTCCATAGACTTTCTGGCCTGAAATGTTTGCAGAGAGTGGTATGAAGCAGCTGCTTCTGATTTGCAATATCACCACAAAATAACTTTTACAGTTATTTTGTAATATTTACAGACCCCTCACATCCCGGACTGTTTTAACTCCTACCCTCAAAGCGACGCTATAGAGCACTGCACACCAGAACAACTAGTCATAAGGACAGTTTTTTCCCGAATGCCCTCACTCTGCTAAACAAATAATTCCCTCAACACTGTCCAACTATTTACAAAGTCTGCACTACTATTACTATTAATCTTCTCATCACTCCTTATCACCCATCTCCTCCCACTTGTGACTGTATGACTGTAACTTTGTTGCTTGTATCCTTACAATTTATATTGACTGTTTCCTAGTATGATTTGATTGCTTATTGTATCCTACGACTATTATTAAGTGTTGTACCTTATGATTCTTGACTCTTGACCAATGTATCTTTTCTTTTATGTATACTGAGAGCATCTGTACCAAGACAAATTCCTTGTGTATCCAGTCACACTTGGCCAATAAAGAATTCTATTCTATTCTATTCTATTCTATTCTATTCTATTCTATTCTATTCTATTCTATCCTATCCTATCCTATTCTATGAAGAATTCTATTTAAAAAAAATCAGAATCCCTTGTCTCCTAGTTTTAGTGGAAGAAATGAGTCCCCCCCACCAATGATTGGTTAATCATGTGCTATCATGTCAGAACTGACTTTTAGGGACCTCATAGGTAGATTTTTTAAAATAATGATCTATCCCTATCATGGTCCTTCAGGTTCAACTGTTACAATTGTTGAGACTATACACCTTGCTGCTGGTCCTCCATTTTTCTTATCTTCCACCTTATTCAAGTCTTCCATAGAGAATTGGGTTTGCACAAAATGTATCCAAAGTGTAATAATAGTAATAATTTTTCTTCAACACAATACAACACAAAAACTATGTATAAATCTTAATTTGCTTTTCCTAATAGAAGGTGTTTTCCTTCCTTCCTTCCTTCCTTCCTTCCTTCCTTCCTTCCTTCCTTCCTTCCTTCCTTCCTTCCTTCTTCCCTCTCTCCCTCTCTGTCTTTCTTTCTCTCTTCTTTCTTTCCTATGAGCTTCTGCTTTTCTTGCTTATTGATTTGAGTCACATTTCATTCATTTATTCATACAACTAGAATTATTTGCTTTACTGCACAAGAAGATACTATTCAGAAGAATCTTTTATCTATTGGCTAATCAGGACATATCTGCAAACAATGAAGTGGTCAAGAAATCATCTTGTGGACTCCACTATTTTAATCTGCTGTTTTGTGAGTTTGAGTTTCATTATCCTTATAGCTGTTTCAATATTTCATTTAACAGAAAACAGACTTGTTCCTTCTCCCACCCATGGCTACTTTCTAAATTAAGTCTCATTTATCAATGTTTGCAGATCTATCCATCTATTTCTTTCTAAGAAAATGTATCTAAGGTTGTAAATCTCTGTTGTGCCTCTTTGCAATTGTTCATCTATGTATTTTATGAATACAATCCATATGAGCAACATGCATAATTGTAATTTTTTTAGAATATCTTTTGAATTTTGTTTATACATTCTTTGCTGTTTGTATGCATGTGGGAGGCAGCAGACAAGCATAGACCTGCTTAATCTAATCAGTGTAATTAAAATGAAGCAGATTAATCTGGGGAATTTTAAAACAGAGCAACATAATATCCCCATTAATCAGACCATCTCAAGATGTTTGCAAGTATTTCAAGTTGTTCGCCCTCCTATAACCCTTTATGTTTCTCTTTCTTCAAGGGATAGCTAGAAGAGTCCCCCGTCCCCCCAAAAAAGATCATTTCTGGTGTTATCAAAGAAAATAATTTGTTAAGAATGTTAAAAGGAACTGATTATTTTGCAAAGATTTGGGAAATAGGGACTGTTTACCTCAAGGATATCAAATTCTCTTCTGGAATATTTTTCCCCAATTATTATATATATTTAGGAAAATACTGAACACAAGGCTGACAATAGTAATTTATAGCAAATATATCTTTCTCCTGAGTATTTTAGCACTATTAATCCAAGAAACCACTGTGACTTGATTACATTACATTACATATGAGGATAACGAAGCTCAGGCTAATGCATCAGCTCTAAGCTTTTAAATGCAGGCCTGGTCTATCACAATCAAATATTACATTGTAAATACAATATAGCCATTTTAATAAATCATGCTTAGGCTGAAAATACCTAAGCCTGTCTATCATATGTGTGTTTGAAGCATTTTCTTTTGGCTCTTTTTCTGCAGGAAGCTCACTAAAATAGTATTGACAATTAGCTGCCCTAATAGAAAATGACATTTTGGTGGAATAAACCAATGTTGTTCACTCTCACCAACTGGAAGATGTGTGGTTTTCAATTCCCAGAATTCTAGGAGTCGAAGTCCACATATCTTCAAATTGTTGAGAAACATTGAAATAAACTGCAGATACAAGGACAGTTTAGCAGTCTTTTCTCACATACTATTTGTGCTCTTTCACCTCAGAATAGCAAAATAACTAACAGAATAACAGAGTTGGAAGGGACCTTGGAGGTCTTCTAGTCCAGGGGTTGCCAACCTTTTGGACCTCAGGGACCACCAAACTCATAATTTTAAATCCCAGGGACCACTAACCGGTTCTGTGGGCATGGCCTAATTTGTGGGTGTGGCTTGGTGGTCATGTGACTGGTTGGGCATGGCTTGTATGTAAATATTATAAATATTTATATAAATATTGAATTTTTTGTAAAAAAAGAGCAACTTTTACTCAAAATCAGGCAAAGCAGGCAGGCAGATTGAGTTGCTTACAGAATCACAGATTCATTCAGAGATCTATCTATCTGCCATCAGCTAGCTCAGTCTGTCACATAAAATTTGCTAGCAAGCAAACTCACAAAATTAATTCACAATACACCATGTATGTAAATATTGATTTTTTTAATTAAAAAAAAGAACAGCTTTTACCCAAAATCAGGCAAAGCAGGCAGGCAGATTGAATTGCTCACAGAATCATTCAGTGATCTATCTGCCATCGACTAGCTCAGTCTCTCAAATTTGCTTGCTGTGAGTCTGCACTGAATAATAGAACCTTCAGTCCTAAGGGAGGTTCGACTGTGCTTAAAAGCAGAGCCGAAGATCTAAAGACTAGCTAGAAAACAAGAAATCCAACCATTTCCTGCTTCCTAGCTAATCTAAATCTCCCAGCAGAGCAGAACAGCTGATGGTTGGAAAAAGGAAAAATAGCAATTTAGCAGGCAAGTTTGCCAGGTAAGGAGTGAGTAGGTGGGGAGGGTTCCTGTGGGCCATGTGGGCGGCACAGCCTTGTGTTCCTGTGCAGCCTGGATTAATTGCTTTTGGGGGGGTGCTCTGGGGGTGAGATTTCTCTGCCACCCACCAAAATTTTCTCATGGCCCACCAGTGGGCCACGGCCCACCGGTTGGCAACCGCTGTTCTAGTCCAACCCCCAGCTCAAGCAGGAGACACTATACTATTTCAGACAAGTGGTTGTCCAATCTCTTCTTAAAAGCCCCCAGTGATGGAGCACACACAACTTCTGAAGGCAAACCATTTCACTGGTTAATTATTCTGTCAGGAAATTTCTCCTTAGTTCTAGGTTATTTCTCTTCTTGATTAGTTTCCATCCATTGATTCTTGCCTTGCCTTCTGATGCTTTGGAAAATAGGTTGATCCCCTCTTTGTGGGAAACCTCAAACACTGCTATCATGTCATCCCTAGTCCTTCTTTTCATTAGATTAGACATACCTAGTGTCATGATATACTGACTCCGAGGAAGAGGAGGAACAGCCAACAGGGTGTGGAACTGTGGTTCCAGAGGTGGTGGAGGAGACTGGGGAAGGGCAGAGGCTGGCTGAGGAATCAGAGGAGGATCCAGGCCCATCTCCTATCCATCCCAGGGCATGCAGGGAGGAGAGGATCAGGGAAAAGCGTGGTCTCCTCGGAAAGAGAGGGCCATGATCCTCCTCAGGGCTTACAGCTGGGAGCTATGTATATAAATGTGTAACTGCGCAGTCAGAATTGCTGGAGTCAAATTTAGTGTTTCCTTTGAACGAGGTTTATCTTGGTTAGCGTTCTTCCCATGGACTCTCCCTAGTTATCTCCCTGGAATGTATACTTCGTTATCTTGGTTTGCTTCGGAACTCTCGGTTTGTTTTTGGTTTCCTTTTGCCTCGTTATTTCCTTTTGTGACTTTAAACTGTGACTGTTAAAATAGTGAAGTTAAGTTGAAGGCATTGCCAGACTTTAATTCATGTTTTGGGTTTTGGAGTTAGTTTGAGAGACTATGGGTCATCACACCTACTTCCTGCAACCGTTCTTCCTATGATTCAGTCTCCAGCCCTCTAATCATCTTTGTTGCTCTTTTCTGCACTCTTTCCAGAGTCTCTACATCGTTTTTTATAATATGGTGACCAAAACTGGATGCAGTGCATTTTAAGTGTGGTCTTACTAAGGATTTATAATGTTGTACTAATACTTCACATGATCTTGATTCTCTCCCTCTGTTAATGCTGTTAAAACTCTGCTCATCATTTTGGCAGGATTTTCAAGTTCCCCCTTTCCATTACAAATGATTCTGAAAACCCTTCTTTTATTACATGTGTTTGAAAGAAAAAGATCCCCAATTTCCACCCCATTTCTGTTTAATTTTTTAAAAGCTACTTAGCCTTCTTATCAATTCAAGTAAGGTCAGTTGGATCAAACCATCTAAATATTTCTTGCAGATTTGGAGCAAGTTGCAATGAGTCTTCTTTATTGTCCTTCTATCCCTTTTTGGGAAAGATTTGAGAGCAAAGCCAATTAGCCTATGTATTTTTCTTATTCTGATAGCTTTTACACTAGAGATTTTCTTTAGAAATCCAGGCGAAAGAGGAATTTTATCCAGGCTGTTGAGGGAATATTTAAATTGGAGTTGAAATATTATTCTTATAAGGCATTTTGTTCTAGCCTCTTAAAAGATAATAGAAAGATTATTTTTCACCATTTGCTAGTAGCCATCATGTCCTCATCTCACAATACTTCAGTCTGGCATTGTAGAGCTTTAAAACTGTTTTACATATACTTTATTACAAAAAGAAAAAAAAGGAATAACTAACAATTGAGTAGATTCATATACTGTGAATATTCCATCGTATTTCTCTAAAGAAACAAAAAATTTCTTTCTCTAAAGACGTTTTTCAAAATCTTAGTGAACACATATTAAAATTTTGGAAAGAAATATGCAAATCTTTCATTTTCTTTTTATTTTGGTTTATCTTTATTTGCAACAGAGTGGAGGAGACCAAATTGCAACTAAGTTCACAGTAGAATAAAGTAAGGAAAAAAGATACTTCTAAAGGCATTAATTATCACTCCAAACTTTAAGGACTCCAAACTCACTAAGGATGAGTCTTGTCTCATATAACTCAGGTTGTTTATTTTATTTATTTATTTATTTATTTATTTATTTATTTATTTATTCGACTTATATGCCACCCCCTCTCCCAAAGGACTCGGGGCCGCTCACAGATTAAAAGAAAATACAACAATAAATTACCTAAAAAGCGTATTAAACAAACTAAGCCGAATTAACATTAAAACCCGCAAAGATTAAAATCAAGAAAACCCAAGGAGTCAGCATAGCCCAGATTGTAAAAACAGCCAGGTTTTTAGCTCGTGGCGGAAGGTACGGAGATCAGGAGCAAGCCGGAGCTCCAGTTTATACTCCATATTAGAATATAACTGTTAGGTTTGCATGAAGAGTCAGACGCGAGGAGTTCCAGCAAAGAGTTTATTAAGTGACTACAGCTCGAATAGACCCATCCTGGCTTGGCTACGGCTGCTTCTTATAGCCTGCAGCCGTAGCTGCCAGCCAATGGGAGTGCAGGGTTTCTTCCCACACTATTTAAACCAATACCATTTGACATTTTACAAGAACAGTTCAAATAAACCAATAACATTCGAACCTACATACATAACACCCCTCCCCACTAGGTTCAGTCCATACCAAACCCCAACCTATCTAATGTATTCCTTTAAATAGGTGGGGCTCTTACGTGTCGTTGAGACCTTCGTGGTTCAGAAGTTTTAACGTTCTCACCCAGTGAGAGGGGAAATGTGGCTACTGACATTTCCCTGTTGGGACTTCCTGTGAAAGGAGACCCTGTTAGACTGTTAGAATCTGGTCTCTCCTCCCAACCCATCTCCATTCCAATGTCAGCACCCAAGTCAGGTAGTGATGTGCAATCTTCCACTTCTAAGGATGGATCTTGGCATTGTGACAGGGTTCAGGATGGTTCCTGTCGCACTGGCTCGTTACACATGGGGTTGATTCCTGTTTGCTGATTTTCCTCCTGTTCCCCCTTCCCCTAGAAGAGACATCAGGTGAGGGACCCAGAGAGAGACAGGGGCGATGTTCCTGAGGGAACCTGGATCTAAGTTGGTCAATGTGCCTGCTCCAGAGGAGGCCATCCTCTGTTTGTACCCTGCAAGAACGAGGGCCAGTGATGTGAGTTATTTCAGCAGGAATCCACAAAGGTTCACCTATAAGGTTCCTATCATAGACAGAATCTCCCACACTAAAAGAACGAACTTTGGAAGTGGAATCCAGTGGTGCGTTGGGTGCGTAAGTGGGATGAAGGCGGTCAAGGGAAGACCTAAGTTTCCTACCCATCAACAACTCTGCTGGGGACAAGTTATTTGATGGGCTAGGAGTGATGTGTTGAACACTAAGAAGTTTTTCAAGCTTCTCAGTGATATCCCCAGGAACCAGCTGCTGAAGTTTCTCTTTGGTAAAGCGTACCATGTGTTCAGCCCGGCCATTGGCCGAAGGGTGCCCAGGGGCAGTGAGGGCATGTCTGATGCCCTGTTGAGCTAGAAAGGATTCAAAAATGTTAGAAGTGAATTGAGGGCCATTGTCAGAGACAAGGACATCTGGTAACCCATGGGTTACAAACAATTTTCTGAGCTGCTTGATGACAGCCTCAGTTGTAGTGGATGTCATGGGAATTACCTCTAGCCATTTGGAATATGCATCTACTATAACTAGAAAAGTGTGCCCTCTTGTAGGGCCTGCAAAATCAATGTGGATTCTAGACCATGGGCCCCTAGGACATTCCCATTCCTGTGTGGGGGTGTGAGGTGGAGCAGGCCTGACTACCTGGCAATTGGGACAAGAGGCTACCCAGTTTTCAACCATTTTGTCAATACCTGGCCACCATACATAACTCCTGGCCAAACCTTTCATCCTTACAATACCTGGATGACCCTCATGTAACATTTCCAAAACCTCCCTTTGCAGTTTTGCAAGAATAACCACCCTGTTACCCCACAAAATACATCCTCTTAATACAGATAATTCAGTTTGCCTGGACTTAAAAGGTTGGGCAAGGTGAGGTAGATCTTGAAGAGGCCAACCTTTCTTAATCCAGCCCATAACAGGTGCCAACACAGCATCTTTGGCAGTCTCTCTGGCAATCTCAGCAGCATGGACTGGAAGCATAGCAACCGTCTCCAGGAAAAAGGTGTGAGTTTCAAGTTCAAAGTCCTCCTTGTGGCAAGGTAGTGGGCAACGACTCAGTGCATCAGCATGTCCAATGTCCTTGCCAGGTCCTGTGAATCAGTTTGTATGAATAGGCTGCAAGAAATTCAGTCCACCTCAGCATTCTTGGTGACAGGATATTAGGTGTAGGTTTGTCTCCTGCCACAATGCCTAATAAAGGTTTGTGATCTGTAACAATGGTGAATGACCTGCCATACAGATATTCATGAAATTTCTTAACAGCTGCAACAACTGCTAAAGCCTCCTTGTCCAATTGGCTATAATTCCTCTCTGCTTTGGACAAAGTGCGAGAGTAAAATGCAATTGGGGCTTCCCTTCCACTGGGAAGCCTGTGACTCAAAACCCCCCCCACTCCAAAAGGGGATGCATCACAAGTCAGAACAACAGGCAAATTCTCAGAGAACTGTATCAACACAGCATCAGACGTGATTAGTCTCTTAATACTGTTAAATGCTGACTGTTCCTTCCTCCCCCAGATCCAAACAGCTTTCTTATCAAGCAGGCGATGTAAAGGCTCAGCAATAGATGCTTTGTGAGGTAGAAACATGTGGTAAAAGTTAATAAGTCCAAGGAAGGCTTGAAATCTGTCCTGCATCTAGGTTTAGGGGCTTCCTTGATTGCTTTAACCTTGGCATCAGTAGGGTGGATGCCATGCTTGTAAATCATGTACCCCAGGAACTCAACTCTGTCAGTTTTGAGTGTACATTTGTCTTCCTTGACTTTTAAACCCGCTTTTCTGAATCTGGTAAGGACTTCTCTGAGTCTCTCTTGAAGCTGAGTGTCATTTTCAGCAGAGATTAACACATCATCAAAATAAGGCACTACCCCTGGCAGTCCTTGCAACATTCTTTCCATAAGGCTTTGAAAAATGCCAGGTGCCACGCTTACTCCAAATTGTAGTCTTTTACATTTGAAGGCACCTCTATGAGTCACAATTGTTTGTGCCTCTGCAGTGGCATCATCAACTGTTAATTGTTGATATGCCTGAGCCAAGTCCAGTTTGGCAAATACTGTACCCCTGCCAAGGGAATGGAGCAGATGATGCACAACTGGTACTGGGTATGCGCTCTGCTGCAGCGCATGGTTAAGTGTCCCCTTATAGTCACCACAGATTCTCACTGACCCATCAGCCTTGACTGGTGTGACTATGGGTGTTTCCCATCTGGAGTGGTCAGTAGGCTCTAAAACCCCTTGAGCAATGAGCTTATCTAATTGTGCATCAATTTTTCCTTTAAAGCAAATGGAACCCTCCTGGGCTTTAAATGAATTGGGGGCACCTTGGGGTCTAGGCTGAAAGCAATAGGGGTCCCCATATACTTGCCCAGTCCTTCGCTGAAGACCTCTGGAAACTCAGACTTCAAGGACTCCTCCCATTCAGAGCTGCTCACGTGATTGATGCCAGTCACCTCGATGCCTAGTGGCTTGAACCACTCAAGTCCCAGCAAACTTGGGCGATCCTTGTCCACGATGGTCAGGGCAAACGTTTGGTGTGGCCTTTAAACTGCACGTTGAAATCTCTTGCTCCAACTACTGGAATCTTGTTCCCTTGGTAGTCTTTGAGAGTCAGTGCTTGCTTCTGGAAATGCTTCTTCTGAATTTTGGGAAAGAGTCTGTGGATAGTGTCCCATGACACCATAGATAAATAAGAGCCTGAGTCTACTTCCATTTGGCAAGGCCTTCCTTCAATAAATACCTTCACGTGTACTTTTCTGCTTTTTAAGAGTGAAGAATGACCAATAGTGATTGTTTGGTGAGTTTCATTCTTGCCATTTGCTTCTAAATTTCGCCCCATCTTTTCAAGGAAATTGTTGGTCTTAAAGTCTTTATCAGGAAATTTTTTCCTAATTGGTGGAGTTCTGGATGATTTGCAGACTCTGGCTATGTGACCCCGTTTCTCACAACGTAGGCAAATGGAGTCAAAGAACTTGCATTCAGTGCGGGGGTGGCTCCCCCCACAGCCTCTGCAATAGAAGCCTTGCCTGTTTTTCCCAGAGTCTTTTCTCTTCTTCTCCATTCTGAGTCTAAAAATCCCCTCCTCTGCCTCACTGCCATCAGAATCAGAGTCTATTTGTTCGCAATGGGCTGTTGTGGATTTTTCTCCATCAGAATGGTTTGAGGCCTGGCTTGAGGCCTTGTTAATCTTTTTCATGGCCGCTGCTGAGGACTTGGTGGCTTCCGCTGATACAGCTTCTTCAATGGCCTCTTTAAACGTGATCTTAGGTTTCATTAATAGTTTGCTTTGTAAGACCTTATCTTTGAGGCCTAAAACAAACCGATCACGCATGGCCTCTTCTAAGTTGGTAAAATCACAAGCACCCCCAATGTCCCTTAAACTTGCCACGAAGTCATTAACATTCTTGCTATCCCCTTGATCCCGACGGTAAAATTCGTGTCTCTTAATGAGGCACGATACTTGTGGGGCGTAATGGGCTCTTAAAAGTTTCTCTAAATCGGGCCATTCCATTACCTTCAGCTCTGCAGCTCCCGCTAACGCCTTCGCCATTTTGAAGACTGCAGTGCGTGAGAAAGACCGCCCTCTTCCGTCTCTCGGGGATGCCGGTGAGGTCGTTCCCTTCCAGATACATCTGGAAGCGATCCGCATACAAATCCCAGTCTTCCACCGCCGGATCGAACGGTGCTGGCGGGGTGTTCAGCGCAGCCATCTCGCTCAGTTGCTTGTTCGTCGCGTCGTCTTCTCTTCAGGGAAATCCCATCCTCGTCGCCAGTGTTAAGTTTGCATGAAGAGTCAGACGCGAGGAGTTCCAGCAAAGAGTTTATTAAGTGACTACAGCTCGAATAGACCCATCCTGGCTTGGCTACGGCTGCTTCTTATAGCCTGCAGCCGTAGCTGCCAGCCAATGGGAGTGCAGGGTTTCTTCCCGCACTATTTAAACCAATACCATTTGACATTTTACAAGAACAGTTCAAATAAACCAATAACATTCAAACCTACATACATAACAATAACCATATTAGAAACATTACATTTTATGAGTATATTATTGGAAGGTAATCAGTTTGAAATTAATATAAATAAAAAATGAATAACTTGTAAAAATGTGTTTTAAAAAAATAAAAAATCTTTCTCATTGACTCTGATTATGCTTATGGTCAGACTTTAGGATTTGCTAATTCTTTCAGTTTCTATTTTTGTCACCCACCTCCCAAAGGATAAATGTTCACTGGAAGAAAAGATTTCCTCTCAAAAGCAGTATCCTTAGATACCAATCAAGCTTTTCTCACAGTCTTCCATGCTTAGTTACTTCCCATTTGGATTAATGCAATATGGGGCTAAAACTGATTCAGAATGAAGTGGCCCACACAGTTTCCCCACTGCTGCACAAGTTGCACTGGCTTTTAGTTGCTTTCTGAGTGAAATTCAAGATGCTGATTGTCATCTTCAAAGGCCTACATAGCACTGTACCAGGTTATTTGCTGGATTGGTCTTCCTTTTCCCCCCAAGTTTTTGTTTATTTATTCTACTTATAGTCATCAATACATAAACAGTGTGGCACCTAATCATCTACATTTTGGTGCAAACAGAAATAACAACATTAATCACATCACTTACATTCATCACATTTGTATATATAATTCTAATATGATACACATATTTATAATAGTTTATGATCCTTCATTGTTTAATTATTCAGCATTTCAATACCTTCTTCTAATGCCAATGACCATATTGTTTAACCATACATAATAATTTCATTATTCAAATTTTTCTTATATCTATCTATCTGTCTGTGTGTCTATCTGTCTGTCTGTCTACCTCTTTTGGCGAGCAGTGTGGTTCCAGGTTTTTACATTTCAATACAAACATGACCATGGTTATATATCCATCTTTCTTGTTCAGATTCATAAAACATTATTACTTATTCTATTTTCTTTAAATATTTCCAAATATTACATTCATTAAACCTATTTTATCAAATTTCAGTTCATAGCTTAACTTATTTCATTTTTCTTAAAATATTCTCATATCTTGCTTTACAATATTTATTTATTTATTTATTATTTATTACTTGGACTTGTATGCCGCCCCCTCTCCAAAAGGACTCGGGGCGGCTCACAACTAAAAACCAACAATAAGTTAATTACTTAAAAAATATTAAATACTAACAAGCCCAGTTACTCTAAAACCCCAATGTACATTATAAACTTTAAAAATTTCAACCCGCCCTCAAGAGGTCAGCATAGCCCGGCCTGTTCGAATAACCAAGTTTTCAAGTTGTGACGGAAGGTGCGAAGGTCAGGGGCCAAACGGAGTCCCAGGGGAAGCTGATTCCATAAGGCGGGTACCGCCACAGAGTAGGCCCATCCCCGGGGCACCGCCAGCCAGCACTGGCTCGCAGACGGCACCCTGAGGAGCCCCTGCCTGTGCTCTTGTACAGGACGGTTGGCACTCAATATCGGCAGGAGACACTCCCGTAAATATCCTGGACCCATGCCTTGTAGGACTTTGAATGTTAATACTAAAACCTTGAATCTCACCTGGAGGGCAATCGGCAGCCAATGCAGGTTGTGCAGGAGGGGTGTAATATGGGAGTATCGGGAGACTCCCATCACCACCCGCGCGGCCACATTTTGCACCAGCTGCAACCTCCGGATGGTATGCAAGGGTAGTCCTAGATAGAGAGCATTGCAGTAGTCGAGTCGGGAGGTAACAAGTGCATGAGTGACCATGCGCAGGGCATCTCAGTCCAGAAATGGATGTAACTGGCGAACCAGCCGGACCTGAGCAAAGGCCCCCCCGGCCATGGCTCCCACCTGCTCCTCTAACCTGAGCCGTGAATCCAGGAGGACCCCCAGGTTCCGTGCCCTGTCCACAGGGGGCAACACCTCTCCCCCATGACCAAAGGTGGAATCTCTTGACTGGACTGAGATGCCGGTATGCACAACCACTCAGTCTTGGCCGGATTGAGTCGAAGCATGTTCCTGTCCATCCAGATCCATACCGCATCCAGACAACGGGATATCACAGAGAGGGCATCACTGATGTGGTTTGGGGTGGAGATGTACAACTGGGTATCATCAGCATACTGATGATACCTCACCCCAAAACCGCGGATGATCTCGCCCAACGGCTTCATATAGATGTTGAACAAGAGGGGCGAGAGGACTGACCCCTGGGGGACCCCACAAGTGAGAGCCCTCGGAGTCAACCTCTGTCCCCCCACCAACACCAATTGCGATTATCTAGGAATCTTATTTCTTTTCTATGTTCATTATACATATTACTTTTATCTGTCACATTTGCAATTTTATCACATATTGTTATTTCATTTATTATTCAATAATTCTATCCTTATTCTATTAGTTAAAAATTAGTTAAATTAGTTAAATTAGTTAAAAATTGTCCCCTTTGGTTGTCAATTTGAGCTTACCACTTATTTACCTTATGTTTTCCCTCCATTTATTCCCTTTAATTCAATCTAATTACCTCATTCTACATTAATAACAATATTCTTCTGTTTACTACATATCACATATACATATATTTTAGATCAGATTCCGCATGGTATTCTTTCTCTCAATCACCTTATAACTCGTCTATATATTACAAAAATATTAATCTGTTAAATTAATTATAAAAATCTTTCCTTCAATTCCTTACTCTTATATATCACAGCACATTACCTTGAAGAATCTTCTTCCCTATTATTCTTTTACCCATTGTCTCTCATCCTCTTAACTATGTAATTTCTTGTCATTCTTGTTTGTTTCCTGTTTCTCTTTCTTTTCTGGTCCTTTCTTAATTTTCCTTTTTCCCATTATTATTTCCCTCCATTTCTCATTCCAGTCATTTCCCCTCCCTCTTTTGATTTTTCGTCTGTAATTCCCTCTTCTGCTTTTTCCTTTTAACTTTCTGAACCATTCCCCCTTTCATTATTACATCAAACCACAAATTTTTAACTTTAATTCTTTTTTCCCCCTGTTTAAATGGTCGTTGTGCCACTTGATCTTCAAGGCTGGTTTCTTCTTTGTTTAGCTCCTCCCCTTCTGGTTCTCTTTGTTCTTCTTCAAACTGAGTCGCCATTTCTAGTTTTTGCAATATTTTGTTGCACATTTCCAGGTTCACTTTCATCATTTCTTTCATATCTTGTAAATCCAATCTCATTTCTGCAAATAGTTCTCCCATTTTTAGGCTGCTCCTTTCCCCCCACTTTCCTTGATAATTATACAATCCAAATGTCCAGTAAGTTGTTTCAACCAGCATCTTTTATATTTAATTTCAACAATCAATGTCCATTAGTCTTTGTTTCCAGGTTCCTTCTATTGGTTTTTCCAAAGTCACTGAATAGTTCCAAAGCAATTTCTTCAGATGTCTTCCCCTTTGTAATATTCTAATATTTCACTTTTCAGGGTTTTTCAGGGTTTTTATTTTATTATAATGAAGTTCCTCTTATTTTCTTTTAAGTTCCAAGTCAATTTTAAAAGGACCAGACACTTTTCAAAAAGTCACTGAAATTTTTCCTGTACCATTAGGTGGCGCTCTCAATTCTGTTTCCCTTTCTTTCACTTCTTCCTCTTTTTTAAAATAAAACTTTTGTTAATTTTGCTAATTCCAATTATTAGCTATTGTTTCTTTTCAACACATTCTATTCCAGCATTTACTTATGCCTATTTAGTGCTAAATCCAATAATTATCCAATTTAAATTCCACACCTTTTGTGTTCAAATATTTTCCTCTAGATTTTCACCTCCAAATTAATTCTTTCAATATTCAAAGCCAATTTTATAAGTTCCAATTTCCTTCTTTCTCTCTCTGGTCACCACTTCAATACACTTTCACAAAATAGTTCTTTATTCCTTAATTCCGAGGTACCTTAATATCCGTATGTTTAGCCTGGTTCACACTCTGCTCGCAACTTCTCCAGTACAGTCTTAGTTTCCCAGACTGCTTCCTATCTTTGTGGTGGCCATTTTGACCACTGTTGCAACTTGTTTTTGGAGGGGGTTTATCCTGTCAGGGAGGGGAGATGCATCTCCCCTCAACCCTCCAAGCAATTCCCCCTTTCTTCACCACCCCTCCAGGGTGGTTTTGGTCTCGATTGGGACACTCCAACAAGTGAGCTCAGAGCGAAACCATGCATGATCACTGATTCTGCTCAAACCATGTCAGAAGAGCCTGGATTGGTCTTCCTGAGGGTATCTGCCTACCTTCTAGATTAGATAAGGTGGGTGTACTCCAGGTGCCTTTATTAAATGTTGCCATTTCTCAGAGGCTGGCCTAGTCCTTTGGAACAGCTTTTGTTTTTAACTATTTTTTAATGGATTGTTGTGAGCTGCATATTGTCATCATATGAGATGGGCACACATAAATCATTCATTTAATCATTTAATCAATCAATCAAAAATCATAGAGAAAAATTCAAGGACTCCATTTAGATGGAATAGAAAGCAGTACACAGTAAGGAAGTCAGAAGCCTTAACATTGAAGTTTACAGAAACCACTCCCCACACACACACAGATCAGTATTTACATTTTGATTTTCATCATCCACTGGAGCACAAAATGGGAGTTATCAGAACCCTACACTACTGAGCTGGGCTGAGGCCTGCCAACCAGCAAAGATGGAAAAGAAAAAGAACTAAAACACATCAAGGAAGCCCTTGGAATGCTTGGCTATCCTAAGTGGGCTTTTATCAAGTCCCAAAAATGACCCAGCAGGAGCTGCTGCATAACAGACACAGAAGAGAACAATAAGCAAAGCAAAGTTGTCATTCTGTACACTGCAGGAATATCGGAAAAGCTCAGGAAGAACTTTAGCCAACACAATATATGTGCACACTTCAAACCCAAGAATACACTAAGGCAGAAGCTTGTCCACTCCAAGGATAAAACACCCAGACACAAACTGAGCAATGTGATATATGCAGTACAATGTAGAGAGTTATGTGTGGAACTGTACATTAGGAAAACAAAACAACCACTTCATAAACACATGTACAACATAGGAGAACAAACCCATTAGGGAAAGATTCAGCAGTCCATTTGCATTTAAAAGACAAAGTTTTTTGAAGATAGCAAAGTCCACATTTTGGACAGAAAAGACTGCTGGTTTGAAAAAGGGATCAAAACAGCCATCTATGTCAAAATTGAACAGCTCTCTCTCAACAGAGAGAAGAGGTATGACATCATCTATCTCCAGTCTACAACATAGTCTTTTCAGTCCTTCTCAGTTCCAAGGAGGCTCCACATCCATTTGCCCTACTCAGGTGACCCTGATGACATAGATAAGCCTCCAGGTGGCCTCAATGATTCAGTAAAAGAATGCAAATGACCAACTGTCTACAAGGCATATAAATCCTTCCATTCCCCCCGCCACCCAGTCAGAGCTAAAGAAACTTCTTAGATGAGAAGTGAAATGTCTTCAAAGAAAAACAAGAAGTCCAGTTGCCTCTTGAAAAAGCACCTTTTTTTTAGGACAACTATGACCTGGATGCATGAGAATCTCCATAGACAATAGAAAACTGATTTTGTAACTTCAATCATATTTAATATTCAGAAAATAAGTTAAAAACTCAAAAATGTTATGATTCAGACTTATGCAAGGATTAAGCAAGCAATAATTAAGAATTTAAAGCAATTTATTATCCTAAACAATCCTTTTTTATTGATACATATGAACCATGTAATCCTTTTGATTGTAATATGTGGGGAGCATTTTGAATTTATTTTGAACACCACCAAAACATTCTTAATCCATTCCCTATCTCCAAATCATAATCATTAGTCCCAGCTTGCAAATATCATCAGCATGGCCAATGCAATTTCTCCCTGACATAATTTTTTCCTTACTGAATGATAGGAGAATTTGCTAAAACTTCTAGAAAAGGAGATTTCCCATTGTTCTATTATCTCTTTTGGACAACAATTAGTACATTTTTGGTCCCTATGAGTGGGAAGGAAAAGGATGCAATTATAAAAGATACAGGGACACACCTTAGGTTTCACTACATACAAACCATTATTAAAATCCTTATTTACTGAGATATTTTTGGGAATCAAGGCTTGCATCATAGGGGTCATGGGGCACACCCTGTTTTCATACACATTTTTGATGTGTATACATGCTTTTAACCAAAATTCATTACAAATTTGATGAAAATACAATTACAGGCAGTGGTGGGATACAAAATAATTTAACAACCGGTTCTCTGCCTTAATGATTTCTTCCAATAACCAGTTCACCAAACTGCTCAGGAAGTTAACAACCGGTTTTCCCAAAGTGATGCGAACTGGCTGAATCCCACCACTGATTACAGGATATTACAGCCCACTCCAAGAACTAAAGCTCACAAGGTGGGAACAAGCACTATTCTAGCCAGACAGAACTACTGTATAAACATGGAGGAGAAACAGGCATTCTAATCTTCAGTTTGTGAAAAGAATCACCAACAGTCCCTTGATCCAAAAGAATGGAAAGAAAAGGCTTAAGATTTAAATACCTGACTGTGTTTTTTTCTCAAAGTCAACTTCATTAGACAGATACCTACTCTCTGTGTGTGTGTGTGCGCGCGTGGGCACATGTGCGCGTGCAAGTGTGTGTAGATAATGACTAAAATGATGATGTTGATATTTTTATTTATTTTAAAATACTTAGATAGCCTCCCCATTCTAATCCACAACCCTGGCCACTGGTACAAAACAATAAAAATACCCCCCTTCCAACAATCAAATCAATGCAAACTATGAAAAAACTTAGGACGTCTAGCCTGTAGTACAGTAATTCATCTAGCAGTATTGAGTCTTTGATGCCTCTGCTGTAATACAGTTCCTGGATATGGGATTGAGTTTCTGGAATAGCAGAGATTTATGACTGACCCTGTCCTAAACCCTGACATCCATGCTGCTCTGTGATTTTCATATGCACAATAAAATAAATATGTGTCGTTCTGCTAAGACTGTGAACAGTTTTAAAAATTTGGAAGACAACCGGGCCCTTTTCCCTCTAGGGAGAAGTAGAATTTCAATTTCTTTTTTTTTATGCAATAATATTCTTATTATTCAATTAGCGTTAGCATTAATATTGTTTCTTTTCATTCCCTAGTCATTGACTATTCATTTTTGTTTGTCATTAAGATACTCCTTTTACTCTGCTTATGGCAAGGAGGGAGCAAGAGCCTAAACTATGGAAGTTGAAGAGGCTATATTTGGCAAGTACTTACAAAGAATAAGACTATGGAACACCTAAATTTAGCAAGAATGCTGCCAAGAAGCATCCCAAACCCTTGATGTGATGGGGAATGCCATTGGTAAAGTTGGATTATAATTCTCTTTGAACAGAAGATATGAATGCATGCAGAAAAAAAAACACATATCTTAACCACTTAAATGGGAGTTCAGTGAGCCAAAGAGGAAGACTTAATTTATGGTAGCTTTCATACTTGAAATTATAATCCAATTTTACCAATGGGGAAAAAAAACTGAAATTCTGAAAGGCCTCTTCAGACTGTGAGGTCCTAAACTATAGCTGGCTTAGCTAATGCCTGAATCTGTTTGGCTGCTGACAAGATGTTGTTCCAATTCATCTGATATTCATGTCTGATTGTTATAGACCAAACCTATCGCCTTCTGGGCTTTGTGTTTCATAACAGATCAGTCAAGAGTAACATAATGATGTGCAAAGATTTTTCCCCCCAGGAAGGTTGGCTCTTCCAGAGATTCTTGCATCAAAGCTGTTTAACACACTGTTTAAACTGCCCATTTTTCAGGCTTCTAAATTGTGTAGAAACATACAAACATACAAAATCTCCTTTAATAGTCATACTATTATAATAATTATAATAGTCATACAATAATAGACTATTATTTTCTACATGCGTTTTCTAAACAAAAATGTCTACAGTATATGGTATTCATTTAACTTACTGTATTGGTGAACTCAGAGAGTTTTTAGTAGTTTATAATAAAGCATAAAATCAAAACTAAAATTAAATATATTCATCACACTTGAAACCATCTCATTAAAATCTTACTTTTAAGTAAGTGTTTTAAAGTCTTCAGAAAAGCCAGTGAAGTGGTTATTCGTTTAAAGTAAATGGACTCCATTAGACACTATGTCAGACAGTGGTGGGATTCAATTTTTTTACTACCAGTTCTGTAGGCATGGCTAGGTGGGTGTGGCTAGGTGGGCATGGCCATGTGATTGGGTGGGTGTGGGTTGTTATTTTTTTTTGCAGCACCCCTATGCTCCATTTTGGGGCCTTCCTGGCCTCAGAGGAGCCTCTAGGGGAGGCATTTTTGTTCCCAGGAAGCTTCCCTGGGGCCCAGGAAAGCAAAAAATGAAGGGGAGGCTCCATCCCCTCCCTCCATTTTTTGCCTTCCTGGGCCTCAGGAAAGCTGCCTGGGCAAAGCAGTAAGAAGCAAGGGGAATCCTGGCACAGCTGTTTGTAGGAACAGTTGATTGTCAGGAGGTTAAAAAAAAGAAATACTTTAAGGAGGGACTGGGCGGGCGAGCATTGGGTGGACGGGGTGAGCGAGCATTGGGTATCGGGCAGGTGGGGCAAGTGAGCAAGCAGTGACCAGGCAACTGGGTTGGGGGCATGGCCAGCCAGAAGTTAGTACCGGATCGGTGACCCACACCAAATCCTTGTGAACCGGTGCGAACCGACTGAATACCACCATTGGTGTCAGACTATCTCTATAGACTCCTAACCCCAAGGAGATAATAGGAGCTACCAGTTGCATCTAAATCAAGGCATGATCAGGGTACAGCAATGGGATGATGGCCCAGAGTTTGAAGATATGACTGCCTAGATGTATTAAATTTTTAAATATCATTTTTCCCATCTTGCCAGCATTTTAAAACCATTATATACATGATTTACAGCATTAAGTACAGGTAACAAACCTGCTTCCCACACAAACAAGGATCTCAATATTTACCAGGGTTTAGTTGAGGTGAGATATCTCTCAAGTTGAACCCAAAGAGGAAAGGAATTCTGAAATTCTTCATTTTCAGACATTGACCAAAATTAAGATAAATCCACAGTGACATGGTTCAAAGTTTGAAAAATGAAATCTTATCTCCCTCAAGTGGTAACTGTAATTCATTTAGTGAATATCATCCCAAATGTTCTTTTTAAATAAATTGATAGGATATCTTAGACTTTCCTTTAAAAATGTATTTGGCTTGTTTAGTTGTTTAATTCTGTTTTATTGTAAATTTTTCTCTGTTTTAATGTTCGCCGCCCTGAGTCCTTAGGGAGTAGGGCGGCATACAAGTCGAATAAATAATAATAATAATAATATCAATGTGATAGATAGATGATAGATAGATAGATAGATAGATAGATAGATAGATAGATAGGTCCTCAAAAGGATTCTAGACTAGGTTTACTTCTTCATCAAAACAAATGAATGTTCAAAAATACCAATTAAGATATGTAGAAACAAAGGGAAACATTACTTAACTTCCAGTTCTTAAACTTTGCTAGATTGTCACTGTGATCATGTGGCATTAAATCCTATTTACTCGTTTTATAGAGTAAGCAGACACACATATCACCAAAACAGGATTAGAAATAGAGATTCCTGCTCTATCTGTAAAAAAGAAAGTATCAGCTGTGTATGCTCTGCCTTCTGCCTGTAATTCTGATGAAGGCTGAATTATGCCAACAGTTTCTTTTAAAAGGAAAAGTGAAAAAAGGACATCCCTTCCAATATAAAGGGGAAAAGTATTAGAGACCCAAATCTATTTCTTCTTCTCATCTGCAGTAAACCTAAAGTAATAATGAACAAACTGCATACTCAAGCTAAATTGGTGAGCTAAATTTTATAACCTAGTAGGTATCAAGATAAAAAAAAATACTTCTGGTGGATGAGACTACTAATTTAGATGAATTTCTGGCTTCCTCTTTTTGTTTTTGTTTTAAATCTGGGAAATTTATTGTTTTAGGCAGTTTCCATAAAAATGCACGCATTTTAGCACTTCCTTTATACTGTGCCGGAGGTATATTTCCAACAATGTTCTGAATGTGTCTGCCCACAATGAACTCATGAGCCCCAGATTAATTTGCACATATGATCAATTGTCTTTCTGAGAAGCCCTTGATTGCAGCCGCTGCTGAAATTATCCACTATTTTCAGAAGCTAGAGTTCTCACTCACTACAGTTTAAAGCCCTCCAGATGTTTTTGGCAAGATGTCTCCCAAAGACATCAGTTTTGGTGTGGTAAAGCCCATTTCTTGCCAGAAGCCCTTCCTCTAGGCTGTGAAGACATGGTACAGGAATCCAAAATTTTATAATGACTCCATCCCTTCAATCAATGATTCACTTTCAGAATTCTCTGTTTCTTCCTTGGTCCGTGACCATCAACTGGAAATAGTTTATACATTTATTAAATTTATATGTTGTCCATCTTGCCTAGAGGTAAAATATGAATGAAAACACCATCTGTGCCCTGGCTATTTTGTTTTCCTAACTAGCCATTTGTAATTTCTCAATATTCTTCCTAGGCTTTTTCAAGGTTAACTCAGCCTTCCATCCTTCCTAGGTCAGTAAAATGAAGACCCAGATTGTTGGAGGAAATATGCTGACTTTGTAAACCACTTAGAGGGGGCTTAGAGATGGCTGTGAAGAGGTATATAAGTCTAAGTGCTATTGCTATTTTCCAACTTGAACAGGATACAAATTTTGTTTAGTTGGGACATCCTCTGTCCTATCTAAACTATCTCACCCTGGCTGGGAGACAACATATTTACCTTGATATTGTGTCTGCTTTGTAGATTACCAGCTCTGTTCCTCTGAACAACAAGTCATCCATCACCAACATACAACTTTATCTCTTTGATGGAGTCATTGGATTCATTTTTCCATGGCAGTGTAACCTTCTGCCCCTCTTGTTATTGGGACACTGGGTGACATCAATTCTGCAGAACACTGTGAGTCTTCTTTTAGATGGAGTGCTCAAAATTGATTGCTCAACTTCACTGACAGGGACCATCTCCAGATTATCTTCTTCTTCTGAGTTACATGCTACCATCCTTCTTCCTCCAAGGATTTTGTTTTCTATATAATAATGCCTTCCTTATTTATTTATTTATTTTGAATCATGTAGCTCCTTGCCTAGAAAAATAGCACTTTGCATCTCTTTGGAATAACAGGAGAGAAGGAAAAACATAATGAAGCTTGCAAGAATGATTACAAATTATAATATCTGTATCAGTTGAATTCTAATGTTTCTTGTGCTGTCTATTTCTTGCCTTATCTATCTTGTAGATTGACAATGTCAAAATCTCTGATGACTGTTATTGTATCTCTCTTTACTCATCTTTTGTGTAGGTTAAAAATACCTGGATCCTTCTTCATAGGGCTTGGGTTACAGACTCTTCAGTATCTTCAAAATCCTTCTCTGAATGAATCTATTGGCCCCTCTTTCTTTTTTCTCTTTCACATATCTATGGCATATGACAGACAGCTCCACAGATATTTTTGCTACACTGCCAAATCAGCTGCCAACAAATTTGGGATCTAGCATGAGCAGCCAACATCTAAAAGGTGCAAATCAACTTGGTGTCAGTACTGGATCTGCTCCAATTCTTTTCCCCAGCAGAAATGGAGAAAATTATATCAACTCAACAGTAGTGCATATGTTTTTTTAAATCTACTGTTGGCTTGGAACTGCACTAAAGTCATCATTTAAGATCTCATTTAACGTCTGGTACAAAACTTTATTTAGTACATTTTGCATAAAACCCAGCAGAAGACATGGGGAAATTGATTGTGTTGACAGAGTGATGAAATATGGGCATAGATGAAAGATTGCAGTTTTATATATTAAAGGTGAAAATCTTGCATATAAATCTCAAACACTATTTTTAGTGGCCCAGTTTTTTCAGTCTTTGGGACTTGAATTTCCTATTAAAGGGAATAATAATCATAATATATACATGTTTGTAAATTCTTCATCTAATTCATTATTACTCATCATCAGCTGTAGACCTCCAAACAAGAAACAATTAACTTATTACCATTTGGAACTTGAGAGTGTTTCTATTTAAATGAACAACCTAGGAAAATATAACTTTACTTCCTGGAATGAAGAATGAACAGTATTAAGCAGTGAATACTCATTGTCTCAATTTTTGATTTTTGATTTTTGGAAGATGTCCAATTCTTAGGATGGGCTCCTGGGTCTGCACGAATCAGTTCTAAAAGAGTGCCATATTTAGGGCAATAGTCAGATGTTGTTCCGATTGATAATATAGCTCTGCTGCTTTTATTTCATATTTACCAAGAGAATGCAACCGATATATTTTTCTCTGCACAAATGAAATAAATTATCAGGAGAAAAGAAACCCAAACTCAACAAACATTACTGCCCATAGCATATTAAAACAAAATGAGAGTAGATTTATAGGTACCATTTAGGTGGGAAGGAAACAGCATTCTGTGTACCTTTGACATATAGCCATGCCGGTCACATAACTATGGAAATTATCTTAGGACAACACTGGGTCCTTTGGGCAAGAAATGGAGATGATCACTCTGTCCTAGAGTTGGACATGACTGACAGGGAAACTTTCACCTTTTTATATTTCTGTACCCCACTTAAAGCTGATACGTGACTCTCTTCTCATTCTTTCAAATGTTTAAAGCTAAGTGATGGGAAACACTCTAATGTAGTCATGTCATTGCATGTAGTCTAATGTCATTGCAGTGTGGGGTTTCCACAAGTCCTGTCCAATAGGTACTCAGTAAAATATATGCTTTGTTCTGAAATTAAAATTAGAAGACAAATACAAAAAAAACCAAACCCCACCACCTAATCCAGAATAAGAGTAGGAATAGAAATAGGTAAAAGAATAGCAATGGATAACTTGCATTCTTGTGAGTTTTCTCTCCAGGTTTATTGTAAGAAACTTAGGCCATGAGGGGAAGAAAAACCATTTTTCAAGGACAGCTTGAGAATTACCCATTCGATAACTACAATGGCAAATCCTTTCTATCAGGAGATTTTGCTTGTTAGCTATATCTGATAAATTATTGGAAAGCTTTTATTACTCCTGTGGCTGTAGAAAGCTGCTAGATTCTCTTAAACAAAGCTAGAGGTTTTTAAAAGAATGAGGTTTAATGAATATTACTGGGCACACTTATCTGCTAATTGCAGATTGTATTAAGAGAACAGAATAATTATCAGTATGATCCTGGTATGTTTACTGAGTAGCAAGTAAAATTAGCCTATCATATGGTACCCTAAAATTAATTGGAAAATGTATTTAGGTTTACACGAAACCAGAATATATTTTTATCTTTCACCTTTAAAAATAAGTTGCTTTTTCTTTGAAAACAAAAAGCCAAAATATATTTAAACTTTTTAAAAATGCAATTACTATATTCTCCACTATACTCTCCTTTTATTAAGCATGATTTATATTAAACTAAAGAAATAAGAATACCAAAACTCTTCTTGGGAAAATTAAGGCACTTCTTAATTGTGTTTTCTTATTAATATACTTTAAGCAGTTTATTTAGCTGTTAAATTATAAGTATTTTATTTCACAGGAATGTCAGTATTCTTATAATAAACAGTAACAGAAAGATCTGCAAAAAAAAAGCTAAAATCAAATTACTACTTTCTAATTAGCTGAAAAATCTCTGTTCATGAATATTGTTGCTAGAAAAGGAAATGTCTCTGAAGATAAACAGGCTCCAGACTCAAAATAATGGATTATAATTATATAGACTAAACTATATAGACTAAATATTATATTATAACTATATAGACTAAATTTAAATATTAATATAAATCTTTGTTGCAGCCTAGAGCTTAGTTTATACATTAAAACTGTACTGGATCTTACTTGCTGACACTAATTCTGTTACCGTCCTTTCAGCAGATAGGGATGTACCTTTTTAGAGGAGCTTATATAAATATTTCCATTTATTCAAAGAACATACGAGAAGGGGTGCTAGGTTGGCACTGGTGTGGGTGTGGGTGTGGGTGTGAGAAAGGGGGGGGAGGAAGGAAGGAAGGAAGGAAGGAAGGAAGGAAGGAAGGAAGGAAGGAAGGAAGACATATGCACATCTATAAAGCCTTGGATTATTTTGACAATTGCCTTTTCCTCCCAAAAAGTGGCCAAGGCTGTGGCAATAATTTCATTGATAAGCACAAAAAATGTGCTTATGCTGAATTTAAAAAAATAAAGAAAAGGAGAAGGAGATTGTCTTCCTAATTCTGAATGAGTCATGATTTATTCAGGTTTATAGAACCCTGGTTATGCATACAATACTTGGCATGCTTACCAAATATTGTGGGATTTGTAGTGGGATGTGTAGATATTGTAGGAAATATGAGCTTTTCCTCCCTCCATGTGGATGGCATGCATTTTAGAGTCCTAGACGTTGTTTTTAATGATCAGTATCTATACTTGAAAGCTAAACAATTTCAGTGGTCTATTATGGTAGAAGGGACACAGTGGCTCAGTGGCTAAGACATTGAGCTTGTCAATGAGAAAGGTTGGTAGTTCGGCAGGTGAGCTCCCATTACTTGTCCCAGCTTCTGCCAACCTAGCAGTTTGAAACCATGTAAAAATGCAAGTAGAAAAATAGGGACCACTTTGGTGGGAAGGTAACAGCATTTTGTGTGTCTTTGGCATTTAGTCATGCCGGCCACATGACCATGGAGATGTCTTCGGACAGCGCTGGCTCTTCGGCTTTCTAATGGAGATGAGTACCCCCCCTAGAGCCAGAAACAACGAGCACATATGTGCGAGGGGAACCTTTACCTTTACCTTTTATGATGGTACCAATAAAGGAGAATATTTGTAGCTCACGGTTGAAATGAGGGGTCCTTTGTGATCTCTAAGCTTGGTGATATTATCTAGTTTGGGTAATGAAACATATATAAGAAAACAACCAAACTGAAAGGTCTATGATGAGGTTATTAAGAAATCAAAGAGGCAAAAAACAATCAAAACAATTTTAAAAATGGTGAATATACTTACTGGATGCTTAGATTTGGGTTTTAGGACCAACATTATAGCAATAGTACTTAGAGTTATATACCACTTTATAGTGCTTTTACAGCCCTCTCTAAGCAGTTTACAGAGTCAGCATATTGCCTCCAACAATTTTGCTCCTCATTTTACCCACCTTGGAAGGTTAACCTTGAGCCTGGTGGGATTTGAACTGCCAAATTGTAGGCAGATGCTGCAGAAGTAGCTTGTAGTGCTGCACTCTAACCACTGCGCCACAGAGGCTCCTCCATTATGCTAATCATATGGCTAATTTGGTTTTTATTTAAAATGTTTCATGAATCCACCCGCTATAGTTATGGTTAAGGATGCAGTGTTTTGGGGAAACCCAATTGTTTAATATGTCTCGGTTAAGCAATTCATAGCTTAGCAGGATGTGTGAACCTGCCCAATGTTATAGATGCTAGAATATTGTTATATGTCATAGATATTAAAATCTTCAAAGTCTTCCATTGTTCAAAGGTTGGGCCTGTAACTAGCAAAGCTGTTTATTTCTAATGTCACTGAATGGTTCAAAGTTTTTCTGTCCTGCTGCTACATCTCCTTTCTCAATAAACATAAATGGTTATAATCAAATCTCTTCACCAATTGTGCTGCAGCTGTTTAATAATGTATTTTATATATACGAAGGCTGTATGCCATGATAACATTTTGCATAAAATCCTATAACTTGGTGTCAAAATAAAAGAATTATAATGGAAATGATTAGATCAGCTATAATAGCTAATTTAATTATGCCCCAGGAAATGTCAATATTGACACTTGCAATGATCTTGCATGTAGCTCATAGGCATGCTTAGTTATTTCTATAAATCTCTCTCTCTCTCTCTCTCTCTCTCTCTCTCTCTCTCTCTCACACACACACACACACACACACACACACACACTCACCCATCCACCTACCCACCCACCCACCCAGACACACAAACCCCTATTCTATTTTCAAATAAATCTTGAAAGGATAAAGACAATAATACTTCAATTCTGTAACTATCTGCAGTACATAGAAGTTCTTGTTTTCATTGTATTGTTTAATCAAAGCCTAAATCTAAAATAGAACAAGATTTAAACTTAGATGAAACAATAAAAGAAAACAATAGCACCTACTACATGTGTATAATTAATATGTCATTATAAGAAAGGGCTTTTTTGGAAATAAAATTATTACACTGTTACATTGATAAGTATTTTAAGTTCTTTAGTCTCGTAAATGCACTATACTACCATCTGAATTTTTAGACTAGAGAAATCATCAATGGCAGTCATGTTCACCAAGAAGTGTTTTTATTCACTAATCATAAATTAAAATGCAAACTAGCTGGAAGGCAATAGAATATTCCCATGGTATTTAAATTGTACATGTGTCAAAACACCTGCTATTGCAAGGGATACCTTAGGCTATATTATTTTCTATAGGCCAACTTTCTCAATTTGTACATTAGCCCAGGTTTTAGGAAACTTGAAAAAAAAACAAGATATGGCTGCTATTGCTTCTACTGCAACTCTGTCCAGTGACTTTCACATTGAATACCTTCTTTGGAAGTTGGGTATGGAGTGTGGAATAAATAATTTATTTAAAACTGCTGCAGAAGTATCTAACTAAAAGGAAAAACCAAAATGAGATGTACATGGTCTCTCAACAGAATTGATACTGAGCTTCCTTTTATCCTTAACTACGGTCAGGTGACATTACAGTTACCATAATAGCAACTATGGCTGAAGGCTTTCAGTTATTTGTTGTTTGTTGTTTTCTTGTCCTCATTTTCCATGCAAACCACATTTTATTTATTTATTTATTTATTTTATTTACATTGCCGCCTATGGCGACTTGAGGCGGCTTACACAATGTAAAACCATATTTAAAACAAAAAATAAAAATAAAAACAATAAAAACTAACAAAAAGAATCAAATAAATTAGTAAAATACAATAGAACAAAATTTGGGAAAACAAAAAAACAAAACAAAAGCAAAAAACAAAAACCAACTCTCATCCCCCCCGCCCTGATGACCACAGATCACACTAGCCATTTGATGGGCTCCATCCCTCTCTGGGTTCCCCAGGCCCACTGGCAAAAGCAGGTCTTCAGTGCCTTTCAGAAGAGTATTAGTTAGGGGGCCATTCTAATCTCTGGGGGAATGATGTTCCAGAGAGATGGAGCCACCATGGAAAAGGCCCTTCTTCTGGGTCCCACCAGGTGTATCTCCCACAGGGGTGGGACCCATAACATTCCCTGCCTCCTTGCTCTAGTGGCTTGGGTAGATATCACTGGCAAAAGTTGTTTCCTCAGATAACCTGGACCCAAGCCATGAAGGGCTTTAAAGGTGACAACCAGCACCTTGAATTGCCCCTGGAAGCAAATTGGCAACAAATGCAACTTCTGCAGGAGAGGTAATACATGTGCACCCTGGGGTCTGCACAAAACCATGTGGGCCACTGCATTTGTACCAACTGGAGCTTCCGGATGCTCTTCAAGGGCAGCCCCATGTAGAGTATGTTGCAATAATCAAGACAGGAAGTGACCAGGGCATGAGTGACTGTGATTAGGGACCACTGATCCAGGAAAGGGTGTAACTGTGCACAACCCACAGTTGCACAAAGGCCCTCCAGGCCACGACTGCCACCTGCTCTTCGAACAGGAGTCATGAGTACAGGAAAACCTTTAGACTATGCACAAGGTCTGTTTGGGGTAGTGCCACCCCATCCAAGACTAAAGGTGGTAATTTCCCCTGAACCAATGAACCCCAAACCCAGAGCCACTCAGTCTTGCAAAGGTTCAGTTTCATCCCGTTGCTCCCCATTCAGCCCCTAACAGTCTTCAGGCACTGTGAGAGGGAGAACACAGCATCACTTAACTCACCATGAGCTGAGACATACACCTGAGTATCATTAGCATATTTGTGATACTTCAGTCCATGGTGACGGATGATCTCACCCAATGGCTTCATATAAATGTTGAACAGGAGCAGAGAGAGTACCGAGCCCTGTGGAACCCCGTAAAGTAGTGGGCGAGGGCTGGATCTCTCCTCTCCTATCAACACTGACTGAGAGTGGCCGCAGAGGAAGGAAGTGAACCAAGACAGCACAAGGCTTCCCACTCCCATCCGCCGAAGCCGTCCCAGGAGAATCCCATGGTCAATGGTATCAAAAGTCGCCGATAGGTCAAATAGAGCAAGGATGGATGCACTACCTCCATCCCACTCCCACCAGAGATCATCCAAAAGTGTGACCAATGCTATTTCTGTCCCAAATCCAGTCCTGAATCCTGACTGGTAGGGGTCGAGATAATCCGTTTCATCCAGAAATCTTAGGAGCTGCTGCGTGACTACCTTCTCAACAACCTTCCCCCAAAAAGGAAGATTGGAGGCAGGTCGTAAATTGTCCAACCGGGTGGAGTCCAAAGATGGCTTCTTAAGAAGAGAGCAGACCACAGCCTCCTTAAAATGCTGGGGCATTGTCCCCTCCTGCAGAGAAGCATTAATCACCACCAGAGTCCACCCACCTGTCACCTCCTGGGAAGCTTTCACAAAGCAGGAGGGACATGGGTCTAAAACACAGGTGATCACACGCATACTCCCTAGGATCCTGTCCACTTCTTCAGGAGCAACAGGGTCAAACCGGTCCTAGATAACAGGGCAAGAACCTGCCTCAGAAGCTTCCACCAGATCAGCAACCATGCTGGCATCTAACTAGGAATGAAGTCAAGCAATTTTGTCTTCCAGAAAATCTGCAAATTCCTCAGCGCACCCCTTCAGGTTGACCTCAATCTCCTTCCCTAGGAGGAGATGGCTCACCTTAAAGAGGATCGCTGGGTGATTATCTGCAGACGCAATTAGTGTGGAGAAATATTTACACTTCGCCTCACAAATTGCCACATTTTAGCTCTGGAACTAGTGGCACCACATGATGTGAACATAGTAAAGGTGGGAGCAAGCTCTAGACATGAGTTGGACTTGACTGGAAAAGGTCTGAGGTCATCAGAATACATTCAATGTAGTAGGAGTTTGCATCTACAATAACATTTCTTCCAGCCCTTCTGATGAATTGAGTGATTCTTTATCCCCAGGTGCCAAAGGCTCTGCAGCATTCTCAGATTGTGATTGCTGAAAATTGGCTGTGCAGTTTCCTGCCATTTTGTGAAAGGAAACAGACAACAAATACTGTAAGATAAGCTCTAAAGAATGCTGAATATATTTTTTAAAAAAGAGATAGGGTGCCAATCAAAGGAGAAAAAAATACCCTGCCTCTGTTCTTATCTATGACTTTGGCATATAAATCTTGCATTTATTTCTACCCGCTGTGCATCTTAACATCCATAGAAAAGACCCCAGCCTCAAAAGATGGCCATCCCTACCTTTTAGGAAGAGAATAAACAGCTATTCTGGAACAATTAGTGCTAGGTTAGTAGCTGTTAGCAGCTGCTTGTCCTGAATGTCCTACAGTCCTTTAATGAAAATGACACTTTCATTCTTTAAAGCCTAATTACCCTTCTGTCTAACAACAATGGGGTCACTTTGCTTGTTTCCTATTACTGCCTTTTCCACCAGGTACCTTACCCACCCCTCCCTGTAGTTATACAGGTGTAATGGAATTGACCTGTGCACTAGCTTTGAGTTTGTGGTTTTCTTCTAGATACCATTCATTGTTTTTATGCTCCTACAGGGCACCAAAAACCTAGAAATAGAATGCAGGCTTGCCCTAAAAAAAGAGAACAAAACAAACAACAACAAAACTCTAAATCTAAAGGTCTCTAAGGCACTACAACCTACTATCTCAGACTGGGCAAGGAACTCAATCAAACACAATCAATTATTTGTGTCAGTATTTATTTGCTGCCCCACAGCAAAGGGATAGTCCAGTAATTTCCAACTTCTATGAAGTGTTGGTTGTTCTCTAAACCCCAGTGTTTGATGTTTCTAGCATCAAGGTGTGCTGGCCTTGGAAAAAATATACTAGTCTAAATTATTGAGGTCCTGTTCTTCCAGACTTATGAAAAAGATCACCCAGAAGGGGAGTAGTTGCATTTCACCTCTCAAAAAGGCTCCTTTTCCACCCATTTTCTCTTGTACTTGTCATGAGTGATGGCCTTTTCTTACTGCTGTGAGTGAAATTCAGGTCACTGACTCCTTTTATGAGGGATGAAAGAGAGATATCAACAGAGACCTGGTTGGCTCCCCCTGATGTGTGTTAATGTAGAATTCAGGGGGCCCATGGGATGGGTGAGAGGAAGGAACCGAAGGGAAATCAATGTTCCCACCCACTGAAATTCTGGCAAGATTTCTAGGAGAAATATGACTGTGGCTAAAATGCAATAATAGAGGAATTGATTTGCTGTGACTGAACTTGTTCTATGTAGACCAATATGCTGGAAATGGCATGAGAATTGCTTTAAAGGATCAGAGTTCCCATAAAACAGGCAGTCACTCTTGACAAAACACAGTTTGTTCCTTTTCAAGTCATTCATCTTCTTTGTCTCCAGGATTTGTGCCTTCTGGCACTAGGGAATTCCTCCAGTTTATTGTTTGATAGCCATGCTGCATCTAGAATGCAAACCCACAGATTCTTTGCTGCCATTTAATGGTTGTGGGGAGTCTTCCAGCTCAGGTATACCAAATGTTCACATTTTATGGATCCACAAAAGCAACAACAACAATAAATCCCCTGAGAAGTTTAGGTGACATAATGCATCTAAAAATTAAGTTCAGCTTATCCACAGAGGGATTATACACAAGTATATGCAATAATACTTTTGTAAAACATGTCCCATATATATACATGGATAAGCCCATCCACAGATAAGCTGAACATCAATTTTTTAACCACAATACCATGAAAAGTTGTCAAAGTGCAGTATTGCAGGCTTATTCTGTCCCCAGCTGGGAGTTTGATCCTGACTGGCTCAAGGTTGACTTGGCCTTCCATCCTTCCAAGGTTGGTAAAATGATGACCCAGATTGTTGGAAAAAATATGTGACTTTGTAAACTGCTTAGAAAGTGAATAAAGCATTATGCAGTGGTATATAAGTGTTATTGCTATTGCTATAATCCATTAATTACCCACAGTTAAACCAATTGCAAAAATTAAATTAATATACCTGAAAAGCTAAATAAATAATGATAGTACTGCTAATAATTTAAATAATTTAAATTTAGTCTTGTTTATACTGTGTATGTTTACTGAACAAGTGATGCATTCAATATAACGTAGTTTAGGCGGCAATCTATGTAGAGTTATCTGATAGTAAGTTCCAGTGGGTTTAGTTTTGAATAAATATGCATAGGATTACATGGTCCAATTTTTAAATATAGGTGAACTAAGAGGCAAGTCAGTCTAAATATAATTCTGGTGTTTTCAAATGTTTTACTAATGGGCTTATTCCCTAAATGTTGTGGCCACACTTAGACTTACTCCAAACTCCATGCCCCATTTGATTTTATTGTCAGATATACTTTTAATTTAAAAAAAATGGGAAAGCTAGCATGTCACAAAGCACAGCTCGGTCTCAAGCATCATCTTTCCTGCTATGCTGTATTATATTTCAAACATGTTTCTGAACTTGGCATATAGTTAGAATTTTTAGAAAACAAATAGTAGAAAGCTGTCCTATGTTTTATTTGGAAATGTATTTACCCATAGGATGTAGGAGGTGAGACAGTAGAAGTAGTAAATATCAGCCATTTCTGCTGGAGTGATTCACATCTGCTCTCAAAAAAAAAAGGCTAACTGGTTTAATTGCTAAACCGTGTTATTGGAGACTAATTTATCATTCTATAATAATTCCAATTAATGCCCGCCGCAAATATTCAAGGAAGATAAAACTGCAGGAACTGGGCATGGCTAGTCTAGTGAAGAGAAGGACCAGGGGAGACATGATAGCAGTGTTCCAATATTTGAGGGGCTGCCACAGAGAGGAGGGGGGTGGGTCAAGCTATTTTCTAAAGCACCTGAAGGCCAGACAAGGAATAAAGGATGGAAACTGAACAAGGAGAGATTCAACCTGGAAATAAGGAGGAACTTTCTGACAGTGAGAACAATCAACCAATGGAACAGATTGACCTCAGAAGTTGTGGGAGCGTCATCACTTGAGACTTTCAAGAAGAGATTGAACTGCCATTTGTCAGAAATGGTGTAGGGTCTCCTGCTTGGGCAGGGGGTTGGACTAGATGACCCTTCCAACTCTGGTTATCAGTTAGTATCTGTTATCTGAATAGCAGTCCAAAACTTCTCAAAGGCTGGAGTTTGGGAAAGGCCAATGTGATACATAAGTAGGAATTATTGCTTCTCTTGACGTTACCAGAGCTTTCTCAGTTTAATCACTTATACCAATAAATGAAAAATCCTAGATTCAGCAGTGCAATCTTTCTGTAACATAAAAAGCACTAAAGTACCAGCATCAAAGGAGGCTTGATGATCTTCCTCTGACATTAAAGCAATACTGAAAAAGTTAAAGAAGAAGACGTACACACTAGATGTCTCAGCCTTGAAATAGATTTGCACCTCTATGTGTTATAATACCCAGTATCTTTCAACATTCACCTGAAAAGGCTTATTGCAGAACTCTATATCAGCAGTTACTACCTGTTAAGTTTGCATGAAGAGTCAGACGCAGAGTGCTTCAGTGAAGAGTTTATTAGTGACTACAGCTCATAACAGACCCAATTTGGCTGGACTGCGGCTGCTACTTATAGCCAGCAGCCGCAGTTGCCAGCCAATCAGAGTGCAGGATTTTCCCACACTTTTTAAACCAATCATTTCTGACTTTTTACAAGAACAGTTCAAACTAAACCAATGACATTCAAACCTGCATACATAACACCCCTCCCCACTAGGTTCAGTCCATACTCAAACCCCAACCTATCTAATGTATTCTTTTAAATAGGTGGAGCTCTTACATGTACGTTGAGACCTTCATGGTTCAGAGGTTTTAATGTTCTCACCCAGTGAGAGAGGAAATGTGTCTGTTGACATTTCCCCACTAGGGCTTCCAGTGAAAGAAGACCCTGTTTGATTGTTACAATCTGGTCTCTCCTCCCAACCCATCTCCAACCCAATGTCAGTACCCAAGTCAGGTAGTGATGTGCACTCTTCCACTTGTAAGGATGGATTTTGGCATTGTGACAGGTTTTGGGGTGGTTCCTGTCGTAATGGCTCTTTACACATGGGGTTGATTCTTGCTTGCTGATTATCCTCATGCTCCTCCCCTTCCCCCATAGAAAAGGCATTAGGTATGGGAACTAGAGAGGAACAATTGCGATGTTCCTGAGGTAATCTGGATCTAAGCTGATCAATGTGCCTGCTCCAGAGGACACCATCCTCTATTTGCACCCTGTAAGAACGAGGGCCTGTGATTTGAGTTATTTCAGCAGGAATCCATGAAGGTTCACCCATAAGGTTCTTAGCATAAACAGAATCACCCACACTGAATGTGCGAACTTTGCTAGTGGAATCTAGTGGTGCATTGGGTGCGTAAGTGGGATGAAGGCGGTCAAGGGGAGACCTAAGGGGAGACCAACAACTCTGCTGGGGATAAGTTAGTTGATGAGTTAGGAGTGATGTGCTGAACACTAAGAAGTTTTTCAACTTTCTCAGTGATGTCCCCAGGACCCAATTGCTGAAGCTTTTCCTTGGTAAAACATACCATGCGTTCAGCCCGGCCGTTAGCCGAAGGGTGCCCAGGGGCAGTCAGGGCATGTCTGATACCCTGTTGTGCTAGATAGGATTCAAAAAGGTTGGATGTAAATTGAGGGCCATTGTCAGAGACAAGAACATCAGGTAACCCGTGAGTTACAAAAAACTTTTTGAGCTGCTTGATGACAGCATCAGTTGTGGTGGATGCCATAGGGATGACCTCTAGCCATTTGGAATATGCATCTACTATAATAAGGAAGGTGTGCCCTCTGGTAGGGCCAGCAAAATCAATGTGAATCCTAGACCATGGGCCCCTAGGACATTCCCATTCCTGTGGGGGGGCGAGAAGTGGGGCAGGCCTGACTACCTGACAGTTGGGACAAGATGCAACCCAGTTTTCAACCATTTTGTCAATACCTGGCCACCATACATAACTCCTGGCCAATCCCTTCATCCTTACAATACCTGGATGACCCTCATGTAACATTTCCAAAACCTCTTTTGCAGTTTTGCAGGAATAACCACCCTGTTACCCCACAAAATACATCCTCTTAATACAGATAATTCAGTTTGCCTGGATTTAAAAGGTTGGGCAAGGTGAGGTAGATCTTGAAAAGGCCAACCTTTCTTAATCCAGCCTATAACAGGACCCAATAAAGTGTCTTTGGCAGTCTCTCTGGCAATTTCAGCAGCGTGTACTGGAAGCTTGGCAACAGTTTCTAGGAAAAAGGTGTGCGCCTCATGTTCAACGTCCTCAGTGTGAAACGGAAGTGGGCAGCGACTCAAGGCATCAGCATGGCCAATGTCTTTGCCAGGCTTGTGGATGAGCTTGTATGAATAAGCAGCAAGAAATTCGGTCCACCTTAGCATTCTTGGTGACAGGATAGTGGGTGTAGGTTTGTCTCCTGCCACAATGCCTAACAAAGGTTTGTGATCTGTGACAATGGTAAATGTTCTCCCATATAGATACTCATGGAATCTCTTGACAGCTGCAACAATTTCCAATGCTTCCTTGTCCAATTGGCTGTAATTCCTCTCTGCTTTGGTCAAAGTGCAAGAGTAAAATGCAATAGGGGCTTCCCTCCCGCTGGGAAGCCTGTGGCTCAAACCCCCCCCACTCCAAAAAGGGATGCATCACAAGTCAGTACAACAGGCAAATTCTCAGAGAACTGTATCAATACAGCATCAGACGTGATTAGTCTTTTAATATTGTTAAATGCTGATTGTTCCTTCCTGCCCCAGACCCAAACAGATTTTTTGTCCAGTAGTCGGTGTAATGGTTCTGCAATGGTTGCCTTCTGAGGTAGGAACATGTGATAAAAGTTAATAAGTCCAAGGAAGGCTTGCAAATCTGTTTTGCATTTTGGTCTAGGGGCTTCTTTGATTGCTTGAACCTTGGCATCTGTAGGGTGGATGCCATGCTTGTCAATCATGTAGCCCAAGAACTCAACTTTGTCAGTTCTAAGAGTGCATTTTTCTTCCTTGACTTTTAACCCCACTTTTTTGAATCTGGTAAGGAGTTCTCTGAGTCTCTCTTGAAGTTGAGTGTCATTTTCAGCAGAGATTAACACATCATCAAAGTAAGGTACTACCCCTGGCAGTCCTTGGAGCATCCTTTCCATAAGGCTTTGGAAGATGCCTGGTGCCACGCTTACTCCAAACTGTAACCTTTTACATTTGAAGGCACCTCTATGAGTCACAATGGTTTGGGCCTCTGCAGTGGCATCATCAACTGTTAGTTGTTGATATGCCTGGGCCAGATCCAATTTGGCAAAGACTCTACCCCTGCCAAGTGAATGTAATAATTGATGCACCACTGGAACTGGATATGCACTCTGTTGAAGCGCATGGTTCAATGTCCCCTTATAGTCTCCACAGATTCTTACTGACCCATCAGTCTTGACTGGTGTGACTATGGTGTCTCCCATCTGGAGTGGTCAGTGGGCTCTAAAACTCCTTGAGCTATTAGTTTATCTAATTGTGCATCAATTTTTTCCTTTAAGGCAAATGGGACCCTTCTGGGCTTTAATTGGGGGCACCTTGGGATCTAGGTTGAAAGTGATAGGGGTCCCCATATACTTGCCCAATCCATTGCTGAAGACCTCTGGAAACTCAGACTTCAAGGCCTCCTCCCATTCAGTGTTGCTCACATGATTGATGCCAGTCACCTCGATGCCTAGTGGATTGAACCACTCAAGTCCCAGCAAGCTTGGGATCCTTGTCCACGATGGTCAGGGGCAAACGTTTGGTGTGCCTTTGAACTTCACGTTGAATTCTCTTGTTCCAACTACTGGAATCTTGGTAGTCTTTAAGAGTCAGTGCTTGCTTCTGGAAATGTTTCTTCTGAATATTTGGGAGTAGTCTGTGAATAGTGTCCCATGACACCATAGATAAATATGAGCCTGAGTCCACTTCCATTTGGCAAGGCCTTCCTTCAATTAGTACCTTCACATGTACTTTTCTGCTTCTTAAGGGTGAAGAATGACCAATGGTGACTGTTTGATGAGTTTCATTCTTCCCCTTTGCTTCTGTGCTGTGCCCCATTTTCTCACTGAAGTTGTTAGGCTTGAATTCTTTGTCAGGAAACTTTCTTCTGTGGGGTGGAGTTCTGGATGATTTGCAGACTCTTGCTAGGTGACCTCTTTTTCACAACAGATGATCAAAAACTTGCATTCAGTGTGAGGGTGGCTTCCCCCACAACTTCTGCAGTAAAAATCCTGCCTCTTTCTTCCCAGGTCTTTCTTTTTCTTTTCCATTCTGAGTCTATAAATTCCTTCCTCCACCTCACTACAGTCTGACTCAGAATCTATTTGCTCGCAATGAGTTGTTGTGGACTTTTCCACATCAGGATGGCTTGTGGCCTTGTTAATTTTCTTCATGGCTGCTGTTGAGGACTTGGTAGCTTCTGCTGAAGAGGCCTCTTCTATTGCTTCCTTCAGCGTGATCTTAGGTCTTAGTAATAACTTGCTCTGAAGCACCTTGTCTTTAAGGCCCAGAACAAATCGATCGTGCATGGCCTCTTCTAAATTGTTAAATTCACATGCACCCCCAATGTCTCTTAAACTTGCCATGAAGTCGTTTACGTTTTCGCTTTCCCCTTGATCCCGACGGTAAAACTCGTGTCTCTTAATGAGGCACGATACTTGTGGGGCGTAATGGGCTCTTAACAGTTTTTCTAAGTCAGGCCAGTCCATTACCTTCATGTCTGCAGCTCCCGCCAATGCCTTCACCATCTTGAAAACTGCCAGACCGCAGTGCGTGAGAAAGACCGTCCTCTTCCACTTCTCGGAAATGTCGGCGAGATTGTTTCCCTCCAAATACATTTGGAAACAATCTGCGTACGAGTCCCAGTCTTCTGCCATTGGATCGAACGGGGCTGGGGGCGTGTTCAGCGCAGCCATCTCTCTCAGCTTGTTTTCCACTTTGTCTTCTCTTCAGGAAGGATCCCACCTTCATCGCCAGTGTTAAGTTTGCATGAAGAGTCAGACACGGAGTGCTTCAGTGAAGAGTTTATTAGTGACTACAGCTCATAACAGACCCAATTTGGCTGGACTGCGGCTGCTACTTATAGCCAACAGCTGCAGTTGCCAGCCAATCAGAGTGCAAGATTTTCCTGCACTTTTTAAACCAATCATTTCTGACATTTTACAAGAACAGTTCAAACTAAACCAATGACATTCAAACCTGTATACATAACACTACCAGTATAAGGAGCCAAGCTATTTCTTTTAGTTCAGTGAGATCCTCGCAGAATAATAAGCAGGGTGGTATAATAAAGGCAACAGTTTTTTTAAAAGGTTACCTTTAAATAAATTATATTCTGGTTACTGGTGGTTCCTCTTTTCTCATTTGAGTATGCTCACATGCACACTGTATATAAGCTGTGGTATGAAAAGGAAGAAAAGAGGAGGAAAGGTGGGTGGGATGCAAAACCCCTGAACACTTTATTAAACACTGACAACTGGAGAAGACAAGGATCAGCAAAGTGACATTGAGAGCTTTCAAAAATGCCTGCTGTGTTCACGGTACAGAAGAGCCATTGATGTTTGCAACAATCGGGGAGCCAAAGTCTGAAACTCCGTTTTCTCTTCTCACAGCTCCCTGAATATCAGGGCAAGCTTAGAAAGGAGCAAGTGAAAACTCGCTTAAAAAAATAATAATCTGAGCCATGGGATTGGGAAAAATTCGTATTATTATGAGCTGCTGCCTTCCCACACCTTCCCAACCCCCCTTTTCAAAGGAAATGAAGCATGTGTGTGGGGAGGGTGCTATTCAGTGCTTGTTTGGTTTGTCTCTGCTGACTATCAGGAGTGGGCCAGCCCTCATGCATAATTCATGCAATCAAAAGTTTGCAACTGTGCAAAACTGTGGACCCCACATCTTTTGCCTCCAGATCAACTTCCCGGAAACCTTAAGAACTTCAGCCCAGCTCACTCAGCAACCCTAAACTGGCGTGCTAATGAAGCCGCCTGAACTGTACCGCGGAGAGCTGTTTAATCAGGCTCTGTTTTTAATTTGGGCTGTGTGACAGGTGGCCAAAAGTGTTGTGACAAGGGAAATGAGAGAGAGAGAGAAAAAAAAGAAATAGTTACATCCTTTGCCGAGCTTTAGTAAGAAGAGCAGACAAAGGAATTTTAGTCAAGCCCTTTATAAGGGTGGAAATGGAAAATATGTGTTTTTTTTTAAGAACAATCTGTATGTGGTTACAAAAAAAGGGGGAAAATTCTCATCAGTTGAAAGGATTGCCTCAGGTGGCAGATACTGATATATGTGCAATTGCTAATGCCTTAATAATGTCATATTTTCCTTTTTGTTATATTGTTCTTATCAGAGGTGGTATTCAGCAGGTTCTGACCAATTCTAGAGAACAGGTAGTGGAAATTTTGAGTAGTTCAGAGAACCGGCAAATACCACCTCTGACTGGAGATTTTACAGTATCCTTCCCCTGCCACACCCACAGTAAAAAAAATTGAACCCCACCACTGGTTCTTATGTATAATTTTTCACAGCTTTCTGTCAAGTAGTTCTGATTTTAGCATTCCAAGAACACAGGACTGAAGTCTAACTGAACAGAGAACAAATCCTTCCATCTTTACCAAAGATGAAATTTTAGTTCATGAGCAGCACACTAGAAGGCTCAGTGCTGAGCTACACTCCTGGAACACATTCAGCAGCAGAAGGTGAAAAAGAAGACCTTCCTTTCTATCTGATTGGAATTTCTCCTGGAAATCTGTGGAAATCTCTGGACTAATATTGAGGAAGGGCATCCTTCACGGTTGCATCTCTCAGGTGGTGGAAATGAGGAGACAATTACACCTTTCCTTCCATCTCAGCTTTTGATGTACATGCAAGTAGTCCTTGACTTATGACCAGTCACTTAGCAATGTTTCAAAGTTATGACAGACCTACCTGGGGGCTTCTTATGCTCCAAATATGAAGTTCTGATGGTCATCACTCCTGCAGTCATGTGACTGAATTTTAGACGCTTGGCAACAGGCCGCACTTACGGCCATTTGCAACATCCCCCAGTCACATTTTATGATGGTTTGGTGAAAATTCGGCATGAAAGCATATCCACAGCAAAATATTTATCTAATGACTGCAGATTTGCTTAATGACCACCACAAAAAAGGGTGTAAACTTGGGTCAATCATTTTATGACCACCATGACTTATGACTGTGATGGGCAGGCTGCACTGAGATCATAAGTTGAGGACTACCTGTAGACAGAATCATATCAGTTCTATAGGATCTTTATAGGATACTTGTCACTAAAATAGAATAAAAATGTATTCTAAGGGTACTTTGGCCCATCACACTATTTTGAGTTTTATTTTAAAGCTATCCACTTCAGATAAACTCTGCTTGATGTAGACTTCCTTTTATCCACCCCCACAGGGCTGAACGAACTTGCTTCTTTTTTTCCAAATCAAAGTAAATGTTTTGTCTTTTCTCCCAAGAGGCATTGTTATTTGCATGACATTGTGGTTTGGCAGCAATTCAGCTGATGGGATGGCAGGGGGTGGGCTCTGTCCATTTGCTATTGGTTAAGGGAGCATGTATTGGTAGGCATGTCCCATCTGCTCCACTGCCCTGTTGTAGTGGGTGGGTAACAGTTGTACATTAAGGAAGAATATGACTTTTTCACTCTTCCCCTCAGGAAAAACAAATGAACTTGTGATCCATGGTTTTGATGATTAGACAAAATGCATTGAAGAAAGAAGAGAATCACAGTGTAACTTTAGAAAAAGAGGTAAATCTAGAGTTGTATTTAAAGAAGATTGGAGGCTCCTTCTTTATATTCTTTTTCTTTTCATTTCTTTTCGTACTTTAAATTTCTCATTTATTTTTTCCTTTCCTTTTTTTCCTTCTTACTTTGTTTAGATTTGCTTTAATTTTTACTTTTGCTTATACGTATATAAGCAATATCATAGCAATATCTATCTATCTATCTATCTATCTATCTATCTATCTATCTATCTATCTATCTCTATCTCTATATCATCTATATCTAATCTATCTACACACAGAGACACAGACACAGACACAGACACAGACACACACACAATGTAAAGAAGGAACCTGAGTGGTGACATCTTTGTAGGGTGGGGCTTGTCATAACTTGCTTCATTATGCTGTAACTATCCTTGCATGGAAAAGTTCAAACTAGCAGCGTATAACAGATATACGTTTGCATATTTTTAATTGCCTCATGGACTCATGGAAGACTTACTTTAAACTGGCTGTCTGGATGGACCATAACCACTTGGTGTTGTGTATACTATTTGATTCCAGAATCCCTTGAGCCCATTTCATCTTAATAGGACGTTATCAATAATTAACTACAGTGTCTCAATTATTTTTCCCATCCTATTATTCACTCAGGTTCCTACACCAGAAGTTGCTTTCTATGATTCAGGTTATCTTTTTAAAATAAGGTACACTTTAAATCTTTTCTGTCATTCTGTGGAGATATTTGGAAACTTGAGCAATCAGATCTTTCACATAAATCTACAGTCCAGAAATAGATGGCCATCTTATTTTTTTTTCATCAAGAATTTTTAGAGATATGGAGTAACTGTTTAATATCTTCTGGCCTCACATTCTAATTTTTGTGGTTGAAAAAGAAACCTTTTTTTAACATTAATTATAACAGAAATAATATGAAACTTTTGAAAGATTCAAAAGTACAGGGATCTCCACAAGATACGATAAAAAAACATCAACATGGTAGTAATGGCAGAGTTTTAATCACACCCTAATCACTAATCATTTCATTTGTGATGGGCAAGCAACACTACATGTCCCCCTAATGTTTACTTGGAGACAACTGGTAAAAGTTCTTTAGGGACGCATCCACATGACACAATCTTCCTTTCATTTATGGCCACCGGAGGTGTTCTCCATCTTCTCCTGATGCAAGACTTTCTCCTGATGCAAGACTTTCTATTTACATGAGGCTGTAGTTTTGGATGCAACCTGGCTAATAATTCAACAGCAGGCTGGACCTGATATTTCATATTGACTGCTTTCAGTTACAATCAGCAGAGCCTCTCCTCTCTAGCCACATTTATCTATCTATCTATCTATCTATCTATCTATCTATCTATCTATCTATCTATCTATCTAGCGATTATAAGATAACAGGTATAAGTATAAACATAGTTATGAATACATGAAATGGATACATATAAGAAAAATAAAAAGAAATAATAGGACAGGGACGGTAGGCACGTTAGTGTGCTTATGCACGCCCCCTACAGACCTCTTAGGAAAGAAGTGAGGTCAATAGTAGACAGTCTAGGGTTAAAGTTTTTGGGGTTTGGGGAAGAAACCACAGAGTCAGGTAGAGTATTCCAGACTTTGACCACTCTTTTGCTGAAGTCATATTTCCTGCAATCAAGTTTGGTGCGGTTAACCTTGAGTTTGTATCTATTGTTTGCTCTTGTATTGTTATGGTTGAAACTGAAGTATTCGTTGACCGGAAGGACATTGCAATGTATGATTTTATATACTATACTTAGATCGGACCAAAGGTGGCGTAGTTCTAGGTTTTCTAGGTCTAGAATTTCAAGTCTGGTGGCATAAGGTATTCTGCAATGAGTAGAGGAGTGGAGAACTCTTCTTGTGAAATATTTCTGGACTTTCTCAACTGTGTTAATATCAGATACGTAATGCGGGTTCCAGACTGATAAGCTGTATTCAAGTATTGGTCTAGCAAATGTTTTGTAAGCTCTAGTTAGTAGTGTGATATTACCAGAGAAAAAGCTATGTAGGATTAGGTTAACAACTCTTAATGCCTTTTTGGCTATGTAGTTACAGTGGGCTCTAGCACTTAGGTCATTAGAGATGAGTATTCCAAGGTCCTTGATGGAGTTTGGATCATCAACAAGGTCTTGACTATTCAGCTTGTATTTTATTTTCTGATTTTTTTTGCCAATATGAAAGACAGAGCATTTATTTGTTGAGATTTGAAGTTGCCATTTGTTTGACCATTCTGATACATAGTTGAGGTCTTTTTGAAGGGTAGCAGTATTGTCTGTGGTGTTGAATAGCTTTACATCATCAGCAAAGAGAACGCAGTTGCTCTTAATATGGTCACAGAGGTCATTTATGTAGAGTATGAAGAGAGTTGGTCCTAGAACACTGCCTTGGGGGACACCACTGTTGACCGGGAGGGGTGAGGGTTTTAATTTTCTTAATGTTTTAATGTATTCGGCTTGTTTTATTTAATTGTTTTTTATTGTAAATTTGCTCTGTTTTAATGTTCGCCACCCTGAGTCCTTAGGGAGTAGGGCGGCATACAAGTCGAATAAATAAATAAATAAATAAATAAATTTGATAGGACGCTCCCAATTTTGACCATTTGTTGTCTGTTTGACAGGAATGCTTCTATCCAGTTATGCAGGTGTCCAGAGGTACCATAAGATTTTAGTTTTAGGAATAGTTTGTTGTGTATCACTGAATCAAAGGCTTTACAGAAGTCCATGTAGATTGCGTCTATTGTTTTGCCCTGATCGAGTTGTGTAGCTGATATGGTTTTGCAGTGTAAGAGTTGCAGATTACAGGATAGTTTTTTCTGAAACCAAATTGTTTATTAGAGAGTAGGTTGTTTGTCTCAATGTGGAAGATAATGGATTGGTTAATAATTGATTCCATAACTTTACAGGTGATGCAGCATAAAGAGATTGGTCTATAATTTTCAACTAGACTGGGCTCTCCCTTTTTGAAGATGGGGATGACCGTGACTTGTGACCATAGGTTTGGCAAGGAGCTGGTCCTGAAAGATTTTTCAAAGATTATGCTTAGAGGTTCGGCTATGGCAGTGGAGAGCTTTTTTAAGAAGTAGGCACATATTCCGTCCGGTCCAATAGATAGAGACGGTTTTAGATTGCATAGTGCTTTTTCAACATTGTCTTCTGTAAAATCAATATATATTAGATCATTGTAGTTGTCTGTGGTTCAACTAGCAAATACTGGGCATGATCCATTGCTGTTTAGAAATACTGAGCCAAAAAATGTGTTAAAGAGGTTGGCTTTAATAGTGTTGTTGTTGCAGTATTTACCATTAGGTCCTTTCAGGGGTGGGATGGACCTTGACATGCAATGAAAGTGTAAATATGACTCTGAAGTTCTATTAACTCTCCCTTCCAAATACTCTGTATAGCATCTTGGCAATCCGGGAGGAATTTCCTACTGTAAACAATCTGCCATAAGCTGCCAGTATTCCCTGTGGGAGGTCTTCCAGAAAAGCAATATTATCTTCCCACCAGAGGTGGTATTCAGCAGGTTCTGAACAGTTCTGGAGAACAGGTAGCAGAAATTTTGAGTAGTTCAGAGAATCAGCAAATACCACCTCTGACTGGAGATTTTACAGTATCCTTCCTCTGCCACGCCCACCAAGCCACAGAACCGGTAGTAAAAAAAATTGAATCCCACCACTGCTTCCCACCCATGTGGTGTTAACAGCTCCACCCACTTTATCAGAACAGCCCTTATTACCTATATCACCTTATTCTAATTTCAAGGGATGTGGGTGACCAAAAGGCTGGGGTAGGGGCTTCCTTGTAAATCAGGAACAGAAAGCCTCCACTCTGTAAATCCGGACAGATCACTAAACCTATTGCTCTGGCCATCTGTCAAAACCCACTTCCTTCCAACCCCCACTTTAGAGTAGAATAGCTAACCTGGTCTGTCTACAGCTAGGTAGACAGACCAGGTTATGCTGTTGTCTCATGGTTTGGAGGACGGCAAGTTGCACTGGCTGACATGCCTTTTGTTTGCAATGGTGTCTGCAAATGACAAACTGTGCCTGATGGCAATCTGTGATGTGGTTGGGAAGACTTTTTATTTGCGATGTTCCTGTGCACTTCGTTTCAGCACAGCTTGCTGAACTACCCATATTTCCAGGGTAGTTAATAAAATTTTTATGTCTTCAAAGTTCTCTATCTGAACTCGGTATCGCTAGAGGACTTCAGATGAAGGATAATTTTATTGAATTTGGGACAGTTTTGCCTGATCAGGCTTGCATTGAGCAGACCAAAGTCTGTCTTTTTATTATTTGTACAGTGGAATTAATGTTTTGGACTCGACTAGAAGATTTTTTAAAATTGTGTATCCTCTTCCTAGGCTTAGGATCATCTAGAGGTGTCTAATTGAGCCATTTCATATGATTGAATGAAACACGCTATATAGGGCTTTCACAATTGGAAATCACAACAATTAACTGTGCAAATAATAAATCATATGAATAGCCTCTCAGAGAAATAGGAAGTCAGCAAAGGGACTGTCAGAAAGTAGAACTTTCTGGAGTTACTATGCAGTTTACAAATTAGTAGAGTTTGATGGGGTGATCAAACCTATCAATGACAGGGTGGCATTGAACACCTCACTGTGATACTGTAGGACATGCCCCTAAGTATAAAAGGGCTGTCAACTGTCATTTGCAATGAGAGAAAAGAGAGAAAGAAAATGAGGAGATTCTAAGGAGATTCTGTGGAGACTCATTTTGTCTGAGGGAGATTGGAGATACTGAGAAGATCCAAGACTCTGAGGAGATATTAGGATCTGACAGACTAAGGTCTGTGTATGAGAAGATATAGCAAAGAGATCTGAGAGAAGATCTATAACCTAAAGAGAAAGGGACTTTCTAAAGAGGTTAGCTATATCTAAGAAGAGGTTATGAGAGGAAGAACTGTGAATCTCTCATAGTAACTTCTAGTTCCTTGAAGGACTACTTAAAAGGAATGAAAGAAGAAAAGACTCTGTATATATTTAAGAATAATATATTTATTGATTGTTCTGTTATAAATAAATCTGTTTTGATCTGACACAACTTGGCATTGCAATTTATTGAATGACTCTGTGGAATAGATATAGGTTTAAAGATCCAAACTCAATTAATATTATTTAACAGGGACCCCCCCCCATGCCTAGGAAAAAGAGACATAAATTGTAGAGGAAGGGAAGCGTTGCTTTCTGTTTCATTTCTTTCATCAGTCCCAGAGAATAGTTAGTTGATTTGGATGTTAGGCTGCCAGTAATGCATGTCACAGGCCCCTTGTGTACTGGGATAGAAGAATGATTACCAGTTGCCACCCCTTCCCAGGGACATCTCTTCCGTGTGGGGAAGGTGTGAATGGATGTGATTGCATCCTCTGGAAATTATACCTGTTCTTATAGTTTGAAATTAGACCAGAGAGCAAAAAAGGAAGTGAGACAAGGGCAGGCAAGAGTTTGCACTAGAAGCACAAGATGCTCCCATTAGTGGCTGACAAATAGCACATTTTTCATTTTGTAGGCTGTCTATTGAGAAGAGAGTCAAAGACACCAGTTTACTTTCTTTTTTGTTCAGTCACGACCCCAGTGACTTGCTGCTATTTGAGCAATGTGAATGACCAGAAGTTCTACTTGGGTTTTTTTTCCACTATCCTGATATTTTTTTTAAAATGACCTGGTTGTATGGCTGCAATTTAGAGGTAATTTTCTCTGCTGCTTGAAACCTTACACATGAATCCCTTATTTGAGTTCATTCTCCCAGCCCCCAGCCTTTCCTTACAATTGATCCTGCTCTTTTTTCCCAGTGTATGTTTCACTGAAGTTTCATATTGTTAGTCCACTGCTGGGGGCTGTGAATTTGAACAAATCAAATCCCAAATATCAAGAAAATAACCCACGAGAAAGGTCCTTATTTTATGCTATTACCTTTGGCTTGTGCCGTCTCAGTAATATCAACCGAAAGGATATGAAATTAGGGTGATTACTTCAGCTGCTGGTTCAGGAATAGGAAACTAACACTTGGCTATGATGTTTGCAATGTACCCAAAGTCACAGGGATGATAACATGTGGCTCAATTGGGCTTTTGTTCATCAGAATGGTCTGGTGAAAGATCAGACTTTGATACTGAAAAGCAATAATTAGTGATACAGAACGCTACAAAACTGGCATTCAAGCTTTTGGTACAAATATTTCCAGCATGTCTAAGAGTGGCTGCAATCTTGAAATATTTCTTTAGGCATGGAAATTTAATTTAATAAACTAATTTGTTTCTGTCATGAAAAAATAGCTTAGGTATGGAAACATAATAAAAAAATCCCTCTTTTACAGGTGAAAGTATTTTTCTGCTCTATATATGCACATAAAATATAAACAGAAATATAATTTTGACTCAGGAACTTTCACGATCACTTGTTTCTTTTCAAAAAGGGAAAAATGGGTCTTTCACCTGGGAGTTTGAGTGAGCTCCACAGTTCTGAAGAAGCTTCTTGGATTAGAAGCAAAGCATCTTCAAAGAAAAACCAGAAAGTCCGGTTGCTTCTTGAAAAAGCACCTTTGAGACACTAACGTCACATTTCTCAAAATATATGTAGAAAACCACTGCCCTTTCTATGCGCTGGAAATTTGGTAGACCTAAAAAGATTCCATTGCAACCGTTCCTGGCTGCTACAATGCTGTACAGGCAAAGATCTGATGGTGATTGCAGTAAAATAAGTTCTGGTTGAAAAAAATATATCTTCAATTCTTACCTTGCATTCATTTTTCCTATATACAAGTAACACTGAAGTGGCAGAGTATTTATTGCTAATTCAGTGGCATTAGCCAACTCTCAGTACTGCAATGTGAGAAGATTCCTGCTCCCTCTATTGTATAAGATCTGACACTGCCTGATTTCTATCAGAAATCTTGAGATTCTAAAATACAGCATTCACTTTATTCAGAACTATGTTAGATTTTTTTTACATGCTACTATATGCTGGGGAATGCTAAAAGCAGAGCTCTTTTTGTGTTTCTCCAGCAACTAATGACTATATTTTAAAAAATGACAGGTATCTAATGAATAGCAGGGTAAAGGGAATACTAAAATGAAGAAGTTCAGCAGAAAGGTTAGCAATTAAAAGCTTATCTGTGCTCCTGGCTTATGATTTAATGCTACTCTGCTAGTAACACAGTACAACTTGAGGCATTTGAATTATTTTGGAAACTTGTAATAACAAGGCAGATTTAATTAGCAATCATTAGTAGAATGCATGACAATGTCTTGTTTACACACAGATTATTGTTTAAGTCAATGTCAGAAAAACAATTACACGCTTTAACACTTCAGAGGGGGAAAAACGCATTATTTATGGAAATGATAGATTCTTTTGAGTAAAGCCCTCATTCAGCAAACAATCAGCCACTTGAATCCAACAGTCCATAATGTAATAATAATTGTAAACCTAAATGGGTATATTATATGGCAAGCTAGCTTCATAGTTAATAGAATTCAGACATTGTTTCGGCTATTGTTTCTGTTGCAAGATTCTCAAGAGGGAATTCACTTGATGTTAACTTGAAGGCCTACAAGTAATAACCCCATGCTGGGAGAACATATTAATTCTTCAATTAAAAGTGGTTCTACTAGGATTTAATGGAGAACAACTGAGCGGCTGGGAAATCCATATTACAAATGGGTGTTTCCAAACATTGTTCCTATTGATATCCCTGTTATATAAAACATAGCACAATTTTAGATAACTCCTCCAAGTACACAGTGAGAAAAGGCCTTTATAACGTGGAATGCCTCATCGCAATGAAAACCTACCACAGTCTCCACAGACTACCAGAGAGATGTTTTCAAGAAGACAGAAGGCAGATGTAGACTTCAGTTTTTTCCTCTAGCACAAAGGATAAGAAATGCTCCTGGATGAAAACATTCTACATTCTTAGTATGTGAAAACTTGCTTAAAATGTATGTTTTGCCATCCCCATCTCCCCACTGATCAAACTGAAATATTACTTGTGATATTGTCATCTTCATCTATCTAATCACTTTTATAACAGTATTTCCTCCTTGCCATCCATATTGGGATTTCTGGGTTTTTCATATTCATTTTGGCTCACTAAGCCTGATTTCACATGTAATGGATATTTCTCTTATACTTTACCTGGTTATAATTCCACTTGAACTGTCCAATTTAATGAATGTATTGTTATATTTTGCATTAGAGCTATATGGAATGGGTTACAAAAAAAATCACTTTCACTTTGGTTATCTGAATTCTTATGATGTAGATCTGGTAGCCATTTTCTATTTCACACTCCTCTAGGGCAGGGGCTTCAAACTCACATTGTCACGGCCTCATCATGTGATGTATCATGACTTCTTTCCCCTTTGCTAAACTGGGCATGGTCATGGCCAGCATGTGACGCATCCATCCCGTGGGCCACAAGTTTGACACCCCAATCAAGGAAGTTCTTCATTTTAACACTATAGCAACCCTGTGAGTTAGATAAGGATGAGACATGAGGATTGGCTCAAAGTCAATCAAAGACTATTTTCCCTCAAATCAAAATCAATTACATAATGTGCAAAGCTTAGTAACTTCTTGATTTTTCTCACTTTCTCTGTGCACATGTGCCATGATACCTTGCAATGTCATCAGACTCCACTAAATCTGTGTTATCTTAGCATATTGCATGGACAAGTTCCATTTGCTTCTGAAAAATTGGCCCTCTGATTAATTAATTATTATGCTTTTTATCAATAAAGAAACTCAGCTAAATAAAAATGGAGGGGAATTAACTGAAAAATTTATTAAAACTAACTGGCCTCAAATCCTTAAAAGATTCTTGCTTTTATCCTACTTTTATGTTCTTGTTAAAGGTTGGTCTGACTCTTCCTGCCCCCTTTAAGGTTAGTCAACAAGATTCTTACAGCAGTTGAATGAAGAAATCTAAAGAAAGTAGGAAATAAATATGCTACTTGCTACCCATAGTTTCCAAAAGAATGGGAAGACCTTCCCTTATTTCTTTGTTCAGGCAATCTGATTGTATGTTGCACTGAATCTGCCAACAATGGTGAAGAGTCCATGTGCTCCCCCAACCAACTCTGTTGATATCAATGGAAATTTAACTTCCATGAGAACAGCATGACTGCCTGCAGCAGAAAGCTCAGTGACATTTCCTATGAGGAGGATTCTTCCCTTTTCCTAGTTCTGTATGTGAATCATCTGAGGATGATTTGAGGCCAACCCAGGAACCATCTTTTGCCAGCCTGCAGGCCCACAGGAAGCTCTATTTGCATGTTTATCAGTGACCTTTTGGATGATCTATTAAATTTGAGACTGTATTCTAAAAAAAAGCATCAATAATTGGTAACATTTAAGGTCTAATAATAAATAGTCTTTTAGGTTACAGAAAGGGTACAATCAAGACCCACAAGAGATAGATATCAATAGGTTCTCCCTGTTTATACACAGAACCTATAGAAAAAGAGCAGTGACAATTGTATGTAAGAAATGGGTGATGCAGTATAAGCAAGTATGGTTAATTAATAAAAGGAAGGAAGGAAGAAAGGAAGGATGGAGGGAGGGAAGGAAGGAAGGATTTTTTTTTTAAATGACTTCCACTGACAGGAATCACATTATCCCCTTCCATGTACTAAATTTTACATATATTCTACATTACTTTATAAGAAGAAAAATAAGATAGATGAGAACTGGTAACTTTGCCCTAAAAAGTTGCTAGTTCTCATCAATCTTATCTTGCAGATCAAAAAGTAATGTGCTTTCACACTACTGGGAAATGGAGATAGGCACAATCTCATCTATTGCAGTTTCTCAGTAAGTAAGATGCCGGGAACTAGCATCTTCATGCCTAAACATTGTTATAATATCAGTGCTCCATAAATCAGCTCACAGACTTGAAACTGACACCTGGTATATGAGAACCCCCACCTCGCATTGCAGTACAGGAAACAGCACACTTTAGCTGCTGTTAGCTATTTTAATCTGATATTTGAACAACTACCCATCAACTTTCCCTGTGTGGATTTACACATTTAATCCCTGAGGGAGAATGATTCCAGCAGGAACTTTAAACCTGAAAAGAAATGTCCATATTCTCTCATGTATTGATCTTGAATCTATTATTTGTGGGTACTTTTAGTGTGCTATTAGAAGGTCTTCTAAGAAATATGGAAGGTATACTTACTTACCATAAAGCCTATAAATGGTTTATTATCAGGGGAAAGCATTAAGTGCTATATTGGACTGGTGGGCTCCATTGTCCTTCTGTTTAAGTCAAGGAAAAGATAAGTTATATACAGTATGTAAGTGGCAAAGATTCCCAAGATTCAATTCCTGGTGACTAAGCAGATGCATCAATTTAGCTTTCTTGGTAACAATGGAGAAGTGGCTTGCCATCGCTATCTTTTGGGATTTGATTTCTAGTGTAGTCTAGAGCTTTGGGCTTTTGTAATAGTCTCCTAACCCTGATTAACTTTTTGGGGGAGTTCAGCATGCTTATTAGATGCAGAGAAATGTCCCAACTTGCTAGCAAAGTTTATGTTTTTCCGAAAAATACTGAGACATGCACCTTCTCATTTTCTCACTTCATTCTCTTGACTAACAAACATTGGTCTTCTTAATTTGTATTTTGTCTTTGGCATTAAGATTCAGAATGTAATAGTTATGAATTGCTCCCCAGGTTTTTTTTTAAATCTATGGACAATTTATTGTTGTGCTGTAAATGTCTAATAAAAGACAAAAACCAAACAAAACTGGTCCTTGTGCTTGACCCATTCCTAATAAAATGATTATTTTCAACTAAATGATGTTGACTAAGTTTATCTATTTGGTTAGTTTCCAATAACAACTCAGTTTCAAATATTATTGCAATTCTATTGGATTGCTTAATGCATTAAATACATTGCTAGTTATTATGAATATCTGAGAAAGGGTGAGAGGTCCTTATGCAGTTTTAGCTTCATGTCACTAGCTTCAACAAAATCAAATTCTGAATATAGTCAACCACTTTCCCTCACTTCCCAATAGTTTAGTCTGTTTCACTTATTCTTCTCTCACAATTCTGTTCATACCAGACTTAGAACCAAGAAACATTACCATGTATCCTCTGAGCTACATCCAATGTTGTTCAACTAGATTTCTGTTAACACAATGAAACTTTCTTTTCTCTCCTCCTTCGGGCAGGTTTAGGGGCTGTGGGAATGAGAGACAAAGATGAATGAGGAGTAGGAATCCATGCTGCCAATGCTAGGTATTCAGTTTGTGGATGGCTATCATTTTATGAATGTCCAGCAGGGAAATTCTCACCCCAAAGGCTGGACAGACAATAAGACAGATTCTTTGGGCTAAGACAAAGAGTTTTTATTTTTGGAACAAAAACTGATTCCTGATATAGAATGAAAAGGAGACTTGCTTAATTTGATACTAGAATGATGTTACACCTTTTAGTCATTCTTGCAATCATTTGTTTCCCTCTGCTTAATTCCACTGGGCATCCTAACCTGTCTCCTTCTCCTTTATTTAAGCATTACAAAATAAGCATCATTTTCGAGTGGCATTACTTTAACTTTCCCTCTTTTTGAGTGGTTCTCCTGGTTCCTTTGGAAAATGGAACATGAATCAAATGGATCATGAGAACAACAAAGCTGATGATCAGAACAATGCTTCATTCTAAAGCTTTCCATGGACACATTAAAAAAGAAGATAAGAATGATAATATTATAGCACACTTGGAAGGGACATTTAAGGTCTTCTACTCCTAACCTTGCCCAATCAGGAGGCCCTATATCATTTCAGACAAATAGTTGTCTAATCTTTTTGTAAAAACTGTTGGAGCACACACAATGTCTGGAGGCAATTAAATCGGTGGCATTTTTCCCCTGCCCTTCCAGAAATCCTATACTCTGTCATTTAATGAGCCATCTCACTCTCCCTGATCTGATTTAATTTCATTGATTCTTTAACAACTACTTCAGATGCCAACACAACTGCAAATGCCATCTATGTATAGGCTAAAATCCACTCTATTGCAACCTGGGGAATTTACTCTCACATAAGCATGGATTGGACCATACAGTCTTAACTCTTCCACTGAAATCAAGGATGCCTCTGCTATGTGTGTTTGGGGAGTATGCTCATTTGAGGCAGTTAAAATATCTTTTGGGACCTATTGAACAAAAACATCTGACTCCCATTTTTTCCTGCAAAGGTAGAGATGAATAAAAGACAGAGAAGGGCTAACTTTATAAGCAAAGGTGTAAGATTTGTTGGTTCCCAGAGCATCTTTCCTTGTGTAGCTGCTTGACAATTTCTGCATATGTAAGAAAAGTAAGATAAAAAGCTTTATCAGTTAATATTAGGGAGTCCTATACAGAAGAAGTTCTGCATATAACAGCAGATGAATATATAATATATTTCTGTTTATGTTTATGAGGGCCAATCTGATATAGTGGTTAAGGTGTTGGCGAGAAGCCAGGAGACTCAGGTTCTAGTCCTATAATAAGCATGGATGCCAGCTGGGTAAGTTGGGCCCATCACACTCTTTCCGTTAGACTGGGATGTTGAAAAACATCTGTCTACTAACCTATGTTGGACCACCATGGGAGATTATGATAATGGCTCTCATCCTGCAATGGACTGATTGATGATCACAATGATCTCTCTCTCCCTCTCTCTCCCTCCCTCCCCTCTCTCTCCCCCTCCCTCTATCCCTCCCTCCCCCTATCCCCCTCTCCCCTCTCCCTTCCTCCCTCTGCCACTCCCACCCGGAATCAAACCCTGGGCTGCTAAACAGCTTTCTCTTAATTGAGTTTTGGGAATCTTGCATTGCCAGCTTCAACCCTGTCATTTTACCTATCCAAAATATTTTGGGAATAATGCTCGGTCTCATCACATGAGTTTTGGGATAAGACTACAAATAAAAGTTTTGTAAGGATGATAGTCTGCATTTTCTACTACATCACATAGATTTCTGCTTGCCTCCATTCTTTCCAACCAACCAATTCTGCATAGAAATTCTTGTGTGTGTGTGTGTGTGTGTGTGTGTGTGTGTGTGTGTTGGTCTCCATTTTGTTTCTCGTAACATCATAAAAAAGAAAGAGTCATAACACTACATTGCAGACCCATAATTTTGCTGAAATAGGTTTCTCTCAATTTCCATTTGTTTTTCTGAGACGTATATACAAACTGTGGCAGGTCTATCTCCAAGTGCCTATCAGTTGGAAAAAAGTACCAGCATTTTAAAATCCAGTACAGTATGTATAAGCAAATATGGATGTCTGGATTTTCAGCTTTCCTTCCAAATGAAGACAACTATTGCTTTCTGCCGTTCAGCTATTATTTTAAAAACAATTGATCCAGATCAAAGCTGAAAACACAAACTGAAATTTATTTGAATGTCTTAAGAGTAATCCTTCAAAGTGCTTGTCATATGATGAAATGAAAATATTCTGTTTCCAGTGATTTAAAAAACATTTTCCAGGTATTTTAAAAAACAAAAACAAATATAAGCTTTCTTTAGCTGGAAAATAATTTTGATTCTGCTGCAGAAGCTGGTAAAATAAAGGAGGCTGTATTTTATTTCCTTTACAAGTATACTTTCTATCATGTCTTTAATACAGATGGTAGCTTTGAACAGCTAAAAGAAAAGAATACGTTTTTTTCAAGAAACTATAATCACCTCTCTCTTTTTAAAATGTAGCTAATTATTCTAGTCATTTACATCTGCCCACAAATTAAATGAGCTCTGATTTAAACTTTTAATTTTGTCTGCAGCATAAAGTGAAAATAGAGGACACGTAGGTTGGAGTGGATTGTAACATGCACAACATTTGATTGATTTCCACTCACAGAAATTGGTGTGACATAAAGAATAAGGTCAGTCATTCTGTACTTCAACTGATGACTTCTATTACCATCTAAGCCATGAAAGAAAACTAATAGGAATGCTAGACAAATAATATTGGCCACTTCTATAAACTAGGTTTGTGCCAGGTACAAACCTGAATAACTGACTTACACAACAACAACAACAACAAACAACAACAAAACCCCTCCAAACCCACCACAATTTTTTTTCAGTCTCAGGTTCATCCAACATCCATAGCAGTGGCATTGAAAATTGTGACATAAAGATGGAATGATATGAATAAACAATGAATATTGTTATCACATCAATCTTGGCTGACTTTGGAAGGCTAAACAGGTTTGAACTTGGTTAAAATTTGGATGCAAATGATCAGGAAATTACAGGCAACAATTATAAATTTTAAAAAAATCTTTAAAAAAGACAGTGCCAAATGATTTAAATATTTTTGACAAGAAAACTACATAGTTATGTCCATGATGTTATGAGGATTGAAGTTTACCTAGAAGACGTTAATATTGCTATAAAAATAGAATTTGTTAATTAAATGTAATTAAAATTCCATGCCAACCCCAGCAAGCATTTATTTATTTATTTATAAGATTTATATGGCTACTGATTTTATACATAATAATTCTAGGTAACTCACTCTATTCCTAATCCAGGGCCTGGAGGAAAAGCCAGGACTTCACAGTCCTTTGGAAAGTTTAGAGGTTAAAAACTCTGGATCTTAAGAGGCGGTTCATCTCAGCCATTCAGAGTTTTTATTTATTTATTTATTTATTTATTTATTTATTTATTATTTATTAATTATTTGGACTTGTATGCCACCCCATCTCCGAAGACTCGGGGCGGCTCACAACTAAAAACAATGACAATAAAGAATTAAAAAGAATTAAACCGTTCACAAGCCCAAAAAGTTACAAAACTAAAATTTACAATAATTTAAAATAATTTTAAAAACCCATCCCCCCCAGGGAGGGGTCACAGCCTGGATTGGTCGAACAACCAGGTCTTCAGATCATGGTGGAAGGTGTGGAGGTCAGGGGCCAGGTGGAGCCCCAGGGGCAATTGGTTCCAGAGGTCAGGGGCCGCGACAGAATAGGCTCGTCGCCGGGGGACCGCCAGCCAACATTGACTTGCTGACGGGACCCCAAGGAGTCCTTGCCTATGTGCTCACACAGGGCGGTTGGCGCTTGATATCGGCAGGAGTTGCTCCCTTAGGTATTGAGGACCCATGTCATGAAGGACTTTGTATGTTAAAACCAAAACCTTGAATCTCACCGGGAGTGCAACCGGCAACCAATGCAGGCCGCGCAGGAGCGGGGTAATATGGGAGAATCATTTTAAAGGTAATAATCAGCATCCTGAATTTTACCTGTGGAGAAATGGAAAGCAGTGGTTTAATACGAGCACCCAAGACTCCATGCCACACTGCATTCTAGATCAATGGTAACTTTTGTGTGATCTTCAAGGGCAGCCCTGTATATAACAGGTTGAAGACTAAGGCATGAGGGAGCAAGGACTGCCGGTCCAGGAATGGGTGCAATTAATAGAAGGTGAAATTGTGCAAATGTACCCTTAGTCATAGTTGCCACCTGCTACTCCAACAGGAGTTGAGTCCAAGTCACCTGTGTGGGGGAATGCTAATCCATCAAAGATGATAAGTCACTTGGGGTTGGGTGGATCAACAATTTAAAGCTATTTAATCTTGCTAGAGTTGAAACACAGCTGGTTTCTCCCATCCAGACTCTCACACTTCAATGCTCAGGGCAAGGGAGTGGCATCACTTGCCCCTCCTGGGATAGAGATATATAACTGATGATACTACATGCCACTGAATGAATTCACCCAACATCTTCATATAAATGCTAAAAAGGATTTATCTAAAACCTGGGGCACGCTAGTGGAATAGGCAGTGCCATATATATATATTTACAACCTGGAAGCTCCTCTTCTGTCTTGCTTCTATACATTCAGCATTCTGCAAAAGCCAAGTAGTAAATGTCTTATTCAAGTAACTCCTATATCCCTTCATATGATAGTCATCTAATAAAAAGCACCTAATAAGATGGGAATAACATAACAATAACACAGCTTTTAATGATCCACGGACAGATAAAAAAAACCCGATTACCTAAAATCTAACGTAAGATAGATAGGCAACATATCATCTAAACCCATTGCAACCAGATTTTTTTCATTTTATTGGAGCAATCAATGAAATAAGGGAGTTAAGAATAAAAGGCAGGCTATAAGTGGCAGCCAAGATTTCCTATGATTATAAACAATCAACTTAGAAGGTTTAAACAAGTTCCACATATTTAAAACATATTTACAAACAGTGGGAACTATTTCTAATGGTTTTGCCAGATAGCTTGGAATGGCTGTTATTATTTAATACATAATCTGAACTATCAATTATTAGAATTACTTTCAGATCGTGTTCCTAATGAACTGTGGTCTCATCTGTGAAATGTATGGAAAACAGTATGTTTAAGTTTGGGGCAATATGTCACAGGTTAATGGTGAAAGAACCTCCATTTGCAGGATGAAATTGACAATCTATGTCAACCTGACTCCAAGGGAAGGCTTCCTAAAGATGCAAAAGGCAAAGCAAATATATGGACAAGATAAAGCAGAAGCCCAAGGATTCAAGAAGATAAACTTGGTTCAGCAGAAAGATAGAAAAATGACCACAGCAAAGAAAATAGTCAAAGACTCATGGAGTTAGTGTACTCGGGGCACACAAAAACAAGTTGTAATGATTGAAACAATTTAGAACTTATTAAAACCTTGGACATTTGCTGGATATGGATGGAGACTGAGATACACTGGTTCTCAATCTCCATCCAGATCCAGCCAGTGTCTATCAAGGCAATTTGTCCCTTAAAAAGCAACTGATACTTATGAGTGGTGTTATTGCACATTTCCCTCTGCAAACCTGTTCTCCTCATTCTTCCACCTCATCAAAGACCATGGTATTTCTTCCCATCATTATCAAAGAATTGCCATTCATCCCAATTTTCTAGGAAGAAAGGAGAGATATTCAAGTGACAGAAATCACACATATAGAAAAACCAATTCTGCAATTTTCCTCCTTTTTAGATAGCACTGGAACAGTGAATTGGCTCTAACATGAATATTCTTTGTATAGTATGGTATAATTGAGATGAATTACGCCCACATAAAGTGGGTTGCCTTTTAAATAAATGTGTGAATTGCAGGCCAGTGACTCCACACCAAGACTAAAGATGCACATTAATTTCACTGTCATTCATTTATTCATTCATCCTGCTTTCCACTCAGCTGAATACTTCTGGCACCTAACATACACATACACACACACATACAAACACACACACACACAGCGAGAAACAGACACAGACATAAAGACACATATGCTAAAACATAAGATTAAAACAAAAATATTGTAAAATCATAAATGCAAAAATATTAGCATTTAAAATATGTGGCTAATATAGTTCTTAACTACTTTTCTAATTATTGAAAAAATGGAAGCCCAAAGGCACATTCTGTAATCTGGGAGTGACACACATTTTCCTTACTTCATTCATATTTCTATATCTCAACAGTCATTAAATCAAGTTTTACATTTGAAGCATTCTATTTTCTTTCCATTTTCTCCAAAGAGTTTGATTAACTGCCATCATTGCACTATAACCATGAAGGGTAACTTTTTAGCAAATTTTTCTTGCCCAGAATGTATGTATGTATATATATATATATATATGTAGGTCTTGGTGTATTCGGGTCTTGTCCCGTGTAAGGTTGAGAATACCTTGGCAACGTTTCGACGAAATCTCATCCGTCATCTTAACCTTACACGGGACAAGACCCGAATACACCAAGACCTACATACCTTTACCCGTGAAAATCTACGAAAACAAATATATATATATATATATATATATATATATATATATATATAATTTTTAATTAGATTTATATGCCGCCCTTCTTCGGAGACTCAGGGCAGCTTACAATTTTTGGAACGCAACCCAATGTGCTCTGCAATAGCCTTCATTCCATTGTATATGCCTGCTTATTACTAAGCGGCATTTTTACAAGGTCAGCTAATTGCCCCCAACAATCTTGGGTCCTCAATTTACCTACCCTGAGAGGATGGAAGGCTGAGTCAACCTTGAGCCTGAATAACATATTAAGATGTGGGCTCCACTGACCATAAATCTGGAATCATGTATGAGATTAGTTTTTTAACATTTCCTCTAAAACTACAGAATAAAGTAGCCATTGGAAAAACATCCTGCCTTACTCCCCCTCCACTTCTGGAATTCTCCTCCCTCTGGAAGCTAAGATGTGAAGATGCTACTTGGTGATGGATGGCAGCCAGTAGTACAAAGGCAAAAGTGTGTGGAAGGGTGATTAGCTTATTAATGTATAAATTCTGCCACAGAAACTGCACTGGGAAGGTTCAAAGCGTCTCATATTTGAAGATGATGGCCTTGCCTCTGCACAACTGCTGCCATCTCCTTGATAGCAGAAAGACTAAATGATGAACTATCCTTCCTTTCATCTCTAGGTAACCAATAACTCATTTATGGTTTCAATTCACTGTCAAACTTCTTATTATCCAGCCCTGCCAGAAATCATCACTGGAGAGTGTGAGATTCTTCCTCTCCCAACAGCACTGGTATCAATTCCTTAACAAGATTTGCTGCAATATAGCATGTGATGAATACATTTGAAAAAGTCTCAGGAACACAGGCAGCTTTATTGCTTTCCCTTATTGCTTCTTATCTTAGCCATCCTTTTCTATCTGTACAGTGACCTTTTGAAACATTGCTTTAATGTTTTGTGAAAAACATAAACACCACAGTGGAGATGTAAAGATGCCTTAAGATACAAAACCTATGTAATTTAATAACTGTATGGCCTGGTGCATAGCAGGTTAACTGTTTTTCTCTGGAAGACCTGCACAGCTGAGTTGATTTGGCCTCTTGGAGAAAGCTAGTCTCAGTTCTGTATCTGTAGAATGGAAGCAAGATTATTGTATGTTATAATTTGCCTGAAGTTGACTCTACGTGTGATGGGTGGCATATAAATTCAATAAATAAATCATGTATGGATGGGCCACACACATCCATCAGGTAGGCTGGTTACTCGTTTAGTTACTGTATTAAAATGTTGATTTCAAATGAATCGATAGAAGCATTGTTAATGGCAATTCCATCATTATCAAGCTGACTGCATTTTAAGTTCAGTAACGATGACTCTTTGTGAGTGTTAGAAGAATATTCAAGGGCCTGTGCTATGGGGTGAAGGGGAAACCACATCTCTGCAATGGGTCACCATTTGTTTACATCCATCCCCCTCAGAGCACAGCTTACTAAATGACTTTCTCTGACTGAATTTTATTAGTTTGTTTCGTGTTTGTTTTGACTACTGATAAGGTAGGTGATGATATGCAAGTGATGTGACATACCTACCTCATGACATAATTGTGCCATCCTCCTGATTGTTTTTTTTTAAATGTGGCTTCTTATAGAAGCTACTGATCCTATGCTGTATAGATTACCCAGATTAAGGCACTTCTAATGAAGCATATTTCTCTCATTTGCAATACCGCATGGACTTTTTTAAAGAAAAAAAATCACACCTGCCTTATCATGTTGGAAAGTGAAAGGCAGTCAGGGGAAAAGATGATCAGTTATTTCCAACTGCTAATGGGATGGATCACAGCTGCAAGAATAAGAGCAAAGCTGAATTCTGTTCTGTTTTTACTGGTTTTCTGATTTTAATTGATGGTGGTTGAGCACAACATTTAAACTGACCCTGCTTACCTGTGAGTTACAGAGATAACTTTTTTGTTTCTGGATGGTTTGAGAACCAAGGAAAGGATCAGGTAGTATTTAATGAGCACCTCTAAAATTGCAAACTTCTAGAAATCCCCATTAGTTGAGTGTACTCATTACCTCAACTTTTTGAAAAGTAAACCAGTGAGCACTAGCTGGAAATCACAGCTTCTTTTCCCCTTTAGATTAAATAGCAAGAAAGGAATTTAATGGAGGTTTTTGCATTTTTGAATTTCTCTGAAGACAGGAGCTAGCTGAGGGCAAAGAAAGAAACAAGTCTAATGCACCTATCTCTGCTATAGATTGCAGAGTGAAGTCTAATATGCTCAAACCCATACAAATACCTGAGTGCAGCAAATATCTAGAGAAAGAGTGGTATTAGAGTTTGATTTAATTTTGTACGTGTTCAAGGCAAAATGCTTCGTTTCTGTTAAGTTTGCATGAAGAGACAGACGCGGAGTGCTTCAAGCTCTTAGTTTATTAGTGACTACAGTTCAGAACGGACCCAATTTGGCTGGGCTGCGGCTGCTACTTATAGCCAGCAGCCGCAGTTGACAGCCAATCAGAGTGCAGGGTTTTCCTGCACTTTTAAACCAATCATTTCTGACATTTTACAAGAACAGTTCAAACTAAACCAATGACTTTAAACCTACATACATAACAGTTTCCTTCAAAGATTTTTTTCTCTTAGTTAGGCCTAGTTATTCTTTTGTTCCCCTTGTCATTTTGAAGCCTAATAGCAACAGAACTTGTAGACCACTTTACAGTGCTTTACAGCCCTCTCTAAGCAGTTTACAAAGCCAGCACAATCTGACCCCCCAACAATCTGGCTCCTCAGAAAAATGGAAGGTTCAATCAACCTTGAGCCAGTGAGAATCGAACTGATGGCAGTTAGCAGAATCAGTGGTGGGATTAAAATATTTTTACCACCAGTTCGGTGGGCGTGGCTTGGTGGGCATGTTTTGCATGTGTGCACACACTTTGCGTGCGCGCGCATGCCAAATGTCCACTTTGTGCACGTGCAGAGGTGTTCTAGCTCACCTCCTGCAAACCTGCACTCTCCCGATCACTTCAGCAGCTGCCACGCAACACTCTTCTGTGCCACGCAAAGTAGCTGCGCTTCTAATTCAGAGGATAAAGGTGAGTATGGGAGCCCGGGCGGGCGGGTGGGCCTAACAGCAGAGTGGCGGAGAGAATCAGTTCGGTCTCCACTGCTAATCACCGCTACCGGCTTGGCAGAACTGGGCAGAACTGGTAGAATACCACCACTGGTTAGCCTGCAATACTGCACTCTAAGTACTGGGCCACCGCGGCTCTAATCCTTTTTTTAAATGCCTACACCAATCTGTGCTGCCTTTGCTATTGTGGGTTCTTAATTGTAAATTGTATTTTCATCCTCCACAATCTGTGTATCAGAAAGCCTTGTTTTGTCCTGACTGGCTTATGGTATCCTTGTATTTCTCAGATACCATAAAGCTGCGTGCATATTTTTCTTGGCTTTGTTCCTGCAATTCAGGCTGAGGAAAGAAAATGAGGATTATGATGGTTCATCCTGGATAAAGCACTCAATGCTGAATCACCTCGGGGTGTCTCAGTTGGATAAGGCTGTCGGGGTGATAGACAGCCGGGCATAGAGAGTGGCATAGTCTTTATATGCAGTTTAATAGGCATTTTCACATATTAGTTATGGGAGACTTTGTAAGAATTTTCTATAAAATACATATACTGTATCTTTATGAATTGACACAGGAAAATGGACTTTATGATGGAAAAATAAGAAAGGAAGAATAATTAATCCTGACAGACTTGCCTTTTCCAAGATTTTCTTGGTTTGACCTCCTGTAGGTTTTTTTTTAAATTTATGACTGAAGTTCAAAACTGTGGCTCTATCTATTGTTAAGCTCATTCTTTCAAGATTTATGCTGCTTTGGGAAAAAGTAAGGACAATTAGAAGAAAAACAGAAGAGAGAAATTTCACAATTGGAATCCCATTTCTTTTGCTTCTCTCTTTGTCTCCATTTCTGTCTCTCTCTTTCTGTCTTTCTATGTGTCTCTCTAACTTACACCCACACCAATGATTTCATATGATATTGTTTTACCTATTGCATATTTGATGTTGGCTGAGTATTTCATTATATTCTCAGAGCAACTATAACTGACTCCGAGACAAGAATTTCTGAACTGAATAGAACACTGAGATCCTTGAAATTTGAATAAAACAGGTATTGTTGATATGATTCCTTCGATTTTAGGGAAGCCACAATTTTAAAAAATGAAAATAAAGATGCCAAGATACAGGAAGAATACTCATTTGAATAATTACTGGTTTGGGATGTTGTAAATGGAGTTGTGTTGACATTTATATATGCAAAAGTGGCCTGATAAATACAATATTTCCTTTGGGTATGTCAGTGAATTAGACTCAAGAAGGCATAATGTTTTCTTTAAACCCAAATCCATTTGACATTTCCTCAACATGAGCAATTCAATACATGTACACTGCTAATCATAAGTCATTTCTGCTAGGTCAAAGGGAACAGATGAAAGAGTCAAATTTGCCACGCTTAGCTGCAGGTATGAGCTCATTTTGACTGATATTTATCTTAATTATGTTTTGAAATAGAATACTAGCAAAGGCAGACATGTAGCTATTTCACTGAAATTAGAAAGTTTTAAAGACAAAAGAGACTAAGTCATTTGCTTCAAATGCTGAAGTTTTACTTTAAGAGTCTGCAATTATATTCCATTTCAGTTCATAGGTCTGGGGTAATTTTCAGTGTCTGCTGATAACAGTTCAATCTAGTTTTTCCATTGGATCTGAATATGCAAAAGACATATTCCAATTTGCATTGATCAGAAATATATAGCAGAAGCCTATCAAAAAGTAATTGGCAAAATACATGTTCAGAAATGAGTATCAAATAGAAACTTTCCAAAGCTGGTGGGAATTCTTCGCAGTTCAGATGTTTGAAAGGCTCATCCTATTGCAGCTTCAATTCTATTCCGGATCTGATTTTCTCATAATTGTGATCAATTTGGCTGCTTGGCAATTCACCCTCCAGATTTGAAACATATTAAATATAAATGTTTCAGTTCAATTCTCCTGTCGGCTTGTACAGCTTTGTTTTCTTTTCTGGATAAAAATGAAATAAAATAATCTGTTTTACTTTCTCTAATATTTGAGTTTGCAAGGACAAATTAGTCTAATAACATTTTTGCATTTATTTTAATTGCACAAACTAACAAGAAATTTTTGTGCATATTTTGGAGTATGCAATTTATTTTCATAGTGTATTCTATATGCATTTGGTAAGTCCTAGTATCTACATAAGGTACATATTTTATATAGAAATTGTAGTGTTGGTGGTTTGTCTGGAAGATTTGTAGAAAGGAATAGGATAGTGGTTATTTATTGCTATCGCTTAGGTACATAGTAAATAGAATCTTATATCACAATGTAATAGTTGAGTGTGTAATGCCAAATTAAGGAAGTTAATTTTATTCACTAACTGGTTATATTTCAGTTATATTTTGTTTTTCTAATCTTTAGTGGGACAACTTTGTAGAGCAGACTGATCTTTCTCGTTGCCAGTTTGGAAACCTTGGGAAAAGGTTATCCTCTAATTCTGAAATAGGCTCATCTGACATAAACAAATACTACTTAAACTTGATAGTTTCAGGAGACAAGGCATTCCAAAAACAGGATAAAATAAACATATTATTGGCAAATTCCAATGAAGTAAGACCATAGAAAGAAGTGTGAGTAATTGGGGTTGAGAGCCTATATACTGTATATAGTAGTTCTTTAGAAAAAGACATATTGAGTAATTCATTCCTGGACTCTGGACTGCAGGTGGCTCTGCAGTTTCAATCTGAAAGCTCAGAGTCTAGCATAATTGGGGCACTGGAACTCCATTGTTTTAGTATCTGCTAGTATTATTTTGGGATGCTACTTGTGGTTTTCTATCAGTTTTTGGCAGTGCCTATCTTCAAAGCCAATGGAGGCTTCATAACACTGGCTTGTCAGTGGGTTCTGTCAGAAGCTGCAGCTTCTAGTTCCATTAGCTGGATGTCACAGTGGCATAGGGTATTTTTCAAGGGTTTTTTTTTTGTAGCGCTTGCTTGGTTGACCTTGAAGTCTCTTCCCAGACTCCAATATGCTATAGAACAAACTGGCAAGACATACAGTATGGTGGCCATCCTTTCTGATCACCCACCTACCCATCTCTTCTAGCATCTGATAATCAAGAACTCAGTGCTGTCAACCCACCACACAACAGCAGGCAAAGGTAACTGAACAGAGTCAGACTAGTGTTCTAGATTTTAAGAGAGCTTATTTCTTGCAATTCTATCTATACTTTGGACTGATAGTATTTAAACTAGTCTTTCTTTGAGACACGTGATGGATCATTCTGCCAGTCAGCATAGCCCTTGTTCTTGGCTTGTGGGGGGCTGCTAAAATGATTCCATGGTTTTCATCAAACTAGTTGTTGCAGTCTCCATGATAACATCTTTAAAGTGCATCCACTTATCACAACAGATTCCTACAACTTGTAAACTGCCAGAGAGTTTTTCATTAAGTACAGCTTGGAAGCATTGGATGTGATCTGATTCTTGCACATTAAATGACTTTGTGATAGTCTTTGTTTGCTTATGATGTAAAGGGTCTATGTGTAGGTTGAGGACTGATTGGATAAGTCTGTGATCTGTTCAACATTCAGCACCTTTCACAGTGTGAGTAATGGTGATGTCTTTAAGATTGAGATGGCATACTATGACAATCAAATAGGTGCCAGCGTTTGGATGTGGGATGCATAGATAGTCTGAACATCAATTTAATGATATACAGGTTGTGTTTGGCACATTTGCTCAGAAGGAGTAGGCTGTTGCTATTTAGTTTTCCCATTCCATGCTTCCCAAGGACTTTGTCCCAGTTATCACTGTCTGTCCCCACCCAAACATTGAAGTCACTCAGAATGTTAAGTTTGTACCTGGCAGTGATTGTTTGAATAATCTGGTCCAAGTCCTCATAGAGAATTTCTTTGTCTTCATCTCGATCATGGAAGTTGGTCTGTAGGTGCTGCAATGGTCAAATACTGATACTTGCTGAGAAGAAAGTGAAACTTCTTAATAAAGTAACAATTCATTAAATAATCCATAAAGACCCCATGTAAGTTAGTAAAAATTCCCATGGTCTTTGATGCAGGCCTAAACAGAAGGGTGTTCACTGGCTGAGAAGGAGCCTATGCATGGCCATCACTTTGGGATTCCCTTTATGGGCCATAAAGAGTTTCTTTCTTTGTCTTATTATATTAAATAATTCTTGATTATTGTATTATGTTGTTATGTTACTTTCTTATACTGTCTTAGAATGAAGCCTTAAGTACTCATACTCTGGGCTATTGCTTCCAAATACAAAAGATCTTGTGTTCCAACCCTGAAACAGAACAATGCATAACTAACCCAAATAGACTTATTTGTTTGCAATTTTCCTAATGAACACAGAAAGTATGCAAAATTCATTGTGATTTTTTTTTTTGCAAAATTCAGTACACTGGAACAATAATAAAAAAGAGAATTACATTCTGCTTAGAATTTGGGCGTATTTAATTTATTTATTTATTTATTTGATTTGTGAATCGCTTACAAGATAATAAGTATAAGAATAAAATAGTTATGAATACATTAAATGAATACATATAAGAAAAATAAAAGAAACAATAGGACAGGGACGGTAGGCACGCTGGTGCGCTTATGCATGCCCCCTACAGACCTCTTAGAAAAGAAGTGAGGTCAATAGTAGAAAGTCTAAGGTTAAAGTTTTTGGGGTTTGGGGAAAAAACCACAGAGTCAGGTCAAGTATTCCAGACATTGACCACTTTGTTGCTGAAGTCGTATTTCCTGCAATCAAGTTTGGTGCAGTTAACCTTGAGTTTGTATCTATTGTGTGCTCTTGTATTGTTATGGTTGAAGCTGAAGTATTCATTGACTGGTAGGACATTGTAATGTATGATTTTATGTACTATACTTAGATCGGACCGAAGACGGCGTAGTTCTAGGTTTTCTAGGTCTAGAATTTCAAGTCTGGTGGCATAAGGTATTCTGCAACGAGTAGAGGAGTGTAGAACTCTTCTTGTGAAATATTTCTGGACTTTCTCAACTGTGTTAATATCAGATACGTGATGTGGGTTCCAGACTGATGAGCTGTATTCGAGTATTGGTCTAGCAAATGTTTTGTATGCCCTAGTTAGTAATGTGATATTACCAGAGAAAAAGCTACATAGGATTAGGTTAATTTCTCTTAATGCCTTTTTGGCTATGTAGTTACAGTGGGCTGTAGCACTTAGATCATTAGAGATGAGTATTCCAAGGTCCTTGATGGAGTTTGGATCATCAACAAGGTCTTGACTATTCGGCTTGTATTTTATTTTCTGATTTTTTTTTGCCAATATGTAAGACAGAGCATTTATTTGTTGAGATTTGAAGTTGCCATTTGTTTGACCATTCTGATACATAGTTGAGGTCTTTTTGAAGGGTAGCAGCATTGTCGGTGGTGTTGAATAGCTTTACATCATCAGCGAAGAGAACGCAGTTGCTCTTAATATGATCACAGAGGTCATTTATGTAGAGTATGAAGAGAGTTGGTCCTAGAACACTGCCTTGGGGGACACCACTGTTGACAGGTACAGAATTTGATAGGACACTCCCAATGTTGACCATTTGTTGTCTGTTCGACAGGAATGCTTCTATCCAGTTATGCAGTTGTCCAGAGGTACCATAAGATTTTAGTTTTAGGAGTAGTTTGTCATGTACCACTGAATCAAAGGCTTTACAGAAGTCTATGTAGATTGTGTCTATTGCTTTGCCCTGATTGAGTTGTGTAGTCCATATGTTTTTGTAGTGTAAGAGTTGCAGATTACAGGATAGTTTTTTTCTGAAACCAAATTGTTTATTAGAGAGTAGGTTGTTTGTCTGTAAGTGGAGGATAATGGATTGGTTAATAATTGATTCCATGACTTTATAGGTGATGCAGCATAAAGAGATTGGTCTATAATTTTCAACTAGACTGGGCTCTCCCTTTTTGAAGATGGGGATGACCGTGACTTGTGACCATAGGTTTGGCAAGGAGCTGGTCCTGAAAGATTTTTCAAAGATTATGCTTAGAGGTTCGGCTATGGCAGTGGAGAGCTTTTTTAAGAAGTGGGCACATATTCCGTCCAGTCCAATAGAAAGAGATAGTTTTAGATTGCGTAGTGCTTTTTCAACATTGTCTTCTGTAAAATGAATATGTATTAGATCATCGTTGTTATCTGTGGTTCGACTAGGAAATAGTGGGCATGATCCATTGCTGTTTACAAATACTGAGCCAAAGAATGTGTTAAAGAGGTTGGCTTTGATGGTGTCATCATTGCAGTCTGTACCATTAGGTCCTTTCAGGGGTGGGATGGATCTTGAGTCTATTAGTTTGTTGTTTACAAAATTGTAGAAAGCGTGGGTGGAATTGGTGCATAGAAGGTTTTCCTCTTGTTTAATGTGATAATTGGTGCATTCAGTCTTTATCTGGTGGCATAAATTTTTGTATCGGCTTTTGATATTGGCAACGTGACCAGATTTGTTTTTCCGCCAAAGTGATCTTTTTTTTTTGATTGAAGCTTCCTTATTGTTATGGGTAATCTGTTTTTTTTCTGGTTTTGGGAGTTGTTATTGGTACATATAGTTTGATGACTCTTTCGACTTCAAGTAAAAATAAGTTGTAATGGTCTTCAACAGTATTGTATCCAGTGAATAGAGATTGCCAGTCAAGGGATGAGAGATCATTGTCCATAAGATCATAGTTGCCTTTTTTGAAGTTATAATTGGGGTCACGTTGTTGTGATGAATGTATGTTCGTTTTTGTGCAAATGTATGTTGAGACAAAAGTCAATCATGTTGCGGTCACTGTTGGAAAAGGGTTCTTTAATTTGTATTTCATAAATTGAGCTCAAACTATTGCAGAAGATGAGATTGAGGCAGTTGTTTAGTATTGTTGGTTACTAGTTGATCCAGTCCTAGATTTGTTACAGCATTGTAGAAGGTTGCATGTATGGGTTCAGTATTACATTCGTTTAGGGTCCAGTTAATATGAGGTAGATTGAAGTCCCCAAGAAAGATAAAAGCGTGTGGGCAGGATGTTGCCCATGTTAGTAGTGAATTTAGCTTGTTTACATGTTCGATGTCATAATCAGGGGCTCTGTAACATAGTAAGAATCAAAATATGATATTTAAGGACAGTTCACAGATGATGGTCTCAGGAAGAGTAAGCTCCTGGGTAACTTGGATGTTTTTTAGATGTAAGGACTTTTTATAGAAGATAGCAACACCACCTCCTCTACAGATTTCATGATCTGATCGGTAAACATGATAGTCTCTTACTGTGGTAATGGAGTCAGGGAGAGATGCGTTGAGCCATGTTTCACAGACAAATATGATGTCAAATTTAGTATTTAATAAGAGGAGAAATTCGGGTATTTTATTCACAAGGCTTCTTGCATTGAGTAGCTTGCATTTAAGGTCAGCTGTAGTTGGAATTGAGGTAGTTAGGGTGCCTAGTCTTGGGTGATGGTGGATTGGTTGAAGTAGGGTTGGATATGGAGTTGTGGGTTGTGTGACTTACTTTTGATACATATCCATCTTAAGATCATATGGATACATCCATATTCAGGTCACATGGGTGTTTCCATCTGATCAATAATTGTCCAATCAATGAGTATGCTATGCCAGGGCTATGTAACCAAAAAGGTGAATTATAGTCACTTACTAGTTGATGTAACTGAGGACAAATGGTTGGACGGCAATTGACAATGATACTGAAAGTGAATAACACAAATAGCGTTTAAAAGCATTTTTTCCAGTATTTGCTGTTGAAATAATAACATAGAGTAACTTTATCACAGCTCAACATTTGACACAAGATGTTGCAAAGTGCCTATTATGGCATTTTCCTGACTTCTTCTCTTCTCAGCTTTGAATTGTGAGTAAAGACGCATTACATCAGCAATATCCATTAGAGTAGCTTTTTCATTGAGCTGCTATCTAAAGCAAAAAGCACTTTTCTGTGACTTCAGCCTAAATTGAACCTTACATGCTTATTTCAACAAATATAATCTTCAAAAATTAAATTGTGCAGCAGATAACCAGCAATGGAGTATTTTTTTGCCTGGCAAAAGTTTAAATAGTTCTATTCTGACTCAAAAAGCTTAAAGAAATTTATTTTCATATGAAGACTACTCAGACCTGGACAAATTGAAGAGAAGGAGGCTAAATGCTTGGCTCTGTCATTATTCTTCCCCATCTTCATCTCTGAGATATCATATAGTACCAGGTGTATATAAAAAACAAAATCTGTAAAAATCAAAAGAGGATGAAAAATGATCCCCCTTTGCCTTAAACTGCATCTTATATATTAGCCAGACAGGCAACCCCTATAAAAAGAGATTCTGGCTTGTCACTCATGATGTCCAATTTTTTGTCCCACCTATACATACCTTGGTAGAACCTTGGAATTGTATGAAATCGGAATTTCAGGAACTTGGCAAATTCTTCCACTAACCCACATTAAGGCATTCAGCCGAATGTGTAGCAAATTTGAATTGGTTGGAGAATCACTATACTGAACTTCTATGCATTCATCTGGGGTCAGAAAGAAATATTTACACTTGGTGATTTGGATATGACTATACCTTTCCATGCAATTTGGGACCATAATAAAACAGAATATATGTGTTCTTAAAGAAAGCTGGCAATAGGAGTTTACCTGTTTTTCCTAACTTGAATGCATGGATATCTGAGACAAAAGATACAGCATTATATTACTATTTGACTCATACAGTGGTGAGATTCCAAAAAATTTACTACTGGTTCTGTGGGCATGGCTTGGTGGGCATGGCAGGGGAAGGATACTGTAAAATCTCCATTTCCTTCCCACTCCTAGGGGAAGGTTACTGCAAAATCCCCATTCCCTCCCCACTCCTGAGGAAAGGTTACTGTAAAATCTCCATTCCCTCCCCACCCCACTAACCTGCTTTCCAACTTCGTTCTCCTGTGCAGGGCAACAAAAGAAGACCCAGCCAATCAGCTGGGACTCAGGAGGCAGAGAATAGATGGGGTGGGGCCAGTCAGAGTATTTGCCGGATCTCTGAACTACTCAAAATTTCTGCTACCAGTTCTCCAGAACTCATCAGAACCTGCTGAATATCACCTCTGGACTCATACCATGAGCCATTCATGCACTCACCAGAATGCTTGGAGAGAGTTCTAGAGACATACCATGAGCCATTCGTGCACTCACCAGAATGTTTGGAGAGAGCTCTAGAGACATATGCCCAGACACGTCTGGTAGTGATGAGAAAAAGTTCTGTGTGAATGAGACTAAGACTCCATTGCTTTTTCGATAAGTTCTGTCTATATAGCAATGAAGGATGCTATTTTAAAGTAGACCTTGGTGTTTTTTTAGTGAGACCAGTCTATCCAATTATAGGACAGAGCATACTGCTTCCTGTCATGCCCCTATTGGAATCTGATTCAGAGAAGGAGGCCGAACAGTTGACAGGGAGTGGGAGTGTGGCTCCATTGGCTGTGGAAGAAACTGGGGAAGGGCAAAGTCCAGCTGGGCAGGGCAGGAAGAGGTAGAGCCAGGGAGAGGGAATTCAAAGGAAGACCCAGTCGCACCCACTCTTCATCCTAGGGCACACAGGGAAGAATGGAGAAGGGAGCAACGTGAGTTGCGTGGCTTACGGGGGAGGAAAAGGCCCTGATTCCCTTCATTAGCTGCAGCTGGGAACACAGTGTTTAAAAAGGGAAGCTACGCACAGCAAGCTGTTGGGAGCAAATCATGAATTTATCTGGTCTTGTCATGGCTTATCTGTGTTCCTGGTGTCTTCCCAACTGTGTGAGTTTTGCCATGCTTTCAAGTCTGAAATTCCTTCTCCTGCCTTGTCAAGTTAATTACTGCAGCTTGGTTTGTTTGGATTTTTAGTTGCAGTTTGTATATACCTTGTTTTGGACTGAATTTTCTCCAGTTAAAGGCTGTTCCTTGGAGAGTTTTTCTCCAGCCAAAGGTAACCTGGATATTGGGGGCAAAGTTGGAGATAATAAAGGAACTCTTATTGTTTATTTGACTGTGTTGCCTTTGTGTCACGCCCCAGGTCATCACACTTCCACTTTCACTTTTCAGTCTCAATCCAGGAGCCTTCACTGGGAGTCATTTCAGGACAAACTATTTTTGTGTTGAATTTACCTTTCTTTACCGATAAAGAAATAAGTGGAGACTAGCATAGATCTATTTCAAGCTATTTATAGCTTTCATTAGCTAGCTATATCCTTCTGGATTTGAACCTGGGCTATTTGCATATATTAGGTAGATGTATTAACCTCTATGCCATGGGCTCTCCTCACTTTGTCAGCTATACCAGAGGAGAGATTAAGTGTTTTTCCGGTGAGACCGGTGTATCAGGGCAGCCTGGTCTACCCAATTATGGGACGGAACATACTGCTTCCGCTTTTGCCTTTCAGCCCCAATCCAGGAACCTTCGCAGGCAGTCGCTTTTGTGATAAAGTAGACCTTGGTCTTTATATATTACATATATTTTGCCTCTTCATGCAAAAAAATATGTGGAGTAACCTTACAATGAGCCCTTGCTTTGTCAGGTGTCACAAGTCATTCTGGCACATTAATACTAAATCAAAAACAATGAAAGTATAATAGGACACATTTTTTCTCTGTTTACATTTAGCAGGACAGTGCCCAGTGATTTGAAATATGCTACAATAACCAGCAAAAAGTCTTAGCAAATCTCACATAATGAGCTAAACCTCAGCATTCCTTTCTGGCATTGCTTCAGCAGTGCTATCTGAAGATATTTCTTCTGATTGATGTTCTGCTTCCCATTCCATCCCTAAATTGCTATTGCTATGACCAATGTCCTACTAAATCTGTCTGTACCCTTGGCTGGAATCCCTACACTCACCAGAATCACTTCATGGTTCTTGAAGAATGCATGGCCTTTGTATCTTGTATGGCAATTTGTGAATCTCATGCAATGGAAGACATTCGGGTCCTAATTGTGTACTATATTCAGGTAAGAACAAATAAAAGTGGATATTCAGTGCATGTTCACCCAGCTCTGCCCCAGTCCACTTCTCTTAGCTCCTTTTCCCTATAGCAGCTTCATACCACTTAAACTTTGGAGTGAATCCTGAACTATATGATGGATTTAATACCAAGTGAAATATATGCGCTAATTTCCTTTATTTTTTACAATCTTGCTGTATTTTTTTAAAATTAGGTACTTTAAAAAAAGCCTTTCCACCTCCACACAAATCATAAACTTGATTTTCTTTGCAAAGTAGCAATCACAATCCAAATGACATTGTAAAATAATGCAAGCTGAAAGTGAGGAATCTCTATTGTTTTGAATCTGAGTTAAGATTAGGCTTTTAAAAATGATCAGAATAGCTGAATATTTAAGAATTCAGCCTGGGTGTTTGTTTTCATGTTTTCTTAGGCTTTCAGAGAAATCTTTGACAAGCTCTTTATGTCAAAAGAAATTTAAAGCTGCTTTGAAATTCCCCGAGCTGCTAACAGATCTCATCAAAAGATACTGGTGTTGTAGCAAGAAGAGTTTGAAGAATTATGCCTTAAAGTTTTGCCTGAGTTCCCAGCCTTTTTCCCCTTTTTTTCTTTCTTATAAAACAGAATTCAAGTTTTCTGCTGCATTCAAAATAATATAAAGGAACAAGAGAGACAGAGATTCTTAAATATAAACAACAATATAATATAAGAAAGATGGGAAAAAGGAAATACATCTATCCAATGGTTCTTCTTTTTTGTCTCCCATTGTGTATGTTATATGCAGAGTTTGAATTGATTGGTTGTTCTTGTAAAGTGTTTGAAATCATTGGTTAAAAAGTGCGGGAAAACCCTGTACTCTGATTGGCTGTCAGCCAAGGCAGCCGGCTATATATAGCTGCCTCGGCTAAGCCAAATCGGGTCCATTCTGAGCTGAAGTCACAATAAAACTTAAGAGCTGAAGCACTCCGTGTCTGCCTCTTCATGCAAACTTAACAGTGTAAGTTTTTGAACCAGCCATTTCATCCCGTGGAATTGAGTGAGTTGCTTACGGTTAGTTTTGGTATTTGGATCACTCTTCTCTTTGCACTGGTTAAAAAGAGACCTCTGTGTTTCTTTGTAAAGCTTTTTATAGCAAACAGCGTGTCCACTGATCATACTATCAGGATTTCTCCCATTTGGTTGCTAACTAATGGATTGCAAGATTCTTGTTTTTTATTTCTTGATAATATTCACATGAACTTTAGAAGCTAAGTTTTGTTTATTATGATCTCCTTAGGTAAGATAGTGACTGTTTCTATATAACACCATTTGATTCAGGTTATATAATCTTTCAAGTTTCTTCATCTATCAGTAATAGATTTTCAGAGCACCTGCTCTGGGTTAGACTGCACAAGCCGGGTAAATTCTACCTGGAGAAGATAACTCCAGTTAGCAAGGACCAAAGCCATTTAGGACTTTGTAGGTGTGAGTCCTTCGAGGCTGGCCAGGTCAAGAAACAGAAATGGGAGCAGTTTCAGGAATGCTCATTATTCAGTAAGATGAATTAGCAAAATTTTGGAAACTTCTCCAAGCTCCAAGCTTCTCCAGGGTTATTTTGAATATTTTTTATACATTCTTTTTAATCTCAGGGCTGTGTAATCTTTTCTTCCTTCCTTCTGTTCTTAACAGGTCTCTCATTCTGCAGAGTCACTCTGCATTCTTTACAATAGGTAATTCTCATTCTCAAAAGCTTTCTGGCAGCCAATACAGACCCTAAAAATATGTGCTATCTTCCCATGCAGCTTTCCCTAACACAAACTATTCTTGCCTTGGACACCTCTTTCTTGATTCTATACTCCTTAAGATCCAGCTTTTCTCAGTATCTTCATTTTTGTATGCTACCCTCTCAAACGTACAATGCACATTATTTTCATTCAAAGTCTGAACTGAAAAAAAAGAGTTGGACCCTTTCAGACTGTATGAATATTTAGAGATGAAAGCTTAGAGATTCCAGCACCCATTTGCTGGAAATGAACTCTATAACTGATTTCTTTCACTTCTGCAATGGGCCACTGTCATGTCACTTATGGTAATAAGGAGAAAACCTGGTGGATGGCACTGTGAAATCATAGACTATATGAACTAGAAGGAGCCTTATACATCTTGTCCAATCTTTGTTCAGTGAAGGAATCCTCTACCCCATTCAATTTCTGTTTGAAAATCTCCAGTGTGATTATAAGTAGGCTGCTCTGTTACTTAAAAGCTCTTATTGTCAGGAAATTCCTGAGAAATTCTATCAGACTCAAATGTTTACTGCACAATTATCTAGACCATATTCATTCATCCATTAGTCCATTAGGATATCATGGAAGACCCTGTCAAATATTTTGATGAGATTGAAGTAAACTACATCTATAGCTTTCCCTTACTGTAGTCCTTGACTTATAACCACTACAACCGAGACTGGAATTTCTGTCATAAGTCATCATTGGACCAATTTTATAACAATTTTTATGGCAGTCATTAAGTGAATCACATTGTCATTAATCAATTCATACAACCATTAAGCAAATCATGAAGTTCTTAAGTAAATCCAGCTTCCTCAATGGGTGGGGTCCCCGGCCCCCAGAAATTAGTTGTAAATGCAAGATAGTTACCAAGTGCACAAATTATGATCACGTGATTGGGGGGAGATGGTACAATGAATGTAAATGCAAGTACTAGTTGTAAGTCACTTTTTTCATGGTTGTCATAACTTTAAACCATTGTTAAACAAATAATTGCAAGTTGAAGACTACTAGTTTTTTTTTTAAACCAAACTAGGCACCCTGCCATGAAAAACGGTAAGAGTGGTCTGGCATGTCTTGTTCTTGAGAAGCCTATTCATATTCTGGTATTGGCAATGCTACTTTCTAAATTCTCACAGACACGATGCAAAATAGTCCACTCAAGGACCTTGCAGGTTACAGAAGTCAAAATAACTGGACTGTAATTTCTCTAGTTCTCTTTCTTCACCTGTTTAAAAGCACGGTTTTAAAACATAGTACACCAGTTTTAACAGACTAAAGTTTAGAGAGATGGATTTTTTCTTTCTTTCCTCAGGTGAACATCAAGAAGTATGCAGATGAGACTGTCATCCTTCCAGAAAGTTGTCAAAGTGTGTTACTATAATTTGACAAGCAGCATCACAAAGGCTGACAGCTGCTCTGGAGATGTCTGTAGAAAGAAATGAAAGCTTTCTGCATTGTTTTATCAAAACACTTAAACCATTCAAGGGCAACGTAAACTGGCTTGATTTTCTCATATTGTGTTGTACTGGGCAGAGATTATTCCTTCCAATCCTAATGTTACTCAAGTAGTTTTTAAAGGAGTAGACATGTCTATCCATAGGTTGTATTTGCAAATGAAAAGCAAAGCAAAATTCCACCTCAGCTTTTGCTCTTCGGTCCTTCTTGTGCTGACTTTGATATTTTATATGTTATAAAGAAAAAAGCAGAGGAGATAAATCTATCTAACACCCATGGAATTATAAAATATCTCTATAAATGAAAGCTTGCATTTCATTAGAAGGCGAGGTGATCAATATTGCTTTATGTGTTGTTTCCTCTGAATCATATTACATTCTACATGGTGGCATTAGGTTGGTATCTCCTTTCTCTACTTTTTAAAAACCAAATACTTCTCTTTTAGGATTATGTGGGCCGATTTACACACCTTACTTGGTAGGTATTAAAACTTTCGTGTTTTTGGAAAGAAACATTTAAATAACCTTTTTGTGGTCAGAGAGTCTGAAGTTTTTCAGTGTTTGAAGACTTCAAGGGAGAAGTGCTGTTGTAAACAAAGAAATAAGGGGCTATTTTTCAGCACTTATTTAAAATGAGTTTTTAAAAATAAAAATAAGTGCTTATGATAAATATATTAATTCATTTTACTATTACATTTTGCTATTAAATATTTTACTATTTATTCATTTTTGGTTATACTTAGGAGCAACATATTCTGAATGTACTTTAAAATTATATTTAAAAGATACTGGTTAAGCAGATCTGACTTTATTGCCAAAATGTTTTAGTGACTGAAAAAAATGTTTATTTAAATATTTTTATTTGCTCTGAATGCTTTGGGGCATAACAAATGAAGACAAGTCCCCCCCCTCTCTCATTTATCTATCTGTTTCTTTTTCTCTCCAGTGCCTGATTTAAAGGCTGCAGTTCTACTACACCCTTCAGTTTCCCCAGCCAATATGGATGTATAATTATCTTGCCTCCTTCAATTAATTGCCACCTCCTTCATAATATACATTTTCCATTCATGATGTCAGGGTTCTGGCAGTTACTTCAATTAAATCATGAGCCTCGAGCCACACTCCCAAAACCAAAGAAGATTTATTTGAAGGTAACATTCTACATCTGGCACTAACCTGGGCGTAGCCAACTCTGAGATACGTAATTCACTGTCACCCTTGATCCTGCTTTCCCCCCCACCCCTCTGGGTGTATCATCCAACGAAAAACATCCATAGCCAAGAGTCATCAATCATGTTCTCCAATTGGATTTTTTTGCAGCAGAAGCATCAGCCATCTAATCAGTCTTTGAAGAAAATATGAATGGAATGTACTTTCAATTTCACACTGTTGCCTGCTCTTTGAAACTCCCCCTCTTCTTTCTGTTGTCAACTATAAAATGTGTATACAAAATGTTTTATGAGTTGACATTCGGCTCCCCTCAATTATTGAAGGTGACCTGTACAACACACACAAAATCAATTTGATTGCAGATATGGAAGCTTATGCTCACAACCGCCCCCCCAGGATTGGTTGGATTTTCTGCATGGAACCTTGCTATAAGGCAATCAGCATGGATGTTCCTACTCTTTACCCATGGTGCCTCTGATAAGGGGTAGCCCTTCCACTTGATTAAATATTGGAGTTGTCTCCTGTGCTACCTCAAATCGAGGGTTTGCTGCATCTCATAATGGGTTTGGCCTCCTATGACCACAGGATCTGGGGGCTCATGAGGTAGGGGGCTCAGCGTTGATCCAACCATGGGTTTTAATAGGCTCCTATGGAATACTGGATGTATTTTCCCTAACAATTGGGGCAACTTCAATTGCACCGTGACTGGGTTGATTGAACGTCTACCATGGCATTCAATCAAGCATTGGTGCTTGGATGAAAGGCCGAGCTAAGACCCTGGGGTGACCCAACAGTCTGCAAAATTTGGCTGTGCATTGGACCTCTCTGTCTGAGATAATTCTCCTCTGCTTTGGGTGGCAGGACAGGCTGTCATCTAGAATGATGGCCTGTTCAGATTCCTCCCTCGGCTGCTCTATGGATCTCCCCAGGGATTCCATCAGGTACTTATCTGGTTTTCTCCCTTCCAATGGAACAGGTTTCTCTTCTTTGGAGTTGAAGAGGAGCTGTCCTCCTGTAATTATGCTATCAGTTTCTGTTTGCTTCTGGCTGGAAGCCAAGCTTTCTCCTGATAACCTCTGCCATGGTTACCTGGAAGAGGCCGGGATGTAGGCACCCCAGTGATTAATTAGGAGAGTTGGCTATCTGTCAGGATTCCGGCAGTTACTCCAATTAAATCATGAGCCTCGAGCCACACTTCCAAAACCAAAGAAGATTTATTTGAAGTAACATTCTACATCTGGCACTAACCTGGGCATAGCCAACTCTGAGATATGTAATTCACTGTCACCCTTGATCCTGCTTTTCCTCCCACCCCTCTGGGTGTATCATCCAACGAAAAATGTCCATAGCCAAGAGTCATCAATCATGCTCTCCAATTAGATTTTTTCGCAGCAGAAGCTTTAGCTATCTAATCAGTCTTTGAAGAAAATATGAATGGAATGTACTTTCAATTTCACACTGTTGCTTGTTCTTTGAAACTCCCCCCCTTCTTTCTGTTGTCAACTATAAAATGTATATACAAAATGTTTTATGAGTTGACACATAAAAGCCTTTGTAAGTCATCTGTACTTTCTTTTTACATTTCTATTTCAGGAAAAGGATGTGGTTCAGGTTCTGGTAGTAAATTTTGGAAGTATTTTGGATTGACCCCATGGTGGCAGATAGCAGAGCTCTACTAAAAATTAATATGAGTGTGTGCATGAAAGTTTGTATGTATCTCTACATGTGTTTTGAAAGAACAAGTCCAGTACTCCTGTTTCTTATTTTTTGCATACTAGCTCCCTTCCTGATATGTTTACAAGTGAGAAGAAACATAAGAATGACTATATGTTGCCTTAATCCATAATTTTCCAGATGTTGTCCATTAGGTCTTTTCTTTTGAAAAATAAGACAAAACTCGGGATATCCAAATCTAATTTTAAAAAATAGGGGTAACTACAATAGGTAAATTGAGTAGGTAAATAAGTAAATAGGTAAATAAGACAAAATACAACATTTTAAAAAGTCGCAGTAGATTTTTAAAAAATAATTTGAGATATTAATTATAATCAATTTAAATTAATCTGATTGCATCCAGTTTGGGTTACCACAATGTAAAAAAGATGTTAAGACTTTAGAAAGAATGTTGAGAAGAGCTACAAAGATGATTAGGGGAGGCTGAAACATATAAAGAACAGTTGTTGGAACTGGGTATGTCTAGTCTGATGAAAATAAGGACTAGGGGTGACATGATAGCAGTCTTCCAATATCTCAGGGGTTGCCACAAAGAAGAGGGACTCAAGCTACCCCCCTTCACTAAACTGGGTGTGAGCATGGCCAGCATGTAATGCATGCAGCCCATGGGCCAAGAGTATGACAGCCTTGGTAGAGGAGAAAAATAAACAAAAGAAAAAAGTAGAAGAGAAAAAGAAAGAAAGAAAATAGAACCAAAGAGAATAATTAAAAAGTGACTTCACTAAAATCACCCTTTTAAAATTACAAACAATAAAACTTCTTTCCATAACCTAATTTGTATTTATATGCAATTCACAAATTTCACAGAGTCCATTATGATTTACCAGAAATACCAAACAAATAGTCTATCTCTGATCAGATAATCCAACTTTCTATTCCTTTGTGTTGTTCTCTACAATATTGACCTTTAAATCATTCCAAAGACCTTGTAGGATTTGATCCTTAATCAATGTCTGGCAATCAAGAGAAGTCTTCAAAGCTTTCATTAGCCTATTTTGTAAAATTCAGAAAGAAGTACTGTCCAGGATTTCTCTTCGCAGCTGTTCCATGTCCAGTTCCGCTTCTTGATTTGTCTTTTGTATCCCCATCCCAATTTTGTTGTCTTGCATTCAAATTCTGTCTGTGTCAGGTAAGAGGTTTTTTTTAAATTCTAATCATCGTCTAAAAGTCTAAAACCAGAAAGATTAAAAGAGCAAAATCAGAATGAAGGTAATGGATGCAGTTATATACTAATATTAGCAAAATAAATCATGTAATAGCATTCACTCTATTACTATAGTAACATATTTATTATACAGATAATATAAATCTAAAACATTAATAAGTATAAATCAAGCCTATATAACCACTAACAAATTATTAGTTAAGATATATCAAACCAAAACGAATAGTTAATATTGAAATATGTATAATTTCTGAGATGTTAGTTATTAATTTTTTAAGCATTCTTTAAGACAAATGAAAGTAATATCCAGCTTAGTCACTTTAACTCTTTTCTGCCAGGCTTTTTAGTTCCCTCCAGTGTCCATAGGCAACAAGGCTTAGTTGTTAATATGGGTTTAGCTCCATTTTAGTTATTTCCCATAGGTATATCATTTAACTATATGTTTGTTTTCACATCTTACAGCAAAAATAACCAATATTTCACATTTCTCTGGTATTCCAGTTCATTTAAAATCAAAATCTTATTTTTTGCTCTTTGATAATTGTATATTATTTTAAACTCTTAAGTCTTAACTCTTAAATTCAAAGAAAATAAAACTTACCAGATGTCAAATTAAGCTCACCCCTTTGAAGGTCTCTAATATCCATAAAATAATTAAACTGAACATTTACAAATGGATTAGAAATTGAGTTTAGCTGGTTTAATGTCCATATTAATGTCCAAGATTGTTGGGGGCAATTAGCTGACCTTGTAAAATGCCGCTTAGTAATAAGCAGGCATATACAATGGAATGAAGGCTATTGCTGAGCACACTGGGTTGTATCCCCCCAAAAATTGTAAGCTGCCCTGAGTCTTTGGAGAAGGGCGGCATATAAATGTAATTAAAAATAAAAAATAAAAATAAATAAATATTAAAATAGTTCCCTCTGCTCCTGTGATTGTTATTTAATGTCCTCTTGTGAGAAGCTGCCATTCACAGTACTCATGGACAATCATGTTCTGTTCTCTCTTTCTATAGAAAGATTTTGAAGAACCAGTCTGCTTGCCAATCCTTCATTCTTCACCGTTATCATCATCTCTGCTGTTTGGAGATGTCTCCAGTCAGAAATGACTCACCCGGAAGTCCTCATATTTAGCCAATTTTTACAAATGTTGCTTGCAAATGTTTGGTTTATAGCTTCATCAAGTTCTCAGATCCACTTTGATTTGAAGGAGCAACAAATCATTCATTGCCTATAGTCCTTTCTTCCTATCTTATAGGAAGTCTTATTGAAAATTGATTTGTGAACTTGATTTATTTTTTGATGGTTTGAACAAAGACAGTGGGAAAACAGCAGAACTTCTGAGGTCTTTTTCAGGAGTCTGAACAAAACTTGTATGTTAAAGACATGGAATTAAGGATGATTAAGGATAAGGAATTAAATGGAACACCAGTCTTGCTCTGAGAGCCATGATTATCCCCAAATTATTTAAAGAATATATATTAGGTCTCTTTTATGTATCCATTTGTTTAGGATGAAATATGAGAAATTCTACATAGGGACCTGATGTTTTAAAGACTGAAACCTGTCAAAAAAATTGAAGTGAAAATATGAAACAGCTGCATTTTCCCTCAATTAAAAAGAATGAAATTTATCTTAGTTTATTGTATCCTCATCTTACCATGGAGGAGTACATATTTTCTATTAATTAGTAAATTCTAAGATGATAACTAAATTGTGGTTATTTAAATACTTTTAATCTAATGTACTTTTGGAACATTAGTACTTTTTCAGATATAGTTATGTTATTGTAATATTTTGTAATAAAATAAAATGTTTATTTTAATAAGAATCAGAGAGAAATAAACTCTAAACTATCTATATTCGGTAACTTTAACTTTGATATATATCAGTGTCTATTTTGCCTCTATTATCTGTCTATCATCTCTATCTATCATCTACCTACCTACCTATCTATCTATCTCATCAATTTATTAATGTGTATATTCTGGAATTATAGATATTTTAAACTTCTAGTTTTTATTTTTTTAAATAAAGTTTTCTAAGATTGCAAATGAAATATGCTTCCAGCTAAGAATTTTAAAAAAAATGTTTAGTGCAAATAACAGAACATATGAAATAGAAAAAAACCAAATTGGTGATTGATGGGAGACTTTAATACAAGTAATGTAGTAAGTTTTGGTACAACTAAAAATAATGTCATTGTGTGACAAAGAAGTATGACAGTCTAACAATGAAGAAATCAACAGCTGTGATAATCCAGTGAAATTAAATTGAGGGAAGGAATCATCCAAAATTTAGTGGCAAACTAGTTCACTAGATGTCACTTATTTTATTTCTGTATTTTGGAATCTTCATCTGAAAATTATTTTAAGCAAGTGTGGTAAATATGATATTTTTCTTTATCATTAAATATTTAGAAGGCCTAAGTGTGCTCAAGGACTGACAGGAATTGAAATTTAATATAGTTTTCTTGGTTTAATGTAATCTGGCTTTTTCTACTGAAAATGTTTTGATAGTTTCTACTTTACAGCTGATTGTGATATAATCATTTTAGTCAAATAACTGTAATTGCTTTATTTGATTAATCTTTTGTATTATACTGAGATGGATTCTTAATATGCTTCAAATGGTTGCATCATCTTATATCATGTTTTCACAATTTTTCTATGACATGTCTTTTAATACATTCTCAATTGATTTTCCTTTTTGTGCAGTCTTGATTCAGTGTTATTGTCTGTGGAGATGCTCACTCATCCAGGTTCTAGTGGTCTCAAAGGTGCTTTTTCAAAAGGCAACTGGACTGTTTTTTCCTTGAGGAGGAAGAAGAAAATGTTTCACTTCTCATCTAAGAAGTTTAATCACTGATGAAGCTTCATGGATGAGAAGTGAAAAGTTTTCTTCTTCATACCAGTTACCTCTTGAAAAAAGATTCAAGATTTGAGATTCAGGGTTATTGTCTGACTGCAGTGCATCACAGACATTGTAAAAATGGTAGATTTTGGCATCAAAATCCAGTGTGCATTTTGGTTTGTATTCAAAATAGCAAAGTTTAAAAAACATTTGCAACAAACAGATTTTTCCATCTGTCACCAGGAAGCTATAGATTAATGTGGAATATTGATGACTGAAATGCCAAGGTTACTTAGAATATATTTCTCCACCTGACTGGTTTGGATCAGGTGGAAAGGAGAGACCATGAATGATTAATCCATTTTTTACATAAAATGTCCAAGAATTTCATGTTGGAGTTTCATGTTGTCCATCAACAAAATCATATAGATGTGTTATAGGTTGTTTTTAGCAATTTCCAATAATAATTGTAGATGCCAAGGACAACTTTTTTCCTGGCAAATCACACAATGGGTAGGACATTTTTTTGTGTTTAATCATTGTAAACTGATTTGTATTTGCTCACTCAGAAAGTAATAATTGATTTCCCTTCCTTTCCTGGAACCATGTTTTGAAGGAATTAAGATCCATGCAGATGCTTTTAATGATGAGAAAAATACATGAATCTCCCAGTATAGTATCTTTGAGTTCTATTGTCTCACTGAAAATGGTTGGTTTATGTTGGAGTATGCTGTTTGTAATTGCCCTTAAACTGAGTTTCATTTTCTCAAGTAACATTGGGTGCCATTCTTTTTTATTCCTTTAGGAAACAACTATTCAGAATTGTGCAAACTGAGATCTTAAACAACGCATGTAACATAAACACACACAAATCAAATCAATATTTGAAAAAGGAGGATCCTTTTTGCAATTTCATTAAACTATGCAGCTCTCTGAAGATTCAATCCATCTGTCAAGTCTTTCAAGGTCACCAATGTTAACTTAGAAAACTTGTAAACCGGAAAGGTACCCAGGAGATAAATTAAGTGAAGCAGCTTCTATCTGAACTGAAAGGTAAGCGAAGTCTACCTTTCCTGCTTATTTGAGGGAGAACTATCCCCATCTTACACACCAACTTCAAATAGCATTACTGTGTCACGATAGCATTCAGTTCCTCTTGAATGAAGCTGGAGATGACAGACCTCCTGCTTACTTTCAGCTCCCTGATGAGCTGCTTGCATAAATATCTGCTTGGGGAGATCATACCAGATGGAAAGCACAGACTTGACTTATTGAGAAGAAAATCCTTTTGAAATGAATAGTTAACACTCTTGGAGGAAAGTGAGCTCATCCTTATCCCATAAACTAAATAATTATTTCTGAGGCAAAAATCTATGCCCTAGCAAGCAGTTTTCAATCATGCTCACTAGCATTTTAATGGAAAGTTTTTGCCCCTCATATGTTAGCATCTTTCCCCCTCCCACACACACACATACACACAAATTATAAACATAAACTGGAATCAAGATGCCACATTGATCAATGCCAAACAAGATATAGATTTCAAAAGACACATTTGCAAGGTTCCTTCCTGTTTGTATAGCACCAGTACAAAGGTGATAACAATTAACCAGTAGAACAGCTTGCCTTCAGAAGTTCTGGGTGCTTCATCACTGGAGGCTTTTAAAAAGAGACTGGACAGCCACTTGTCTGAAATGATATAAGGTCTCCTGCTTGAACAGAGGGTTGGTTGGACTAGAAGTCTGCCAAGGTCCCCTCTAGCTCTATTATTCTGTATCTGCATGAAAGAACTCCTTGGGTAACAGAAATGGGTATTTCTCTTCTGACTACACAGGAATACAAATGAGATGTAATCTAAAGATGGGCATGAGAGGTTGAGGTTGCTTGACTTTAATTTCTAACATACTTTGTCTATGGCCTTGATGGCAATGGTTTATAAAGTTGTATCTCTATGGTATCTATAGGACATTTTGCTTATTCTTTACATAAATGATACTCTATTTTGGCAGCTTGTGTCAATTTAAATGTGGTTTTATAGGTTCAAAATCAACATATTTCCCATCATGCACATTTCTTTTTCTGAAAGTCTCACAACCCTGCATGTTCCGACATAATAATGTCACAATGGTATGAAATAGGCACAATAAAATTACTTACTACTTTGTTGAATGAATAATCCAGTACCTGCACAAAATTCAATTATAGCAGTTTGGTTGGTGTCAGGAAATACAATTTTTGTATTTTGTATATGGCCTTGAAAAAAGCTTTGTACTCTGAAGAAAATTCTTACATGCACTGCTGCTCATTTTTTAAATGTGGGACTGTACAATATTCTTATGAAGCATATATTTTTCCATTTGCAGACATCTATCTGTTGTGGATGGGAAACAAATCTTGATACCTGAGAAGACCTTTGGAAAATGTGACTTCCGAGCTGGAGTGTGATAAGACCAATTTGGTACATGATCTTCTGCTATGTTGCCTAAAGGAAAGCATGGTATTAAATATTAACAGGATCATGAGGTACTGTTTTGCTTTCTCTAGGGTGAGCTACACTTAGAAGATTGCAAATCCCCAGGCACAGGCATAGGCATTAATTTGGTTCAAGGTCAAAGAAAACAGAATTTCTATTATTGCTAAAACTTAGTGATAAATATTCATTAAAAGGGTAAGTATGGTTTGAGATTTTCTATAAATCACAACAGGACATTAGTATACCATGGATTTAAAAAAAATACACAGAGAGGACATGCACATTTGAACTATAGTGGAATGTTGCTCCAGTGTCTGCAGCTGATATTTTAAAAACAAGAAGTTGTCAGTCTCTCTCAGAAGCAGGTGGAATCACAGTAGACCTGTCTCTGCACTTCTATTTTTCCTGTTGTTTTTTTTTACTCTTCACATGGAAGGTAGCATTTTTGTGAGTTAGGTAGATGAAACTTAAAGTCTGAATTACAATGCTGAGAGTAAGGATTGGTCCAAATGCTACCACTGTTGCTAGGGCTGGGTATTTTTTTATATGTCATCTCAATGAGCACAACTTGTTTGAAGTTCAGTGAAAGACTGTGAATTCGCTATGTGCACAGCTATTATTGACTCATTCAAGGTGTTAGTAACAACTTACAAAGTCCTACATGGCTTGGGTCCAGGGTACTTGTGGGAACGCCTCCTGCCAGCATCACATTCTGATCGCCCGGTACACTCCCACAGGCAGGGCCTCCTTGGGGTACTGTTGGTTAGGCATTGTTGACTGGCGGTGCCCAGGGGTAGGGCCTTCTCTGTGTGAGCACCCGCCCTGTGGAACCAACTCCCCATGGACCTCCACTTGGCCCCCGATCTCCGCTTCTTCCACCGGGACCTGAAGACCTGTCTGTTCCAACAGGCCGGTCTGGACTGACCTTGTGGGGTGCAGGTTGGTTGATTAGGCTTGTATTTGTTTAATGGTTTTTAGTGTAATTTGTGCTGGGTTTCTTTTACTGTTCGCCACCCTGAGTCCTTAGGGAGAGAGGGTGGCATACAAGTCTAATAAAATAAATAAATAAATAATAATAAATAATTCACGCTGAGTACCGATTAATAGACAAATCTGTTAGCAAATATTCTTCTAGATTTGCTCCTTGGAACTGAAAGTTAGACACTTATTGAAAGATAAGATAAGGCCTTCAAAGCTCTTTTGGGCACTTCCTTTGAGATAGCCACTCTGGGTAAATCTGCTTCACATTGTTGAGAAGTACATCCAGAAGTGGAGTGTCTTATTGATACTGAAAATGTGTCCTATGAATTCAAGAATCACAAACATGGACATAACAGACAGAGGTGGTATTCCACAGTTTCTGACCAGTTCTGGAGAACCGGTGGCAGAAATTTTGAATAGTTTGGAGAACTGGCAGATACCACCTCTGACTGGAGATTTTACAATGTCTTCCTCTGCCATGCCCACAGAACCAGTAGTAAAAAAAATTGAATCCCACCACTGATAACAGATCAACTGATAGTAAGAATGCTATAAGGGAGATATCAATTGAGGATTACATAAATAAATTGAGACATCAATTGAGGATTAAAAAAATATTATTATTTGCAAAGTGAAAAGATGGTGCCATGACAATTCCCAATAACTGTAAGACAGGATAAATCATTTAAGAGCTCAATATTTCATTGATATTTGTTTGTTAATATATGTTTCTCTTTTCTTCTTAAAGAATCCATGGGTACGTACAGAATAATGAAAACAATGAAAGTATGATAATTAAATTCTTCTGTGAATTCTAAAAAATACTATTCAACATAACAAACACCTGCATTTTGGTCACAGGATGTTCATCATGCACAAACTTGCATGATACATACTTGCAACTTCATACAATATTTGTATGAACAAATATTCTATTTAAAATGGCAATTTTTCTGCAGGCCTTTCCCTGCAAGGTTGCCACATGAGATCAACTCAGCAATTTTGCTTCTATGGCAAACTATTGCACATCTTAATGAGGAAATTCCTATATAAAGGTAGCTGTCTTCTCTGGAAGATCATTTTGATAATGGTTGGTTATATATTCCGTGTTTCACTCCAGCTATGAGAAAATCACAACAGCAAAATAAGAAAATTTAATAGCTTATGACAATCATAGGGTTTTTTTTTTCATGGCAAATATAACTTTTAGTGACTTTAAGGGATTTGAGAAATTTGATTCACAATTGAATTTAAATCTCCTTAATTCTGCACCTTTGAAACAATGTCTACATTGAAATGCAAATAGCCCTTGAAAGTGCTAGTTCTCCAAATGCTTCGTTGCAGGATCCAATCTGGGTCGATCACTGGGATCAGAAGTTCAGTCTTCCAAGCTTTTGGACTTATGCTAGAGCCCATCCTCAGGATTGAAAATGAAATAAAGTCATGTTTAGGACTGGAAAAAAGAAATGATCATCAAACCTTTCTTCCATGAGTCCATGATGTCTGCCAACATAAAAGGGGGATTACTATCCCAGGCATGCAGTTACTACTGGGATCTTGTGAAGGGAGTTTGCAATTATCTTGATCTGAATCAGAGAACAGATCTGGATAAAGATCTGGGTTTTCATTGTGTATGCTACTGTGATGTACCAGGTATACTGTATATGCTTAGTGTATGCGAAGATGCTTCATAATTTTGGCATCTTTCAGATGTCCTTGACCAGAGTCATCTTTCAATCTGTTCTCAGAAATAAAAAAAAAATCAGGCTTACATGAGCATGTGGTCAGCAGGTAGGATATCTGCAATCACATTCCAAATGGCATTCATTATGGTGAGAAAATAAGTGCCTGAGTAACCTTGTCCCAAAACCTGCCACAAATATTAAAACACTATTAAAATGTTTATAAACCTGAATTAATACATGTTGACACCGCAATTGAAAAATGCTGGCTTGAAGTAAGAACATCTGGCATCACATATTCTTGGATGGTAAAGGAAAAAAATGATGTGAATTGAAGTCTAGAATGAGATTAAAAGCAAAAAAAAAAAGACATAGAAATACAAATATGTTCTTTCTTTGAAGATTATCAGACAGTTCTACAGCAAGTCCAAATCCCAACCATCCAGAATTTGCCTCTTCATCTACCAGAGGAAATATAATCTGATTGAATCAAGGCGTTCTTAACTTTTAGTTTCAGAACTAGTACAAATAGTAAACGTATTGTAACTATCCACTGCTGGAAAACTTTGTTGTTGCTTTTGATTGCTTTTGATTGATTATATGCAAGTATATACAAAGATAGATTTTCTCCATGATGATGTGCCCAAACCTTCCATTCACCTGGTTGCTACTTGCCATCTTTCCTTCCACCTTTCCCAACCTTACAGTCTTCCCCAAAGAGTTCAATTTTCACATAATGTGTTCAAAATGCAGTATGATTTTAATATCAACTTTTTTCTCTGCTGTTGTCACCAAATGTACACAGCTTGTTGAATGTTATGTATGCAGGTTTAAAGTCATTGGTTTAGTTTGAACTGTTCTTGTAAAATGTAAGAAATGATTGGTTTAAAAAGTGTGGGAAAATCCTGCACTCTGATTGGCTGGCAACTGTGGCTGCTGGCTATAAGTAGCACCCGCAGTCCAGCCAAATTGGGTCTGTTATGAGCTGTAGTCACTAATAAACTCTTCACTGAAGCACTCCGCATCTGACTCTTCATGCAGACTTAACACTGGTGACGAAGGTGGGATCCTTCCTGAAGAGAAGACGACACGGAAAACAAGCTGAGAGAGATGGCTGCGCTGAACACCCCCGCAGCCCCATTTGATCCAACGGCAGAAGACTGGGACTCGTACGCAGATCGTTTCCAAATGTATTTGGAGGGAAACGATCTCACCGACATTTCGAAGCGAAGAGGGCGGTCTTTCTCACGCACTGCGGTCCAGCAGTTTTCAAGATGGCGAAGGAATTGGCGGGAGCTGCAGACGTGAAGGTAATGGAATGGCCTGACTTAGAAAAGTTGTTAAGAGCCCATTATGCCCTACAAGTATCGTGCCTCATTAGGAGACACGAGTCTTACCGTCGGGATCAAGGGGAAAGCGAAAACGTAAACGACTTCATGGCAAGTTTAAGAGACATTGGGGGTGCATGTGAATTTAACAATTTAGAAGAGGCCATGCACAATCGACGTTCTGGGCCTTAAAGACAAGGTGCTTCAGAGCAAGTTATTACTAAGACCTAAGATCACGCTGAAGGAAGCAATAGAAGAGACCTCTTCAGCAGAAGCTACCAAGTCCTCAACAGCAGCCATGAAGAAAATTAACAAGGCCACAAGCCATCCTGATGTGGAAAAGTCCACAACAACTCATTGTGAGCAAATAGATTCTGAGTCAGACTGTAGTGAGGTGGAGGAAGGAATTTATAGACTCAGAATGGAGCAGAAAAAGAAAGACCTGGGAAGAAAGAGGCAAGATTTCTACTGCAGAGGTTGTGGGGAAGCCACCCCACACTGAATGCAAGTTCCTAAATACCATCTGCCTCTTCTGCAAATCATCCAGAACTCCACCCAACAGAAGAAAGTTTCCTGACAAAGAATTCAAGCCCAACAACCTCAGTGAGAAAATGGGGCGCAGCACAGAAGCAAAGGGGAAGAATGAAACTCATCAGACAGTAACTATTGGTCATTCTTCTTCTATCAATAACAGAAAAGTGCATGTCAAGGTACTAATTGAAGGACGGCCTTGCCAAATGGAAGTGGACTCAGGCTCCTATTTATCTATGGTGTCATGGGACACTATTCACAGACTACTCCCAAACATTCAGAAGAAGCATTTCAAGAAGCAAACATTGACTCTTAAAGACTACCAAGGGAAGAAGATTCCAGTAGTTGGAACAAGAGAATTCAACGTGAAGTTCAAAGGCCACACCAAACGCTTGCCCCTGACCATCGTGGACAAGGATCGCCCAAGCTTGCTGGGACTTGAGTGGTTCAATCCACTAGGCATCGAGGTGACTGGCATCAATCACGTAAGCAACACTGAAAGGGAGAAGGCCTTGAAGTCTGAATTTCCAGAGGTCTTCAGTGAAGGATTGGGCAAGTATCACTTTCAATCTAGATCCCAAGGTGCCACCAATTCGCTTAAAGCTCAGAAGGGTCCCATTTGCCTTAAAGGAGAAAAATTGATGCACAATTAGATAAACTAATAGCTCAAGGAGTTTTAGAGCCCACTGTCCACTTCAGGTGGGAGACACCCATAGTCACACCAGTCAAGACTGATGGGTCAGTGAGAATCTGTGGAGACTATAAGGGGACATTGAACCATGCGCTTCAACAGAGCGCATATCCAGTTCCAGTGGTGCATCATTTACTACATTCACTTGGCAGGGGTACAGTCTTTGCCAAATTGGATCTGGCCCAGGCATATCAACAATTAACAGTTGATGATGCCACTGCAGAGGCCCAAACCATTGTGACTCATAAAGGTGCTTTCAAATGTAAAAGGTTACAGTTTAGAGTAAGCGTGGCACCAGGCATCTTCCAAAGCCTTATGGAAAGGATGCTCCAAGGACTGCCAGGGGTAGTACCTTACTTTGATGATGTGTTAATCTCTGCTGAAAATGACACTCAGTTACAAGAGAGACTCAGATAAGTCCTTACCAGATTAAAAAAAGCGGGGTTAAAAGTCAAGGAAGAAAAATGCACTCTTAGAACTGACAAGGTTGAGTTCTTGGGCTATATGATTGACAAGCATGGTATCCACCCCACAGATGCCAAGGTTCAGGCAATCAAAGAAGCCCTAGACCAAAATGTAAAACAGATTTGCAAGCCTTCCTTGGACTCATTAACTTTTATCACATGTTCCTACCTCAGAAGGCAACCATTGCAGAACCACTGCACAGATTATTAGACAAAAAGTCTGCGTGGGTCTGGGGCAGAAAAGAACAACCTGCATTTAACAATATTAAAAGATTAATCATGTCTGATGCTGTACTGATACAGTTCTCTGAGAATTTGCCTGTTGTACTGATTTGTGATGCATCCCCTTTTGGAGGGGGGGGCAGGGTTTGAGCCACAGGCTTCCCAGCGGGAGGGAAGCTCCTATTGCATTTTACTCTTGCACCTTCACTAAAGCAGAGAGGAACTACAGCCAACTGGACAAGGAAGCCTTGGCAATTGTTGCAGCTGTCAAGAAATTCCATGAGTATTTATATGGGAGAACATTTACCATTGTCACAGATCACAAAACATTGTTAGGCATTGTGGCAGGAGACAAACCTACGCCCACTATCCTGTCACCAAGAATGCTGAGGTGGACTGAATTTCTTGCTGCTTATTCATACAAACTCATCCACAGGCCTGGAAAAGACATTGGGCATGCAGATGCTTTGAGTCCCTGCCCACTTCCTTCTCACACTGAGGACTTTGCTCCTGAGACTTACAGCTTTTTCCTAGAAACTGTTGCCAAGCTTCCAGTACACGCTGCTGAAATTGCCAGAGAGACTGCCAAAGACACTTTATTGGCTCCTGTTATAGGCTGGATTAAGAAAGGTTGGCCTCTTCAAGATCTACCTCAACTTGCCCAACCTTTTAAATCCAGGCAAACTGAATTATCTGTATTAAGAGGATGTATTTTGTGGGGTAACAGGGTGGTTATTCCTGCAAAACAGCAAAAAGAGGTTTTGGAAATGTTACATGAGGGTCATCCAGGTATTGTAAGGATGAAGGGATTGGCCAGGAGTTATGTATGGTGGCCAGGTATTGACAAAATGGTTGAAAACTGGGTTGCATCTTGTCCCAACTGTCAGGTAGTCAGGCCTGCCCCACCTCTCGCCCCCACACAGGAATGGGAATGTCCTAAGGGCCCATGGTCCAGGATTCACATTGATTTTGCTGGCCCTACCAGAGGGCACACTTTCCTTATTATAGTTGATGCATATTCCAAATGGCTGGAGGTTATCCCTATGGCATCCACCACAACTGAAGCTGTCATCAAACAGCTTAAAAAGCTTTTTGTAACTCACGGGTTACCTGATGTGCTTGTTTCTGACAATGGCCCTCAATTTACATCCAACCTTTTTGAATCATATCTAGCACAACAGGGTATCAGACATGCCCTGACAGCCCCTGGGCATCCTTCGGCTAATGGCCAGGCTGAATGTATGGTATGATTTACCAAGGAAAAATTTTAGCAATTGGGTCCAGGGGATATCACTGAGAGAGTTGAAAAACTTCTCAGTGTCCAGCATATCACTCCTAACCCATCAACTAACTTATCCCCAGTGGAGTTGTTGATGGGTAGGAAACTCAGGTCTCCCCTTGACTGCCTTCATCCCACTTACGCACCCAACGCACCACTAGATTCCACTAGCAAAGTTCACACGTTCAGTGTGGGTGATTCTGTTTATGCTAAGAACCTTATGGGTGAACCTTTATGGAATCCTGCTGAGATAACCCAAATCACAGGCCCTCGATCTTACAGGGTACAAACAGAGGATGGTGTCCTCTGGAGCAGGCACATTGATCAGCTTAGATCCAGATTACCTCAGGAACATCGCAATTGTTCCTCTCTAGTTCCCATACCTAATACCTCTTCTAGGGGAAGGGAGGATCATGAGTGTAACGAACAAGCAAGAATCAACCCCATGTGTAACGAGCTAACACGACAGGAACCATCCCAAAACCTGTCACAATACCAACAACCATTTTCACAAATGGAAGATTGCACATCATTACCTGATTTAGGTGCTGACATTGGGTTGGAGATGGATTGGGAGGAGAGACCAGGTTGTAGTAACCAAACAGATTCTACCATTACTACAAGTCCTAGTAAGGAAATGTCAGCAGACACATTTCCTCCCTCACAAGGTGAGAACCTTAAAACATCTGAACCACGTAGGTCTCAACGTACATAGAGAGCCCCACCTATTTAAAAGAATACATTAGATAGGCTGGGGTTTGAGTATGGACTGAACCTCGTGGGGAGGGGTGTTATGTATGCAGGTTTAAAGTCATTGGTTTAGTTTGAACTGTTCTTGTAAAATGTAAGAAATGATTTGTTTAAAAAGTGCGGGAAATCCCTGCACTCTGATTGGCTGGCAACTGCGGCTGCTGGCTATAAGTAGCAGCTGCAGCCCAGCCAAAGTGGGTTTGTTCTGAGCTGTAGTCACTAATAAACAAAGAGCTTGAAGCACTCCGTGTCTGTCTCTTCATGCAAACTTAACACTGAACATTTGGGATGTGATGGTGACAGATTAAGAGAGATCTCAATGGATAAGTATGGCATGCATAAGTGCAAGATCATGCCTCCTTATTGCTGGTCCTATTGTCCCCATTTATTCGTACCTATTTCCTGTATTGTTACTCATGTTTATACTTACACCTATTATCTTGTAAGTGATTGACAAATCAAATAAATAAATAAATAAAAAATAACTGAAAGTTATCTTGGTTAGGATAAATTGCTATCTTAAAAATGAATGCATTACCCAAGATAAATGATTACAAATGACACCAAACAAAATTTCAGATAGAACCTTGTAAGAGTGGGGGGAGAGGAGAAATTGTCAGTAGACTGAGAAAAAGATTCTCAGTTAAAAAAGGAAAGAAAGAAAAATCCTACAAGATTCCAAAATATTTCCCCTTCCAAATTCTAAAGTATATCATAAAGTGAAGTGCCTGTCTAAAAACACAAAAGAAAAGTACTTGAAAGATACATAATACAATGCCAAAAAAAAGGAGTTTAAATCTAAAATGAAACCACAACTTTTCTTACTGGGTAGCATCTCAGAAATAATAATCAACAAGAAAGACCAAGATTTAATGATATGTATGCTTACAGCAGGGAGAATACATTTTGCTCAACATTAAAAGAGAGATACAATACTGAAAATAACTGATTCGGAATTTAAACTTGGAGAATATGCAGCAATGGTTAAACTAACAGTATATATACACAGCAGAGGTTTAACCAAATTCAAGCAATAATGGTCTGCATACATAACATACATACATTACATCACATAGCAAGGCAAATATCACCATTTACCATCTGGCTTCTAAGAGGGCTCAAATGTCCTCAAAATAGAAAATTAGCAGATATAAAAAAGGGAAAGTTAGAAATCTAATAGATCATTTCCCCTCCTCTTCCCTTTCTCCTTTTCTGTTTTTAGTGCTTTAGTTTTTATTAAATTTGTTTTGCTTATCTATTTTTTCCCTTTAATTAAAAAAACAAACAATGGGGATTTTTTTCATCATTGACCATGTGGGGAGAGGTGTTGCCCCCCGTAGATAGGGCGCGCAACTTGGGTGTCCTCCTGGATACACAGCTAAGTACGGAGGAGCAGGTGGGAGCCATCGCCAGGAGGGCATTTGCCCGGGTTCGCCTGGTGCGGCAGTTGCACCCCTATTTGGACCGTGATGCCCTATGCACAGTCACCTATGCACTCGTCGCTTCCTGTCTTGACTCCTGCAATGCTCTCTACCTAGGGCTGCCCTTGCGGACTATATGTAGGCTTCAACTGGTGCAAAATGTGGCCACGCGGGTAGTGATGGGAGTGACCCGATACTCCCATGTGACACCCCTCCTGCGCGATCTACATTGGTTACCAGTTGCCCTCCGGATAAGATTCAAGGTGCTGGTGTTAACCTATAAAGCCCTCCATGGCCAGGGTCCAGGATATTTGCAGGAGCACCTCCTACTGCCATCAAGTTCCAATCGCTCAGTGTGCTCCAGCCTACAGAGCCTCCTTGGGGTGCCGTCGACCAGACAATGTCAACTGGCGGTTCCCCAGGGAGGGCCTTCTCTGTTGGGGCGCCCACCCTATGGAACCAACTGCCCTTGGGGTTGCGGTTGGCTCCCGACCTTCGCTCCTTCCTCCACGATCTTAAAACTTGTTTGTTTGAACAAGCTGGCCTGGATTGAAGTTGGTTTGGGGGTTTTCTTTTAATTACTTGATTTTATTACATTTTAGAGATTTATTTGGAAGTTTATATTTTAATTTCTTGTATTTATGTTTTTATTTTGACTTTTATGTGAGCCGCTCCGAGTCCCCCGGAGATGGGGTGGCATATAAATCTAAATAAATAAATAAATAAATAAAATTTTAGTACTATGTAATCAGCTTAAGACCAAAATCTTCATTGTGCAACAAATCATTATATTGAGATAATAGAATATAGCAATAGCACTTAGACTCATATTATTTTTTATTATTATTTATTTAGACTTGTATGCCGCCCTTCTCCCTAAGGACTCAGGGCGGCGAACATTTAAAAACTGAACAAATTACAATAAAAAATGAATTAAACAACTACAAGTCTAAAGCCAATTAATTAAAATTGAATTAAAGCAACTAAAGTAACCCACCCCCGGGTCAGTCCAGACCGGCCTGCTGAAATAGCCCTTCACAGTGCTTTACAGCCCTCTCTAAGCGGTTTACAGATTGCCACCCAACAATCTGGGTCCTAATTTTAACTTGGAAAATGAAGGCTGAGGTAACCTTAAACCAATGAGACTCAAACTGCCAAACTGCTGGCAGCCAGCAATCAGCAGAATTAGCCTGCAGTGCTGCATTCTAAACACTGTGCCACCATGTATCAAGACTGACAACAACAAAAAGGAAAAAAAGGGAAATATTTGGGTTGTGTATATTCTTCAGAGTGCTGTATTGTGTTTCTGACTTTGAATAAGGCAGTAAACAACAAACCAGATATACAAAGTAAAATGGATATTGTGCCTGGAGCTGCATATCCTATGCATGCAAACTATAACTACTCACATTGTAGTCTTACTCCTCCATTTTGAAAAAAAATGTACGTGCCTAGAACTCTGTTACTAGACTCACCATTTCTGGAACTCAGAAACAAAAGGTAGAATTGAAAAAAATACAGAAAAGTAGCATGATAAGAGTAGGGAAGTGCTGGGTTAGACACAGAGAGGCTTGCTTTTATGTTGCTCTTCATTTTTCATGGTGCAATAAAGTTCATCCATCTAGAATTTCACTGATTATTTAAGTAGGGTTTTTTTTCTATTTGCATTTCTCTAAATGTTTTGTTGTGTCTTTAGACATTTATAAATCACATACATTTTTAAAATTGTTGCTGTAAATTGCTTATAAATTCATATTTGCTCAGGTAAGAAGAAATAGGCTGGAGAAATTTGTAACACAATAAATACCCCTGAACACAAAATACTCATAATCTGAGCACTGCAAATCAAGAAACTAAAATTATTCATAGAAGTTCTTCAGCAAAAATTTCTCTAGGAAAACTGCTGAAATTTCATTTATTGATAGGAAAACTTACTTGCAATGATATATTTGCTTGTGCCTGTTTAGCATTATTCAGTGTGCCCTATTAAATGATAATAGGGTGCAAATGTGGCCTGTCTAGAGAAAGAGAGAGACTTACTATATCCAAAGGCACAAATCCTTTAAGAATTATTTTTATTGTGATAATAAAATATGAGTATTCAAAGGCTTATGCATCATGGTGAAGGCAATTTAAAGTATAACTATTAAGACAATGGTAAATCACCTCTCTTGTAGCACTAAAATATTCACATTTCATTTTTCAATTAGATAGAAAATGGCTACTATAGGTTAGAGTCCATCAGTGCTGAGGACTTTTTTTTCCAAGAGGGACACCAAGAGGAAAGAAATAGTTATTGTTTAGGAATGTTCCCTTGGAATGGGCTTTGTTTGATTAACAAGGAACATTTATACAGTTATGCAAGTATTTCCTAACATTCCTTGCCTTTATTGATATCAGCTTAAACTAATACCAGTGGGAAAAAAATTTTTTCTGACATCAGAGAGCAAGCCATATTCTCAGACAGTTACCCAAGATATTAGAAAATATATTTAAAATGTTAAAAGTAGCAGTTCAAACCAACCTTTGATAGTAAGGAGTCTGAATTGGAGTGCAATTTTTTTTTATCTTTCATAGGAGATGTACAATATATTTATTTATTAGCCTATAGACATATCAATGTACAGCTTCAAACACATATTACCAAAAAAATTCCAAACAAACAATTTAAAATGAGAGTAGGTAAAATACAATAGTTATAGGATAAAATACAATGCTTTAATACATAACTATGTGAAATAGAATAAAATGACATAAAATTATATTTCTGTATCACCCCTGTAATCTACCCCAATCAGGTCCACATATGCTGATCTCAGTGGGACCATTTTAGTCAGAAATTGTGCTGTATTAAATGTTGTTTTCAGATTCCAGCCACACATGAGGTATGTTGTTTTAATATGGGCCTCTCACTGGGCCATACATTTAATATATGGATCAAGGTACGCATCTCTCGCCCCCTCATACAAACAGCAAGCAAATAATACATGAACCAGGTCTTCTACCCCTTCAGCTCCACAGATATATGTATGTTCATTGTATGGGATAGAATGGAGCCTCCCAAATCTAATCATTGTATCAAGCTGTTCCAATCTTGCTTGAGTAAATGTATATCAGCACAGACTTATTAATACCCCATGTTACAGACCAACAGGTTTCTGCACTCAGTGCTATGCAGGCAGATTATGATGATGTCAGTGTATCCTAATATGCAGTTGATGAGCTTTGTCATCATTGTAATGCAAACTTTGAAAGGTAAAACACAAAAAGAGGAGGTTTGTTACTGTTTATTCATTTGTCTGTACTATGATTTGTGCTTTCAGCAAGAAAAATGTTGAGTGTCCTCACAACTGGGAAATTACTGGCATCTACCTAGAATTTCACTTGCATTCATTTGAGGGAATGAGATAAAAAAGCTACCGAAAAAAATCAAAATTGGCAATCTTTCTGAAGTCCAATGAAAAAGAATTACACTTTCCAGCTGTGTTTCAGAATTGTACTTATTTGAATCAGAAAGTAAACTATTCTGTGAAATCAACCTCAGGTCATATTTTATATACTTTAATATGCAATCACTTTCAGCCAAGCACAACAATTTTTACACTATCTAGAAAACAATGTACCTCACTCAAGGTGACAAGCAAGTATTAAAAAGGAGGAGGGGAACCTTCATTTAATCTCGAGCATCGATAAAATGAAAATCCACTGATGGAGGTGAATTTGAAACAGTAGTGTCCAAATTACTATTACAGTAAGAATAGAATAGAATAGAATAGAATAGAATAGAATAGAATAGAATAGAATAGAATAGAATAGAATAGAATAGAATAGAATCACGGGTGTCAAATCTGACAGTGTCATGTAATGTATCATGACATATCATGACATTTTTTGGCTTTGTGGAGCAGGGGTGGTCATGGCCTGTGCTTGATGTATCTGGCCTATGGGCTGCCATTTTGATAGGCCTGGAATAGAGTAACAGAGTTGAAAGGGACCTTGGAGGCCTTCTAGTCCAACCCCCTGCTTAGACAGGAAACCCTATACCATTTAAGATAAATGGTTGTCCAATCTCTTCTTTAAAACTTCCACTGTTAGAACATTCACTGGAAACAACTTCTTCCACAAGTTTTTTCAGCACTTGTTGCCTCCGTATTCCTAAGCAAACTCATTTTGGACTAATTTTGCTAAACAGCAAATTGGAATGCTTTTTTTTCCTTTTAAAATTACATTTCAATTTTAATATACATTGGGTTTAGGATTATTTTTAAAAAGAAGGAAATATTTTTTTCCACAGGTAAGAGTGGATTCAAGCAGTTAGAAAACTTCACAATTGTTGTATCTGTATATATTATAAATCAATAATAAATGTTCCTGGGAATGACTAGGTATGATGAGATGCTATTATTTTTACAGATAGTATATGGAACAGATGCTTTCTCTCACAAGTTATCTTCAGTGGTGGGGTTCAAATAATTTAACATCCGGTTCTCTGCCCTAATGATTTTTTCAAACAACCAGTTCACCAAACTGCTCAGAAAGTTAACAATTGGTTCTCCCGAAGTGGTGTGAACTGGCTGAATCCCACCACTGGTTATCTTCCTTCCTTCCTTCCTTCCTTCCTTCCTTCCTTCCTTCCTTCCTTCCTTCCTTCCTTCCTTCCTTCCTTCCTTCCTAACAGCATGGTGCCCTAAGGAAACTGTATATATTACCTTATCCTACTATTTTATTTCAGTGTACAATACAGTGGGACTTATTTCACTGTTTTGTTTACAATCTGTTGGGTTCTGAATTCACAGAATAGATTAAAATACCTATTGTGTTTTAGAAAGATATAGGAATTTTTGTAATTAATTCAAGTAAAAGCAATTTATAAGCCAATACTGTTCCCAATGGTGTGAATGAAACACTTACATTTCCTGATTTTTAAATAACAGATGGTTTTAAAACATCAAGCTCCATGAACATATGCACTTCTTTGCCCCAAAGAGATACAAGGGTAATGATTGGTGGAAGGATCAAATGACTGATATGACTGGTTGAAGCCAAGAAATTCCAGATGTTTCTATGACAATATAGGATGAAGCCACGGGCATCAGTTTCCTTCACTGCTATGGTAACTCATGAAGAACTCTACGTTGGTTCATATATAATAAATGTGTTTCTGATGGAGAATAGAAGAATTTAGAATACAGAGACTGTCATAAAAAATAGAGCTTGATTAGTTAGCAATGGAAAATTATTTACAAGCTTAAAAATAAATCTTACTTTTTATGTATCAGTCAAATTTCTTCTCTTGTCAGTTAATCCTATTATATTTTTAGAATGAAAAAAAATATTTAAAGGCCCTTGAAATATAAATCTTTAATTGAGCTTTATATGTTTACAGCTCAACTGGTGATCCCTACTAGCAGCAGTTTGAAAATAGCTACAAAGTGCACTTTCTACCCATACACAGGAATGACCTAGAGGGATAAATATGCCAAGCATAAACCAGGCATTGCTTTTGATTTATAGTGTCATTTTTTTTTTGGAAGAGATGGGGGAGTTGTGATGGAAAAAAGAGGGAACAATGGAGTAGCTACGGAAGGTATTAAATACTTTAATACAATGTCAGGACATATTTTTCAATTTCCTGAAAGACTTGTTTCTCTGTGAACGAATATTCAATGTTTCTGCAACATTCTGAGGATGCTTTAGAATTTAATTCAGTGGTATTTTACAATATACTTTATTGCTGTAGTCTGAGGAAGCAGGTTTTTTTTTTAAATTGCACATCTTTCCATCACTTTCAGCCTTCCAGCCTGCCCGTGTGTCCTGACCCAAAATGAAATTTACTGGAGAAGTTTCTCCATGACTTGAATTTAACGAGGGAAGGAAGAGAAAAATAATACTGAAAGCTGGATATAAAGTGTTATAATAAGACTGCTGGATTCTTTGACTGTCTCAAATTTAAAATAAGTATAATAATTACATCCCAGCCCAGATATGAAAGTATCACTGAATCTGTCTTCTTTGAATAATATTTTGAAAGAAACTTTTTTGCCATCAAATTGAAGGAGAGTAGTCAAAGGTAATGGAGAAAATTAGTTCTTCAGCATAGCTGTTTAATACCAGAATGAATCAAAATGGAAGAAAATACCACTAAAACATAATGAATAAGAAAAACAATTTGAAGTACCACTTAGAGAAAAAGAAGATGGCTGTACCAGGGAATTTGAGCACCTCTGATGCAGCGTATCCCTCATTGCTCTTCCTTTTCCATTTTCTTACACATATAGTAATGTTGCTTTAGAGTAGACTACTAATGTTAGTGAGTAAGGAGCTGATTAATTATCTCTTCTTGGTGCTACAACTGGATCACATTTTTATTTATTTAATTGTGCCTACCTGAACTTTATTGGATTGGATTTGGAATCGGCTTTTCAACTGGCTTGGAACTGTGTTGCTTTCAGCTATTCTGGCCATACTGCCAGCTGCTCGATCTGTGTCTATTACATTGTCATGCCCTTGAACTGAATGCATCAGAGCTGCTGAGAGTGGGGCATGATGAGTGGGATTTTTTAAAATTAAAATGAACAGTCATGGGATTGGAAAAGCAAGCTGGACCAGATTGGAGGCCAATGGAATGGGCCAGAGCATGTGAATAATTTCAGCATTTGGACAGGATGCTGGTTGCATTAGAAGCTTAGACTGGATGCTGGCTATGTTGGGAGGCTGAGTTGCCAAACAAGCCAGTTGGAAGATGGACTAGAGGACTGAAGGACAGACTGGAGGGGGAGGCACTGACTTCATTTTGGATTTGGCACTGGTTGCTCCCAACTGTGCTGTGGTCTCAATGCTGGCTGGAGGAGTGGCTTGTCGTTCTTGACTGGATTGTGTTTGCTGTATTCCCATCCTCTGTACTTGGCATTCTTTTTCTTCTAGGACCATTGTTTACAAGGAATTCCCAGCCCCAGAGCCCATGATGTGGCATTCAGAGGGAGGTGTACAAGAGTCCACAGTATTAGAGTGCTGATGGCATGGGGAAATATGGCAGGAGATGAGGAGTGAGCCATTCCTGGGAAGGAGAGACCATTGTTTTATATGGTATGGATAATTTTGTTTTAAAATAATTGTTCTGTTAAGCCTTAGGGGAACTTAAAATGCAGTTATCATACTATTGCAAACCATGCCACTGTAGAAAAAGGGGGCTTAATCAGGGCTGCCAGACCCAAGCTACAAAAATTCAGAGCACAATTAGAAGGAAGAAAAAAAAATCCCAACCCTATGTTTTTCAGTATTTCTTTGCTGCCATCTAGCAGTTGTACAGATTTTTGTGAACAAAACCAGCAGCCCTAGTGATATTTGTCCACCTTTCATACAGGCAATGAAACAGGCAAACTAACACTAATAATACAAAGATGGTAGACAATCAAAAAATCATGGGAGCCATCAAAGAAGTCCTTTATGTTCAAACATTTTACAGAAATGATAGTTCCCCAATCTAGGAAAAAGGCCACTAATCATTTTATGTTGTTGATATTTGATATGAATTTCTGCATGATACTTCTAGGAAGGCAAGACATTGTAGAAATGGGATTACTGTATTATAGTAATACTAGAAGCACAGTTCCTTTTACAACATTGATTTGGGCTCTAGTTACAACATGGCCTGTAAAACAATTAAGTTCTTTTACCATTAGTATTCTTGCTGCCCTTCAGACTAAGATATAATTCAAAGCCAATATCCCTGCCGTGAGTCCAGGAAAGCTTATTATATTGGTTGATTTAGTGCAAAGGCAGAATTTAATGAAATCTGCTTACAGCTGACATCACATTCTTTTTGTTTAAAATTAAACCAAAAACGGCAATCTTATTATCCCACTGTTCTGTTTTAGAAAGATATCAGTCGCTTATACATGAAGAAAGCAATCACATTGCTTAAGTTAACTGAATAATCCAAATAGAAATAAACAAGTGGTTTTAATTAAAATGTGAGCACAACTTTATTATTATTCTTATACATAGTGATAAATAGTGAATCAAAAAGTCAATGTTGACTACACTATTGCAAAGAGCAAAACTACTTGTGTATTAATAAAACATAACTTTGAGAACTAAATTTTATCATCAATATCAAATACAACAGTCACATTGCTATCTCCCAGATCAGTAATCAGTACATTTTTTACCTTTCCTGCTTTTCCTGCCAGGTGGGTCTATGCATGACTTACAGATTAGAAGGAAAGCAACATTCCACATCTTTTTATCCCTTCTATCCCTAAATAATTTATGTATTGGTCATAAACAAAACACAACCTTTTCTTTGTGGCCAGTAAAAACATTTTTTTGGTCAATTACTGCTTGGTTAGCACTTCAATTCACCTGGACACAAAACTATGACTCCTTGGAGAAGTCCTGATTGCTCATCAGGTGAGTGGTTTAAAATGTGGTTGAACTCAATCGTGTGTCTGTTATTTTTTAAAGGGGAAAAAATCAGTTTTGCTGCTGCATTACTCATCATATGGATTTGACATAAGATTTTGGAATTAATTATAAGAATTCTTCCTGTGGAAAAATGCTGTCATTCTGAATCCTTAAAAAAAGGATGAACTTTGAAGGTTGGACACTAGAGCGAACCAGAGGGAACTAAATATTAAAGAACACTTAAATTTGATATACTAATACAGAATGAAGCAAAATAACTTAACACTGGATATGTTTTTTTTATTAAACAAGTTTTATTCAGTTTTCTACATTTTAACATCTCTTTTTAGTGAACAGTATGATTACAGGTTCCACATATACATACAAATATGACCATAGTTACATATTCGATTTTTATATTCAATTTCTAGTCTTAACAATATTTTTATGTATTTTCTATTTTGTTATATTATTCCAAGTGCTTATCTCATAATTTAATTCACATATATTGACTTTAGTTATTGTGCTATAAAACTTTTAATTGTCACATTTGTATAGTCCACTTGAATTCTAATTAGTAACACTTCTTCTATAAATTGTTTTCCCCCCTTTAATATCAATTAAAGAGCGCCACCTCAGAGTTACATATTCATTAATTATTTCCCCTTTTAAATCACATCAAATATTTAGCATTTTATTACCTACAACTTTAAAATTACTAATCCCCTTTAAAACTACATAACATAAGTAAATCAGATTCTGCATGGTTTCCCCTTCTTAATTCCATAAAATTTATCTATCATTTCAGAAAAGAAAAAGGACATATTTATCTACTCATTTGATCCAAAACCCTAATGCCAATTTCATTTTCAGCTCTCCTCCTATATTATTTCATTTATTTCAATCTATTTATTACACATGTTCTATTAATTATTCCATTCACACTTAAACCAACAGAAATGAAAAGGAAAATCAGCATTCCAACCCTCAAAAGTATTTCAATATATTTGATAAACATATTCTATATGTTTGTTGTATTTACCACACTGGATATGTTGAAGAGTAAGTTTGAACAATGGGATCCAGAAGTTAATTTTAAGAGTTCCTCTTGAAGCCCTTGAGCACAGCATACCAAGCCCCTGGGTCACAGTGTATTCTTTTCTGGCCACCCTGCATTCACTTGTGACATGCACCCATACACCTGATATCCTCTTTCCTCAGTCTCCTTGAGCTTGTGGTGAACTACAACACCACACTCTCCACAAAATCATGTGTAGCTTTTTGTAGGCCTCCCAGAGCCTCCCCTTCACTCCTGATATAACCTAGGACCTCTTACTTAGGACTTCTTTCCACTTCTTACCTAATGTCCTATGTATCTGGAGTTATGGTGGAAACAGGGACTGCCAGATTGTTGTTGTTAAGCAATACTGTCACATAACATCATAACCTCATCACTTAGTGATGGAAATTCTGATTACAACTGTGATCATAGGTCAAGGCCTACCTAGATTAAAACTGTTTGTACTTGTGATGAAGGGCAAATCACTTCTTCATATATTTCCATTCCTGTTCTTTGCTATATTTTTAGTTCCTCTTTTCTGTATTTTTATTTTCTGCACTTCTTACTTTTTATATTTATTCTTAGTTTATAGTAGCTTTTAATCTTTTTAATTGTAATTTTTAATAAAATCATTATTTTAATAAGGGAGAGACCTTATCTCTAGAAAGAACCCTAATGATTTCATTGCCATTTCCAACCTGTTTCTGCAAGCATTAAGCTCACTTGAATATTCATGACAAAGTCCTTGCGATTCCGGGATGGCCCACAGACTGCTATAGTATGAGAACAATTCTCTTTCCTTTGTGGGATTTTAGGCAGAGTGGCTTCTTTAATTGAAGCAATGGGGACAGCTACAGGCAATCACAATATCATATAACATTCTATTTCTTTGGAACAGAAGTTTCTTTCTTGATAAGTTTTCAGGAAATATGTTTAGAATTGAATCGAATCGAATCGAATCGAATCAAATAGAATAGAATAGAATAGAATTCTTTATTGGCCAAGTGTGGTTGGACACACAAAGAATTTGTCTTGGTGCAAATGCTCTCAGTGTACATAAAAGAAAAGATACATTTGTCAAGAGTCAAGAAACATCAGGTACAACACTTAATAATAGTCATAGGGTACAATAAGCAATCAAATCATACTAGGAAACAGTCAATATAAATCGTAAGGATACAAGTGACAAAGTAACCATCATACAGTCACAAATGGGAGGGGATGGGTGATAAAGAGTGTATAAGGCATCCAGACAGTATCCAGGATATCGATCACTCCGCGACATATTCTCTCCAATTGATTTATTAGAAACAGATCTGGTATGTCTAAGGCATTTTCCAAAGTGAAAGAATTTTCGCGCTACACAGAATCCACCTTTTTCTCCTCCCACTTCTACACTTCATAAATCACGAGAACAAATTAACTGCAATGGGAATTTCTTAGTACGACATACAGAATAACCTTGAACTTGTCAACTCCTCCACCCCCCCTTCCCATTATGTTGGCAGCTAAATTTCAAAGCTGACAGAGTGATGGGAAGCTTAATATTAATAGTAGTGCAGACTTTGTAAATAGTCGGACAGTGTTGAGGGAATTATTTGTTTAGCAGAGTGATGGCATTCAGGAAAAAACTGTCCTTGTGTCTAGTTGTTGAGCACAGGTCAATCTGTTCTGTATTTTTTCTGTATTGAACTGATTTTTAAGAGCATTCATTGTGTTGGTTTTTTTAAAAAAGTAATATGTTTTTCACAGAACATGTCTTTTGATCAAAAGAGTAACTGGTATACTCTATATTACTTATTTGTAACATGGCCAGCAGTGGGTAGTGTGCCATTCCACTACTGAAGCTCTGTAAAAGATTTTTTTATTATTTGTTTTATTGAAAAGGCTTTTAAATAAGTTACATATGTCAAGTCTATGATTAAGTAGATTCTACTTTCTTCTGATTGCTCTTCCCAAAGCCATGTTTCTAACAGAATAACAGAATTGGAAGGAGCATTGAAGGTCTTCTAGTCTAAGACCCTGCTCAAGCAGAAAACCCTGTATGTTTCAGACAAATTGTTGTCTCTTCTTAAAAACTTCCAAAGTTGGAACACCCACAACTTCTGGAGGCAAATCATGGCTTTTTCAACTGACCAACCTGGACTGATGGTTTTTTTTTATCAGTTTGTTTGTTAGTTTTAATTAGGATATTGGGATGTCTATTTAATACCTTTTTAAATTTTGTATTGTATGTTTTTATTGTTGTGAGCCACCCTGAGTCCTTTGGGAGATAGGGCGGCATACAAATCCCAATAATAAATAAATAAATAAATAAATAAATAAATAAATAAATAAATAATTCCACCTATTAGTTGTTCTGTCAGGAAATGTATCCTTAGTTCTAGGTTGATTCTTTCTTTGATTAGTTTTCATCCATTGTTTCTTGTTCTATCTTCAGGTTCTAAACTTTAAGCTATCCAGCTTCCAGTTATCACCAAAGGATGAATGGAAAATGTATTCAAGTCAAGCTTTCATGTATATAACATAATTTATAAATTATGATTGAATGCAAAATCTAAAATTCTATTCATTTTAAAACTTATACTCCAGCTTTCTATTTATCTAACCTTCAAAACAGCTTATATCAACATAAGATCAACAATTTAAATAAAATTAAACAGAATTACAATCAATGTAATTAAAATCAATTAATCTTCTAAACTTTGATAAAAGGAACAATATTTTTACTATTTTCCTGAATATGGCGAGAGCAGAGACCAAACAATACATCTCTGGAGAGATGACTTCTGTGGAAACTATAGAAGTCATCTCCTATATATCAGATAACTGAGCTACCAGCTATAAGGATTTCTTTGAAATTCATTCATCCCTATAGTCAACATGTGTTTCCAGGTTTTCCTGATGAGAAAAACAGAAAGCAGTATTACTGGGATGGCATGGCATGTGATGGAGATTCTAGTGAAGACCTGTGGACTTCAACTCCCAGAATTCCCCAGCCAGCTATGTTGGCTGGGGAATCCTGGGAGCTGAAGTCAACAAGTCTTAAAATTGTCAAGGTTGGACATCCCTGGTTATAGAGACATAGAGAGTAAAGAGTAGCTGTGTGGCAAGCAACTGAGGAGAAGAAATATGGTCCCAAGGCTGTAGCACTTTCCACAAGAATGTAACAGAACATAGTTCAGAAATTAAGTGAACATTCATCATTTAACCTTAAAATTATTTCACACCTTTATATTTAATTCAGAATCAAACCTGAAATCACCTTTGAAATTCTACCTTTAATATAAAGGTCTTGGGCTTCCTCCTAAGTAAGTGCTATCTCAATGGCAGTGAGAATGGCAACAAAATGATTGACCTTATCTCATTGGTGCATTTATGACTGACTGGCTAAGCTACTTATATTTAAAAGCTTCAGTTAGATACATGTTGAAGAATGCAGTAAATATATGTTTAAACTGCTTTTTTGAATATAAGAAATGACCTGTATTAAGCAGCATCTTAATCTCTACATGGATTTAGCTCTAGGGCCAGATTAATCCTATATTATAAGAGTCAAACATTGAGGACCTTGGTACATATTCTTTGTGAGGGAGAATCATTCCTCCTTTTCCTCAGGGCTCCCATTGAAACTAATCAGCATAATTATTCCTCTCCCACTGAAACCAATGCATGTGATTTAGGCACACAGTTGAAAATCAGGTTAGTTTTTTATATGACAGAATAGTAGCTATCCTGTCAGGCATTATACATTAGTTTCCATCCTGTTTGCTCTTTCTGAATTCTGACATATTCTAAATTCTAAAATGATTTACTCCCTCTGCAGATCTCTCTCTCTCTCTCTCTCTCCCTCCCTCCCTCTCTCTCTCCCCCTCTCCCAAAGACAGAAAGCTAAAGAACTACATAGCCATGGGACATTCTCTTAGAAGCAATAAGATTTGCAACCTTAATATTTTATTAATATTATTCTGTAGCCTTTCCCTGGAAATATTTAGTTCAGAGAAACTGTGGAAGTGACAAAATGACAGGAAACTTGTTGAAGAACAGTCAGTTAATAATAAGTAGAAGGGAACTCAGCCAGAGAAGGTTTTCTAAAAACTATAATCATCATTCTGCTGTCATTTATGTTTAACCAACCAAATATAAAATACACAACAGTGATGAAAAATGGGACTGGTCTAGAATAAAATGTATTTAACCAATGTCAAAAACCTATGGCAGAAGAATGATTCTTCATTAGTTTCTCTGCAATAAAATAAAATTATAAAGTTTGAAAGTAGGAATCTATCTATACCAAGGCTGTCAAACTTGTGCCCATGGGCCGGATGTATCACCTGCTGGCCATGCCCATGCCCAGTTTAGTGAAGGAGGAAAAAGTCACAATACATCATGTGACAATGCCATGATGACACGATTTTGACACCCCTGATCTATACTGTTAATTTTGACTTAAGCAAACTTGAACAATATACTTGCTCACTATTTTCATACACCCCTGATCTATACTGTTATTTTGACTTAAGCAAACTTGAACAATATACTTGCTCACTATTTTCATACAATAAATCACAACAGTTGACTTGATCAGATCTGTGCAGTTATAGAACATTCAGAGAAATAGATGAAAGAATAGAGGGATTTGTGATTACGACTTCATAATCCACCAGTTGTCCCATGAGATGGTGGTTTTAATCTACCAGAACTTCAGCTTTATCATTTCTACTTTAATGATGATATTCATGTAGAAAGGGAATTGTTTTGATGATTGCCTCCACTGGTCGCATTTCAAGATCCAATGTTTGAATCCTTTGAAATCTTGACAAAGGTGAATCAGTTCAGTTTAGTGGTTAAGGCACCAGGCTAGAAAATGGGAGATTGTGAGTTCAAAACCCACCTTAGCCATGAAAACCAGCAGGGTGACCTTTGGTCACTTTTTTTTAGCTCAGCCAAACTCATCTCACATGGTTGTTATTGTGGGGAAAATAGGAGGAAGGTATGTTGGATATACTTGCTGCTCTAAAAAACAATAAAGGTGGGATATAAATAAATAAATTCTTGGATTGATTTATAGTAAACAAAGGGAGACTGATTTTTCTAACTTTGAAAGCTACTAGATATACTTGGGTATCAATGAGGAAGCTGTACTTAGAAGTAGCTGACCTGGGAATAATCTTAATTTGCACATAGAAGGAAAAATGTTTTACTGGAAATCCTGGGATCAACAAGAGATTAACACCCTATTGTCTATTGATAAGCAATAGTTATTTTAAGAATTTTGAAAATTTAACATTTTTAATTTAACTTAAAGGATGACCTTTATGGTATCTATATAACTGTTAAAATACCTAATAGGAAAGCATATAGAAGGCAGTCAAGGCATGTTCCAGCATCCAGGAAAAGGGATATGGGTTTAAGTAGCAGAAGGACAGATTCAGTTGAACGTTGGAATAAAATTTCCTAACAGTTAGAATAGTTCAGAATGGAACCCTGAAAAGCTTCATTGTCAATGTATTCAAGTGTAGAATAGATTGTACAAAGCAAAAGATGTCCTAAATGTCCTTTTGCCCAATGCAAAAGATGTCCTAAAAACAAATATTTAAAGAGCATAAAATGGTTGCAGCTGGGCATAAATGTGGTAAATAAACAAATATCTAGTGGATTAATCTGCTGAAATTTTTAACCGTGCTTAAAGACCTTAAGAAAAGACCTTTGCAAATTTCTAAATAGAAAAGGCAGTTTCATATCTCTTTAAAAGCAATTTTTGTAATAATTTTATAACTGATGTCTTACTTTCTTCAATAAGGAAGAACTATCAGGAAATAATTTCTGTAAAGCATTTTTCCACTGTTCACAAATGCAAAATGAATTATCCCTGTAACACTTTCACTCTGGTCTAGCACAGTAAGGAAAACTGTAGATTGAATCAAAGTCATTTTCCAATTACATGCAATATGTAAGCACTCATGGAGGGCAATACAAAATCTATGAGCACTGCTATAATCACACAAAGAAACAACTTCATACACATCATATATGCTTGGAAATTCAGTAGAGTCTTCTGAATGGATTTCTATTTGGGGAAAGGTTGGAAAGTTCTATTTCTATAAAGATTTGTATGAAATCTTCATAGACATGTAATTTGCATCAGGACATATATATATAAAGCCTGCATAAGGCAGCTTGGATAAGACATTACTTGATCTGCCTTGCTAAGGTGTTTTGTGTTGCTTGATTGGCAGATACAGTAATTGAAAGAGGCCTCTGCTCATGCATTGTGTGTGCACATGTCTCAGTGCAAGTGCCAGTGTAGGTAGCTAAAACCAGCAAAACAAAGCCAGTCAGCCACTTTGCATAGTACTTCAACTTGAGTGGATCACAGTGCTTTGCAAAGCAAGTTTGAAAGGGGCATTTCACTCACATCTCTATTGAAGCAAAGTGTCTCTTAAATCATTTGCACAGCTCCTTCATGATTTTTTGTAAAACAATCATGCCTGGAGCTGTGGGGCATGATGCTTCAGCAATTAAAGAGGCTGAGCTTGTCAGCTGCAAAGATGATAGCCCAGGTTTGAGACCTGAGCTTCGTGCAACAGGGTGAGCTCCCATTGCTTGCCCCAGCTCCTGTTCACCTAGCAGTTCTAAAGAATGCAAATATGAATAGATAAATAGGTACCACTTTGGTGGGAAGGCAACAGCAAAGTTCCATACAACTTTGGCATGTAGCTATTCTGGCCAAATGACCATGGAAATTGTCTTTGGACAATGCTGACTCCCTTGGCCAAAAAACAGAGATGAACACCATGCTCCAGAGTCAGATATCACTGATAGGGTAACCTTTACCTTTACTTTTCATGCCTTGAAGGATCACATTTAGGAAAGATTCATTTTCCAACTCCATCCAAATGTATTTTAAATAAAACAAAAGGCAACAAGTCTTGCTTATGCAAATATGCATGCACACGCGCACACACACAATATCACTTGTTCTTTCAATCTAACTATGTTCCATTTTACAAAACATAGCAATGAAGGCCACTGTGCTTGCTCAACGGATGAAAACTGTTATGTATTAGCATACTTACTTGTGATTGGCGAGTCCCTGATGGCGGAAAATTCCACAAGCCACAAGCAGCCAGCAACAGAAAAGAAGCCCTCATATCATTCTACTCAAAGACTCTATCAAAACCAGAGCGGAACTACAGCCAACTGGACAAGGAGGCACTAGCTGCTGTCATTGGAATCAAGAGATTCCATGAATACATCTACAGAAGAAGTTTCACCTTAGTAACAAACTACAAGCCTCTCCTGGGCATCATTGCGGGGAACAAAGCCACGCCAAACATACTATCCCCCAGAATGACAAGGTAGTCTGAATTCTTAGCCGCATATAACTACAAATTAATTTACTGACCTGGAAAGGACATAAATCACACAGATGCACTAAGCCATTGCCCCCTACCAAACATAGAAGAAGATCCAGCACCAACCACTTCCATCCTATTAATAGAAACATTAGAAAATCTACCGGCAACAGCAGCAGACATTGCGAGGGAAACAACCAGAGACAGAACCCTGGCATGAATATTAAATTGGGTAGGGAAAGGTTGGCCAGAGACTGAAATCACCAAAGCCACCAAACCTTTCAGAAACAGACAAATGGAACTTTCAATTATTAAGGGGTGTGTACTATGGGGGGATAGGGTAGTCATACCTGAAGTTTTAAGAGAAAGCGTACTGGAAATGTTACATGCAGGGCACCCAGGTATTGTAAAAATGAAATCCTTGGCTAGGAGTTATGTGTGGTGGCCAAGGATGGATAAGGAGATAGAAGACTGGGTGGCAACTTGCAAAAGATGCCAAGAATCTAGGCTGGCACCTTCCACAGTACCTAAACATGAATGGGAACCATCAACGGGACTGTGGTCGAGACTACACATTGATTTCGCAGGCCCAACTAAAGGAGACACATTCCTAATAGTCATGGATGCTTACTCCAAATGGTTAGAAGTAAGCGTCATGACATCCACTACCACAGAAGCCATCATTAGACAGCTCAGGAGGCGTTTTGCAACACATGGGTTGCTGAATTTAATTGTATCCGACAGTGGGCCCCAATTCACGGCAACACAATTCGAGGGATTTTTAGCACAAAATGGGATAAGGCACACACTAACAGCTCCAGGACACCTGTTGACGAATGGATGGGCAGAACAGATGGTAAGATATACAAAGGAAAAATTACAAAAACTAGGGCCAGGGGATACACAAGAAAAGATAGACAAAATATTAAGTATACAGGATATAACTCCCAGTGCAACAACAAACAAGAGTCCAGCCGAATTACTAATAGGGAGAAAACTAAGGTCACACCTAGACAGGTTACACCCCACATACAACCCAGAAAGACCAGTAGACTCCTCTAGCAGAACCCAAACATTCCAAACAGGGGACCTAGTACATGCAAAAAATCTCACACAGGACCCTTTGTGGATACCTGCAAAAATAACCCAGATAACCAGGCCCTGGTCATACAGGGTGGAAACGATTGACGGTATAAACTGGAAAAGACACATAGACCAGCTCAGATCCAGGACTATGAGGGATAACAAAAAGGGAGAAGGGGGGAGACCCCTCACACAGACATAGCACAACCAAGGAAGCAGGGGGAGACCCCACACACACATGAAACAGAACCGGAGTGGAATGGGGAGACCCTTCAAACAGACAAAATATAAACAGAAAAGAAGGGGGAGACCCCTCAAACATATACAACACAACCTGGGAAGAGGGGAAAGACCCCTCACAAGGATACAACACAAGTAAAGGGGGAGGGGGAGACTTTCCACATACAAGAACACAACCAGAACAATCCCTGACAACTAAAAACACACAAAACCCACTAAGAAGTGTAGCCCTGGTCGGAGAGCGCAGACACGTACCTGAAACCGAAGAACAAGGCAGCAGAAGCAGGCTGGAACAAATCTGGGAAGCAGGCCCTGGCGGGACCGGCATGACCAGCTCTACCTTCCAGGAGGTTCCAAGGGAAAGGACGAGAGCAGCGATAGATCCACCCAAACAGCTCGAAGTCCAACCCGTGACTGAGCTGCGCAGGTCCAGTCATGCCCATAAAAGCCCCGCCTACTTACGTGATTACATACAGTAGGCAAGACCGGATTGGGTGGACCAGACCAGGTGGGGAGGGGTGTTATGTATTAGCATACTTACTTGTGATTGGCGGGTCTCTGGCGGCAGGAAATTCAATGAGCCATCACTGGACACAAGCAGCGAGCAGCCGGCTATAAAGGCTGCCGCAGCTTCTTCCGCAAGAACAGTTTTTTCTGTTGTTCCTAGCAAGAAATAAAAAGCTGAATCAGAATGCTGGTGTCCTGAGTACTTCCACACGATTCAACAAAAACTATTATTTAAATTCCTATTGAATTTTTTAATCATTCAGCTCCAAAGTTTGACTTTCTACTTCTTTGCTCAGGATCAAGTTATTATTTAAATTTTTTGACTTTTTGTATCTATTTTTTAAAAGAATTGTTGGTTTTACTGTTTTAATTATATATTTGTTCCAGCTTAACTTCTATCATACTTCTGCATGCTTTGTACTCTCTGATCCTGTTTTTTATAATTAAGTATAAATAAAGAATGATTTTTAACAGCTATGAAGGCAAATAACAGATACAGCAATTGGAAGTAAGTAAATCTTTGAAACTGCAGTAAAACTTTTCAAATAATTTGAATTGCAATTAAGCAAAGCCAGTCTTTTGTAATAATTCTTCCTTGGTCTTCAAACCTATTGGCCTAATATGAAGTTTGGCTAGACTACTAGATTTGGGCTGCAAAATTCTAGTCCCAAATTTTGGTTATGGTTCACTTATTCAGTCACTTCCAACTCTCCAGGACTTAACAGATATCATTTCTGTTAAGTTTGGAAGAAGACAGGACTCGAAGTGCTTCAGCTCATTTTAATAGTGACTACAGCTCAGAACTACGCCCAGAATGGCTTGGTCTCGGCAGCTTATATAACCAGCTGCCGCGGCTTGTAGCCAATGGCGGTATTCGGATTTCCTGCCCTTTTTATAACCAATCAGATTGAACTCTGCCTATTTGTAACAACCAATCAGATTAACTCTGCATACATTACACCCCTCCCTACCTGGTCCAGCCCATACTCAAACCCCATCTACCTAATGTAGGTGGGGCTTTTATGGTTACGTTTGGACCTGCATGGTTCAGGTGTTCTAGGAACTTCTATTTGTTTTGAAGGAATGTTAGTTTTTGGAATCCCCATATTAGGAATCCTTTGGCCGGGTGATCTGGCTCTGTTACTCCAACCTGGTCTCTCCTCCCAGTCCACTCCCAGCCCATTGTCATTCCCTTGAATAGGTGAATTTGTGCTTTCCTCTACTGGAGTTAGCATTTGTTGTAATTGTGTTAGGGCTTGGGATGGCTCTTGTAGTGTTATCCCATTTAAGATAGGGTTGACTATTACTTGTTCATTATTCAAAAGGTCTCCCCCTTCTCCCATGGTTTGGGTTGTGTGTAATGAGTCCTGAAACATGCCAGGGCAAGTTTCTAGGGATTTTCTGGACCTTAATTGGTCAATGTGTCTTTTCCAAGTGACCCCGTCCTTCGTTTGTAACCTGTAAGACCTGGGTCCTGTTACATGGGTAATTTCTGCAGGAATCCATAAAGGTTCACCCACAAGGTTCTTAGCATAAACCCAATCCCCTATTTGAAAAATGCGAGTTTTGCTACTAGAATCAATAGGTTTCTCGGGAGCGTAAGTGGGGTGAAGGCAGTCAAGGGTTGACCTGAGTTTTCTGCCCATTAAGAGCTCTGCAGGGCTTAAATTAGTGGAAGGGTTGGGGGTAATGTGTTGGAAACTGAGCAGTTTGTCCACTTTCTCAGTAATATCCCCTGGACCTAATTGTTGAAGTTTCTCTTTAGTAAACCGAACCATACATTCAGCTCGGCTGTTAGTGGAGGGGTGCCCAGGGGCTGTAAGGGCGTGCCTTATGCCCTGTTGTGATAGGTATGATTCAAAAAGGTTGGCAGTAAATTGGGGACCATTGTCGGAAACAACCACATCGGGCAACCCGTGAGTTACAAAAAGTTTCCTTAGCTGTTTGATAACAGCTTCTGCAGTGGTGGATGACATGGGAAGAACCTCGAGCCATCTGGAATATGCATCTACTACAATCAGAAAGGTGTGCCCTTTAGTTGGCCCAGCAAAATCAATAAGAATTCTGGACCATGGCCCCCTAGGACATTCCCACTCCTGTTTGGGAGTGATAGGTGGTGTGGGTCTCAGTTCCTGACAATTTGTACAGCCAGCAACCCAGTTTTCCACCATTTTGTCAATCCCCGGCCACCACACATAGCTCCTAGCCAATCTCTTCATTCTGACAATCCCCGGGTGCCCCTCATGCAACATAGTCAATACTTTTTTCTGTAACTTTTCAGGAATAACCACTCGATTTCCCCATAGAATACACCCCTTTAGCGCAGATAGTTCAGTTTGTCTGGACTTAAATGGTTTGCAGATGTCCATAAGTCCTTGTTGTGGCCAACCCTTCTTTACCCAATTGACAAGAGGTGCCAATAAACCATCTTTAGCTGTTTCTCTTGCAATTTCCGCAGCATCCACAGGTAGTTGAACAACTGTTTCTAAGAAAAAGGTGTAAGTCTCAGGTGCTGGATCTACAGTGTTCATAGGTAATGGGCAGTGGCTCAATGCGCTCATGCGTTCTATGTCCTTTCCCGGATGGTGAATGAGTCTGTACGAGTATGCAGTGAGGAATTCGGTCCATCTCATCATTCGGGGTGAAAGGATGATAGGTGTTGGTTTATCGCCAGCCACTATTCCGAGGAGAGGCTTGTGATTGGTGATTATGGTGAATTTTCTTCCATAAACGTATTCGTGGAATTTCTTGACAGCTGCTACTATTGCCAGTGCTTCCTTGTCCAGCTGCTCAATACCCTCCCCACTCCAAAAGGGGAAGCATCACAAGTTAATACCACAGGTAGGTTTTCACTAAACTGTATTAATACACAATCAGATGTGATTTGTCACTTAATACTGTTAAAAGCAGCTTCTTCTCTTTTGCCCCAGACCCACGTAGCTTTTTTTGTCGAGCAGTCTATGCAGGGGTTCCACAGTTGTTGCTTTCTGCAGCAAAAACATATGGTAGAAATTAATAAGTCCCAGGAATGCTTGAAGGTCAGCTTTGCATTTAGGTCTGGGTGCTTCCTTGATTGCCTGAATTTTTGTTTCTGTGGGGTGAATACCGTGTCTGTCAATCATGTAACCTAAGAACTCTACTCTGTCGGTTCTTAGTGTACATTTCTCTTTTTTGACTTTTAGTCCTGCTTTTTTGAATCTGATTAGTACTTCTCTGAGTCTTTCACGTAGCTGAGTGTCATTTTTAGCAGAGATTAGGACATCATCAAAGTATGGTACCACACCTTTTAAACCTTGTAACATTCTTTCCATAAGGCTTTGGAATATGCCTGGTGCCACATTTACTCCGAATTGCAATCTTTTGCATTTAAAAGCACCCCGATGGGTCACAATAGTTTGTGCCTCTGCAGTTGTGTCATCTACTGTTAACTGCTGGTATGCTTGGGCAAGGTCTAATTTAGCGAAAACAGTACCCCCACCTAGGGAGTGTAACAAATGATGTACCACTGGAACCGGATATGCGCTCTGTTGCAGTGCATGGTTCAATGTCCCCTTATAGTCCCCACAAATCCTTACCGAGCCATCAGGTTTGACCAGGGTAACTATGGATGTTTCCCACCTGGACTGGTCTGTGGGCTTTAGTACCCTTTGAGCTATCAGTTTGTCTAACTGTTCATCAGTTTTAGCTTTGAGTGCAAACGGCACTCATCTGGCTTTTAAATGGATTGGTTGTACATTGGGGTCTAAATTGAAAGTAATAGGCATCCCCGAGTACTTGCCTAGTCTATGGCTGAAGACCTCTTGGAATTCTATCTTCAATGACTCTTCCCATTCTGAGTCACTTACATGGTTGATTCCGGTTACTTCGATGCCCAGGGGGTGGAACCATTCCAATCCTAGAAGACTTGGGCGGTCTTTATCAATGATGGTCAATGGTAGAAGTTTAGTGTGATTCTTGAATTTCACGTTGAGTTTTCTTGTTCCGATTACTGGAATCTTGTTTCCTTGGTAATCTTTGAGGGTTAGTGCTTGCTTATTGAATTGATTCTTCTGGATCTCTGGAATGAGTTTCTGTATAGTGTCCCATGACACCATGGATAGATATGATCCTGAGTCTACCTCCATCTGGCACAGTCTTCCCTCGATATAGACCTTGACATGCACCTTCCTGTTGTTCAGTGAAGAAGAATGACCAATTGTTACAGTTTGGTGTGTTTCATTCTTCCCGCTTGTGCTGCTGGGTTTTACTTCTTTATCCTTGTTATTTGGATTGAACTTCCTTCTATTGGGTGGGGTTCTGGATGATTTGCAGACTCTTGCGATGTGCCCTTTCTTCTCGCAACGGAGGCAAATGGCTTCCAGGAACCTGCATTCTGTGCGGGGATGGTTTCCTCCACATCCTGCGCAACGGAAATCTCGCTTCTTCCTGCCTTGGGCATTCCATTTCTGCTCCATCCTGAGTCTGTTTATGTCTTCTTCTCCGCTGTACTCTGATTCTGACTCTAGTTCGTCAAAATGTGTTGTTGCAGTTTTTTCACCCTCTGGATGGTTGTTTATTCTGTTCATCTTCCTCATTGTGGCTGCTGAGGTTTTCATGGCTTCTGCTGCTTTGCCTCGTCGATGGCTTCTTTCAGCGTAATGTTTGGTTTCATGAGTAGTTTACTTTGTAACGTCTGGTCCTTCAGCCCCAATACAAAACGATCACACATGGCTTCTTCTAGCGTGATGAAGTCACAAGCATCACCAAGGTTTCTCAAACTGGTCACAGAGTCACTGATGCTTTCTTCTTCTTGTTGATCGCGGTGGTAGAATTCGTGTCTGCAAATCAGGCACGATACCTGGGGTGTGTAGTGCGCCCGCAACAGCCTTTCCAAGTCTGCCCATGCCATCGCTTTCATGTCTGCTGGTGCAGCAGAGCCTTTGCCATCTTGAACACTGCGGGGCTGCAGTGTGTTAGGAAAACCGCTCTTTTCCGTTGTTCAGAAATTGACGCTAGATCATTTCCTTCTAAGAACATTTGGAATCTATCCGCATAAGACTCCCAGTCTTCGTTCTTTGGATCGAACTGGGCTGGTGGTGTGTTCAGCCCAGTCATCTTGTCTTTCTCTTCTTCGCTGTCTTCTTATCCGTTACGATCCCACCTTCGTCGCCAGTGTTAAGTTTGGAAGAAGACAGGACTCGAAGTGCTTCAGCTCATTTTAATAGTGACTACAGCTCAGAACTACACCTGGAATGGCTTGGTCTCGGCAGCTTATATAGCCGGCTGCCGCGGCTTGTAGCCAATGATGGTATTCGATTTCCCGCCTTTTATAACCAATCAGATTGAACTCTGCATATTTGTAACAAGCAATCAGATTAACTCTGCGTACATTACAATTTCACCAGGACTGTGAGTAACTTTATTCAACATTTCTGATGATCCTGGTTTATGGTCATATTCTGAAGATCTTGGAAATCCATGGCCTTAACAATAAATACACTTGTTGCCAGGAATATCTCTGCTCTTCAATAGTTTGTCTAGATCTGTCATAAAGTTTCTCCCAAGTATCAAACATCTCTATTCACAGTTACAGTCACTTTTAATTTTTGAGCATTAGAAAATTGTTATGTATGTAGGTTTGAATGTTATTGGTTTATTTGAACTGTTCTTGTAAAATGTTAAATAGTATTGGTTTAAATAGTGCGGGAAGAAACCCTGCACTCCCATTGGCTGGCAAGTATGGCTGCTGGCTAAAGAAGCAGCCGTAGCCCAGCCAAGTCGGGTCCATTCGAGCTGTAGTCACTGAATAAACTCTTCACTGAAGCTCTTCGCGCTGACTCTTCATGCAAACTTAACACTGGCGACGAAGGTGGGATTGCCCTGAAGAAGAGACAACGCGAAGGCAACAGAAGAGCGAGATGGCTGCGCTGAACACCCCCAGCCCCGTTCGATCCGGCGGCGGAAGACTGGGAATCGATGCGGATCGCTTCCAGATGTACCTGGAAGGAAACGACCGCCGATATTCCCGAGACGGAAGAGGGCGGTATTTCACGCACTGCGGTCCGCAGTCTTCAAGATGGCGAAGGCGTTGGCGGAGCTGCAGAACTGAAGGTAATGGAATGGCCTGATTTGGAAAAGCTTTTAAGAGCCCATTACGCCCACAAGTATCGTGCCTCATTAAGAGACACGAGTTTTACCGTCGGGATCAAGGGGAAAGCGAAAATGTTAATGACTTCGTGGCAAGTTTAAGGGACATTGGGGTGCTTGTGACTTTACCAACTTAGAAGAGGCCATGCGTGATCGGTTTGTCCTAGGCCTCAAAGATAAGGTCTTACAAAGCAAACTGTTAATGAAACCTAAGATCACGTTTAAGGAGGCCATTGAAGAAGCTGTTTCAGCGGAAGCCACCAAGTCCTCAGCAGCGCCATGAAAAGATTAACAAGGCCTCAAGCCAGGCCTCAAGCCATTCTGATGTGGAAAAATCCACAACAACCCATTGCGAACAAATAGACTCTGATTCAGATTGCAGTGAGGTGGAGGAAGGAATTTTAGACTCAGAATGGAGAAGAAAAGGAAAGACCCTGGGAAAAGAGGCAAGAATTTTATTGCAGAGGCTGTGGGGGCACCCCGCACTGAATGCAAGTTCTTAGACACCATCTGCCTACGTTGTGAGAAAAGGGGTCACCTAGCCAGAGTCTGCAAATCATCCAGAACTCCACCTAGTAGGAAGAAATTTCCTGAAAAGGATTTTAAGCCCAACAACTTCATTGAAAAGATGGGGCAATTCAGAAGCAAATGGGAAGAATGAAACTCATCAAACAATCACCATTGGTCATTCTTCACCCTTGAGAAGCAGAAAAGTACACGTGAAGGTGTTCATTGAAGGAAGGCCTTGCCAAATGGAAGTGGACTCAGGCTCTTATTTATCTATGGTGTCATGGGACACTATTCACAGGCTACTTCCCAACATTCAGAAGAAACATTTCCAGAAGCAAGCACTGACTCTTAAAGACTACCAAGGGAACAAGATTCCAGTAGTTGGAGCAAGAGATTTCAACGTGCAGTTTAAAGGCCACACCAAACGTTTGCCCCTGACCATCGTGGACAAGGATCGCCCAAGCTTGCTGGGACTTGAGTGGTTCAAGCCACTAGGCATCGAGGTGACTGGCATCAATCACGTGAGCAACTCTGAATGGGAGGAGGCCTTGAAGTCTGAGTTTCCAGAGGTCTTCAGCGAAGGACTGGGCAAGTATATGGGGACCCCTATCACTTTCAACCTAGATCCCAAGGTGCCCCCAATTCGTTTAAAGCCCAGGAGGGTTCCATTTGCTTTAAAGGAAAAATTGATGCACAATTAGACAAATTAATTGCTCAAGGGGTTTTAGAGCCCACTGATCACTCCAGATGGGAAACACCCATAGTCACACCAGTCAAGGCTGATGGGTCAGTAAGAATTTGTGGAGACTATAAGGGGACACTGAACCATGCGCTGCAGCAGAGCGCATATCCAGTGCCAGTTGTGCATCATCTGTTACATTCACTTGGCAGGGGTACAGTCTTTGCCAAATTGGACTTGGCCCAGGCATATCAACAACTAACAGTTGATGATGCCACTGCAGAGGCCCAAACCATTGTGACTCATAGAGGTGCCTTCAAATGTAAAAGGTTACAATTTGGAGTAAGCGTGGCACCAGGCATTTTCAAAGCCTTATGGAAAGAATGCTCCAAGGACTGCCAGGGTAGTGCCTTACTTTGATGATGTGTTAATCTCTGCTGAAAATGACACTCAGCTTCAAGAAAGACTCAGAGAAGTCCTTACCAGATTCAGAAAGCGGGTTAAAAGTCAAGGAAGAAAATGCACACTTAAGACAGACAGGGTTGAGTTCCTGGGCTACATGATTGACAAGCATGGCATCCACCCTACTGATGCCAAGGTTAAAGCAATCAAAGAAGCCCCTAAACCTAAATGCAAAACAGATTTGCAAGCCTTCCTTGGACTTATTAACTTTTATCACATGTTTCTACCTCAAAAGGCAACCATTGCTGAACCTTTGCACAGATTACTTGATAAGAAGTCTGTTTGGATCTGGGGAGGAAGGAACAATCAGCATTTAACAGTATTAAGAGACTAATCACATCTGATGCTGTACTGATACAGTTCTCTGAGAATTTGCCTGTTGTACTGACTTGTGATGCATCCCCTTTGGAGTGGGGGGTTTGAGCCACAGGCTTCCCAGTGGGAGGAAGCCCCTATTGCATTTTACTCTCGCACTTTGACCAAAGCAGAGAGGAATTATAGCCAACTGGACAAAGAGGCATTGGCAGTTGTTGCAGCTGTCAAGAAATTTCATGAATATCTGTATGGCAGGACATTTACCATTGTTACAGATCACAAACCTTTGTTAGGCATTGTGGCAGGAGACAAACCTACACCTACTATCCTGTCACCAAGAATGCTGAGGTGGACTGAATTTCTTGCAGCTTATTCATACAAACTGATTCACAGGCCTGGCAAGGACATTGGACATGCTGATGCACTGAGTCGTTGCCCACTGCCTTGCCACAAGGAGGACTTTGAACCTGAAACACACACCTTTTTCCTAGAAACTGTTGCCAAGCTTCCAGTTCATGCTGCTGAAATTGCCAGAGAGACTGCCAAAGACACTGTGTTGGCTCCTGTTATAGGCTGGATTAAGAAAGGTTGGCCTCTTCAAGATCTACCTCACCTTGCCCAACCTTTTAAGTCCAGGCAAACTGAATTATCTGTATTAAGAGGATGTATTTTGTGGGGTAACAGGGTGGTTATTCCTGCAAAACTGCAAAGAGAGGTTTTGGAAATGTTACATGAGGGTCATCCTGGTATTGTAAGGATGAAGGGATTGGCCAGGAGTTATGTATGGTGGCCAGGTATTGACAAAATGGTTGAAAACTGGGTTGCATCTTGTCCCAATTGCCAGGTAGTCAGGCCTGCCCCACCTCACGCCCCCACACAGGAATGGGAATGTCCTAGGGGCCCGTGGTCTAGGATCCACATTGATTTCAGGTCCTACTAGAGGGCACACTTTTCTTATTATAGTAGATGCATATTCCAAATGGCTAGAGGTATTTCCCATGACATCCACCACAACTGATGCTGTCATCAAGCAGCTCAGAAAACTGTTTGTAACCCATGGGTTACCTGATGTTCTTGTCTCTGACAATGGCCCTCAATTTACATCTAACATTTTTGAATCCTTTCTAGCACAACAGGGTATCAGACATGCCCTTACTGCCCCTGGGCACCCTTCGCTAATGGCCGGGCTGAACGCATGGTACGCTTTTACCAAAGAGAAGCTCCAGCAACTGGGTCCTGGGGACATCACTGAGAAGCTTGAAAACTTCTTAGTGTTCAGCACATCACTCCTAGCCCATCTAATAACTTATCCCCAGCAGAGTTGTTGATGGGTAGGAAACTTAGGTCTTCCCTTGACCGCCTTCATCCCACTTACGCACCCAACGCACCACTGGATTCCACTTCCAAAGTTCGTACATTCAGTGTGGGTGATTCTGTGTATGCTAAGAACCTTATAGGTGAACCTTTGTGGATTCCTGCTGAAATAACTCAATCACTGGCCCTCGTTCTTACAGGGTACAAACAGAGGATGGACTCCTCTGGAGCAGGCACATTGATCAACTTAGATCCAGGTTCCTCAGGAACATCGCCCTGTCTCTCTCTAGTTCCCTCACCTGATGTCACTTCTAGGGGAAGGGGAGGAACAGGAGGAAAATCAGCAAGCAAGAATCAACCCCATGTGTAACGAGCCATTACGACAGGAACCATCCCAAAACCTGTCACAATGCCAAGATCCATCCTTAGAAGTGGAAGATTGCACATCACTACCTGACTTGGGTGCTGACATTGGAATGGAGATGGGTTGGGAGGAGAGACCAGATTCTAACAGTCTAACAGGGTCTCCTTTCACAGGAAGTCCCAGCAGGGAAATGTCAGCAGACACATTTCCTCTCTCACTGGGTGAGAACGTTAAAACTTCTGAACCACGAAGGTCTCAACGCATAAGAGCCCCACCTATTTAAAAGAATACATTAGATAGGTTGGGGTTTGGTATGGACTGAACCTAGTGGGAGGGGTGTTATGTATGTAGGTTTGAATGTTATTGGTTTATTTGAACTGTTCTTGTAAAATGTTAAATGGTATTGGTTTAAATAGTGCGGAAGAAACCCTGCACTCCCATTGGCTGGCAACTACGGCTGCTGGCTATAAGAAGCAGCCGTAGCCCAGCCAAGTCGGGTCCATTCGAGCTGTAGTCACTGAATAAACTCTTCACTGAAGCTCTTCGCTGACTCTTCATGCAAACTTAACTTCATGCAAACTTAACAAAAATAAAATCTGTTATTATTTCAACTTATCTTACTGTTTAGACTAAATTGGGTATGCTTACGTAAATAATGTTTTTTTACTATAGAGCAGCAAACTGACTTTTGTTCTCATTTCTTCCAAACTCAGCATGATATTCTTTAAGCGTTCCAGTCATCAAAATATTATGCATCAAGTACTGATTCTTGTAATTTTCTTAAACAAATCTCTCTCTCTCTCTCTCTCTCTCTTTACAATTCAGTTATTAATTTCAGGAGTTTTTTGTACTGCTTGTATATTTTCTTAGCATTCTTGTTGAACATTAAGGCTTCAATTGAAAAAAAAACATTTTTTCTTTCCATTTTCAACTTTCTTTAATCATTTTCAGTACATCGGCAGACAACCATGTTAGCTTTTTTCCTTTTTTCTCTTTCAAAATATTATTTTTACTTCATTTTCAGTGATGCCACAAATTTCAGTTCTTTAAATATTCTATTTACCCATCGAATGTATTTCTAACTGCTGGCACATATTCCTGAGTTCTTATTTTGTTGGTTTGGTTATTTTACTGGATTTCTTTACTTGAAGTAGTAATTTTCAAGCAATTTGTAGTCAGACCTGCAATTGGAATCAGGTTTTTGTTTTTCCTGACTGAATTGAATTTCTCTTGTTTGCTTGCAGACTAAATAGTCAATTTGATGTTGGTGTTGATCATCTGGGGAAGCCCGTGTACAGAATCACAGTTTAGATTTCAAAAAGAAAGAGTTTACTATAAACTTTGAATTTACTTGGTAAAACTCTGTTAAGTTGTTTCAAAATTTCCCTCCCTACCATCCTGTCAGAACTGATGAAGCTTCCTGGATGAGAAGTGAAATGTCTTCTTCAAGAAAAAAAATATTCCTCAAAAAAACAACCATAGTCCATTTGCTTTTTCAAAGGAAAAAAAAAGCACCTTTGAGACAACTAAGACCTGGATGGCTGAGAATCTCCATAGACATATTAAGTTGCTTTTTTTGTTTTATTTTACACTTTCCTACTACTGTACTCTATTTCAGTTGTGATTTTACTTTTGGCTTCAGCATTGCAGTCTCCTAAAAGAAATACAATATGATGTTTTTGTGTGTAGGTTGTGCTAACAGAATGTTGCAAGTTGAACTCCACTTCATTTGCCTTTGTGAATGCACCATAGTCTTCAATCATGTAACACCGATTGACATGCCTTGGATTTTAATTGAGATCATTTGATTAATTTTTTTTAGTTGTAATCTAGTAACAACTCTGACATCCTTTTGCTAATAAGATTGCCTACTTTATTTCTTCAATGATTTTTTTTTGGTCTGTCATAGATTTGATGCTCTCTAATATGAAGTGACCCATCTCATTCCATTTCAGTCCATTAATTCCTAGAATGTCAATGTTCAGTCTTGGCATTTCTGTTTTGAGAACATCAAATTTGCTTTGGCTCATGATTCTGGTAGACATAAACATATCTTTGTAACACTGAATTTTCTTTTTGCCTCTAGTCACTTCAGCAGCAAGTAATCTTTTTAGCTTTCATCTAGCCATATTATAAGGACCAGTGCTACTTGGAAAATGCAGTTCTACAGTAGCTTATAGAATACCTTCAAATTTGTGGGATCCTCTAGTGCAGGGGTATCAAAATCAATTTCATTGAGGGCTGCATCAGGGCTGTGGTTGACCTCGGGGGTATGTGGGGGTGTGTGGCCGACTGGGTGGGCATGGCCAGCTTGATGCCACTTTCCAAACTGATCGGCATGTTTCCTCTTTGCATTGGGTAGACCAGGACAAAGCCATGCTGGCCCGATGTTTCCTCCTCACATTGGGTAGACCAGCTGAAGTGACACAGGCAAGTGGCCCCTTACACTTTCCAGAATGGCCCCATGGGCTGGATCTGACCACATCATGGGCCAGATCCAGCCCATGGGTCTTGTATTTGACACACCTTCTCTAGTGTTATTTTGACATTGTGCTGGTTGTGCATGTTCATCTTATACTGAAATACTTGAATACTAGAGTAGACTGCCATTTCCTTCTTCAGTGAACCATATTTTGTCAACCCTCTTTTCTATGACCTGCCTTTCAAGCATTGCCCTTCTAGGAATCTACATTCCAGTGAAATAGAACATATTGTTTGTGAGATGTGCAAGTCCCTAAAAGATACCAACCCAATTGTTCATTGTGACAATTAGATGGCCACAATATTTTGCTGTCATCTAATGGTTATCCAAATTCTGGCAGCCCAAATATGGTGGCACTGAAGATTCTTAAAATGACACTTGGTGACATTTTAACAAAATTGATTTCTAATCTTGTTACAACATCTTTTTTAGTATTTTTGTGCCTTTGAGCAAGTGTTGAATCCTGGTGATTGCCTGGACATGTCCTTGCAGTTTTCTTGGCAAAATATTTGGAAGTGCTTTGCCATTGCAATCTCCCCAGGGCTGAGAAACAGTGACTGACCCCCAAGTCACCCAACTGGCTTACTGCCTAGGGCAGGAGTAGACTCACAGTCTCTAACCTTGTGCCTTAGATACTACACCAAATCAGCTCTCTGTTGAAATATTAAATTTATTCAGTAACATCTGTGATTGAATAATATTCCTAATTGGATTTTAAAGGAAATGAGCATATCACTTGCAAACAGAATTATTGAATAATACAATTTTGTTTTATTTTAAGATCTTGAATTATTTTTCTTCCTACCAATATTTTGTTTTAATATTTCCATAATAAGATTTAATGAAACACAGGGAAGTGGGCATCCCTTGTTTAATGCCCTTATTTATTTGAAAGAGCCCTAACTCTGTTTCATTGATGCCAATTACTGCTTGTATTGGTGAATATAATTGATTGATTATAGCAATAAAATTATGTCCTAATCCCATTTCCAGTAACCAACTTTTAAGAAATTTGCATTCCACTCGATCATATGCTCTGAAGAAATCAGAAGACAATAAAGCTAGTAGAATCTTAGTGTGCTTAGCATAGTGTATTATGTTAAGTAGTTTTCTAATTGAATTGGCTATATTTCTTTTCAGAACAAACTCAGACTGATTGGGAAATTATAATTATTTATAAACTTGTTTAGCTGACTGGCCAATAATATAGGGGATAGTTTTGTCATTTTTATTTAATAATAGGCCTATATGGTGACATCTTTTCAAGGTTCTTGTTTGGTTAATGAGAAGTTTAGATTGTTTTCCAGAGTCAGAAAATTTTGCTTTTATAACAATCTTACTAATGAGATAAATAAATTTGATTTTTTTAAAACAATCAAGTCCAAAATAATCAACTCCATATTGGAGTTCTATTGTTTTCTTTTTTAAACTTATACATTATCCTATCTTCTGTTATTATTCTATTACGATTATTTAGTGGCTTTAGAGTTTACTATGTAATATCTTTGTTTTCAGGGATATCAGTTGTATAAATAGAAGAATTGGTTTCTACAAAACACACACACACACATACACACACATAAGTTTTGTAGAAAGAAATTCTTATATATTATATATATTATATAAGTGACACACACACATATATTATGAAATATATATATTAAAGATTAAATATATATATTATGTATTAAATAAGTGACACACACACACGTCACTTATTTAATATAACTGATTTTTAGTTGCTCAGCTGGCACTAATATTTCTAATTTTGAAAAAGGATTTCTAAATTCAAGTAAAATAAAACAAATTCCTATTATCAACTTTATTATGCAATACTAATAGCTCCTATATTTATGTATCTTATATTTAGAGCAACTTCAGTTTTAGCACTTCTGATTACTTGGTGCTTTGTCTGCTTTTGTTTAATATCTTCTATTATTTGTTTGTCATTTAATCTTTGTGTACTTTAAAATATTATGCATGGCATTTATCAATTTTCTCTAAAGAGCTTCTGGGAAATCTACATCATACAACATTCCAATTCTGCTTGATTACTTAATTGAAAGTAATTTTTAGATCTCCTTAGCATTATTTTCATAAACCCAATATTACGAGGGACCTAAACTCTATTTAAAATTGAAAGAAAGATAAACATGAGATTACCCAAGCTCCAATACAATTGGAACATGAACACAAATTGCTATTTATCTCTAATGCAAGCTGAAAAAGGAAAACAAAACTCCAAACCCAACAGCTCAAGCAAAACCCCAGAAGCAAAAAGGTATCCCAAAAGGTTAATGAACAAGTCCAGTCACTGACTATCCACCACAGAACGCAGTATCCTCCAGAAAGGCCTGAACTATAACATAGATAATGCTTTAGAATTCTCTGCAACCTTAGAAGGAACATTTACAACCACAGGACTAGCCACAGAGACCCAAGAAAACATAAGGTGGACAATCTTACCACAGAATCAATAAAATTCATAGCAGAGGACAGAAAGAAGAACCAAAATGTCACCATCCTCTCAGTAGACAAAGGCTAAACCATGGCTATCACGGACAGAGCACAATATATACAAAAAGTCAAAGAATTACTGAGGACAATGGAGCCCTGGAGGTACAGTGGTTAGAATGCAAGCAATCTCTGCCCACAGCCTGGAGTTCAATCCTGATGGGCTCACATTTATTTTAGCCTTCCATCCTTCCGAGGTTGGTAAAATGAGGACCCAGATAGTTGGGGCAATATGCTGAGATTGTAAACCTCCCAGGGGGTGCTGTAAAGCTCTATGGTATGGTATATAAGTCTAAATACTATTGCTACTGCTATTGCTATTCTATACTATATCCATGTAAATATCAATCCAATACAGAAACTGGACATCCTGATCAAGAATGCCATTAACAACTCAACTAAGAAAAGATAAAATCACAAAAGAAGATGAGTGGCAGATGAAAAGCAATGGACCCATCTTCTCAGGCTTCTATGGATTTCCCCAAATACACAAGCCTGACATACCTTGTTATCTACTTGTATTGTTGCCAGGGGCATCAAAATATAAATTAGCCAAAGAACTTACAAAAAAAAAATCTCACGGGGGGAGTGAATTATTCTATCAACTCCCCATAACAGTACCTCCAGAAAAGCTGTAAGTAGAAAAAGATTAAATAATGGTCACACAGCTGGCTTTCATGTATAAGGCAGGACTAGAACAGTTTCCCATTTTCTAGCCAGGTACCATAGCTACTAGACCAAAATAATTAGTGTTATTATTTCTGTAAAAACTTCTTCTTGGTTCTGGCTGACATTAAACGCCTATTATCTGGTCCTCTGCCATGTATAAAATATCCTGTCAAAATAATTAAAAGTTTGGACCTAGTCACTGCTAGTATTGATTTGAGGATTCGGGTGACAGCATTGAAAGTACAGAGAAGCATGGAGCTTTTTCATTTCTTTTTTTCCTGCTGTTAGATTAGTGACAGTAAATAAAAGACAAAAATAAACACAGGCTGCAGGAAGTATCTCAGGACATGAGCAATCTGCATTAATATGTATTTGTGGAGCAGAGTTGTATTAAGTTTCAGCAGTCACGATCTACAAATATATTCATTTCAAGCTGAAAACATGATATGTAAAACAAATGTTTTGTCACAGCAGTGTTGGAGTATTTGGAGCAACACAATGAAAAACAAGCAAAGTTGATCTTTTTAGGTGCAGAGAAGGTCTTCGACAATTTGAATTGGATTTTCTTATTTAGAGTTTTGGACATATGAACCTTGGAGATAATTCTATTAAATGGAAAGATCGATTTATACTTCACAGAAAGTACAAATACTTGTTACAGAGAACAAACAAAATCCCGTGAGATTCAAAAAGGGACAAGACAAGGATGCCCTCTGTTTCCAGTCTTTTACATTTTACTACTCAAGGTACTGAATAGAGACATAAGACATGACGAAATAATTTTGGGATTTAAGATTAAAAAATAAACTTATAAGTTAAGGGATTGCAAATGCTCTGGTGTTAATTTTGGAAAATCCACTAGAGGGAGTAGAAACATTAATGGGAAAATGAAAACACTGGTATGCTAGCAGGCTTTAAGATTAATAATCAGAAGATGAAGAAGCTAACAAAAGTGAATATGGGTCAGAGAACTGATGGAGAAAATTAAAAATTTTAAGTCTGAAAAAAATTTAAAATACATAGTATTACTAGTATTACTATGACAAATATGCATTCTGTATTATTTCAAAAATAATTATGTTAAGACATGAAATGAAATTAAAAAGAATGTGTTAAGAGGCAAGAAATAATAAAGTCTGCATAAAAATTAACATACAATACAGAACAATTTTATCTACATTATTTTCCACTTTGAATGATTTTTATATAATTCCTTCCAAATCAACTGAACAAAATGGTTGGGAAAAAAAAGATATCCTAAAAATTATTCATTAAGGTGGACAAATACATTGAAGTAAAATTAGTTGCTAATTTGCATTTCCCATTCAGCATTGACTACAAAATGTAACCTAAAATTACCCAACAAACATGCATTTAAAATTTTAGTCTTGGGTCTCACTTCCCAAATAGCATCTCTTAAACTTTCTTTCTTTCTTTCTTTCTTTCTTTCTTTCTTTCTTTCTTTCTTTCTTTCTTTCTTTCTTTCTTTCTTTCTTTCTTTCTTTCATTCTTTCCTTCCTTCCTTCCTTCCTTTCCTTCCTTCCTTCCTTCCTTCCTTCCTTCCTTCCTTCCTTCCTTCCTTCCTTCCTCCTTCCTCCTCCTCCTCCCTCCCTCCTCCTCTTTCTTTCTTTCTTTCTTTCTTTCTTTCTTTCTTTCTTTCTTTCTTTCTTTCTTTCTTTCTTTCAATTTCTGTAGCCACCCAACTCAACCAAATGATTCTGGATGGCTTACAATTCTAAAAGAAAAAAAAATTGGTATGTTGCTGACAAAGAAAATCAAGAGTGAATGGTTGGTAAAGTTCACAGATTTTGCTGAAATTGAAAAATTAACTTCTTTGATAAGAAAAGAGGCATTATCTACATTTATTGCTGATTGGAAGCCTCTTATGGACTTTTGTGCAAAAATGAAAAATATGATCTTCTGACTTAACAATTTTGATGATTAGACATAATAGATTATGGAAAGAAGAGGAATATGATGTTGAGAGAGGTCCAAATATATTTGTATCTATGTATGAAGAATAGCAGAAACCACTTATTTATACTTTCTTTCATTCTTTTCTATTTTTTAATCTTTTCTTTTCTTGCACTTTTTGCTTCTTCTTTGATTTGTTTCTTTTTCATTTTTCTTTATTATGCTCTATCAGTTTGTTTTAGCTTTTATCTTCTTTTGAAAAATTTTAATTTTTATATATATAAAGAGAAAACCAAGTGTGACTGCCACCAGGACTGAAATGGAATGATCTGTCCATTTCAGTTTTTCACAGTTCCTATTTTTCAATCTCAAGTAACCTTTATCTACTGTAGTTTCTAAGCTAATTTCAATTTAAAGACAAATCAAGAATCAATATCTGAAAATTTTTCTTTATATAGTCAGTCAACATATTTTTCTAATTTCCTCTAATACACATTTTAATAGATTACTTCCAAAACCAGGTAATTTTCACATGAAAATGATTTTCATATATATTTGAGCTTTAATTTTTACATTAGATAACTATTTTGCAAAATGTGGAAGATTTTAAAAGAAAATTGAGTTGGGGTTTAGGTATACTCACATTAATATATGAAGATGGTGCCACCCTTTGGAATATATTCTTCTCTCGAAATAAATGAAATAATCACAGTCATTGTTACATTATTTTATTGCTTAGATCAGTGGTGGGATTCAATTTTTTTTACTACTGGTTCTGTGGGCGTGGCTTGGTGGGTGTGGCAGGGGAAGGATACCATAAAATCTCCAGTCAGAGGTGGCATTTGCCGGTTCTCCAAACTACTCAAAATTTCTGCTACCGGTTCTCCAGAACTGGTCAGAACCTGCTGAATACAACCTCTGGCTTAGATGTTATTATTTTTTAATGTTTCATCTGATATATTTTTAAATTCACATATTGCTTAAAAATGTTTCCTTGATATTTGTTATATATAGTAACTAGGATTTTTTTTCATTAATAAGAATAAATTGCATTTTTCCCTGGTTCTTCCAGAAGGTATATCTTTTCTTGGATCAGAAATTCAGATATGGCTGCCCAATGCAAAAATGTCTTCCTTTGCCTAAAACATCTGTTTATGAAGTGTTTTGTGATTACTATATTTTCTTCCTGAAGCTCTGGATGCAAAAAACATGAATACATGGAGGAACAGCTTCCAGATCATTGAACATTGCAAAAGATGTGGCTATTTTAATGAGTCAAAGAGAGATGACTTGTTTGTGCATACCTACACGCTTTGCACGGTTCTAAAAATAAGACTGTATTCTTCTTAGTCTACCTTTGAAAGTAGTTGCTGCTGTGGGTAATTTACTTTTGTTATATTTTTTCCACTGGTAACTTGATGTGTGTTAAGTGTTCTATTATTAAGCAGATATCCTAATAAAAATGTCTGAGTTAATTATTTAATGCAGAGCTCATGCAGATGTTATTGATATAGGACATTTGGTTTGTTTAATGCTTATTTAAACTTCCAGTATACAATACAAGAATTGCTCATTACTAAAGGGTCAGTTGAGAATATCACAATGTTTATTCTATATTATTTTATTATTGTATTTAAACTGACACTTTTCTGTGAAGTGACTTAAGTGTAGTGTACTTGTGGGAAATGTGGTATATAAATCAAATGACTATGATTATATGCAATGTAGATAAGCTATGCCAAATCTATTTTTCTTTTATAATAGAATCAGCGCTTGTCTCTTTCTTCAGTTTAATTGTATATATAGCATGATTTTTCCATCTCAGCCTGCAGTCTGAAACTTGCTATCTTATAGAGGATAGAGATTACAGTGGTTAATAAGCCCTGTGTAAAAAGGAAGGTATGAGTTTGGTTGCCATATACTTTCACAAAAAATAAACAATCAAAATATATAAAAATGGATAACATAATTTTAAAATCAATTTCATTACGTTTTTTGTTTGGGTAACACTGGTATATTGTACATATTTGTAATTGAAACTTATTGGATCTATAATATTAACAATGCATAAAATTGCTGATACTCTACTGACTACATTCCTCATTGTCATTTTGAATTCATCAGCAAGGGTTCAGTTTTTTTTAAATTCCCCAACCCCAGAGCCAAAGAATTTTGAATGTGGAAAAGTCAAACTCAGTTTTTCTCACCTATAGATTAGTCACTGCTTTCTTCAGAAATGCAGATGGCTCATACATTTTGCATATCTCTATCTCCATTTCCATCCATGGCGTATGTGTCTCAGTGTTGAGAAAGCCCAGAAGCCAGTTTTGTTCCTATCAGGAATAGACAACCTGTGATTGATAGGCAGAGCCCCAAAGCAACCCATGTTGCCTTTGAGTCTCCCGTTTCATTAAGCAACAATTACACTTGCTGGAAAAGCTGTGCTAAAAACACACTTTTCCCAAGTTATGGATGCTTCTGTGAGAAAGGGGGGAGGGGGAGAAAGAGCTGAAGATGACTGAATGAAAATGACACATCACTGCAACTCATGATGTTGGTTTTTCCTCTTTTTTCAGTACAATTTTGACTATAGATACAAGTTTGGTGGTGATACTGTTGATGGTATGGTCATGGGATGGGATCCAGTCAGATATCACTAGCCTTTTTAAGTGTCTCCCCTCCTCTAACATTTTCCTAGGCCATTCTATTTTGGGCAGTGGAACAGTTCAGTAGTTTTCCTATATCCATATTTTCTTTCTGCTCAATCCTGGCAGCATCGCTAGCATTTTCTGTTGCTTCAAAGGCTAGAAAACAGTCAAGGCTGCTATGAAGAAGAGGTGAATATTTTTCAGGTCACTATGAAGATATGTAAGAGTTATACCTCACTGATGGCTTACAACATGAACTACAGAATGGAATTAAATATTTTGGCTTTTCAGGGTATGACTGTATATTCTATTATGTTTCCAGTTGTAATTCTGAAAATATCTCTTCCCTTCCCTTCCCTGATATGTTAGATGCAAATGCATCTTAGCTGTTTATGTATAATTTTCATATAGTATGTGCCTTATATCTGACAGGGTTCCATGGATGGGGAGGGAACTTCAACAATGGATTGGACTGCAGATGTGCAAAGCATTTGAAAGGTTCTCTTTGCAAAGTGTATTGAAGCAAGCAAACATCTTTCTTCAAAGTTTTAAAATAGCCACCCTTCAGATTCTTGGCCTGATAGCTTCCAAGACTCTCTCCCTGCCTGCTTCTCTGCTTTGACAGCATTCCCAGAAGCATTTAAACCTATGCAGATACAGACTCCAGAGACAAGCAGGTCAAGTTTTCAAAGCAGCCTTGCAACTTCATGGAGAATGTGAATGCTTTGACACTTTGAGGAGGGTCAATGTGCTTTATATTATGCCCCTTTTAAATATGTTTCATAGCAGGGGTTAGATTCTACCGGTTCTCACCTATTCGCTAGAACCTGTTGTTAACTTTCTAAGCAGTTCGGAGAATCGGTTGTTGGAAGAAATACCCTTTTTGTTTTTTTTCCACTTTACAGGGCTAATCCTGTAAGGAAGGCAGGAAGGAAACATTCTGGTGTTGTTTCTAGCATCATCTTTATTGCCCTGCTTACAGAACTGCCTCTCCATTAACCCTTATTACATTCTTGGAAGTACGCCTAGACTTCCTGTCTCTGGAGTTTATTTTCTTTTCTGGTACTTTCTAGTCTAAATAATATTGAATATTCAATACATTCAGGATCTTCATCTACACATCCCTAGCAATGTACGTTAATTCCAACTTTCAGATGGGAGATGTGCATGTTGCTTGGACAGAAGCACTGCAACTGAGGTAGGGCAAGGAGACATGATTGGTGGATGCGTTATAAGCCCAGGAATCCCTATACTATTTCAGACAAAGGGTTCCAGTACCTTCTTAAAAACTTCCAGTGTTGGAGCATTTATAACTTCTGGAGGCAAGTTGTTCCATGGATCAATTGTTCTAATTATAATTAATTAATTTCTCTTTAGGCCTAGGTTGTTTCTCTCCTTGATTAGTTTCCACCCATTGTTTCCTGCCCTGCCCTTTGGAGAATAGCTTGACTCCCTTTTCTTTGTGGCAGCCCCTGAGATATTGGAACACTGCTATCATGTCACCCCAGTCCTTCTTTTCATTAAACTAGACATGCCCAGTTCCAGCAACCGTTCTTTATATGTTTAAGCCTCCAGTCCTCTAATCATCTGTGTTGCTCTTCTCTGCACTCTTTCTAGAGTATCGGTTACATAGTAACCAATTACAATCGTTCAAAATTGCAGTAACATAGTGACACTATTACAACTGTTGGAGCTATTCTTCACCCCTGCTTCATACTAGACAGATGGCAAGAAAGCAAAAATGAAATATTTTAGTGTGGGATGTCCATGTGACTTAATGTTTGTAGCTACTTTTATGGGGTTCTTCCCCCTACTTTTATGTGCCACCCAGAGTCTGCTGGAGATGGATGGCAAATATATTTGAATCAACATTCAAGGCACTGGAAAGACTTTCCATCTGCTGATTCACCAAGCTTTGAACAGATATCCCAAGCTAAAAGAAAAAAAAAGAAGAAAGGACCAATAGTGCCTAACAAATATGGAATCCCTTTCTTTTCCCTCATCAGGCTGAAATAAATGAGAATGTTTCTTTCTTCCAGATAGGCATGCAGGAAGATTTGCACAGCATTATTGTCTGGTTTTTGCAGAAAGGCAAGCATGGCCCTTAATAAAGACTTCTGAATGGAGGAAGCTGTTTCTGGAAATGAAAGGTGCTTTGCTGAGATCTAAGACAGTATTTCTCAACCCTGGCAACTTGAATTGTGTGGAATTCATCTCCAAGAAGTCTGCAACCATCTTGCTGGTTGAAGAATTCTAGGAGTGGGAAATCTGTACGTTTAAAGTTACTAAACTTGAGAAACATTGTTTTAAAAGCTATAAAAAAACTGGCCTCTGGCCCTATGAATCAACTGCCTCTGGACCTCTGCCTGGCCCCTGACCTCCGCACCTTCTGCCGCGATTTGAAGACCTGGCTATTTGACCAAGTCGGGCTGTGATCACCTTGCCGGGGGATGTGGGATAGTTTTAAATTTTAATTTGGGTTTTATTGGGCTTTAGTGATTTAATTTCTTTTTAATTATTTATTGTATTTATATGTTTTAACCTGTGAGCCTTGAGTCTTGGAGATGGGGCATATAAGTCCAATAAAATAAATAAATAATTAAAAAAAACTTGAGCCACATAGACACACAAGTATGATTTTTAGTGCTTTTTCTGGAAGTAGAGAGTAAACAAATATTTGTCTTAGCTTCTCTGAAAAGATTTGCTGATTTAAATGAGCAACACTACTGGAACAGAGGAAAAATCCCAGCCATTCTCCCTCACCAGCTTCCTGTTTTATGTATGTAAGGGCAACCTCATATGACTTTTCTATAATCCTCATTCCAGTTTTTCTTGCAGAAGGTCAGTGTGTTCCACTCTTAAAATAAAATTAGGGTACATTATTTTTTTAATGTTATGGGATATAACAGGAACTATTATGAATTGTCTGATTAAAAAGTCAGGAACCTAAATAAATTTTGAAGCACTATTTAACTCTGTCCAAGCCATGATATTCCCTGCAACACTGTTGTACTTTGAAGAAGCAGAATGGGGGCTTCCTGTTTTGAGCTTCCCCGAAGACGGATCACTGACTGCGATTGTGCGTGGCTTTGGTTCATGCTTCAGCATTGGAGAGCCCCAATCCTTTGGATTTGGGGCAGAAGCCACCTCATAGGGGTGGTGGAGGAAGGGGAGACCATCAGCTGGGTAGAGGGGAGTTGCAAATCCTCTCCCCAGCCTGGCAATTACTTCCTCCCAAAGACGCCTGAAGCGGTCGTCTAAAATGGCCACCCTGAAGGGGAAGTTGAGACTGGAATAAAATTGTGCAGGAGAAAGAGAAAGAAGTGAACTCTCTCTCTCTCTCTCTCTCTCTCTCTCTCTCTCTCTCTCTCTCTCTCTCTGACACACACACACACACAATATGTGTGTGTGTGTGTGTCTGTAACAGAAGAAACAGACACACAGACACAGACAGACAGACAGACACACATGACTAGACTCAAATTATCCTACTTTTGATACATTCTGTGAACACCTAGCTCTCCAGATGCTGGGAAAGATGAAGAAAAGAGAAGAGGATGACCAACAGCAAGGTGGAAGGATTAAATTACAGAAAGCATGAGTGCACCATTGGAAAACCTGTAAGATGAGGTTAGAGACAGATTGTCATGGGGAACATCTATTTGGATGGTCACTAAAAGATAACAATGGATTAGTGACACATAAATCTGTTCCTTGCTCTCTACCTAGAGCAGAGAAGTAGATCCCTGAAGAACCCCTTCCGCTGTCTCCATTAAAGGTAAAGCTATGAGGGAACTTGGGATAGGATTTCACCAGTTTGTTATTCTACAGATGCAAGGAAAAAAAATCTTTAATTTCCAGAGAGGTTCTGTCTTTCCATTAGCCAAAGCACAAATGGCCATAGAGGCATAGAGCCATAGAGCATAGCAATGCTTCAATGGGTCAGTTGCCATAGGTCAGTAGCTCCTTCAGGATGGACAGAGTGGTACAGACACAGGCTGGTATGGAAATGGAGATCCCATTACAAGCACATGTCCTCCTAAGGGGTGCTCTTAACACTGTAACAAAAAATGTCTAGATGAGCTCCAGACTGACTAGAGCAGGGGTGTCAAACTCATGTTGTCATGGCAGCATCATGTGATATATCAAGACTTTTTTTCCCCTTCGCTAAACTGAGCATGGGCATGGCCAGCATGTGACACATCCGTCCTGTGGGAGTTTGACAGCCCTGGACTAGAGAATAGGTTGCACTGAGCACAGGATTTACTTCTGAGGAAACATGAATCGGATAGCCCTATCAGGCTGGTTTGGTTTGAGGGTTCCAAACAGTTCAGTGAAATGGTTTCCAAAGTCTGCTTTGTTGCCTTTTTTCACCTGCATGCTGCAAACAGAGGTGTTAGAAAATATTATGACATTTACAACAATGCTTTCAAGAGCAGCAAATTCCCCTAAGACCTGTAATAAATGTAGCATGAATATTGGAGGGGAAGGTGTTCATGTTCCATGTTACACAAAGTGCATTTTCTTTGGGCTCCATCTATTACTGCAGGACTTGAGTTAAGCGATACAGAGGAACTTATTTCATTTTTTAATGGAGCATTGTAAAATTACTGGCCCTTAAGAGCCTGTATATTGTCTAAGAGGTGGGGGGAAAGGAGACAACCCTGATAAAATCATAAATAGCTTTCCTATCATTACTAGAACTCTAATTTTCCTGGTTATTGCTTGAGTTGATAAAACAAATAAAAGAAAGAACCTTAGAGAGATTTTGTTAATGTGCAAAATGAATTTCAATGTTGTCTCCTGCTGGTATTTTTATGGAAAACCTGACTGGATGGTACACAAGGAACACAGAAATCTGCATTTAGATGGAAATATTATGAAATGCATGATATCGTACAGAGTAAGCCCTTTAATGGCAATAGAAAAGTATTACATTATATGGATGAATGGAGAGGCAGCATACCTATTGGCTTTCATGTCCAAGGATAACCACTGCCCTGAATCTCCCAAAGAGTCCTTTTTTCTCTGAGTCTGAATCTAATATTGATTTTTTTAAAAATCAGCTGGGAAAACAGCTTGTCCTTTTCTCAGAAACTGTAAACAAAGGGAGTATTTCCCCCCTTACACACCTACTTTCATCAAAAGGTCTCACTCGATTCAACCCTGACTTGAGGGAGGGAATGATCTCATTTTCATTGACTTCCATGAAAGTCTAATTTGTGAAGCTTGGGGTTTTATATGTCTAAAATAGAATGTATATCTTAAAGCAATTCCATCCATGAAAGTTTAGCTTATGAATCTCTTTTATGCTATTAATGTACAACCAAAGTGGATACTAAGCTAAATAACATCATTGTCACTGTGAACAGTGTCTAGTTTTTCTTATAACTTCTCATTACAATGCAAATCCAACCAGCAAAATGATATTAACAATAAAGGTGAATATATGTGTCCCAGGATAATGTTGCAGGATCCAATCTGGACGAGTCATCAGGACCACAGGTTTAGTTTTCTGAGCTTTCAAACTCAGTGCTAGAACCCATCCTGAAGAAACTTCTCTCTAGCAGAATGTCAGTCAGAGCTGAAGATGGGCTCCAGCACAAATCCAAAAACTCGGAAGACTAAACCTCTGGCTGCAGTGACCAACCCAGATTAGATCCTGCAAAATTATATTATATAAATACAGTATTTTTAACTGATAAAATTTGTTGAATGGTATCTGAAGAACTGATCTATTTTTCAAAGAAAATGTTTTTAAAAAAGAATTATTTTTTAGCAAATATCTTTGAGATGTAATTCAGCTGCTGTTCGTTGCCTTAATCTGGTGCATTTGGGTGTCTACAAAAGCTGTAATAATTGTGAAGGTTCCAAGAACTCTGCCCTACATATCTGTGTCAGCAAAAACACTGGAAAAGTGACTGGTGCATTGTAAGCAAATGGCCACAAGCTGTGGGTAGAACAATTGGGGTGAAGGTCACTGAATTTCCCCAGGGAAAAGGAAATTATCTAACAGTATTCAGGATTCATCAGTTGCAGAGACATAGAAACGTTTGTTTTGCTTTCTTTTGTTTTGTTTCCCCTCCTTAGATATTGTCCTCCAGACCATTATAAGTCATTGACCACAGTGCCCCAGTAAAGTGAAATATCTGTGACAAATATGAATGGCGTATTACTTCAAGATAATTATGTTGACATGGAATGAAGTTAAAAATGTTAAGATGGCAGAAACTACAGCTGTCATTGCTGGGAGAATTTCTATGATAAGAACAAATGTCTTCCCTATAACGATGGTTTATTTCAGACAATACCTTTTTTGACAACTGATGTACCATTTAAAAAGTGGCAGAAGGATCTCAATTTGTGTGGCAGGAGACAAAACAGAAGTTAAATATTAGGTGTTGCAAGATGCCAAGGAAAGAGGAGAATTGGGTTTACCTGATCTGGAATTGAATTTTGTAGCTTCCTGTTTGGTTTGGATGGGAGAGTGGGTCTTGCTGAAGGTTTTTACAGTAAGAAGGACATGGTTAGGTGGCATGGATATGTGTGGCTTGATAAAATTAAGGCTAACTTTAGAAATGATTATGTTATACTTGCCATACTGAGAATATAGAACAGGGTTGTCAAACCCCGCATTGTCATGGCAGTGTCACATGACATATTGGGACTTTTTCCCCTTTGCTAAACTGGTTGGAGGTGTAGCCAGCATGTGATGCATCTGGCCCACAGGCTGTGAGTTTGGCAGCCCTGATATAGAACATATACAACCCTAGGTTGTGTCTGAAAACACATTTATGGCTATTAGCCACAGAAGCATTTTATAAATGAGAAATAATAGAGAAACACTAATGGCTAACTTTTTGTAAGATAGTAGAATGTTGTCAAGGGGAGTATAAAATAAAATCAAGAGAAGAACTGGTGCCAGAGGGATATAGTTGTCAATGGTTCTCTTTTTACAATTCAAAGTAGGTTTAGGGAAAGATTTCAAGCAGAAAAAAGAATTTATATATTTAAAACAGAAGATGAAGGGAAAGAGTGCATAATAAAATGGTGTATAAAATTTTAGTTTTAACATACAGATGGAACAATAACAAAATATGTAGCTGAAATGATTTTATAATTTTAAATAAAATTTTTATCTAATGATGTATCATTGATATGTGTCACCCAAGAAATTGTCTAGAATATATAAACACACTTCAAATTAATGCTGAAAATGTGAATAAGAAGGAACACTTTATCATGTTTGTTGATTGTGTAAAAAGTTTTTTTTTTCCTTTTGGGACTGATAGACAAACAGTTGGAAAAATGTCATATAATTTTGTATTATATATGATAACTGCAGCAAGATTATTTTATGCACAAACATAGAAAGATTCAACACTATTGGCAATAGAGAAATGGTCGATGATGATGGATCCTGCTGAGATGGCTAAATTGACTTATTTGATCAGAGAAAAGACAATGTTTATTGCTAACCGGGAAACCCCTTATAGACTTTTTGTTTGAAACAGAAGAAAAGGAACATATGATTTATGGTTTTGATGATTAGAATAGATTATAGAAAGAAGCAAGTTATTTTGTAAGCATAGAGTAAAAGGCAAATTTATAACTGTACCTATAACTGCCATAAAGAAGATTGGGAGCTATTTCTGGGTCTGTTTTTTTTTCTTTCTTTATATATTTTTTTTCTTTCTTGCACTTTCAGCTTTCACTTTGATTTTTTTTTCTCCCCTCCCTATTTCAATTACTGATAATGTGTATCTCTGTGTTTTCTCCTGGCTGTTTTGCTGTCAAACAAAGCCTTTAACTCACAAGATGTCACTGTCCAGTATCCGAATCTCCTTAGGTACAACACAATTTGTCGTCCTGGTCTCACTTTTTCACAAACCACACCAAGATTTTCCTCCCATTCTTTCTCTTTATCTCAGGGCCAGATTGTCTGGACTTGTCAGGTTCCCTTCCACTCCAAATTCATTAGGCTGTGTTCTCTCCAGCAGCATGTCCTACTTCAATACACTCCTTCCTTTCTCTCCTTTCCCTTGCTCTTTTTCTATTCCATAGGCCAGATATTTATGTGCCTCTGTGCTAGGTACCTGCTAGTACTTCCCCTTTCTGCCTATGTGGTCTTGGTCAAGTGCCAAATCAATTGTCTTCATTAAAAAAAAATCCGTGACCTTAGCAGAGATCTAGCTACTTCCTTCAGCCTGGCACTTCAACTTGGCACAATATGTTTTTCTTTCTTTGGCTTTTTCAAAATTTGGGAGAATGATTAGATGTCTTTTTAAATTTGATAAACAAATATATCATCAACAAGTTGAAGTTCTTATTGAAAAGAGAAATCATCCAAACATATGCAAAATAGAATAAATAAAATTGCTTCTATTAAGCAGTACTATTGTTAGATTTAGCCTCTGATAATGAGAGCTCACAAACAAAATCCTAGAACATTATACTTTACTAGAATCAAGTTGGTCCAGAAATCAGCATAATTTTAATATCGCATAGTATATCTTCTAACTCCAGATACGATTAACTCGTGAAGCTGTTTTAATTTGAGACTTATTACATTAATAATATATTCGTTTAAATTACATCATTATCAGAAGTCTGTAACAGTCCTCCCTACCGGAACAAATCAACAAAGGAAATAAGTTTCTCTGAACTCTTATTATTTAGATTATGTAAAAAACCATTAGAGTGAATGCATAAGAATTCTAACTACCGTGTTTCCCCGAAAATAAGACACTGTCTTATATTTTTTTTGGCTCCCAAAAACACACTAGGTCTTATTTTCCGGGTAGGTCTTATATATTTATGGTGACAAATAGTGGGTGTGAGTGTGTAGGGGGGGGTGTTTTGCAGGTGAACGGTTGCTCCCTGAAAAGTCTTCCTGGAACTGGAGATTTACACTAGGTCTTATTTTCGGGGTAGGTCTTATATTAGGGCAGGTTTAGAAAATAGTGCTAGGTCTTACTTTCGGGGTAGGTCTTATTTTCGGGGAAACACGGTAGCACTACCCCATTTTTTACTCATTTAATATCTGTTTATTTAATGTTTTGATTTTGCTACCACTCTTTTTACGATGTTTGTAAGCCACTCAGAGTCACTTGACAGTGAGACAAGCACCATGTAGGATACACTTAATGCACAAATAAATAAATTAAATAGTATTTCCACTTTCAAATGTGAAACTTACCTATGTCGTTCAAAAAAGTTTATATCTCCTTTTCATCCTCCTGGGCTTTTAATAGTGATGAGATTTAACCTGTAGTTTTAGGCCAGCTTGTACCTAGTAACGTTTGCACCATGGAACACTCAGTGTTTCATCACTAAGGAAGTTATCAGTTTCCATGTGCCAATGCAAGAACCACTTTCACAATTATATAAATAATGGAAAGAACACACTAAAAATCAATCCTAGTAGAAAAAAAGAAGATATATTTAAATTGAATTTTAGTTCACATAAAAGAACGAGGGTCATGAATACCTTTGAATGATACGCATTACAATCTCAATGAGTTCTAATTATTTCATTTCATTCCATGTTTTATTCTAGTAATATACACAATATATTTTGTCGAATGATGGTATAAATTGTATAGCTGCATGGCATTCTTGCATGGCCTGCATCTACTGCTATTGCATCATTTAAACTAATGGGGGCATCTGAGATGACATGGCTCTAGGCATCTTATGGGAAATTGGTTCTCTAGGGGTTAATGGGTGGCAATGTTGAGTAATCAGATATTACGCTGTACTTCAGAGATTGTTTTAAAAGCACATATTTGTGTTTGGGAGACTAATGTCTATTACTCTAATATGTTTTTAACCTTCAGTGCTTTTCAAGGCTCTATTTGGTCTGTCCAGTGTTAAAGAGTGGCAACAAATACACTTATAATCAGGGGTGGGATTCCACCAGTTCGCACCTATTTTCTAGAACCGGTTGTTAACATTCTAAGCAGTTCGGAGAACCGGTTGTTAGAAGAAATTACTGGCCTAATCCTGTAAGGAAGGCAGGAAGGAAACATTCTGGTGTTGCTTACAGAAACTGCCTCTCCGTTAACCCTTATTACATTCTTGGCAGGACTAGACTTCCTGTCTCAGGAATGTCTCTGGAATTTTTCCCCCCTCCTTTGCTGGTACTTTGCTTGTGTGGAGTGACCATTCAAAGTTACAATGGCACTGAAAAAAGTGACTTATGACCATTTTTCACACTTACGACTGTTGCAACATCCCCACAGTCATGAGAGGCCAGACAAGGAGATGCATGCCTCGATGTGAGTGATATTGAGTTGGCCACACCCAGCCAATAACATGACCAACAAGCCATGTCCACCCAGTCACATGACCACCAAGCCACACCCACCACCTAAGCCATGCCCACAGAACCAGTTGTTAAAAATTTGAATCCCACCCTTGGATTCTACCAGTTGGCACCAGATTGGGCAAACCCCTTGTTCCTATGTTCAGCTCACTCTGAACCAGTTCGCTGCGCTGAGAAAATGAGCCTGCCCATCTGCGCCTGCTGTTTCCTGTGCTTTATGCCTTTGTTTAGAGCACAGCTGATTCACGTGGCAGAGCGATTTGCCGCACCTCAGCTGTTTTCTTCACAGAGGCTGCAGTTGAAGGTAAGTATGGGCTTGCCTTTTTTAAATGCGGAGCGCGTAATCACTGAACCAGTTGTTATGCCGGTGAAACCCCACCCCTGCTTCCAATTTGGACAGCATTTTGCAATAAAAAGGATAAATAGACACAGAATCCACCAGGTATAATTATGTTGATTTCTATGGAATATTGATTACGTATTGGTTCTATGACTCTGTAAAGCACCTGTTCATATCATTGAACACAGATGTCCATGTCCCCTAGCCTCAGCACAATCACTTCAAGATCCTTTTATGGTTTGCTGAATATCTGTACACCTGCGGCCAAGGCTTTCATTCCAACCTGGTAGAAGTGTCTTTGGTGCATGCAACACAACCTCAGAAGATCAGGAAAGGGTCTTGGAATGGCCATGACAAACCTTTGACAGATATAGATGCATGGTTGCTTGAGCAATAGCTTCGCAACTAGGCACAGCATAAAATATATTTTTTTTTGGCACAGTCTTAATTGAATTTTGTTGGACTGATAGCAGGACATCTGGGGACAGATGAACAGATTGAGACACAGGGAAATTTCATAGTAAAGAGTTTATCAAATATAGAGAAGTATCATACACACCAAGAGTGGCATTACAATGACTTAGAATAGTCTACAGCATGTTTCACTTATTATTCTGCATGACCAACAATTGTTAATGATGTCATCTTTTAGAGATTATACTCAAATGATTACCTGCTCATGCCACATAGTGGCAGAAATCTATATCACCAATATTAGGTAACTATGGTTATACCTGACTCTAGAAAATTGCAAAAACAAAACAAAACCCAAAAACACAGGTCAAAGGCCGTAAGCAGTCCTGAACCTGGCATTGCCAGCCTATTTCCCATTAGCATTACAATAAGAGGTGAAATCAGATGTTTACAATACCACATGCATATAATACGTACAAATAGTTAAATTCATGTAAGACTTGTGTCTGACATTTTTTCCCCTCAATTTCTCCAGGACCAATCAACATTTAAATTTAGCTGGATATTGTTTAAACGTAAATAGCAAAGAAGTCAGAATTTTAATAATCATATTAAACTGCCCTTAACAACTTGATTCCATTGTTTACCTTTGAAATGCATTGACTGTGTGAAATGTCACTTATGAGCAACAGAACAGATGGACAAAGCTTAATAATGCAGGCACTTTAAACAAAACAGCTTGCTCTTCTCCTGAAGCCATTTAGATTCCAATGTTTGGTAAATCAAGCTTCCCAGAGCAGATCTATTTTTTGTCAGGGCCTTCTCTGCTGTGTTTATTTTTCTCCATTAATATAACATATTTTAATTTAGGTTTTGTTTTATTTAAAATGATGTCAAATTGCCTTGAGTTTACCTTACACAGGAAAGGAGGAGAGCAAGTAATCAACCATCTACAGGCTGCTGGGAGCCAGAAATTCAATGAGCTCAGGGCTTAATCAGTGCCCTGATCTCTGAGCCACTTGTTGATATTATTAATGAGTCTGGATTAGGTTTTACAATAAAAAAGGCAATGTATTTATACAAGTTCTTGTAATTGTTTTGGTGCTTTTGCTTTTGTTACTTAGGGTCCCCCCGCTTTTAGTATTTGTCATTTCCCCAGGATCCACATTTTTTTTTTAAAAAGGATGGCTAAAGAGTACCTTGGCTGAATGTTATTTAATCAAAATGCAATGCAAAGGAATAGAACTGAGATTTCCTGGGTCTGTGTATGAGCTTTAAGTGTTCTTTCTTATTCCTCAGTTCAGTTTTTTTTACTACCAGTTCTGTGGGCATGGCTTGGTGGGTGTGGCTTGGTGGGCATGGCAGGGGAAGGATACTGTAAAATATCAATTCCTGCCCGACTCCTGGGGGAAAGTTACTGCAAATCTTCATTCCCTCCCTACTCCTGGGAGAAAGTTACTGCAAAATCCAATTCCCTCCCTACTCCACTAACCTGCTTTCCAGCTCCGTTCTCCTGTGCAGGGCAACAAAAGAAGAACCAGCCGATCAGCTGGGACTCAGGAGTCAGAGGAGTCAGGTGGAGGTGGGGCCAGTCAGAGGTGATATTTGTCGGTTCTCTGAACTACTCAAAATTTCCACTACCGGTTCTCCAGAACTGGTCAGAACCTGCTGAATACCACTGCTGCCTTTTTTGTTATGTTATGCTTTTGCTGCAGGTTGAATGTCTGTTTTGTTCTGATTTTACTTAAACAAAATTCAAATTGGTATGGCTCATTCTCTTTTTTTTTTATAACAAATTTTATTCAGTTTTTAACCATTTTTTAAAACAGCTCTTTTCAGTAGACAGCATGTTCCCGGGTCGTCACTTTTACATGCAAATATGACAGTAGGTCTATATTCATTTTAAACATTTAACTTCCTATTTTATCCCATTTTTACTTCTATTCCATTTTAGCAGACAAAGGGTCAGAGAAATTAATCCTAATCTCAAATCTTAATCTCAATCTGTATAACCCCTCAGTTCATTTCGGGTTAATTGCCAATATATATATATATATTTTAAAAACATCATTTATAAATCTTACAAATAACAATATATTTGCCCATCATATTGAAGATAAAGTTCATCCATATCTATCCTTTAATTATCTTCACATTGTTAATACTCTTTTATCATTTACAGAATTCTTTTATCTGTCAGATTTGCCCTGTCATCACATATTCTCTCCATAATTCTAAATCCGTACAGGTTTTAACACTAAAAAGAATGAAAAGAAAAAAAAACCTAGACTTGCCCCTTTTACTACTTTGAAAGTGACACCTCAGTGGTTAATATAGTAGCATAATTATAATCATTCCCTTTAAAGCGAAAGATAGAGAAAAGAAAAAGGAAAAGGAAAAAAAAGCTACCTTACAATATATCTCTAATCAATCGGGTTCTGCAACACATATCCCCCCTAAGGTTTATTTATGGTTCCAAAATAATAATAAAAATAACTAATCTTGGTTATTGACAAATCTCATTTTTAAACATTTTCTAGAATCATTTCAATTAATTCAATTTATCTAATCAAATTTACCTTTCTTTTGTAAATAAGAAATAAAAGTGTGACCTTTTACCAGTAAAAATTGTCAGTAACCCCTATTGTTTTACACTTTTATAATTGCAATATATTCTTATTACCACTTCTTCATGCAGAACCCCCTTCTTAATGCATTAGCCATTATCTCTATGCAAACAAGTTTCTTTCTTCATTATGTAATTCCCTTGTTTCTCTATCTTCTGTTCTTGTTTCTTGTTCCTTCTCCACCCTTTTATCCCGCTATCCCCCTTCTCTATCCAGTTTGAATCCCCCTCTCTCTCTTTACCTTTCTGCTCCCTATCCTTCTGGACCTTTCTAACATGCCTAATTTCATGAATGTTCCCCTTTTTAATTACCCTCTTAAGTTTCGTTTTTTTGACCATCCTCCCTTTCCCTTTTATTTGTGTTAATCTTTGTGATAGTTGTCTTCTTAAAATGGCTTTCGCTTGTGCTGGCTCCCTTCTCCTCCCTTTTATCCTGCTCTCCCCCTTCTCTGTCCAGTTTGAATCCCTCTCTCTCTTTACCTTTCTATTCCCTTTCCTTCTGAACCTTTCTAACATGCTTAATTTCATAAATGTTCCCCTTTTTAGATACTTTCTTAGGTTCCGTTTTTTTAGCCACCCTTCCTTTCCCTTTTATTTGTATTGATCTTTGTATTAATTGTCTTTTTAAGATGGCTTTCTCTTGTGCTGGCTCCTCCCTTTCCAAGGTTCCTTCTTCTTGTTCTTTCATTCCAATGCCCATGTTTTCTGCAACGAGCCAAGTTAGTTCAGTCACTTCCTGTAGCAGTTCTTTCATACTTTTAAACTCCATTTTTGATTCTTTGGATGGCCACCAGAATTTTTGTTTTCCTTGTTTCTTCTTTAAATTTTCTAAGATCCTAACCCAAGTCCAGAATCTATATCAATGTCACCAACTAAACCGGTAGTCCGTCTTTGTGTATTCAAGCTTTCACTTTCTATGAGTCTTGCTTTTTTGTTTCAGCGTCTCTTTAAAATGTAACAACTCCAATCCACAAAGGAACAAGATAGTTTCTTTCTTCTTTAGCTTCCAATTTTTCTCCACAAAGTGGCACTTTCTGCACAGAGTCTTAACCCTTTTCTTTTATTTTGATATTCAAAGTTTTCCGAGCCCAAAACTTAAATTCTTACGCTGGCTTCTTCCTTTCCTTGAAGCCCTTATAGCTGTCAAAAATATTTTACTTATTTTTCCTTCACTTGAGACTGCGCCGCTTCTGTTTCTTTTTTAAAAAACTCATCTTTATCTTAATCCCGGGTGCCTTGATCTTACCATCCGATACTCCGGTTCCTCTGCTGTCGACTTCTCTCTTTCCTCCTGCACCAATCTTAATCCCGTTGAGACCTTCTCTTCGAGGTGGCCATTTTTGACCACCACTTCTTGACGTCTTTGGAGGGAAAAGACCAGACCCAAAAGGGGGGAGATGCGGCTCCCCTCACTCTGGCTGGCAGATTTCCCTTTCTCCGCCGCCCCTACGAGGCAGCTTCAGCCCCGAACCTTGCAGGATCGGGGCTCTCCAACGCAAGAGCCAGGCTGCAGTTGCGGATGATCGCAAACCGCCGCCCGTTCTCAAGAAGGCTCAACCCGGAACGGTATGGCTCATTCTCATGCTGTTTGGAGGTGGGGCGAAAAAACTAGGCTACTTGCAAGTTTTGAATTACAAAATGTGTCACTAAATGAAAGGTCCAAGCTTGTATTGCATGGACATCATACAACAAAAGTATCCACCAACCAACCTAGAACTAAGGAGAAGTTTCCTAACAGTGAGAACAATTAACAGTAGGATGGCTTGTCTTCAGAAGTTGTGGGGGCTCCATCACTGGAGGTCTCTAAGAAGAGACTGGACAGCCAATTGTCTGGAATGATATAGGGTCTCCTGCTTGTGCAGGAGGTTGGACTAGAAGACCCCAATGTACCTTCCAACCAGAGGTGGTGTTCAGCAGATTCTGACCAGTTCTGGAGAACTGGTAGTGGAAATTTTGAGTAGTTCGGAGAACCGGCAAATACCACCTCTGACTGGAGATTTTACAGTATCCTTATCCTCCCACGCCCACCAAGCCACGCTCACAGAACCGGTAGTAAAAAAAATTTGAATCCCACCACTGCTTCCAACTTTTGTTATTCTGTTATTTGGTTATTTACCAGAGAGTCTGTGAGAAAAATCACAAGACAACGGCTAGAGATGGTGAACAATATGAAAGAGCTTTATTATTAAGCTTTTGCAAAAGGGAATTCTGTTCATAGCAGAAGGCACCCTCCCCAGGAAGGCTGGGGAATATATATACAGGTTCAAATATACAGTCTCTGCCCCTTTCCTGGGTTCACAATCTATCCAACTACGTAATTCCCTATGCCACACCCATAGTGTACCACCTGTTTCCCTTTTCTTTGGCAACCACCCTGGCATCTTCCTGTTATGTTCTTCTGAACACAATGGATCATTAACCAGTTCCGTTCAGGTCGGAATGACCCTAGCATCTCTTACATTAATTCTCAAGCCAAAACACAACCCCTATGTTCCAGCCAAAAACCTGACATTTACTTTAGAACATAACACATTACAAAACAGTACATATTTGTTAGATACAGTTATATACAGTTATATAACCATTGTAAAAAAGTCACATCTTGAACAAAAATGGAGTCACTTTTGCTCTATACATCTCAGGTGTAACTTGCAATATATATATATATATATATATATATATATATATATATATATATATATGTTATTTCTACATATAACAGAGCCATATCAGAAATTATATGCCTCAATCTAAGCTTGCCATCAACACTGTCTACTCTAGCCTTTGCTATGCAGAAGATTCTTTCCGACTGAGTGCAGATGGACTTCCAAGAAGTGGGGTGCTTGAGATTCTCTGAGCTTTCTTGCAGACATTTCATAACAAAACTAGGCAACATTATCAATGCTAGAAAGGAGTGGGGTTTGCTCCCATTTTATATGCTAGTGGCTTGCCCTGTCTTTGTTGGTGGGAGTAGTCTCGGTGGTTCCTTGCTGCTGAATCAGTTTAATGTTGATAATCACATTTCTTTCTCTTAAGAATTAATATTTTACTAAGTTGAAAACATGAATGTTCCTAATTGAAATATTATTAAGAATTAGTTATTAACAGTATAATAAATGAACATTACCATAAATAACTGAATGCTACATATACCGAACCATTATACGGTGTGCTTTGGTTTCTGTTTTCTTTGTAAGTTAGCTTAAATTGTTCTTTTTAATTTGCAATTATTCTGGCAGCTATAAAGCATTTGGTATTTGCTGGTAGTCCAGCAAACTGAATTATTCAAATGAAAGATTAAAACCATTTCATATTTTAAAATAAAACTTTTGTAATTCATGTTAATTCAGGTGGCAAATAATAATAAAAAATGACAAAGTTAATGTTATTTGATGGATTAATATTTGACAATTTTTCATTCTGATGTTGACAGCTGAAACTATGAACATCTACTACTATTATTACTATTATTATTATTATTATTATTTATTCTCACTGTCTGTCATATTGAACATAAAAAACCGTGCTTCCCTTCCTTCTGTTTAATGGGCTGTAAGGTATTGACCCAGACCTACAGGATGCTCATTTCTATGATTGATGGAATCCTGCTAAATAACATATATCCAGGTTTTTTTTTTGCATGCTAGTCTTACAGTTTTGAATATATTAAAAAGTGCTTGACATCTCATAAATTTTTTCCTTTTTCTTTTTTTGGTGGGGAAAGGATGCATTTAATCAACAACGTCAGTTCTTTTTAAGACATGTGAGGAATTATACTCATAAAAAAACATTCCACTTCTCAAGGAAACAAAAAGGATATTTCAATAAATCTATTCAGTGTCTTTGTAAAAGACAAGGATAAAACCGTATAGAGCACAGGTGTTGAACTCGATCTGTGTCATGTGATGTATCGTTGATGTATTGTGATTTTTTTTGCCTTTGCAAAGCTGGGGTGGGCATGGCTTGCATGTGACGCATCCGGCCCATGGGCCACTCGTTTGACAGACCTGGTATAGAGCCAAACACAGAATGGAACATTGGTTTTCTTTCAGACTTGGAAGAATACAGTAAGGATATATAATCTTTTTTCAGAGACTGTGTGATGACCTGGCACAGAGTTAACATAGACAGCTGGCAGTTCAAAATGCCCCTTTATTGCTTCAAATTTCCCCAAACTTTCCCACGTTTCTGGCAAGTCCCAGAGCAAAGTGATCTCACATACACACACACACACATACACACACCACTCAAGCAGCCTCTGGCTGAAAATAGTCCAGCCCAACGCTGTGACCACTATGGCTGTAAAGCAAGAAATCCAGAAGGAATGCAAGGAATCCACAAAAGTTCAAACATCAGCACTCAACCCTCCAGGAATTCAGTGTTTGTTCTTGGCAAATGCCCCTCCCCACAGTGTCTCCTTAAATCTCAGTCCCCAGATGTACCTTGTGAAGAGGGGCAGGACACTCTCCTCCCGAGTAGTTGAGTCAGTCTGCACTATTCTCACCTTCTCTACACTCTCCTTGCTTGAGGATTAGGAATGGGTGGTCCTTGCTCATCGCCTGAGCTCTGTCTCTCATGTTCACTGCTTAGCCTCTCTTGGTCATCCTGCCGTCCTTCCTCCCTGCCTACAAGTCCCAATTCTAAAAGGCCCTGGCCTGACTGGGCCTGCTGCTCCCCATTTCCTCCCAAGCAAATGAAACCGTCCCCTTGATCTCTGTCTGCTCCAGTTCAGGCTCATCTTCCTCTGCAGATTCAGGCTCTGACGGGGGCATGGCAGGCTGTTTATAAAGCACACACTATGTTATTTAAAGGATTTCATCCTCCTTCAGGATTGATGTATCTATTTCACAACATCCCATGTTATTTAATCATGCATGGGATTATTGGTTCATTTTTAGGCCTTTGAGTCAATCTTAATTACTGATAACTATATGGACCAGTCTCTGCAGTTTTCCTGCCCAAATCTTCAAAAGTGATTTGCCATTGCCTCTTCTTGAAGATAGAGAGAATGATTGGCTCAAAGGTTCACAGTTGGTTTCATGCCTAAATCAAGCTTAAAATTCTGGATCTCCTAGTTTCTAGCTTAATGGAATGGACTGCATGAATATTGTTATGTATGCAGAGTTTAAAATGACTGGTTATTGTTGTAAAGTGTTTGAATTCATTGGTTGTAAAAGTGCAGGAAAACCTTGCATTCTGATTGGCTGGCAGCCGCGGTAGCTGGCTATAAATAGCTGCCGCGGCTGAGCCAGTTGGGTCCATTCTGAGCTGAAGTCATAATAAACTTTGAGTTGAAGCACTCCGCGTCCTGCCTCCCTATGTGAACTTAACACTGGTGACGAGGGTGGGATTTCCCTGAAGAGAAGGCAATGCGGAACAGAGAAGAGTGAGATGGCTGCGCTGAACACCCCCCAGCCCCATTCGACCCGAAGAATGAAGACTGGGAGTTGTATGCGGATCGGTTTCAGATGTATTTGGAAGGAAGCGATCTGGCCGCCATTTCTGAGCAGTGGAAGAGGGCGGTTTTTCTCACGTATTGCAGTCCGGCAGTTTTCAAGATGGCGAAGGCATTAGCGGGCACAGCAGATGGGAAGGTAATGACATGGCCTGATCTAGAGAGGCTTTTAAGGGCACACTACGCACCCCAAGTATCGTGCCTCATTAAGAGACGCGAGTTTTATCGCTGTGATCAGGGGGAAGACGAAAGCATAAATGACTTCGTGGCAAGTTTAAGAGACATTGGGTGCGTGTGCAAATTCAGCAGCTTAGAAGAGGCCATGTGCGATCGTTTTGTTTTGGGCCTTAAAGACAAGGTTTTGCAGAGCAAATTACTGATGAAACCCAAGATCACACTGAAAGAAGCCATAGAGGAAGCATCTTCAGCAGAAGCCACCAAATCCTCAGCAGCAGCCATGAGAAAGATGAACAAGACTATGGGCCATTCTGATGGGGAAAAGACCACTACAACTCATTTTGATGAACTTGAATCTGAGTCAGAATACAGTGGAGAAGAAGAAGAAATCAACAGACTCAGAATGGAGCGGAAAAGAAACGACCTGAGAAGGAAGAGGCGTGATTTCCACTGCATAGGTTGTGGGGGAAACCACCCCCTCACTGAATGCAAGTTCCTGGACATCATTTGCCTCCGATGTGAAAAAAGAGGGCACATTGCAAGAGTCTGCAAATCATCCAGAACTCCACCAAACAGAAGAAAGTTTGCTACAAACAACAAAGACAGAGAAGTCAAGCCAAACAACACCAGTGAGAAAATGGGGCGCAACACAGAAGCAAATGGAAGGAATGAAACTCATCAAACAGTAACTATTGGTCATTCATCCTCTTTAAATAGCAGGAAAGTGCGTGTCAAGGTATTCATTGAAGGAAGGCCTTGCCAAATGGAAGTGGACTCAGGTTCATACTTATCCATGGTGTCATGGGACACTATTCAGAGACTGATACCAGACATTCAGAAGACTCACTTCAAGAAGCAGGCATTAACTCTTAAAGAGTTACAAAAAGCTTTTTAAGCTGTTTGATGACAGCTTCAGTTCTGGTGGATGCCATAGGGATAACCTCTAGCCATTTGGAATATGCATCAACTATAATAAGGAAAGTGTGCCCTCTGGTAGGGCCAGCGAAATCAATGTGAATCCTGGACCATGGGCCCCTAGGACATTCCCATTCCTGTGTGGGGGCGAGAGGTGGAGCAGGCCTGACTACCTGACAGTTGGGACAAGATGCAACCCAGTTTTCAACCATTTTGTCAATACCTGGCCATCATACATAACTCCTGGCCAATCCCTTCATTCTGACAATACCTGGATGACCCTCATGTAACATTTCCAAAACCTCTTTTTGCAGTTTTGTAGGAATAACCACCCTGTTACCCCACAAAATACATCCTCTTAATACAGATAATTCAGTTTGCCTGGATTTAAAAGGTTGGGCAAGTTGAGGTAGATCTTGAAGAGGCCAACCTTTCTTAATCCAGCCAATATAACAGGAGCCAATACAGTGTCTTTGGCAGTCTCTCTGGCAATTTCAGCAGCGTGTACTGGAAGCTTGGCAACAGTTTCTAGGAAAAAGGTGTAAGTCTCAGGAGCAAAGTCCTCAGTGTGAGAAGGAAGTGGGCAGGGACTCAAAGCATCTGCATGCCCAATGTCTTTTCCCGGTCTGTGAATGAGTTTGTATGAATAAGCAGCAAGAAATTCAGTCCATCTCAGCATGCTTGGGGACAGGATAGTGGGCGTAGGTTTGTCTCCTGCCACAATGCCTAACAGAGGTTTGTGATCTGTGACAATGGTAAATGTTCTCCCATATAAATACTCATGGAATTTCTTGACAGCTGCAACAATTGCCAAGGCTTCCCTGTCCAGTTGGCTGTAGTTCCTCTCTGCTTTGATCAAGGTGCAAGAGTAAAATGCAATAGGGACTTCCCTTCCACTGGGAAGCATGTGGCTCAACCCCCCCCCCCTACTCCAAAAGGGGATGCATCACAAGTCAATACTACAGGTAAATTCTCAGAAAACTGTATCAGTACAGCATCAGACGTGATTAGTCTTTTAATATTGTTAAATGCAGATTGTTCTTTTCTGCCCCAGACCCAAACAGATTTTTTGTCCAGTAGTCTGTGTAATGGTTCTGCAATGGTTGCCTTCTGAGGTAGGAACATGTGATAAAAGTTAATAAGTCCAAAGAAGGCTTGAAAATCTGTTTTGCATTTTGGTCTAGGGGCTTCTTTGATTGCTTGAACCTTGGCATCAGTAGGGTGGATGCCATGCTTGTCAATCATGTAGCCCAAGAACTCAACCTTGTCAGTTCTAAGAGTGCATTTTTCTTCCTTGACTTTTAACCCTGCTTTCTTGAATCTGGTAAGGACTTCTCTGAGTCTCTCTTGTAATTGAGTGTCATTTTCAGCAGAGATTAACACATCATCAAAGTAAGGCACTACCCCTGGCAGTCCTTGGAGCATCCTTTCCATAAGGCTTTGGAAGATGCCTGGTGCCACGCTTACTCCAAACTGTAACCTTTTACATTTGAAGGCACCTCTATGAGTCACAATGGTTTGGGCCTCTGCAGTGGCATCATCAACCGTTAGTTGTTGATATGCCTGGGCCAGATCCAATTTGGCAAAGACTGTACCCCTGCCAAGTGAATGTAATAATTGATGCACCACTGGAACTGGATATGCGCTCTGTTGAAGCGCATGGTTCAATGTCCCCTTATAGTCTCCACAGATTCTTACTGACCCATCAGCCTTGACTGGTTTGACTATGGGTGTTTCCCATCTGGAGTGATCAGTGGGCTCTAAAACCCCTTGAGCAATTAATTTGTCTAATTGTGCATCAATTTTTCCCTTTAAGGCAAATGGGACCCTTCTGGGCTTTAAGCCAATTGGGGGCACCTTGGGATCTAGGCTGAAAGTGATAGGGGTCCCCATATACTTGCCCAATTCGTCGCTGAAGACCTCTGGAAACTCAGACTTCAAGGCCTCCTCCCATTCAGTGTTGCTCATGTGATTGATGCCAGTCACCTTGATGCCTAATGGATTGAACCACTCAAGTCCCAGCAAGCTTGGGCGATCCTTGTCCACGATGGTCAGGGGCCTATGAACTTCACGTTGAATTCTCTTGTTCCAACTACTGGAATCTTGTTCCCTTGGTAGTCTTTAAGAGTCAGTGCTTGCTTCTGGAAATGTTTCTTCTGAATGTTTGGTAGTAGTCTGTGAATAGTGTCCCATGACACCATAGATAAATAAGAGCCTGAGTCCACTTCCATTTGGCAAGGCCTTCCTTCAATTAGTACCTTGACATGCACTTTTCTGTTATTGATAGAAGAATGACCGCACTTTTTAAACCAATCATTTCTTACATTTTACAAGAACAGTTCAAACTAAACCAATGACTTTAAACCTGCATACATAACAAATATCATGTGATTTTCATATTTATTTTCACTCAAATCTCCTTTGGGATTCCAAAGCAAGTCTTTTTAAATTCAGAGAGGTACTGGTAGGGGGCATGAGAGCTAATTTTCACACAACCAGCAATAATCAGCCTGACATCAGAAGAATTACCAAAACAAGAGAGATATGGAAATTGGGCCTCCTGCCCCAAAGAGATGGATTTCTATCTATTACATTCAGGGGTGGGATTCTGACCGGTTAGGACTGGTATTCAGCCAGTTCAGACCAATTCGGGCGAACCCCTAGCTCTGATGATCAGCTGGCTCTGGTTCACTCTGATAATCATATGGGCCCCTGCGCTGTACTCACCTATATCTGCTCAGATTATTCGCGTGGCAGAACAGATTGCTGTGCTTCAGCTGTGTTACTTCCCCGAAGTAACATCGAAGGTAAGTAAAAAGCTGTGTGCATGCGATTAGCAAACCAGTTGTTACACTGGCAGCATCCCACCACTGATTACATTGGTTGAGCTGGAAAAACAGACAGAAGAATTTTGAACCTTGATTTCAATATCAATAGAGCATGCATTTGTTACATAGCAATTGTTGGGTTTTAGTATTGTTTTCTGAAATAAAGGCATCATGTTTTTTCTGCAAAAAACTTATCAGAGTTTTTATAACCTTGGAAATCTATTCTTGAAGCTTTTTGCATTGCCAAGTAAGGGAAGGTTGATAGAGCCTTAGAGATATAGAAGATTTTCACAGCTGTAAGAAAGGTACCCTTGGTATCCTTACTTACTACTTCTCCAGTCATTCCACAGCTCTAAACTGGGGGGAAAAAAATCTAAATGTAGTCTTTTGCTGAATTAAATCAACTTACTCTAAATGGCTTAGTGCTTGCATTTGGGTTGCTATGGTTTTCTAGATAAGTAAAAATGAAAGAATTTTAATATACTATTTGGCATATATAGAGAAGAATTAAAATTACATTTGTCATATTTATTCAAATATGAAATATGGTTAGCATTAAATTTACCTCAGTTCTGATCTGGTATGGCAGAAGAAGGGCATTATTGCTTATTCATGCCTGTTTGGACATTGATTGGAGCTTGGTTTTGCATTACTTCAGCCCCTTAATCTTTTTAAAAGTTCTGAATAAACTCAGCTGAAAATTCTCCATGTCAACTCCCGCTGAAGATAAGTAGAGTGCTTTTTACTTAGGATGCAATACAGGAACATTACAATTGAGCCTGTTTTTCTGTAACAAATATTAATTTGGTTAGGTAGTGTTGAATCTAATTTCTTTTAATTATATAGGCCTCATGTCTTTGGGAGACTGATCACTCTTGTGAGAAAGTAATTTCCAGACTGCTTTAGTATAATCAAGGAGCTGAAAGATGTAGCCACAGAACAATGGCACCATTACATCTTATATTATCATAAATCTATTGTAAATATTATAGGTATTGGACCATGTGAAGCTATCATATACATTGTGTGCTTTTTTTTATCAGAGAAGGAAAAGAAATCAAAAGCAGTCTTACATCTTCTCCAAAATTAGATAGCCTGACTTGGAATAGAAATTCCATGACTTTAATTTGGAATGTACACATTCCCATATTTGGATTTTTCTGGTTTTTGTGCTTTTGAGAACAGATTTGGGGGAATTTTTACACATTATTTTGGAACAAAAACTGAAAACATGCATGTTCCAATTAAAAGAGCCTTGGTGGTGCAGACTGTTAAACACCTAGCACTTAAGTTCTAGCTGCCTGCAATTAGTGCAGGCTCGAATCCCACCAGGCTCAAGGTTGACTCAGCCTTCCATCCTCTCAGGGTAGGTAAATTGAGGACCCAAGATGGTTGGGGGCAACAAGCTGTCTTTGTAAAAATGCCGCTTAGTAATAAGCAGGTATATACAATGGAATGAAGGCTATTGCTGAGCGCATTGGGTTGCGCTCCAAAAATTGTAAGCCACCCTGAGTCTCCGGAGAAGGGCGGCATATAAATACGAATTTAAAAAAAATTAGACTTAACAGCATATATGGTCCAGAAACACTCTAGTTGCAAAAGGGCTTCCCTTCTATTTTATTTTTCTTTAAATTAATTTTTATTAAATATTTTTTATAAAGTAAAATCAGTACAAATTTAAAGAAACAAAAAGGAAATGAAAAATAAAGTAAGTAAATAGAAAAGAATTGACAGACAAAGCAAAAAGAGAAAGAAGGAAGGGAGGAAGGGAGGAAGGAAGGAAGGAAGGAAGGAAGGAAGGAAGGAAGGAAGGAAGGAAGGAAGGAAGGAAGGAGGGGGGGGAGGGAGGGAGAACAGAACATAATAGCTTTATTGGCCAATTGTGATTGAGAATTTGTTTGTGGTGCATAAGCTGTCAGTGTATAAAACAACAAAGTAATAATTATAATAAGAGAAGGTAGTGGAAAAGATAAGAAGGATAATAATAATACAGCTATACTACTACATGGGCAAACAGACACAGGACAGTACTGGGGCAATTAGGTATTCAGCAGAATGAAAGGGTGAGATGTCTCTCTGTCTAATAGTTTAAATCTAGTTGCCCTGTAGGGGAGGAGTTGAAACAATTTTTGTCCAGCATCTGAGGAGTCTGTACATATTTTCTCAGCCTTCTTTCTGACTTGTACAGTATGTAAGTCCTCAGCGGAAGGCAGGCTGGTTGCAATTGGTTTTTCTGCAATCCTAACTATCCACTGAAGTCTGTACCTATCCTATTTGGTTGCTGTGCCAAACCAGACAGTTATAGAAGTACAAAAGACAGATTCAATAATTCTTCTGTAGAGCTATATCAGCAGCTCTTGGGGCAATCTAAGTTTTCTGAATTGATGCAGGAAGAACTTTTTGATAATGGTTCTTGTTATGTATGTAGGTTTGAATGTTATTGGTTTATTTGAACTGTTCTTGTAAAATGTCAAATGGGATTGGTTTAAATAGTGCGGGAAGAAACCCTGCACTCTGATTGGCTGGCAACTACGGCTGCTGGCTATAAGAAGCAGCCGTAGCCCAGCCAAGTCGGGTCCATTCGAGCTGTAGTCACTGAAGCTCTTCGCGTCTGACTCTTCATGCAAACTTAACAGTTCTGATGCTAGGTGTCTGTTTCAAGTTGTGGGAAATAATAGAACCACAAACTTGAAGAACTCTACTCTTGATACTGTGTTGTCTAATATAGTAAGAGGTGGTAGAATAGGATGATTCCTCCTAAAATCCATTCCCATTTCTCAGTTTTAAGTGTATTCAGCTCCAGATGGTTCTGACTGCACCATAGGGCCAATTGTTCAATCTCCCATCTATATGCAGACTCATCACCATCTCAGATGAGACCAATGACAGTTGCATTATCCACAAACTTTAATACTTTAGCAGTGGGATTCTTAAAGATGGAGTCATTGGCATATAGAGAAAAGAGTAATGGTGAGAGGACAAAGCTGTGGGAGGCCCCAGTGCTGATTGAATGGGTAGTCAGTGTGATTTTACTAGTTTCACCTGCTGCTTTCTATCTGTGAGAAAGCTTAGAATCCATGTACAGACACAGCTAGCTGAATCTAGAACATGAGTGTCAAACTCGCTGCGTCACGTTGCCATCACGTGATGTATCATGAAGTTTTTTTTTCCTTTCGTGGAGCTGGGATGGTTGTAGCCTGTGCATGACATATCTAGCCTGCAGGCCACCAGTTTCACACCCCTGATCTAGAATGAGAAAGGAAGGAAGGAAGGAAGGAAGGAAGGAAGGAAGGAAGGAAGGAAGGAAGGAAGGAAGGAAGGAAGGGAAAGAAAGCTTCCAATTTTATTTACAATAATTATAAATGCATTTATATTTTATCCTCTCTCTTTGTTGCATAATAACTCTCTTCTTTCCATATTCTACACTTTTTAATCATCAAACATATAAATTATATGTAGATTTTGTTCTGTTTTTAGCAAAGTGTTCCTTCCATTTTACTGTTTGTATAAAATGCAAATAGTTGGTTGTTGAAATTATTCCTTAGTATTGGTGGTTGGACAGCATCCTTCATTGCATTCAAGGACACCTATCTAGTGTATTGGTAATTTGTTACTTCTTTTAAACTATTTGTACACCCTGCTTCTTATTGTGACAACATCTGACATCTGAATCTAGAACATGAGTGTCAAACTGTCACGTTGCCATCACGTGATGTATCATGAAGTTTTTTTCCTTTCGTGGAGCTGGGATGGTTGTAGCCTGTGCATGACATATCTAGCCTGCAGGCCACCAGTTTCACACCCTGATCTAGAATGAGAAAGGAAGGAAGGAAGGAAGGAAGGAAGGAAGGAAGGAAGGAAGGAAGGAAGGAAGGAAGGAAGGAAAAAGAAAGCTTCCAATTTTATTTACAATAATTATAAATGCATTTATATTTTATCCTCTCTCTTTGTTGCATAATAACTCTCTTCTTTCCATATTCTACACTTTTTAATCATCAAACATATAAATTATATGTAGATTTTGTTCTGTTTTTAGCAAAGTGTTCCTTCCATTTTACTGTTTGTATAAAATGCAAATAGTTGGTTGTTGAAATTATTCCTTAGTATTGGTGGTTGGACAGCATCCTTCATTGCATTCAAGGACACCTATCTAGTGTATTGGTAATTTGTTACTTCTTTTAAACTATTTGTACACCCCTTCTTATTGACAACATCTGACATCCATCATACATGTGTTATAGGAGAAACTATCATTTAAAAGGCTTGTAGTGGTTTTTTTAGGAGACACAACTGGATTTCACTACCACATTGCTCTGTTTTTCCCCATTGTACATTATTTCTCATTATTTGTTGTCTTATGGGACCATCTCTTTCTGCCTAACACAGGTGGCTTTGAACATAATACCAGAGAAATGCAAAGATGCATTAAATATCCAGTGAAGAGACACTCAAATTTTCATCTTTAAAATCTCAGTTACATCTCTTATTGCTGAAAACCAGTTTAATATTTTTTTAAAAGAAGAACTGTATTTACTGTTAATGAAATTTATTCATGTTCTATTGTTTGATCCATTAAATTACATAAGCAATGTTAGCGTGGCTGAATCACAAGTTTGGTGGGGTTGCTTTAATTCCATCTGCTCTGAATGCTACGAAAAGTCAAGTTTAAAAAAAAAATAGAAAAGAAAACTGTTTTATTCATTCAGTCCTTAGAAAAGTCCATGTTTTACATGGTATAAATATCCTGATGTAAAAGTTGTTTTCGGTGTTTAATCCAAAACTGAAATGATGGAGTTCTGTTGCATGAAATCTTTGTACAAAATAATTTCCCAGCTGGCGTAGTCAGATGAATCAGGCCAAATGTAACAAAGACTGCTATTTCACTAATTTATTTTGACACACTTTTATATAATACTGTTGAGATTCACTTGTGAGATTATACTGTCCAACACATGCATGCATAAATACTGAGGAGGGTTTCTTCCCCAGATTTGTCTTCCTGTCTTACAGCCTGCAGTAGCAATTAATTACAGTCAAAGATTTGTTGTTCGTTCAAGCTGACATGTATCCAAAATGCATCTTGTAATCTGATCCCAAAGCACAAAGTTGGCAATATGTCATTGAACCCAGTATAAAAATCCAGCATGGGGAAAAAAATCACTCTTAGCAATGACCCTGTACCCTGATTTTCACCAAGTGCTGGACATGCAGCATCATGCAAGAGAGTTAGTTGTGCTGGCTGATTTGCACTATCTTAAATGGAAGTGATAAATGGAAGTATTTCCTTATATACAGGATAGAAAGGAGTAGGACTCTGGAAATATAAATTGCAGTACAGCATTGCAATATTTTTGAAATGCTGGGAGAATGTTGTGGCCAGCCATACCACAGGGCAGAATGAAACATTCATTTAAGAAATAGGCCAGAAAAGTGTATTGAGGCTAATGCCCCACTACATATTTCTTTGCTCCATTTAGAGTGCCTATACCATGTTCTAAACCTGAGAAACTTGGAGTCTTAGGCCTTGTCTGAGTTCCTTGTCTCCCCCTATTGTCTTACTTGGGATCCTTCAGAGTGGAGCACATGCTCCCATAATCTTTTTCCAGAGTCTTTCTTTGAGTAAAGTGGCTGTAATGACTTCTTGTGCTAATAGCAACATAGCCTGTCCCTCGCAGTCACCTCACTGGCTTCTGCTGAAGACCAACTATTGGTAGAATGAAGCTCTGTTCAAAATGCTTCTGCTGACAAATAAGAATAAATTAATCATTTATCCATTACCCTAGCATCTCTTCCTTCACTACAGAGTCCATGTTCTGCCCTAACTGGATTTCTCTAATAAATCATAAGTCTCTTGGGAAGACAATTTTTCCACTTCTTTGGAAAACTGATTCTTGATCTTACCCATTGAAAACTTCTGTGCACTTTGCAACACAATTCAAAATTCAGTAAGGAATGAAAAAAAACTTAAAATCAAACTCTTGACTCTCGATGAGAACAATTCTCTTTTTATGCTTGTGGAGATGAGTAAGCTAGAAAGAGATTTGATGTTTGCATCAGAAAAAAGAAGACATTCAATGCAATCATCAGATGATTCTATCCTTCCAGAAGAGGATTGACAACATTTTATTTTAAGGGACACATTCTCTTAAGAATAATCTACTGGAGGCTGCATGTGAATTTTGGGAGACAATGAAGCAAATGTAGATAGGGCCAAAGCCTAAAGTGAGTGGTGGAAATTATTGCCTCCCTCCCTCTTTCTTTTATTCCATTTCCCTTTTTTCCTGAAATGCTTTGTTTCCTATACAAGAGGTTTCTAGAGAAAAGCTGCATTCTATCATAGATCTGCAATGATCACTTTCAAAGGGGTTTTTGAAATCAGATTCAGATGTGCACCTCATTGCAGAGGTGCACAGGTTGCTTCCAGATCTTTTCCTTCACTCTCTTTTTAGAAGAATAACTGGGTTTTGTTGTAAATAGTATAATATACGTGAAACTTGAAGAATTAGAATATCGTGCAAAAGTTCATTTATTTCAGTAATGCAACTTAAAAGGTGAAACTAATATATGAGATAGACTCATTACATGCAAAGCAAGGTTGTTCAAGCTGTGATTTGCCATAATTGTGATAGTTATGGCTTACAGCTCATGAAAACCCCAAATCCACAATCTCAGAAAATTAGAATATTGTGAAAAGGTGCAATATTCTAGGTTCAAAGTGTCCCACTCTAATCAGCTAATTAAGCCATAACACCTGCAAAGGGTTCCTGAGCCTTTAAATGGTCTCTCAGTCTGGTTCAGTAGGAATCACAATCATGGGAAAGACTGCTGACCTTAGTGTTGTGCAGAAAACCACCATTGACACCCTCCATAAGGAGGGAAAGCCTCAAAAGGTAATTGCAAAAGAAGTTGGATGTTCCCAAAGTGCTGTATCAAAGCACATTAATAGAAAGTTATGTGGAAGGGAAAAGTGTGGAAGAAAAAGGTGCACAAGTAGTAGGGATGACTGCAGCCTGGAGAGGATTGTCAGGAAAAGGCCATTCAAAAGTGTTGGGGACATTCACAAGGAGTGGACTCAGGCTGGCGTCAGTCATCAAGAGCTACCACACACAGACAGATCCTGGACATGGGCTTCAAATGTCATCAGAAGCACGTTACCTGGGCTAAATGAAAACAGACCTGGTCTGTTGCTCAGTGGTCCAAAGTCCTCTTTTCTGATGAGAGCAACTTTTGCATCTCATTTGGAAACCAAGGACCCAGAGTATGGAGGAAGAATGGAGAGGTACACTGCAAGATGCTTGAAGTCCAGTGTGAAGTTTCCACAGTCTGTGTTGATTTGGGGAGCCATGTCATCTGCTGGTATTGGTCCACTGTGCTTCATTAAGTCCAGGGTCAATGCAGCCACCTACCAGAAGATTTTGGAGCACTTCATGCTTCCTTCTGCAGATGAGCTTTATGGGGATGCTGACTTCATTTTCCAGCAGGACTTGGCACCTGCCCACACTGCCAAAAGCACCAAAATCTGGTTCAATGATCGTGAGATTACTGTGCTTGATTGGCCAGCAAATTCGCCTGACCTGAACCCCATAGACAATCTATGGGGCATTGCCAAGAAAAAGATGAGAAACATGAGACCAAATAATGCAGAAGAGCTGAAGGCCACTATTGAAGCATCCTGGTCTTCCATAACACCTCAGCAGTGCCACAGGCTGATAGCTTCCATGCCATGCTGCATTGAGGCAGTAATTGCTGCAAAAGGGGCCCAAACCAAGTACTGAGTACATATGCATGCTTATACTTTCCAGAGGTCCGATATTGTTCTATGTACAATCCTTGTTTTATTGATTGCATGTAATATTCTAATTTTCTGAGATTATGGATTTGGGGTTTTCATGAGCTGTAAGCCATAATTATCACAATTATGGCAAATCACAGCTTGAACTATCTTGCTTTGCATGTAATGAGTCTATCTCATATATTAGTTTCACCTTTTAAGTTGTATTACTGAAATAAATGAACTTTTGCACGATATTCTAATTTTTTGAGTTTCACCTGTACTATCCAAGTCCAAGATCTCTAACACATGTACATATGCATACACCCCATTGCTATTGGTGACTTTTGCGTGCCCTGAAATGACAACAATCTCTGGCTTGTAATTTAAAATCCAAGCATGTGCAATCAATTCAGAAACTTTAAGCCAACAAGGTGAGAAAGAGACAGATGGGTCTGTACAAAGCTCCTTTAAATACAGCACTGAAGAGCTCACTGAAGATGTAAGAACCATCTGAGTTTTGCTTTTGGAAGCAGGACAAGGGCCAAATGTTGTTGCTGGCAACTGTTCAGTGCACTCAGTTGGGTCCATGTGCAGATTCAGTGAGCTTGAGGAGAAATGTGCCTGAATCTGCTCTTGACTGACTCCAGGGTTCTGCTCAAAAGGGGAAACATGCTGTTGAGAAATAAATTTCCCTCCTCTTAATTACAGGCCTTGCCATCTTCTGCCTACTCCACGTGTAAATCACCTAATCATAAACAATTCCCCTTCACAGTTCAACACAGATTGGATGTAATTTCCTGACAACACCAATCTGTTCACTGCATAGCATGCAAGCTCAAGAATAATATTAGAGACTTTTTAGGCCTTTTGAGAGGAAGAGAGACTTAAAAGTGATAAAAAAATAACAGCCAGGAAGGGATCTGATTATGTTTCTTAACATGTGTTAGATTAATGTGGCTCCTGGAGTATTTCTGAGATTTGGAGTGCTGAGGAACAATTTTCTGTAATTGCCCACTGCACTAAAACTTTAGTTACTGTTTGATAGAAAGTGCGCTAAGTACCATTCTATAGAGCAATCTGTCTCCAAAGAGTTGGATTTTAGTGATCCAACTGGGGTAAATGGGTTTGGTACCTTACAAATTTGAAAAGTATCAAGTTAGAAAAACCGAATACAAAAAGGATAGGGTAGTATATATTAAGTTTGCATGAAGAGACAGACACGGAGTGCTTCAAGCTCTTAGTTTATTAGTGACTACAGCTCAGAACGGACCCAATTTGGCTGGGCTGCGGCTGCTACTTATAGCCAGCAGCCGCAGTTGCCAGCCAATCAGAGTGCAGGGTTTTCCCACACTTTTTAAACCAATCATTTCTTACATTTTACAAGAACAGTTCAAACTAAACCAATGACTTCAAACCTACATACATAACAGTATATAAATTTTCACACACAACACTATCCATTAGGACTTTTTATACTTACTTCTGAGAAACTCTCAAAGTAATGCAATCAACGAGCATCATATCCAACAATGTCATGCCCCCCAAAATGCACTAAAATAAGTATTCAAATAGTAATTCGTTCAAATAATGATGTAGTATCTATCCAAAATAAGCCTTGGTAAAATCTAACTTCAGGAAGTATGCAGATCAAAGATCACAAATTCCGAAGGTTGGTTGTTGCTGTTGTTTTGGTGCCATGTAAATCATCCATTTGGGGCAAGCAATGAAAGAAATAGATGGCATGTTTCTATAACAACATACTCAACATGATGTTACACTCCCCCCCCCCTCTTTTTGTTTTTAGGAATTGGGAATTGGAGTTTTATTTATTTATTTTATTAAAGCATATTTAACATAGCAATCATTAATTGGCCCTATTTTTTTATTGGGTCAAAGCTGTCAGGGCAAAGTTCCATATCTGGTGCTGGGCCTCAGAATGTTGATGGATCTGGAAATAGCTATTTGTTCTGCTGTGCCTTTCTTTGAAAGTGAGGGGAATGGGCTGTGGCAGGAAGTTGCTGAACCAAAATAATGAAAAACTGAATTGCTGACAGTCTCCAAAAATGGAAGATTCTTGAGTCCACCTATGTACTGAAGCTGATTGGATCTTGACAGGGTCATGTAGACCTACATGATATTATCTGTAAATGTCTCCATATTTCATATTAGGCAGCATAGAATGAAAACAGACTAAACATATGCACACAGACTCCTTATTTCCTAGTATAGGGTTGCATAACAATAGATTGCTATGATTTTCTTCTTCTTCTCTGGGAAATCTAGTACTGATGTCATTTGCAATAGGGAGACTTCATTTGAATGAATGGGAAGCAGTGCTTGGTACATTACACTCATTATAAATACAGCCCTTGCCTTTGTCAAGGTCTCTGCTTTCTGGCAGGATGTTATTATGTTGCTAGAATATTTTAGCATGGATACCCAGTGGAATTTCAAATGGAAGAGGCAGTTAAAAACCAAACAAATGAATGTTCTGGTAAATGAACAAATGAAAATGTATTGCCAATTTAATTTTCCAAATATTAATGAATTTCCACATGTTCAAGTTCCATAGAAAATGCCACTGAACTCCAGGATATGTGGTTGTATACAACCAAAGCAAAACTGCATCTAAAATGATTCACACACTATTGGCATTCCATATTTATGAAAAATTGACACAAGTTATATAGGGCATTAGAACAGAAAAATCCAATATTGATTAAGTACAAGAATAAGAGCAAAAGTAATAGCCTTAGGAAGTGATTTAATACAAGCTTGTTTTTGATCATGTTGCACCAGGCATTCTTGCTCCACTTTGCAATGATATTAACTTCAACACTTGGGGAAAAGAACAACAAAATTGGCAAGTCAACAGCTGCTTGGTGAGTCCAAAGATGTGAGCTTTAGGTGCCAGCAAAGAAAGTCATGGACTGTTAAGTTCCTGTTAACAATATTCCTGTGTCTACAACATTTCACAACATGATTTTACTAGATGCCTGCAGTCATGGAATCTGTTCAACCTATATAGGAAACCTTCATTTTCTTTTTGTTCTTCATTCCTACCCCCCCCCCCCCAAGGTTATTTGTCTGCAGTACTGCAGAAATAGTAGAACATATTTCTGATTCACCTTCTAAACATCGCATGAACAAGGAACAGATCTGTCACCACCCCAAGATTAAAGATATGGCAACTGCTATATTCCACACCAATTCTGCCAAGATGATGACAATCACCACAGTACTAGGCAAAATGCTGTTTCCCCAAAATTTCTTCTCTCTTGGCAGATTCTCTTCTAAAGGTACAGAGAATTGTTTAATATAACTGTCTACAGAGATCAACTATGCCAATAGTGTTAATGAGATGACTGTCAGTTCTTTGGCCCACAAAGTTCTCAGCTCTTTGTTCAGTCTTTCATTCCATATCCCAATTAAAATCTTATACATGTTTTGGAGCTATGTGTCTTTCTCTGAGCCTTCCTAAATTGTCTTCTTTTCCTCTGGATTTGAAACCTCATTGCTCAGAACCATTTGGAAGACTTTGTGTAGCAACTTTCCATTGGTTGCTACTTAGCAACTTTCCATTGGCTGCTACTTGGGGAGGGCTGCATTCAAAGCTGGTGTAAAGGCTAGATAAATGAGATCAAAAGCAAACAACATCAGACAGACTGCTCCATCACAATAATAATGCACAGGTGTAAATGACTCCTTCTACCCCAAAATAAGAAATTTCCAATCTGTTAACCCACACTGTCAAGAGGAAAGAAATACAAGAACTGAATTCTGTTTATGCTATATATACATTTGGCATCTTACATTCAGCACTTGCTGAATTTCTTCATTCATAGCTTTTAGTGCATGCAATAGCAATTAGCTTATCAATCACAGAGTCTTTCCAGGTCAACTCATAAGTCTTCCAATCCCAGTATTAGCTGTGGAGAAGCCTGATGTCCTGATGACAATGACCCTAAAGTGAGCAATACCAACGAGTTGCTGCTTTGTAGAAGCCAGTCTAAGGATTATGTGAGGGTGAAGGCTGTAGTTCTATTGGTTTTGTGGGAAGATACTGTATGTGAAGCTGTCCTGATGAGTCAAATGGTAATCATAGAAATGAGAACACACGGTAGTTTTCACACAAGTTAGCTCTCTCCTCTTGGCCTTGAACTTCTGCTCCACTGCCTGCTTCATCTGCAAGCAGACTGACAGCTCTGTTGCCTCATGGCTGAAATGTTCCTTCCTGCTCAATGAACCAGAATTCAAGGCTTCACTGCCACAAGGAGAATATAATAGAGGACATCAATGGATCATTCTTATTTTCATTGCAAATGAAAATAACAAGTGAGGGTTTCTCTTTTAAAAAAAAGAGCATATTGCTGAGTTGACCCTTGATTAATCTGAAAGGGATTTCCCTTTTTCCCCCTTTTAAATAAAGGACTAAGTATTACCTTGAGCTTTTGGAAGGGGGAGTATGCAGACAGACTTCTTTAAAGGGGCTGACTAGGTGTCATGAGCAAATCATTAATCTGCAGGCCCATAAAATCAAGGTAATGGTAGCCTATCTCACAACAGTGGCTTATTGGATTGAGAAACAATAAAACACCTGGTGACTGATAGCCTAAAACTCCGTTTGAATGAGGGATATGAAATAATTACTTCAATTCTTGATCCACGATAACCTCTACCCCCACATTTTTTCTCCCTTTTTTATACACTCTCCATGCAACACCTTTCTCTGCAATCCTTCTGCATTTTGTCTGATAATATAATATGTGTGACATAACATTTTGAGGAATAAAATATGTCAGGTTATTGCCTAGATCAGGTGTTAATAAATACACATACACAAATGCTTTATGCACCTGGAGTTATAAACCATTTCAAGAGAGGCAACCTGGCTTTCTTTGTTGAAATGAATGGGGTTAAAAAGCCAGCTTGGTTTATGGACTGAAGGAAATCCTTTCATATTCAGGTGTGCAGTATAATGAAAAGCAATTACAAAAAAGGGGAGAAATATGGCTCATACCCCAGACCATCCAGCTTTTGGGGTTTTTTTTCAATGCTTGCTCAAGTTTGGAAGTGATGTTCATATATGGACAGTCATAATAAAATGAAAGAAATCATAAGATTAGAAATAGGCCAAAGACTTTGAAATGTTTGGAGGTCTCTTACATTTTCTCCCTGAAGGCTGTCAAGAAGGTAAGTTAGACAGACACAAAATTTAAATCTACATATGATGCAGTCAGCCTCCAAAGAGTCTCTGCAAGGTATAAGTCATCCTAATAGTATTTGGAATTTTTACAATATGCTTTTATTCCTCCCCCCAAGCCCCATGAATTTTTTAAAATAAGAGCTGTCTTGAATCTGATTATTTCAGAAAGACTTTGATACTGCCTTGTATTTTATATACAGTAGTTACAATCTGTAGGAAGCACTATGCATGGTTCATCTGAAGGCCACGCTGAAGATTTATGGGGACAATGGCATAGATGCCCTAAATTAGGTTTCAGAACTTGCGTATTGCTTTCAGCATGAAAAGGAATTCATTTTAAAAGAATATTCCATAGTTTTAAAAGTCATTGCCGCAATTAATGTTGAAAGATGTGATGAGTTTGAAATGTGAATGTTAGGAGGAGGTAACCAGAAAAAATTCAGGGACAATACCTTGAAAAATGTACCCTCACATCTGAGATCAGCCAACCTTTGATATTTGTTAATCAGTATTTGCATGTATTTTCACTAATGGCAAAACTGTCACAATTTCTATACAACCAGAAGGAGTTCAATATTTAAATGAAATGATCAGAAACCAACCAAAGCACAAATCTTTAGTTCAATAAAATAAAATAACAAATTGGGCCTTATATCACACCCATAAAATATCTTAAAATCAAATATTTTATAAAAAGGCCTTGTGTATGTGTGGTTGGGGGGTTTAGAATGCTTTCTATATTCTTTCTTGATTTCTTCCTCTTTTTTTAAAAAAAGAAACTACTTGACACAGAACTCAAAGTCTACTGGAATGAATTTGCCCAATGCAAAATAATATTGAATACTAAAATATCTTTCATTATATAGTTGTATATTATACAGGAATTATTGAAGTGATCAGTTACTTCTCTTAAGATGGTTGAAGGCTGATTACTCATTGTCTCATTGAGGAATCTTCAAATAAGGGTGAAGATTTGCTTCAACACTACTTTACTTCCTGGAGCATCATCACACTGAAACTGGTTGTGATAAAACAATTTTTTAAATGTAAATAGAGTATGTCATGGATGTAGTGGAACACATCTCTTGCTATGAGTTCCACCCAGCAACAGTTTTGTTCCAGAAGGTATAGTTAGAAATAAGTTGCACTGAGTTCCTTAGAGAAGTATTATATAGGGCTGTAGATTTTTTTCTCTAATGCATGTCCATGTGATGAAAGTATAACATTCACGGTAGTTTGATTTAACTTTTAATATTTTTATTTAATTCCTTCAAATACCATGAGAACCACTTATATATTGTTTCCAGCATTGGTTTCTAGAAAAATATTTGAGTGTAGAAAATGTCATGTTAAACATTATCACATTTTTTGACAAAGTGAGAGAGCCACTGTGATACAGTGGGCTAGGATAGACTATTGGATCTGAACCAATAAAACTTAGGATAAAGTAGAAAAGTGTTACTTTTAAATAAAAATTACTGCAGTTTCTATATTTATAGTTTGCACCCTACTCTTTGCAATTTTCCAATTTGCATGGTAGATATTCATTCTAGTGTATTGAAAGCTAGGGTTAGCCAAGAATCTGAGATCACTTTCCTATCTCTTGCTTTAAACAGACTGAATTTCAAATAGTAAACATGGTTAAGGATGTACTTGAGAGCATTTTTTCACAAAGTGTGATCAAGGAGCATACAGGATGAAATAGCATAAACAAAACTGCCCAATATAAACTTTTGTAATGGAGGAAATAACTCTTCTTACTTTTTAATGTTTTACTATTAAGAAAAGGTGAAATTAGATTAAAAAATCCAAGTTTTAGAAATGCTTTCTGTTACTCCTCCAGAGCACAACATTGAGGCCCGATAAACATCCCTTGGAAAAGGCATTCTCTAAAATAGATACACATTCTCTGAGCCATCCACTCTTAGTGGCTGCTTATTGATTGTTCTGCAACGTGATGTCCCGATACCTGGAAGCGGTACGGATCTGGATGAGGAGGAACAGGCTTCGATTCAACCCTGCCAAGACCGAGTGGCTGTACGTGCCGGAATCTCAGATTGTTTGGGATGTTCCATCTTTGGTCATGGGGGAGAGATGTTACCCCCTGTAGAAAGGGCACGCAACTTAGGTGTCCTCCTGGACGCACAGCTCAGTTTGGAAGATCATATAGGAGCCGTGGCCAGGGGGACATTCGCTCAGGTTTGCCTTGTGCACCAGTTGCGCCCCTATCTGGACTGAGATGCCTTATGTATGGTTACCCATGTGCTCATTACCTCCCATATAGACTACTGCAATGCTCTCTACATGGGGTTGCCCTTGAGGACCACTCGGAGGCTTCAACTCGTACAAAATGCAGCCGTGCGGGTTGTGATGGGAGTATCCCGATACTCCCATATTACACCCCTCCTGCATGAGCTGTATTGGTTGCCAGTTGCCCTCTGAGTGAGATTCAAGGTGCTGGTAATCACCTATAAAGCCCTACATGGCTTAGGTCTGGGGTATTTGCAGGAGCACCTACTGCCAGCAACAACTTCCCATCGCCCCATGCACTCCCACAGACAGGGCCTCCTCAGGGTGCCATCGGTCAGACAGTGCCAACTGGCGACCCCTGGGGGAGACCCTTCTCTGTGGGGGCACCTGCCCTTTGGAATCAGCTTCCCTTGGAGCTTCGGATGGCTCCTGACCTTCGATCCTTCCATCGCAACCTGAAAACATGGCTTTTTCAACAGGCCAACCTGGACTGATGGGTTTTTTTTATTAATTGGTTTGTTGGTTTTATTTATGTAATTGGGATATTATTTAATAGCTTTTAAAATTTTGTATTGTATGTTTTTATTGTTGTGAGCCGCCCTGAGTCCTTCGGGAGGTAGGGCAGCATAAAAATCCCAAAAATAAATAAATAAATAAAATAAATAAAATCATATTACTTATGTTTTTTCTTTATCATTGTGGCTGTTCCAAATATTGTCGTCAGGCATATTCATTATATCACAAATTAAGGCCAAGGATTTGCTAATATTGAAACTGTAAGCTGAAATTTCTTTTCTTTCTTTTTTGTTTTTAGCAGAGTACTAGAGAAGATGAGCCATGGTGGCACAGTGGTTAGAATGCAGTACTGCACACTAATTCTGCTATTACATAGACTATTTTTTTAATTGATATAGTGAGAATCAAAGTGAAGAAGTCAATTATCAATTATTATAGCTATATGAATTTGTTGATTTTGCTTGTTTGAGATCAACCATATAGTATGTCAAGATCTGAGCTTGGAATAAATTTTCATTCATAGACATGGCATGAGATTGAAGCCTTTCTTTATAACTATGTTAACTTTCTACAAAAAAACAACAACTTGTCTAGTACTACATCATCTTGCATAGTGTGCAATGAGTGCTTTCACAAATAAAGGAAAGCTGAGGCCATTGGGAGGCAGTACAGGGGATTTATGGAGTGGAAACTATGGGTTTAACTATGGGTTTTAATTTTCAATTCGGCTTAACTTGTTTAATATACTTTTAATTGATTTATTTATCGTTGTATTTTTAGCTGTGAGCTGCCCCGAGTCCTTTTTGGAGAGGGGGCGGCATATAAGTCGAATAAATAAATAAATAAATAAATAAATAAATAAATAAATAAATCCTGAATGTTGACTTTTTAAAAACAACAACAACAAAAAAAAAACAACTTGGAACCATATTGATGTCAGCAGCACCCTGTAAGTTTGAAAGTCACTCAAAAGATAACACCCAGCTTAACAGAAGGCAGGGAGGAGATTTAATTTGAATTTCGATAGGCAGAGGGGGAGAAAAAATCAGATTGCTAGTCATTTAAGAAAAATAATGGCACAGAACATGTGGGCAATGATGCAGGAGAGCTGGGATTTATTGAAATGCCTTTTTAAAACAATAGAATGTTGTTTGAGTTCTGTATCTCATTGATTTATTAAATCTTTGATTTTTCAATTTAACATTTTTTTATTACTGATACAAAGCTATCTGCTTGCCAACGAGCATATAGTATTCTCTCCAATGTTCTTGTCACAACTGTCACCAGGCATAGTTTATAACGATTTGTATATCACCCCTGTCAATGCAGTCTTCTTTGTTTAGTACTTGGTGACCTTCTTGGTTCCCATTTTTGCCTCTCCCAGCCTAATACTACATACTATTTTATAGCAGTAAAATCCATTCAATGCTCTGTTCTCATGTAAGTGATGATAGGAAATACAGCCTTGGTGCAATTGGAAAAGAGGGACTATCTTAGGGCATTCTTCAGATGGCTGGCCTTTAACTCCTCAGCCAGCATGGTCATTGCCGAGAACTCAGAAAGTGAAAGATCACAATCTGGGCAGAATACAAGTAAGGAAAGATTTGCATTCAGCAAAGGAGAGTCAAAAACTTAATATCTCTGGCAGAATTCAGCTTCCACAGAATCGAATACCAGCATTCCTGTCATTTAAAAGGAAAGCACTGGCAAAATGAAGATTGTTCCATGAGAATGGAGCTGACAACTGCAGCAATAGAAGGATCCTGTGAACAGAACTCCTTTATAGATCATGGAGAGCACTAGGATCACCCACAAGTTTACTCCACACAGAATCTGCCCACAACAAAGTTGTAAAATAATGATTTTCAGTAGTTTGAGACCTCTGGAATCTGGGTAGGGATTTTTTCCAAAACACGAGCCTATGAAAGAACTATAATAATGTGAATTGGGGAATGCTAATTTAATTGTATGAGGATGCAGTTAAGATGGCAGACTTATCAATCAGAAGATAGGCAGTTCAAGACCCAAGCATGATGTGATGGGCTGAGCCCACACTCCTGACAACCTAGCAGTTCAAAAGCATTCCATTCTTCAGAGGTCAGTAAAAATGAGGATCCAGATTGTTGGTGGCAATAGGCTGACTCTGTAAAACTACTTAGAGAGGGCTGTAAAGCACTGTGAAACGATGTATAAGTCTAAGTCATATTGCTATTCAAATACAAGTAGATAAATAGGTACCACTTTGGTAGATAGGTAACAGTGTTCTGCGCACTCGGCATATAGTCATGTCAGTCACATGACAGAAGCATCTTCAGACAATGCTGGCTCTCTCAGTAGAAAACGAGATGAACATTGCCTCCTAGAGTCAGGCATGAATGGGCAGGGAAACATTTTCCTTTTATATACTTTGTGTATAACCCCCCCCCCATCATTTTGGGGTTGAAAAAAAGAGTCTCTTTGGAATTGTGTTAACTTAAATAATAAGCAGAGTTGCTTCCCCTTATATCCTGTACTAAAGTGTCAAACCCGATTGCATCGCAGGCTGTATTGTGACATATTGTGATGCTTTTTGCCCTTGTGGAACTGGATAGGTGTGGCTTGTGAGGGCTTTATCTGCCCATGGGCCACCAGTTTGACATGGCTGAAATAAATAATGCAAAGTTAAATTGTTTTGTTTTTATTTGTTCTTCTCCCACAACTGACTGTGGAAAGTTAAAATGAATAAAAGTGATTAGAAAGACCACTCTGCTTCTTCATATGAACAACAATGGAATGTAGAGATGGTTAGTTGTTCTCACAACTGTTTCACCAGAAGTTCTTCTGTCTCTGATTCTTGTGATTCATGGACTCATTAGACTTCTACCCGTTTCCTTGGTCCTTTTGTTTTCAGTCATGACACACTTCACATTTTCTGATCTATGCCTACTTTGAGAATGGCCTATTACTGTTTTAGAAATTATTCATTTATTTCTGTTAATGGTAAAGCTTTCAACAGAACTGTGGTCATGTTATACAGAATTAATATAGAATTCCACTTCCATAAAGTTTCAATTCACAATTCTAAGGTGGAAACAATTATGACAAAAATTCCTCGTGTGTCCAATCACACTTGGCCAATAAAGAATTCTATTCTATGAGTATTCACTCTATTTTTCCTTTCCACTAGTCACTGCTTCTAGGTGACTTCTTTGCTCTTTTGGGGACAATTTAACCTTTTCTTGTGCTTTCCCTGAATTTCTTTCACCATACCATTCTGTGCTCCATTGTCATGAAACAGTGTTCTTCACAAACATACTATTTGTTAGTAGGAGAACTGTGTCTTTAGGTAATTTAAATTGAGAAAGTAGAATTGTAGCTACTTTTGTTACATTAATCAGGGAAAAGTATAGCATGAACGGTATAAATAATGGTAGAATTAGAAGCTTTTAATCTCTAATTACATTATGTGAAGTTGTGTATGAATAAAACAACAGACTGTTGACATAATTTGTAGCAGACATTAGTTGTTCTCCCTCTCAATCCACTGATCAGTGCTGCAATTTTTGAGAGGTTAATTAATTAAACTGAATTGGATCACTGTCCTCAGACTTTACAAAATTCAGGTTACTTATACCATGTAGTTAGATTGTATCCAAACTGTTATGCCCACAGTGTGAACTGAAGAATTGTGCTTAATCTGAAATAACAAATTTATCGCAATCAGTGTACAAAGCCATTTAGAAACTGTACATAACAAGTACTGTCAGATGAACATTTTGCAAATGAGATTCACAGATTATAATTAGTAGGAAATGTGACTCCACGGATTTGGCACATTTCCAGACACATTACTAAAATAATTTTCTTCATGACTTAAGTGGTGGAAAAAATTATATATCTAGTGTTATACTTTACCCACACCTTCCTGAATCTGGTCCCAAGTTTTCAAAAGCTATTATATCAGCATTCAAGATACTATTGTTAGTATCAGTTATTGCTCATCTGTGTTTGTTATATATGTATGGATACAGCTGTATTATATGTCATCACACAGCCACTCTTGATCATAGTTATTGATGTAGATCAATAACTACCGTGTTTCCCCGAAAATAAGACACTGTCTTATATTTTTTTTAGCTCCCAAAAACACACTAGGTCTTATTTTTGGGGTAGGTCTTATATATTTATGGTGCCAAATAGTGGGTGTGAGTGTGTGTGGGGGGGTGTTTCACAGGTGCACGGTTGCTCCCTGAAAAGTCTTCCTGGAACTGGAGATTTACACTAGGTCTTATTTTCGGGGTAGGTCTTATATTAGGGCAGGTTTAGAAAATAGTGCTAGGTCTTACTTTCGGGGTAGGTCTTATTTTCGGGGAAACACGGTATGAACTCATTTGAATGAAATACTAAGCTGGGTTGCAGAAATAGGAATGCATCTTCAGTTCATTTTGTTATTTTCCACTCCTTATTTGAGTGCTGTTAAAAAATGGAAATTTGAAGCATTTACTTCTATTTTCAATTAACTGCAGTTTAGCATCATCGGGAGTCAGTTTTTATTATCGCAATATACAAATATAGTAAATAAGTAGCCCCATAATCTTATATGGTAATTAATGTTAATTGCACTTTTCCGAAACAGGACAGTTTCCTATACTACAGTTTCAACAATTTCTAGAAGACATACACAACTCTAACCACATTTGTCTCGGTCCAGCAAGATTATTAAACTGCAGTTAATTCCACGATATCCTTAAAATGTTGGTTTTAGCAAGCATTTCATGAGAGATGTATGTTTGCAAATTGCTCAGTTATCCTACAAGCAACACAAAACGTTCACTTTCAGGCAGGCTGTGAAGAATGTTGAAATTAGGTGGCAGAAATTGACTGAAAGAAGATCCATTTAATGTGGCTGTTTTATGAAACTCTATTGTTTAGGAATGCAATCAGAGTACAGGTTTTTCAGGACTGAAACATTTAATCACCCAAGTGATAATTTTTGTTCCATGGTGCCAGTTTTTTCAATAACAACAATAAATGTTTGGCTTATTAAAATCAACTACAGGTAGTCCTTGATTTACAATTGACTGCTTAGCTACCATTTGAAGGTACAATAGACCCTCTCCAAAGGCACTTAAAACTGAGGCCCACATAGGATGGACTTTGTAATGCTTGCAGTGTGGATTTTGTAGTACTGCTTCACTGGATTTTCAAGTATTTTAATTTGCTCTATTCAAATTTATAACTAATAATTTGTTATAAGCCTTAACTTTGAAAAAAGAAGATTCAAGGAGGATGTAAAAAAGTCTCTCTTTTAGTACTAGCCAAAGTCCTTCATTCATTGTAGCTTTTCAGTTTTCAGCTGTTTTCAGGCCTCCGTGAACAAAGTAAGTATTCAATCCCAGTGTCGGGAAGCAAAGGGAAATTTATTGAATTTATCTTATCTAAATGCGTTCTAACATTTTCCCTTTGCAAATGTTTCTTTTACATGTATTCAGAATACAGTGCTCTTTCTATGATTATGCTTACATATTATTGAATACTTTATGATGTAACCAGACAGATAATTTTTCCTAAATCAATTGACTTTTACTTTGAAGTTTCTTCATTGTGCAAATTATAAAAGTAAATGTAAACCATTTCCCAGGTTCTCTCTTATAATATTAAAAAGAGAGTTGTTTCATTTTAAATGTTTCAAATAAATTGTAGATTAAATGATCTTCCTTGGCTCAGTAGCATAACTGGGGTCTAGCATATCAAAATACTTTCCAAGAAGCCACATTTGGCCAACATGATCCAGTTTCAAAGTAATGGCTGCCACAGTGACCTCACCATTGTTCACCCTTATGACTCACCATAAGGATGCTGTAGTGCCCCCCCATCTATCTCCACAACCAATCCTGGCTTTGTATTGCATTGTATTGGCTGGGCTCCTCTGTAAAAAAAATAATAAATTGGGTGCTTCTGGACCTTGCAAATCGGTGAGAAGCAGGCCGAGTCCTGCAAGTCCCTTGGGATGAGAAGTAGTCCTCAGCGTCTCTAGAGGCTGGTTGCTTTTGTTGACTGGCTTTAGGCTCTCTTGCCTGCCCAAATAGCCAGGTTGGGAGCAGACTAAGGCATGGGGAATACCAAGGGAGAGGGAGCAGATGACTGGGTGCTTTGTGGGTGGGGAAGGCCTTGGAAGGCCCAGGCAAACAGGCCTGGGCCTGTACTTGACTTTCAAGGGCTTTTCCCATCCCTGTGGCACCCTAAACTCCATTTAATGACATACTTTACATATTCATTTAACAATTGTCTTGTTTGGGAGATCAGGGATAGGGATCATTAAGTGAGATGCTTAATTTAATGGCCAGTGTGACATGCAACCATAATGGGCTTCATTACTGTCCTAAGTTGAGGACTACCTGGATGTTCACTCTTGCCTATTTCCATAATGCAAATTTGTGTTTTAAATGGTATCGTTAGTGTTCCACTAACATATTTTGAAACATGCCAACTTTGACTGAAAGCTCCAAAATGTTCATGCTTTACTCTCAATTCCTTTACTCTGATTTTTACCTGCATTCTTCATAAGGCTTCCCAAACACCACTCTTGTATTGTGCAAAAACAAGATTTCTAGCTAGAAACAAGGCATTCTAAAGAGTGTACACACAGCTCTGCATACGATGAAAGTTCTACTGAATCATTACTGCAGCTTAAGGAACTTCAAAATCTAACCTATTCATATAGGCTTACACAGGTAACTGACTATATCAGCCATTAACTCTAATTTCCCAAACAGTTAAAAAAGGTAAAAAAAACTCCTTCTAATTGAACATGACTATCACATATCTTACTTATTCATAAAATAAAGATGTGCAGTATGTAATTTAAAACACAAATTATCTGATAGTTTACTAATTTGATAGAATAACGCTTCCATAATTACACTATTGCTCAGAGCCTTTTTTAACAAATTGTCATAAACAGCACAGATATCATAAATTAATAATTTTTTTCATAATGTGTTGTCATGATGTGATAAAACTATACTTTTTGATTGCCCCAAGGCTTCAATTCACAAGAATACAAATGTGTGTGGTTCATCTAAAACTTTCTTCCTCCCATATAGCTCTTAAAACACTAGCAATGATTTAAGACAGCTTTTTCCTGTAAGCTGGTGTATATTTAAAGATCTCTTCTGCTCTAAGTGTCAGTAAACAAGTGTAAGTAGAAGAAACAGTTTACTGTCTTTTACTACTATTCATTTATTTTCTTGTTAAATATGTATTGTGCTTTTAATTCAGGAATTTAAGTTGATATACATAGCATTTCCTTCTTCCATTCTTTCTCACAACCAAATCTACTTGAGATCTTTTGCACTAAGAGTAAATGAAGGGTTCCAGAATCAACCACTTGTATCATCCAAGATCTCAAGACCAACAAGATCATAATCAAATAAGCTGAAAAAGAATAAGATGACTTATGTTTAAAAAAGCAGAAAGAAAGTGTCCTACACCACATTCTACAAATTCTTATCCTACATCCCTTAGCAACCTATCAGAAAAAATCTGCAATCTGATGAAAGAATATCTTAACTGCATATAGGACTGTGTCTCTAACTATATGTAGATGTTTACTTTGTTTCTACATTTGCAGCAATAATACTATCACATGTTCCACCAAAGTCAAACAGAACTTTAGAGACAACTTCTGCAGCTCTTTCTCTAATGTGATACATCCCCTCATCTGTGCCCCTCTGTAGGACAAGTTTTGCACAAAAGATTTAATGAAAGTTTGACATCAGAAGAGAAGAGTACTACACTCCTCTGCTCGCAACAGAATACCCTATATCACCAGGCTTGAGATTTTGGGCTTGGACAATCTTGAACTATGGTTAGACTTAAGCGTAGCACACAAAATTATCTGCTACAATGTCTTACCAGTCAATGACTATAGCTTCAACCACAACAATACAAGAGTACACAACAGATACAAACTTGATTGCAGAAAGTATGACTTCAGCAACAGAGTGGTCAATGCCTGGAATGCACTACCTGACTCTGTTGTTACATCCTCTAACCCCCACTACTTTAACCTCAAACTAACCACTATTGACCTCACCCCATTCCTAAGAGGTCTGTAAGGGGTGTGCATAAGTGCAGCATCGTGCCTACCGTCCCTATCCTATTATCCCCATTTATTCATACCTATTTCCTGTATTCTTACTCATGTTTATACTTATATCTATTACCTTGTAAGCAATTGACAAATCAAATCAAATCAAATCAAATAAATAAATAAATAAATAAATAAATAAATAAATAAATAAAGCCAAAGTAACATTAGAATGTTTTAACCTCCCAAGTACTTGATTACTGATTTCAAGATAGCTGTTTTGGAACAAAGAAACTGGACCAATAATATTGAGTTTGAGACTGTGATCCTCACTTAGATCAGTGAATTTTGGGCTATTTCAGGAAGTTTTAACAAATACAATGAATTTGATCACACTACAATCGCTAATTGTTGAGAATTTATGTCTCATGTAACCTGAATAGTCATGCTGTATTCCCTTCCTTTCCTCCACTCCCAATTTAAATCCTACATCAGTTTAACCAGCCCATGAAACTGATGCAGAGTGCTACAGTTCATGAAAGCAAATGTCTTTTAATAAAATGTGTTAATATGAATAGGTGCTACCAGACTCCTGCTAATGAGCTTCTGTGGCTGATGGTAGACCAAAAGCTAGATCTTTCCAGTAGCAGCCCAAAACCTTAATTTCTACACCACACTGATTCCAGGTTAAAGATGTGTATTTGAACTAAAAGTTTTAATTTCCAATGACTGATGGAAAATTAGGAACCAGGTAAAAAGTAATAATGCAAGTACTGTATCTTGTTTTATATATTAAAGTTGAAAAGGATCCCATACATCACATAGAGAATCCTTATTGTACAGGGCAACTTACAGTCTTAATTCTCTATTTTAGATATAATTTCCAGACCAGTGGTGCATTTCAAAACTTTTTACCACCAGTTCGGTGGGTGTGGCTTGGTGGGCGCGCTTTGCGCACATGCACAGATTTTGCACATGTGCGCCAAACACATGCTTTGTGCAGGTGCAGAGGCTTTTTGACTCACCTCCTGAAATCCTGCACTCTCCCTGTTGCTTCAGCAGCTGCTGCACAGCAATTGCTGTGCCATGCAAAGCAGCTGCACTTCAAAAGTAGGACATAAAGGTTAGTATGGGAGCCCGGGCAGGTGGGTGGGTCCAACATCAGAGCATCAGAGAGAACTGATTCAGTCTCCACTGCTCATTGATGCTACTGGCTTGGCAGAACCAGGCTGAACTGGTAGAATACCACCACTATTCCAGACTGCATCAGATTAGCAGCTACTTATACTTATAGCAATTTTTCTTCCTTTACCTTCTCATTTGTACCCCAACAACTATCTCCCTCTTTCACCAGCCTCTGGGTACTGTTAAATAGCAAGTCAGCAAGACAAAATAAGCTTTATTTGTCCTCCCCCCCTTTAAATTCATGTGCTAAACTGCAGAACAGAAGCATAATTAGAGAGATATTTGTTGAGGCAACCATGTAATTGATTGTTTTTAACATGTAATTCCAAAGAGAGGTAATATATAAACAGATAAGGAAGACAATGGAAATATATCTTCTTAGTTAATTTTGAGATGTGTGTGTTTATACACAAGCTGTCGTCAAATCTGAAGCGATGGGAAATGAATATTGTTAAGTGGATCCACATAAATAAGAGGCAGGACGTGGCAGGAACAGGTAAAACTCTTTCATTATGGGTTTAAGCAAAAAAGCTGCTCAGCTGTGGCAGGCGCCAGCTTTTGTAGCCGGCGCTGTCCAAAGCTTCAGCCACTGACAGGACTTTATTTCTCCTGCCAGTGGCTGGGCCAATGAGTGGAGTCTGCTAGCCGACTCCACTCTATGGCCATATTTGGTAATACTTAACAAATATAATTTGGTGTATTTGTTAAAATGAAACCTGAAAGAGGTTTGGAGTTAGATTGTAATTATTAACCTTTATTTATTTTTTTCACTTTTCTGCTATCTTGCCTCCCAAACAGAACTCCAAAATAGTTACAGTGAAATGAGCTTAGCATAAAATCAAACTTCTTCTCCAAATTTTTTTATACAAAAATATAAAAGGAAAATGCAAAACCATATGTTTATTAAATTAATTTAGTCTGTATGTCAATTGGCCAATGGGAAAAATTAGACATGAAGCATATTTTTTAAAAAGTATGCAGGTAAAGTTAAAGATTCCCCTTGCACATATGTGCTAGTTGTTCCTGACTCTAGGTGGCGATGCTCATCTCTGTTTCAAAGCCGAAGAGCCAGTGCTGTCTGAAGACGTCTCCGTGGTCATGTGGCCAGCATGACTAAATGCCAAAGGCACACTGAACACTATTACCTTCCCACCAAGGTGGTCCCTATTTTTCTACTTGCATTTTTTATGTGCTTTCAAACTGCTAGGTTGGCAGAAGCTGGGACAAGTAATGGGAGCTCATCCCGTTATGTGGCACTAGGGATTTGAACTGCTGAACTGCCAATCTTTCGATTGACAAGCTCAGTGTCTTAGCAACTGAGCCACCACATCTCAAATACCTATACAACCCTAAATCTCCAAATTGTTCTCCCTTCCAATGGTAAAATGAATGTTTTGAAATACAGATATTAGTTCTCCACATCACTATATAATAAAGATATATAATAAAGATTGGGTATCTTACAGAGGTTCTGACCAGTTCTAGAGAACTGGTAGCAGAAATTTTGAGTAGTTCAGAGAACCGGCAAATACCACCTCTGACTAGCCCACCCCCATCTATTCTCTTTTGTTGCCCTGCACAGGAGAACGGAGATGGAAAGCAGGTTAGTAGGATGGGGAGGGAATGGGATTTTGCAGTAACCTTCCCCCAGGAGTGGGGAGGGAATGGAGATTTTACAGTATCTTTCCACTGCCATGCCACAAAGCCACACTCACAAAGCTACACCCACAAAGCCATGACCACAGAACCAGTAATAGAACCAGTATCTTACTAGATATCTTACTAGATATCTATCAAGTTTTCTGCAATCATAAAAGCATAGAATATTTATATTGTCCTTTTGTCAGGCACCAAACTGTCAGCATCCAAATAATTAAAATATAACATCTACAAAAGCCAATGTATCTTCCAGAGTAAAACTGGTATATATAAAAATTAATAACTTCTGTTCTTGACATCCATCATATTTCTTTATTTTTACTTAATAATCTATTTGCTATGTAAGTGACTTAATCACAATCCTCATATGACAATCCAGAGTTAAGATGCATCACAAAATCAATCAATCAATCAATCAATCAATCAATCAAACAAACAAACAAAAAGTTCCAATAATCATAATGAAACAGCAAGCCACCCTATCAGTAAAGAGGGGAAAAGATATCAAAATACCATATAAATAAATCAGAGTCACAAATCACTCTTGCCAAAAGGCAGTTGGATAAATCAGTGCAGCATTTTTGAGCTATGTCTTTAAGAAAGAAAAAAGCCTTCTACATGGATCCTTCCAGTTGGGTTTCCAATAGAAAAACAGGGTAGGTGTTATATTATAATCTCAGCTGTCAACATTCTGACTGACAAACCCAACCAAAGCAAGCACGGGTGAGATGATCCAACCTCTTAATCCAAAACTTTATTGAGTACATCCTAGTGGCAAAGATGAGGGCAAAACCAGATCTAACCATTTCCCATGTAAACTCAGATAATTAAAGTTCAGGTCTTCCCTCTCCCACTATTAGACTAGGTCACATTGTCCAATGGAAACTTCTGGTATTGTTGTGAGAAAGTCTTTCTTGGCTCTGGTAACCACCTGCTGAAACGTCCTTGGTTCCCATGGCTAGCATCTTGATGTCTGGAGCTTGGCTCTATCTCCCCCTTCTCTCCCCCCATAGTTCATTGGCAAGCTGCAGAGCAATTACAACAGCAAAAACACCATTTGAAGATTGAGATCAACATTTCTAAAGGACATATCCCAACAGATATATGCCCAATTTATAATTTTTATCCTGTTTATCACTTCTCCCTCCAAATTCAGCTTCACTTCATTCTTCCGCTTCATTGTAGCATGTCCACACACATGAGCACAGGCTAATTCCAACTGGTTCCCACTGTGCTTGAATCAAATGAAAATAAACAAGAATTGGCTGAAATTAATGAGCTTGTTATGGTTACTATTTTACAATGTGATCAGTCTGTTAAATCACACTGTCCAAATGAGGAAAGAAAAAGTATAATATTTTTGTTTTGTGGATCAGTCTTCCTACCAGAGACAGCTGACACTGTGAATTGGGAGATGTGGCTGTTTGACAACATAGTTTACAAACTTAAATGCTACCAAGAAAAAGAAAATGAATTGCAAGTTTGGGATTTGTAGATTTTTCATTCCACAGACTAATGTTATGATACGGTAGGTACTGTATCTACATTTGATTTCTTCAGTCTGTGAGACTTAAACTTGCAAACATTCTGTTTTAGATCCATATGTCTGCAATAACCATAACATGAGCTTCTTTTCTTTGCAAAAGAAAAAAGAAAAGAAAATACATCCCTTAGAATTATGGAATCTAAAGAATTCAATGGACTTGAAGCTAAGTGTTTTTTGAAGAAATTTGAGGGAAAGGTTTGAAGATATGAGCATTACAAATAACACTGAGCATATTGTTGTAAATTGTTGAAAGAATCAGTGTAAACTTATCAATAGGGAGCAAAAAAGAAAAAAAAAATGTTAGCCATGACTATGGCCAGAAACCAACTATCAATAATATAAATAATTAGAATCAGGTAATTGAAGGTGTGGGCCTGCTGTATTTTTATAATATTTTATAGTATGTGATGCACAAATGCACAAATAAAATACAACACACACACAAAGGGGTTTGTGTGCTTTATTTTTATAATATTTTATAATATTATGTGATGTACAAATACATTTGATAGAAATTCTGTGAAAACTTGCAGGAACAGCCATAAATAAAAATTAGCATGTCCTGTTTTAAATAACATTTGCAAAAAAAAAAAAAAGTTACAGAAAATGAATTGACTTTCTGCTCCTCTAAGGAACTCTCTTAAGTGCTTCAAAAACAGGCCAAAGCTTCATTACCCTCTCATTATTATTCCTAAAACAGGGCCTCAAAGCTTCATAAGAGCCCAAAAGGAGGTTTTTCAATTCGATGGAAACAAAGAGAAGCAAAACATTCCAATTTTTGCTGACATCTAATGATCATCTGGATTTCTGCAATCTAGACCCATTCTATGGGCTTTCCTGGCTGTCCTGTATTGTGTTTAGCGCTTCCCTTTTCCTTTCCTAATAGGTATAGTATGGTAATATAGAAGAATCCTGGTGAGGTTTAATTAGCTATAAACAGTACATGTTTACAGGAAATGCTTGGCACAAAACTCAAACTTTCATTTGATTTCAGCACTTTAAAAAGGTCTTCTTCTTCTGACAAAGTTCCCAGATATTTGTACAATGAGAAATTTGGTGGGGGTTTTTTTGCCCAATTTTTTAGGATCTAATGAAGTTTCCATCATCACAGTGGTTGTAAAATTTCATGAGATTAGGGACATGCACATACATTATTCTTGCTTCTGATCATTACAGATGTTTTCCCAACCTTCTCTATCATCATGGAAAAGGGGACCACTGATGACCTTTGATTTGCTTTAGGCATATAAAATGAAGTTTAAAATCATTCTATGTTTCCAAAGAAACTAACTGCAAAAAGTGAAGAGTATCTACAGTGATGCCAAAAAAGACAACATAGGAATGTTGATGTTATCAGCCAAATGAGTAGTAACTTGCATGCCAATATCTCATGAAAGTTTTAAATCATACCATGTTCATGTCATTTATTTATTTATTTATTTATTAATGGGACTTATATGCCGCCCCATCTCCGAAGACTCGGGGCGGCTTACAATAAAAAACAGACACAATAAATATTTAAGAAAGAATTAAATTAATGGTCCCAATTAATACAAACTAAAAAACCGCAAATCTAAAACACCCCACCCATAGGTCACAGCCCGGCTTGGTCGAATAACCAGGTCTTCAAGTCATGGCGGAAGGTGCGGAGGTCAGGGGCCAAGCGGAGCCCCAGGGGAAGTTGGTTCCAGAGTTCAGGGACCGCGACAGAATAGGCACGTCGTCGGGGGACCGCCAGCTGGCATTGCCCGGCTGATGGGACCCCAAGGAGTCCCTGTCTGTGACTTCGTACAGGGCGGTTAGTATTCGATGTCGGCAGCAGTCTCTCCCTTAAATAATAAGGACCCATGTCATGTAGGACTTTGTATGTTAAAGTTAAAACCTTGAATCTCACCGGAGGGCAACCGGCAACCAATGCAGGCAGCGCAGGAGGGGGCTAACATGGGAGAACCGGGAAACTCCCATCACCGCCCGCGCCGCCGCATTTTGCACCAGCTGCAGTCTCCGGATGGTATGCAAGGGCAGTCCTAAATAGAGAGCGTTGCAATAGTCGAGTCGCGAGGTAACAAGGGCATGAGTGACTGTACGCAGGGCATCCCGGTCCAGGAACGGGCGAAGCTGGCGAACCAGCCGGACCTGGGCAAAGGCCCCCTGGCGACGGCTCCCACCTGCTCCTCCAACCGGAGCTGTGCATCCAGGAGGACCCCCAGGTTCCTCGCCCTGTCCACAGGGGGCAACACCACTCCCCCTATGGTCAATGATGGACATTCTAAGCTGGAACGGGATGCCGGTATGTACAACCACTCAGTCTTGGCCGGGTTGAGTCGAAGCATGTTGCCGTCCATCCAGATCCGTACCGCATCCAGACAATGAGTCATCACGGAGAGGGCATCACTGATCTGGTTTGGGGTGGAAATATACAGTTGAGTATCATCCGCATATTGATGATACCTCACCCCAAAACCACGGATGATCTCACCCAGCGGTTTCATGTAGATGTTAAATAAGAGGGGAGAGGACCGACCCCTGAGGGACCCCACAAGTGAGCGCCCTTGGGGACGACCTCTGCCCCCTGCCAACACCGATTGCGACCGCCCTGCGAGGTAGGAGGAGAGCCACCGAAGAACAGTGCCCCCCACCCCCAGCCCCACAAGGCGTCGCAAAAGGATGCCATGGTCGATGGTATCGAAAGCCGCTGAGAGGTCTAATAGGACCAGGACAGAGGAAAACCCCTGTCCCGTGCCCTCCAGAGATCATCCAACAGTGCGACCAATGCCGTCTCCGTGCTGAAACCAGGCGGAAGCCCGATTGGTACGGATCGAGGTAGTCCGTTTCCTCCAGGAAAAGTGGAAATTGCCGGGCCACCACACTCTCAACAACCTTCGCCAAAAAGCGAAGGTTGGAGACTGGACGAAAGTTGTCTAACACGGTCGGGTCCAGGGCAGGCTTCTTCAGGAGGGGCCTCACCACCGCCTCCTTCAAGGCGGAGGGAAAGACACCCTCTCTCAAAGAAGCGTTGACAACTGCCCGGATCCAGCCGCAGGTGACCTCCCTGGCGGCATAAGCTAACCAGGAGGGGCACGGGTCCAACAAACATGTGGTGGAACTCAGGCGCCGCATAATCCCGTCCACTTCATCCTCGGAAACAGGATCGAACTCATCCCAAAACGTAATGGCCAGACTCCCGTATCCCGCTCCTCCAACCACTGCAAATCAGAGGACAACCCGCTCCGAATCCGAGCGATTTTATCCGACAGATATTGCCCAAATTCCTCAGCCCTTCCCCGCAACGGGTCCGGCCCCTCCTCTGGACGAAGAAGGGAGCGTGTGACCCGGAACAGGGCGGCTGGGCGGTTATCTGCGGACGCTATGAGAGCGGAGAGATAAGACATTCTCGCGCTCTCATCGCTCCCAGGTAAGTCCTAATATGGGCTCTTAACTGGGCTCGATCGGCCTGGGAGCGGGTGGCCCTCCACCTGCTCTCTAAGCCCCTTCGACGGCGTTTCATCTCCCGAAGCTCCTCTGAATACCAGGGAGCCATTCGGGATCCACGGCGTGTAAGGGGTCGCATGGGGACAACCCTGTCGAGGGCTTCCGACGCAGCCCGTTGCCAGGCGGTCGCCAGATCCTCGGCAGAGCCGTGAGTCAGGGAAGAGGGAAAAGGCCCCAGCTCCATCTGGAACCGCTCCGGGTCCATAAGGCGTCTGGGGCGGAACCACCTACGTGGCTCCTCATCCCAGCAGTGGGGGGCGGCTCGTTGGAAGACCACCCGTAGGAGATAGTGATCAGACCATGGAACGGGCAAAGACATAAAAGTGGTCTGCCCTCTGTCACTATGCCACCACTCAGAGACAAAAACAAGGTCGAGAGTGTTCCCCCTCATGAGTGGGGCCATGAATTAATGGGTCAGGCCCATGGCTTCCATGGAAGCCATGAATTCCTGGGCCAATCCCGACGCACCCCCAGGGAAGGCAGATTAAAATCCCCAGGACTATAAGGCCTGGGATCTCCACCGCCACCCCGAGAGGACGTCCAGGAGCCCAGGCAGGGTTGCTGTCACACAGCTGGGAGAAAGGTATGCAAGCAGCAAACCCACCTGACCATTAGGCCCCCACTTCAGGAGGAGGGTCTCACTCCCGCCTATCTCTGGGATAGTGACCTCCCTTGGAAGTAAGGTCTCCCTAATAACCACAGCCACCCCACCACCCCTACCCTGGGCCTGCGGCCGGTGCACAACTCGAAAACCTGGAGGGCATAATTCAACCAGAGGGACACCTCCCTCCGGGCCCAACCAGGTCTCGGTGATGCAAGCCAGGTCCGCAGCCTCCTCCTCAATGATTTCACGGAGGAGGACGGATTTATTGGCCATGGACCTGGCATTAAAATACACCAGTCTGAGCCCAGGGGTCCCAGTTCCCGAACTCCCTAAGGAGGAGGTCATAGGGTCGGAGCGAGCGACCGCACGAAGTTGGCGGGCACGCGCTCCCAATACATGATATGACCCCATGCCACGACGTCTGCTGCCAACCCCAACCACCCTGGGAATCGCAGCCCCCACCTCAGTCCCCGGAGCCCCACAGGCCCTCAACCTCCACCCCCCCACCACCACGAACCGGGCTGTAAAAAGACCTATTAACCCTCCTCCCTAACCCCTTAAGACGGCTAGTTAAAAATTATCAGACATTTTGTGCTTTTTATGCCTTCTGCCCTCTTGCAACATCCATGACATCAAATTAAATGCAGTTCAGAATGGAGGATTCATTCTTTAACAGGCTTTGGGAAAAAAATCAACCAAAGGTTGATTTTGGCAGGGGGACAGGGATTGACCCCGAGGCCCTTCTCTTGTGGGGTGCCCCAGGGGTCAGTCCTTTCTCCCCTTTTGTTCAACATCTATATGAAACCGCTGGGTGAGATCATCCGTGGTTTTGGGGTGAGGTATCATCAGTATGCTGATGATACCCAGCTTTTTATCTCCACCCCAGACCAACCCAGTGATGCCCTCAACATGATGTCCCAGTGCCTGGAAGCAGTACGGGTCTGGATGGGGAGGAACAGGCTTCGACTCAGCCCGGCCAAGACCGAGTTGCTGTATCTACTGGCATCTCGGACTGTCCAGGATGTTCCATCTTTGGTTGTGGGGGGAAAGGTGTTAACCCCCAAAGAGAGGGTACACAGCTTGGGTGTTCTTCTGGACACACGGCTCAGTTTAGAGGAGCAGGTGGGAGCCATGGCCAGGGGGGTGTTTGGTCAGGTTCGCCTGGTGCGCCAGCTGTGCCCCTATCTGGACCAAGATGCCTTATGTATGGTTACTCATGCACTCATTACCTCCCATGTGGACTACTGCAATGCTCTCTACATGGGGCTGCCCTTGAGGACCACTCGGAGGCTTCAGCTGAATGCGGCTGCACGGGTTGTGATGGGACTATCCCAAAACTCCCATATTACACCCCTCCTGCGTGAACTGCATTGGCTACCGGTTGCCCACCAGGTGAGATTCAAGGTGCTGGTAATTGCCTATAAAGCTCTACATGGCTTAGGGCTGGGGTATTTCCAGGACCATTTTCTGCCAGCAGTGATTTCCCAGTGCCCGGTGCGCTCCCACAGACAGGGCCTCCTTAGGGTGCCGTCGGCCAGACAGTGTCAGCTGGCAGCCCCCAGGGGGAGAGCCTTCTCTGTGGGAGCACCCACTCTGTGGAACCAGCTGCCCTTGGAGTTGTGGTTGGCCCCTGAACTTCGATCCTTCCGTCGCGACCTGAAGACATGGCTCTTCCAGCAGGCCGACCTGGACTGAGGGGGGGGGTTATTGGCTTTTACTGGTTTTATTGTTTATTGTGGATTTTAAATTTTGTTGGGATTTAATACTTTTTAATAATTTTAATTTTTGTATTCTATGTTTTTTATAGCTGTGAGCCGCCCTGAGTCCTTCAGGAGAGAGGGCGGCATATAAATCAAATCAAATCAAATAAATAAATAAATAAATAAATAAATAAATAAATAAATAAATGATGTATACTTAATTTATTGGGATTTTTCATATGGTCTTATTTGTACTTTTCTTCAAGGACATGCCCATTGTTGAGAGAATTACACCCAGAGTAAGGATTTGTCAGAAAAGCGAGCTTATTCTGAGTCTTAGGCTTGCTTCTATGGCAGTTAGAGCTTGGATAAGATGCTGCCCAGATATAACAAAAGTCAGAGAAAAATTAGTACCATAAGGGGAAAAAAGGCTTTCGCAAACACAAAACTGTTTGAATTCCTTTGTGTCTGTATCAGTATCTATTTGTATGCGTATTTGGTTTTTGCTATTGTATGTTTAGAAGCACTCAAGCTATAAATGTTCAAAGAACATAGTAATACTTGTGATAAAAATTGACCCCTCTCTTTTCATGAGAACACTATTTTTCAAAAACGATATGGCAATCTTCTATAATTTTATATGGCTTTTAAAAAAAAAAAACTTAACATTTGTGTCTTTGAGTTGCTTTTATACTTACCCACTTAAATAGTTCTTAGTTAAACTTTTTTTATTGGAACTCAGCAATATTTATTTTTTACAAATAGAACATCTTAAAAATGACAAGCTATCTTTCATGGCTACACAATGCTCAGGTGTAATAAAACTGATGATCCCATAAAATAAAATTTATGAAACCACTGTGAATTCAATTTATTTGAATACGTTCAGTTATGTTTTTGTTTATTCCCATAGCAGATGTTTAATTTACAAACCAGGCAATTACTCCAACTCTTCCAAACAAATAAGAACAGATTAGTCAAACGTTCACATCAGTTTTTATGTTTATCATTAGTTTTATGATGCATCATGAATATTCAGCGATAGGAAAAACTATCACTTTGATACCTGAAAAACCACAAGATAATGTTTTGTGTCTCTAAATGTTCTTTCTTTCATTCTCGGGGAAAAAAACACACCATATTACTTGTCTTGGCTGTTACAGTTAGGATGGCTTATGTGTTAATGTGAAGTTCTCAGAAGGATTTGGCATTTGCATTCACGCTCTTCAAGGGTGTTTATGTGTGTTTGCACATACACGGAAGTACATCCAGTCTTACTCTGTTTTATGCAGTTTTCTTGAAACTGTCTACAAAAGCTCTATTCCTGAGAATGAAGCATTTGAAAAGAATAATTTAAACCTACATGTTCTCCACCCACACTGTTCTGGTCTGTTTGGCTCAAGAGAAAAATTGCATAATGCTCTTTGCTTTCTTCTACAATTCTGAATTAGTTCTTGTTCTTGGTGAAAATAATTATAAACTTGTTTTTATTTTTTTTTCCATAAAGTATGCTTATAATTGCATGGTTTTGGAAAGACGAGCAACTTTTGGTCGGGAAGGCACTCTTCCACTTTAAGGCAAACTAGGCAATATATCATATGTATGTATGCATTTAACCCAGAGGATTTTAAATAAACAGCAATGAAGAGAGAGTTGATTAAACAACAACAAAATAGAAAGGAAAATTTATCCTTTACTTGATGTTATGTTAATAAACAAAAGGCACACTTTTATTGATTTTATTTTAGGTGAAAATATGATTAGTTTAAAAATATTTTGTTAAAGTGTATTTTTAACTTGGACATGCACCGATTTTGGCTGTCTGTGAGCCATATTTGGCTGTTCAGTGACATGCCAGGAAGTAGTCTTCCAGAAAAGGTGGATAAATTTAGGACAAAAAACAGATTTCATTTATGTTTTTTTTTAGTACAATTAGGCAAAAATTGTACAAGTACCCTCCAGTTGTACAGAATAAGAAAAAGAGTCACATCCTCCTTACCTAGTCATTCCTCGCTGTTCAGATGAGCCACAAATACCATTATTAAAAGACTGAAAAGATTTCTGCCTTAATAATTGAGAGATAAATTGACTTCTAAAGTGAAAGCAGATCAGTTGCTGAGATTTCTTTAACTCCATTCTACAATCTTTCAATGAATCCTCTCAGAAAAAGCTCTTTGAGAACCTTGTTTCCTTTTGAAGGTCTGCCAAGAGCCTGGCACTGATCAGATTTTAAAGAATGTCACGTTAAAAAAGAGATAGATTTGAGGCTGGTGGAATTGCCCAATTGGGGTAGGCATGAGTTGTACTTGAAGAGAGTGCTGAAAGTCATACTCAGAAAAGTAGGGAAGGCCAGGTCAAAAGTGACTCCTAATTTAATTTGAACGCCATTAAAATTAAATTAATTTTCCAAAAAAATGCCATTATTCCTAATGTATTTAATCATATGTCTTTGCTACCACATGAAATCTTAAAATATAATGGCAATTTTTACAGGAACTCTAGAGGCTACGCAGAAAGATTTGGGCTACTACTGTACATCTCGGGGTTTCAATTTGTGCATATCTAGTGTGGTGTTTCAAGGCAACCCACTACCTGAAACAATTGAAAAGCCTACCAAAAGTTCTTGCAAAGAAATGAGAAACTTATAGCTGGCATTATTATGAACCATATGATTGTCTTAAACTATATCTGACTGCCAGAACACTTATATTTTTTATTTCTTATTTCTATCTGACAGTGTAGGAAATGCTTGCATATAGCTAAGAGAATAATAAAAGCCCAGAACAAATTACTGAAAAGAGTATTGGTTAAAGATTATAATTAAGGCTATAGCTAGGGTGTTGTCTGTCTTTGGTGTGAAAGAAATCAACATATGGGCACAATAATTGTGCCTGTTGTTGGTACATCCTGTTGGTACCTACAAGCCCAGTGATCACTGCAGGTGCAGTTGCCAATTAAAAAAAATACTTATTGCATCTGTCTCAAAATGTTTTGTTTCCTTGTTCAAGTGGACATTTTTTTCTCCATCGCAGGTTTCCCTGTACCTCATAAATGATTTTAGTGGAATAGCCCCTCTCAAAAACTCATTGATGTAAGGTGGAGTAAGAGGAAAGTTGTAGGGAAGGAGAAAGTTCGAATGAACATCCTGACTTCAGATCTCACAGTCATTAAAAAAAAGACTCTGATTAAATTGTATTTTTCAATGAAGAACAATTACTAGATGTACATTGTCGTCTCCTATTTCATATCCTATCCACCAGGATTCATTGTTTAATAGCAATCAAAACAACAGCTGTTTGCTCCTCATCAGTTATGGCGTAATTCCATTTGAGTCCTTAGCTTTAAAAATAGCTTTCAAAGAACATGTAATATCTACAATAATTATATGGATTTTGGACCTATGCCACTTCTGAATGAATTGAATGTCTGAAATTCGTCTTCCATATCCTTGAAAACTCACAGGTTCACTAAAAGCATTCATCACAGCAATATAGAGGGTGAAGCTTTTACAGAGAAGCTTTTCCACCCTTCTTTCCATTATAGCCACCATCCTTCTCCAAAACCCTTCCAGAGTATTGTGGCTTGGATGACAACATTCCCCAAATGCTATGTAAATCATTACCATAAAGCTTTTACTATTTTTGAACAAGATATTGAAAAGATTGCCTCCTACTACATGATTCTATTCACTAATACAGTATCAATGAAGGACCTACTCTGTGCCATATCTTCAAGAGGTCATATTTCAAGTTTCTGAAGCAACCTTCTGGCTTGGAAACTCCTTCCTCTGGGATGCGCATTTGGATTACGTTTTATAGACTTTCCAACAATTCAAAGTATGGGATTGATTTTGTTCTACTCTTAGCTTAATTACAGTAAAATGGTTTTGCTATACCCAATTGTTTAGTTTAAGTCCTTTTAAAAATCCACATGCCAACATTTCACATTCTTAAAGATATTTTTTGTCTACCAGGACTCCACTGAATAGGGTTTTAGATATAAGTTCTGTACTTTAAGATACTCAGGCTTTTTAACAGCCACCCTTTAATGCCTTATCTTCTGTACTGGTTGCCATGCTCACCTGAGTTTTGTATCTCATCTATAACTTCTACTAACAAAAACCAGACTCTTCAGCCCAATAGCCTAGCATGAAAGTCTCCCTGACAGTTTTGGAGATAACGTCCATGCTTTCTCTTCTCATGCCATAACAGCTTGGCTTTCCTTTCCTTTATATATTATCTGTAAAATCCAGAGTTGTGGTATTACTGAAATGGGCAGCAAAGAAATGTAATAAATAAAAAAATAATAATCCAGGATTTGATTTATGTTTTTCTCTGCTTTTGATCCATCATTCCTGTGTACCATCAGAATGCAATATGGCTACATCTAGATAATTAAATATACACTTTATGAGCTCCTATGATTCACATCATTTCCAGTCAGGCCTGTATTCTGTTTTGTTGTTGTTTTATATTTGTTTCACCCATAATTCTCTTTTATAGATTTTAAAGATGTGATTCAGAGCAACAATTATCTTCTTATGTATTGTGGGTTAAATGCATTAGGCACTCCAGAGACTTATATCTAAATAAAGATTTCTGTAATCACCCACAGAGCTTAGTTAATGGAATACGGCTGCAAATGGGGACTCTCAAATCCATCATCTTTCAAGAGCAGATTTTATTTAGTAAAGATAAACACACAAGGGAGAAGGAGGTGGTTTTTTTATGAGGATATCTCAGGAGCTTCTGGTCCTCTTCTTTGTTTTCTATTTTCCTTAAAATTCATTAGAGGAAAATCCATGCTAAGCATAACAAAAGTACTTCACTGGCTATCTAAGGTTAAAATGACACCAGGTCTTGGATTGTACAGGACAAAGGTTCCTGAGCTTTGGGGTGGGAAATCACCTTCCCCACCCGCCAAGGACTGAAAAGTCTTCTCCATGGCTTCACAGTCCCCACTGTTCCAATTATGCTTTCCAATTGTAGTATATGGCCTAATTGTTGCCCACTCAATTATGGTCTGTTCAGTGTGGTGTCCTGCAGCTGATCCACCTGCTCCTGGCTTGCTCTCCTGCTGCTCTGTTCACAAGCTGGTTGCCAGGTGTTGCTTGCCTGATGGCTGCTCCCTATGCTGTTTACTAGTTCTTGGCCTATGTAATCTCATGCTGACAGTTTCACAATAGCTGTCTGCTGCCTTAATACTCTGGGCTGAGTGATAGGCATTGCTTGAATGCCCAGTTCACCTAGACGAATTGACATTTCTTCTCCCAGTTTGCCTTTGATACATTTTTTTTTTAAAAAATTGGAATGATAGTCAATGTACTCAAACTGGGAAGGGAAGCTATTTTGGCAAAAGTGGAATTTGATCCTCTCCTAAAGGTTGAATGTACATTAAAAGGTAAATCTAACAGGGCACAAAAAAGCACACACACATTAATTAACACCTGAGTTATTTGTGTAGGACACTTGGTGTGAGAGATTGCTATTTCAGATGCACATTAATAAACATGAAGCTTGAAATTAGCATTGGTCATAACTAGGACTTTCAGCAAGGAAAATGTTATTTGCTTTCAATGGCTCTTTTGACACTTTCAAATTGATGGTCCATTTAACTTTGACACATTTGTGGCCAAGGTTCCTTGCTGCTGTCTGAATCCAGCAGAGAAGTGAAAACTTGTCAGGTTTTTCAAGCAAAAGAAATGAACATTAAGAGGTTAACTTAAATGAACTTCCCACTAATCCATTTGGACCCTTTTCTATAAAAAACAGAGATTAGTTAATATTAGTATACCTGACTGGATCATTATGGTTGGGAATGGCTGTCATCCTGGCTACAATTCTTAGAGCAGTTTTTCCATAAATATTCATGAGCTTCAACATCAAAATCTATGATCCAACAAGGCCCAAGATCAGGAATAAAATATATTGTCTACTATGTAATGCCTTTTGTAATTGCCAGGACCTTAATGGAAGTATATAAAAACTTTTCAGCAGAGCTCACAAAGGTTGATATTATATTAGATGTTCATTTCACATATGTGTAAATTGATAAAATATAAGGCAAATTGTATTTTTTGAAAACTTGGTAAAATAAAATTACCATCCTCAATAAATAATCTTAATTTAGCTAATGAAATCCCAAGTGGTTTGTTTTCCCATACAGTTTTCCTCAATAATTTACCTAACCAATGTAAATATTTATTTGGGATTAAGATCGAAGTAGCTCTTAGTACTTAGATTAATTTTAGAGTGATATTCATTTTAACAACATGCATTTTACAGCACCAATTTGTTGTTGAATTACAACAGCCAGAATTACAAAAGCCACTATAGTAATTATTATGTAAGGACAATTAAAATAGTTCTCATTTAGTGACCACACTTGGGACTGACAATTCAGTCATTAAAGAAAACATTCACTAAATTAAACTATGACTTGCTCATGATTTTATTCAACTTTCCTTTGCTTTACAGACCTCCAAAGCTCATACATGCACGAGTTGGTCATAAAGTTATTCTTATCATCAATGTAAATGAATAGTTACTAAATGAGGCAGTTGCTAAAGGAGGACTATCCACAATGACAATATTAACCTACTGCAACTGCAAAATTACAGTGGGTTGCCTGCCTAGGGACACTTCATTTGGGTTACCATTTTGGCTGAGTGAACAAATAGCATTTTTTAAACTTCTAAGCCTTTGTTAGATAGGCAATAAATATGTGAATGACCAGCAGCAAGACTATGTTCAAAAGCGGAAAAGTCTGATACTACCCTTAATGAAGAAATATTTGGTGAAGATGGTGGAACTTGCAGGGATGCTAAATTAGCTTCTTTGATCAGAGAAAAAACAATACCTACATTTATGGCTGATTGGAAACTTACAGACATTTTGCATAAAATGTAAAAAAAATATGATTTATTGTTTTGTTATGTGTTCCTGACTACTTTCCTTCATGACAAGAGGCAAGTTCACCTGATCAATAACCAGCCAATTCTCAGTGAAGGTCTTTTGTTTCATTTATTGCAATAAGTGGAAGAGAAGCTTTTAAAGCTTGGTTCTCTTCAAAGTTCATAATCTCAATTCAACGGCTTTATGTCTTCCCTACACTGGTCAACCCATCCCTCCTCGTTTCCCATTGGCTACTTTGAGGTTACAATCTCTCTGACTGCCTCCTACACATTTCCTGCTATTCTCCACAAACATACTAAATTATGCATCACATGTGCATTATAATTAGCAGATAATACATGCAAGGTGTGTCAGTTAATATGTATTAGCCTGTTGAGCATGATCAATTACCTTCTATGCTTGTCCTTGTGATTAAACTATAGGTTCTTGGAACTGCAGGTACTTTCCTGTTATTCTAACTGTTTACTTCTGTGGTTAAACTAGCTATTTTCTCTTAAAGTTTGGAACTTTCTGAAGACCTTGGAACTATAGATACTTTCTGAAGATCTTTCACTCATATTCTCTATCATTTTTGATGACTGGGAAAAAACCCTGAATAATAGAAAACAGTGAACTTTCTCTTGCAATCATAGCATAAGAGATAATTGTATCTATTTATGTATGGATTGTATGTATGTATTGTAATTATAATTGTATTTATATTTGTTGCAACAAAAATTGGGAGTTTCTATTTGTCTTTTTTCTTTTTTCTTTTCTCTCTTTTCTGCTTTTTCATTTGATTGTGTTCATTTTATGTTCTTTCAAAAATGCTAACAAACAAGTCTAGACTCAACAACTGCCTCGATCTCACCTTCTGCAACAGTCTAAACTCAATTTATGGACTACAATGAAAAGAACGCTTTTCCAACAGTGACCACAGCATGATTGACTTTTGTCTCAACATACATATATCCTCAACATTTTTTTACTTGAAGTCAAAAGAGTCATCAAACTATATTACCACTAATAACCCCCAAAACCAGAAAAAAAAACACAAATTACCCATAACAATAAGGAAGCTTTGGTGGAAAAACAAAACTGGATATGTAGACAACTTTAAAAACTGCTACAAAAACTTATGCCACCAGATAAAGACTGAATGTACCAATTATCACATCAAACAAGAGGAAAACCTTCTGCGCACAAAATCCACCCATGCCTTCTATAATTTTGTAAACAACAAACTTAAAGACTCAAGATCCATCCCACACTTAATAAGTCCTAACTGTAATGACAGTAATGATGAAACCATTAAAGCCAACCTCTTTACCACATTCTTCAGATCAGTCTTTGTAAACAGCAATGGCTCATGCCCAATATTTCATAGTAGAACCACAGACAATTACAATGGTCTAATACATATTGATTTTATAGAAGATGTCAAAAAGCACTACACAATCTAAAACCATCTCTATCTACCTGATGGACTATGTGACTACTTCCTAAAAAAGCTATCAACTGCGATAGCAGAACTTCCAAGCATGATCTTTGGAAAATCTTTCAGGATCAGCTCCTTGCCAACCTATGATCAATAGCCACCATCATCCCTGTCTTCAAAAAAGAGATGCCAGCCTTGTTGAAAATTACAGACCAATCTTCTTATGCTGCATCACCTGCAAAGTCGTGGCATCAATTATTAATCAATCGATTACCCTCCACTTAGAGACAAACAACCTACTCTCTAACAAACAATTTGGTTTCAGAAAAAAATTATCCTATAATCTGCAATTCCTACACTGCAAAAACATATGGACTATACATCTTGATCAGGGCAAAGCAATAGACACAATTTACATAGACTTCTGTAAAGCCTTTGATTCAGTGGTACACGACAAACTACTTCTAAAACTAAACTCTTATGGCATCTTCAGACGCCTGCATTATTGGATAGCAGCATTCCTGTCAAACAGGACACAAATGGTCAAAATAGGGAGCGCCCTAGCAAATATCCCGTACCTGTTAACAGTGGTGTTCCCCAACTTTTACCATATTGTAATGTGACAGTACAATATAATTAACTGCCCACATAATTGAGGTACAGTACATATTTCTAATAATAGCAGTTAAAAGCTGTAATAATAGAATAGTGCTTATTAACTACTATAATTCAACCAGAGGTTACCAGATTTTATGTTCATCTTTTTGGTCTGTTTGATTAGATAATTAAGTAAATTTATTTCTTAGTAAAATGAACCATGGTGGTGCAGTGGTTAGAATGCAGCATTGCAGGCTAACTCTGCCCACTGTCAGGAGTTCATTCCTGACTTCCATGAGGTCGGTAAAATGAGGACTCAGATTGTTGGGGGCAATATGCTGTCATTATAAAATGCTCAGAGAGTGCTGTAAAGCACTATGAAGTGGTATGTAAGTCTAACTGCTATTGCTATTACTGTTAACTCATGAAAGTTAAAAATGATGCTACAATTTATTGGCATTTAAGTTGATAAATATATACTTATTTCTGAATACATATCACTCTGCTTAAACTTAAGCAGAATCCATATCATTCTGCTTAAACTTTTTTCTATTCTCCATCCACCTGCTTTCTATTTCTATTACAATGTAGCTTTTTATTCTGTTACCAATTTTAAAGGAAAATATATTATACATTAAGTATACATTAATATATACATTTAATATACATTAAACCCTTTATTAAAATGTATCACATTTTATAAAGAAAGTAAAATAAGCATTTCAAGGGTTTTTTTTAACATGAGAACCTATATATTTTAGACTTAAATATTTTAAAGGTATACATTGGTAAATAAAAAATTGGAAAATTAGAGTTAAGGAATGTTTCAAAAATTATGTGAAACAAATTTCACTGGAATTATATAATGCTTTTATGTCTGTAAAATGTAGTTCAATCATCCTTATGCACTTAACAAAGAAAATCCATTCAATTATATGAAGCAAAATTACGGGGAGAGTCCAGAAAAATCTAGCTAATTACTTTTATACTGAAACTGTATCAACAAAAAAATATTTTCTGAATAATTTATGATTTCCAAATGTATATATAGTAATTTGAATAATCAGCATTTTTTAAAATTATTCTCAACTTTATAGTGTTGATTCAATGTTTGAAATGTAGAAGCTTAAAATTTCTTCAATAAGATAGAGATTAGTAAGGATCAAATAATTTATTTAGCTGCACCATTATCTCTGCAAGAAATAATGTACATTAACAAATCAATATAGCTAGGTAAGGTACCAAATCCAGATGGCTGCCTTATAGATTACAGTAAGGTATTTATTGACCTTCTGACTTGGAGGTTTATTGTTTTGTTTTTTTGTACAAAACTTTTCTCTTTTCCTTTAGCAATTAGGTTTGTAATTATAATATCTAAGGTGGGTAATGTTATCCTGTGGAACATGTTAATCACTGCTCAATTTCTATGTTAAACATACTGTAGATGCTAAATTTTTGACTCTAGTCTTAGTTCAGAGACTTCAAATTATAATAGTTGCACAATCTGGTTTTATAAAAGCTTTGATAATATTAGACTCTTAGTGTTTATGGTTGATACATTCAGGTAAATTAGACTCACTGTGGTTGTTTTGCTAGAGGCAGAGGAAACCTTCAATAGGATATGGTTTATATGTTTGGAACAGTTCCTGTCTAAATATGGTTTTACTATCAATTTTGTTGTTTGGCTTCAAATGTAATACTCTAATCAGTTAGTCTGAATGATCATAAATAGAATTATTTCTTCATTCATAAAGATGTTACTGGAACTCATCATGGGTATCCATTTCAACCTCTTAATCTTTACAATATTTAGAAAATATGGATGCTATATTTATGCTTGCAAAAATAATTTGGATCACCTAAAATTATTTATAAAACTGTGTTCAAGTGAAACTTTTGAACTTACAGTTTGAGTCTGACACATTAGCAGTGTCTGACACTCCTGAATCATGCTTTTATTTTAATAAAAAGTGTGGAACTTCCAAAAGCTGCAGTTTATTTTTCATTTACAACAGAAAAGTTGCATCAACATAAATAAAGGAACATTTCAAGGAACTTGGAATGGTGGAAATATGACTGTTTTAAAGAGACTCAAACCTTTAGAATTTCTTTCATTCAATAATAGATCATTTTCCAGATCTGCTGGGCTTTATAGCATGGCTACCAATTAGAAAAAAGAAAAAAGCTTTAAACTTCTATATGTTGGAAATGGAATATTATGGAAGAAATGTTATAATATTCTAAATTTAAAATATATCCCCAAATATATCTAAGTTGCATCTTTTACAAACCATATTTTAATGCTTATTTTGTTTTATGATACCATTTGCCATTTTAAAATCCATATTTAGACTGGGAATGTGTGCCATGATTTCTTAGCATTATGTTATTCATAATTGTTGCACAGAAAACATGCAATTGTTAAGTATTGTAATGTAGAGTTTGAAATAAATTTCCACAAAACCACATCAATTATTTTTCCAAAGCAGAGAAGCTTTCAGGAAAAAACAACACATGTAGAATTGATCAATGTATTTTGCTGGTTTCACTAAAGAGAGAGAGAGAGAGAGAGAGAGAGAGAGAAAGGGGAGGAAGAGGGGAAGGAAGGAAGAAAGGGGAGGAAGAGGGGAAGGAAGGAAGGAAGGAAGGAAGGAAGGAAGGAAGGAAGGAAGGAAGGAAGGAAAAAATCATATTATAAAAGAAGAAAACAACTAAAAAAGAAACAAAAAGATACAGGATATGTATTCACAAACACATGTATGGCACATGTATAAACGAAAGCCATAATTTGTTACAGTGTTCCACAGCTAATCTATACAACATTAATCAATTCTACAGGCAACTGAATAGTTGGAGCCATATTTTGTCTTTCTAATGCTAAAAAATAAATCCTTTGGTTATAAATAAAGTATGGAAAATCCATTTTCTTTGTCCACATGTCAACTCCCATGTCACAGATGTTGTAGTGTTTATGAAGCTCTGCACATACACTACTTCTTGGCTGATAAACTAGTACGAAGGACCACATGACATCCAGTCTTCATTATACTGGCATCCATCCTTCCAAGGATCTACTGGGAATGAAAAATCCAATTGCTTTTACATCTCTATGTCTGTCTTAACTGATAGTTATTAGTGCTCAGTAGCTGCTCTCGGGTGAACTTTTTTGGGATGGTACAATTATCTCAATAGTCATTGCATATTGGTTGTTTTTGTTTTTCCTCCAGCATTAGCATTCTTGTTTTGCACAACTCAAATTACAATTATTTTCCTTCCCTAACACTTCAAGAGAATAAAAACGTGGTCCCCCGTGGGCCAACCTGCTCTTAAATTTGTGTCAGGCACTGAAGGAGATAGAAAACTAGTTAAATCCTGCAAGAGAAATAAGTAAATCTTAAAGTAGGAGAAATAGCTGAATAAAAATAGAGCACTTTATTTTAATTGTCCGATTTAATTAATTCATTTGCTCTTCATAGTAGCAACATTAATCATAATGAATGAATTTGATATTAATATGGATGTCATACATACTTTTATAGGATCCCAGTGTATTTCAGCATTAGCTTAAATGCACCATTAAAAACCCCATAAAAAGAAAGACTGAATGGTGCATCTGAGTTTACTTTAAAATCTTTTTTGCTATTATAAAATATTTATGGCTTAGAAAGAGGGAAGAGGGTTTTGCAATTGCTAATGAGGCATAAAATGTATCTATTTACAAATTGAACTGGGTAAATTGTCTAGTTTTTATACTTTTATCATCTAAATTTAAGGGACTTAGAAGGTAACATCTAAGCAATCAACATTTCTTAAAAAGATTACGGAAATACATTTAGGCTTATTAAGTATGGTAATCTTTTATGAGGAGATGGTTCACGGATTGGAGCATATTTTAATAGCAATATGCTTTCTTTTCCTCAATCAATTCCACAGCAAAACTATGAGATAAAAATATACATTTGTTGAGTATTGATAAATCTTCAATTTTTTTCTAAGAAAATAATAATGAAATGTTAAAATGTTATTAAGATAAAATTCCAACTAATCTAATGGAGCACATGTATATGACTTTCTATAGCTATACTATATTTTATATGATCATCATAATTCTGTAATTCTTTCTTAATGAAACCTATATAAGACTGCATTAGATGATGCAAAGGTGCTCCATTCCACTTTAACAAACAAAAAACAAACAAACAAAATAACACCAATATTAAAATTGCAAATCTTTAATGTAAGGAATTTAGAGGTTAGATTTCATAGCTCCTCCTCCCCCTACCCCTCCTCCTCTCTTCTTCCCACAGCAGTCACCAAGCAATGTATCTGTATTTTCTTCTGACTGAATCATGGTGGATCTTACTGAGTCATCTGGGTTTTACACAGCTTCTATACAGCAATATCACACAGCTGAATATTGATTTGAATCACTTCTGTTTCAACATCTTAACCATTTTTCTATACTATATTATGTCTTATTGTCACTGAGAATACAATAACTTTTCAATTAGTCCACAGCCTTAGGATTCCCTGCTTGTGTCTCATCAAAATATTTACCAGACCTGATCCTACCTAAATTCCAAGTCACATCAAAGCTAACTCGTCAACAGCCCTTCCCAAACTAATGCTCTCTAGATGCTTTGAGAAAAGAAAGTATCTTGGCCATGTTATCTGGGAAATCAAGAAGACCAGGTTATTATTACAAGATCAAGTTGGGGAAGACTGCTTTAATGTAATCAGAATTCTAGGAACTATTGTTCAAACAAACTGAAATATATTAGATTAAAGAAGCAATGCTTTTCTTTAGCCATTCAAAAAAGGAGAGGCTTCTAGTTTTGAAAGATTTTCCCTATTTATTCCACTACTCTGTTTTCCTCCAGTAAGCATCTAGACAGTTTGAAGCACCTTTAGAAGTTGGCTGCAGTAGATTAGATGGACTGGCAACAGTCAGGTACTCATCCTATATATATATATATGTTTTTGTAGATTTTCACGGGTAAAGGTATGTAGGTCCTGGTGTATTCAGGTCTTGTCCCGTGTAAGATTGAGAATACCTTGGCGACGTTTTGATGAGATCCCACTCGCCATCTTCAGGCTGGTGTCTTCGGCTTTGTGTTTGTGCGAGTGGGATCTCATTGAAACATCGCCAAGGTATTCTCAATCTTACACGGGACAAGGCCTGAATACACCAAAACCTACATACCTTTACCCATGAAAATCTGAATATATATATATATATATATATATATATATATATATGTTTTCGTAGATTTTCACGGGTAAAGGTATGTAGGTCTTGGTGTATTCGGTCTTGTCCCGTGTAAGGTTGAGAATACCTTGGCAACGTTTGGAAATCTCATCCGTCATCTTCAGGCTGGTGTCTTCAGCCGTTCTCCTGGGAGAAGTGTGTGATAAGTGGCTGTTTTTCCTTTTAAACTCTAGAGTTGGATGTGTTGTTACTTTTTGATTGGTTTGTGGAGTTGATGTATGCAGATTGGATGGCTTTTTCCTGGGACCCTGTGTGGCTGAGGTGCTGGAGGTGTGTCTCTCAGCCTTTTGTGTTGTAACGACCTGGGTAATGGGCTGTGTGATGATGACCTTCTGAGTTCTATTGTTGTGATGTCCTGGGTGTGTGCTGTAATCTCCTGGGTCGTTGTCTGTGCTGCAACCTCCTGATGTTTTGTGTTGTGATCTCCTGAGTTCTGTGATGTAGTATCCTGGGTGGAAGGCTGTGATGTGGCATTCTGGGCCTTGGTTTGGCTCAGTTTGAGGTCTGGCTATGTGTTTATAGCGTGTGTCAGTTTGCTTAGTTTGGGGGTTGGAGGGGGTGTAACAGCTGGTGTTGCAGCCATGGTCTGGTTTCTGGATGGTGGTTGCCTTTCATCTGTGGCGTGGGCTTGGGTTTGAGTCTGGTGAAGGAGATTGGTGGTGGCATCATGTGTTATTTTGGGTCCGGTGTTGGTTTTTGTGGCTGGGACTCGTTTGTTGATTAGGGCTAGTTTCCAGATGTCTGGTAGGAGGGAGGAAATATCATCCGTTTATTCATGTTATGGGGTGTTTCTCTATTTGATGGCTTCCCTAATTATTCTTTTGTTGAAGTGTTCAGTATTGGAGATAAGTTTGGATCCCTCAAAATCAATTTCATGTCCTGTGGCTTTAAAGTGCTGGAAAAGGGAGGAAGTTTTTCTTCTTTTCTGACTGCGTTCTTGTGTTCTCTGCGTCGTGCATTTATTCTCCTGTTGGTTTGTCCAATGTATGTGGCTGAGGCAAATTTTGCATGGTATTTTATAAACTCCTGGTTTCTAGCTGGATCTTGTCTTTGGGGTTTCTTAAGATGTTGGCTATTTTTGATCAGTGCCAAAGGCTGTCCTGATATTGTGTTTGTGGAGAATTTTGCTGATTTTATCTGTGGTGCCTTTGATGTAAGGGAGGAGGGGCGATGCCATTGTCTGTTCTGTGTCTTGGTTTTTGGGGGAGTCTCCCTTCGGATTAGGTTGGTGATTGTGCTTCTTTGGAATCCATTGGACATTAATACGTTGATGGTGTGTAATTCTGTTCTCAAGTGGTCTTTGTCAGCTAACGTTTGGTTCTGAGATGAGGTCTTGCTTCAGCTAGGCGTTTGGTTCTGAGATGAGGGTCTTGGCTCAGGAGTTGATCTGTGCAGGGTGGTGATGGGATTGTGCATTTAAGTAGCGTTAGTGTGTGTCTTTTCTGGTAGATGGTGTGTCTAGGGAGCCATTGGGTTTTTTTTGTAAATTAGGACGTCCAGGAACGGAAGTTGATTGTTGGTTTCTGTTTCCATGGTAAATTGTATTTTGGGGTGTAGGCTGTTAGAGTGTGTGAGGAAGTTGTCCAGTTTTCTTTCCGTGTGGCCAAATGACGAAAGTGTCATCTACATATCTAAGCCAGAGTTTGGGTTTGTATTCGGATTTGTCTAGAGCATTGGTTTCAAAATGTTCCATGTATATAGGTTAGCTATATTGGTGAAGGGGGTGATCCCATAGGTGCTCCCTTCTATCTGTTTATATCTTTGTCCATTGTGGATGAAATACGTGTTGGACAGGCAATGGTTGGTCAGATCTAGGATGTGCTTCGGGGGGTTGTATTTGTTTTGGATAGCTGTCAAGGCTTCTTTAAGGTACTTGTGAGTGAAGAGGGATATGACATCGAAGCTCACAAGTAGGTCCTGGGTTGTAGGTTTTGTTTCTTTATTGTTTCTATGAAGTGGAAAGAATTTTGTACGTGTGAGGTGATGGATTCTGTGTAGGGCTGGAGTTGTTTGGCGAGGATTTGGCAAGGTTCTGTAGAGGTGAGCCTATGGAGCTGACTATGGGTCTGAGTGGTGTTCCTTCTTTGTGTATCTTCGGGGAGGCCATAGAGCTTAGGGCATCTAGATGATTTTCTCTAGGGGATGATTCTTTGTTGGATCTCTTCACTGATGGGCGAGGCTTTTATTTTGGATTTGGTGGTTTTCTCTAGATAGGTGGTGGGGTCTGTGTTTAGGGTTTGTAAGCGGGGTCTGGGAGTAGGATGGATAGTTTGGATTGGTAGTCAGATGTGTTCATCACGACTGTGGCGTTGCCTTTGTCTGCTGGGAGGATGATTATGTTGTTGTCTTTCCTCAAGTTGCTGAGTGCTTTTTGTTCTTCTTTGTGTAAGTTGCTTCTGGGTGGACTGCTGGAGCAGAGGACGTTGGTGACTTCAAGTCTGATTTTATTGGCTGTGTCTGGGTTAATTTTGGCTAGGCTAGCTTCAACTCCACATATGATGTTTTCAGTGGGGATGCGTTTGGGGCAACAGCAAAGTTGAATCCTTTGGAAAGGACATTGGTTTCTGCCATGGTGAGGGTTCTGTCTGATATGTTGTGTACTGTTTGTTTCATGCATTGTTGTGGGGGTTTGGGCTTCTGGCGTTTCTCTAGTCTGTGGAGTTTGTTGGTGTGTGTGTCTGTCTTGTGAAAGGTTTCTGTTTCGGCTCTCAAGAGGCTAGTTGTTGGATTTGTCCCAGAGTGCTGGATGGATTTTGTTACTGAGTTTGAGGTGAGAGGTGAGTAGGTCCCTGTTGGTTTGGTCTAGTAGGAATCTTTTCCTGTGGAGTTCGTTTCTGATTAGAGCTAATGCAGTTCTTTTCAGGATCCTTTCAGTGGCTGAGGTTTTAGTGTGGAATTTGAGTTGGAAGCATGTGGGGATACGCGTTTTGTCTCGGCAAGTGCGTAGGAATGTGAGGTCACATAAGATGGTGGCTCTTCGCACTTAGAGTTTCTCATAGATCCGGTCAGCTGGAAGGTTTCCCCGTAGAGGTAGGATATATTTTTTCGTAGATTTTCACGGTAAAGGTATGTAGGTCTTGGTGTATTCGGGTCTTGTCCCGTGTAAGGTTGAGAATACCTTGGCAACGTTTCAGACGAAATCTCATCCGTCATCTTCAGGCTGGTGTCTTCAAGCTTCGTTCTCCTGGGAGAAGTGTGGTGATCGTGGCTGTTTTCCCTTTTAAACTCTAGAGTTGGATGTGTTGTTACTTTTGATTGGTTTGTGGAGTTGATGTATGCAGATTGGATGGCTTTTCCTGGGGGACCCTGTGTGGCTGAGGTGCTGGAGGTGTGTCTCTCAGCCTTTTGTGTTGTAACGACCTGGGTAATGGGCTGTGTGATGACCTTCTGAGTTCTATTGTTGTGATGTCCTGGGTGTGGTGCTGTAATCTCCTGGTGGTTGTCTGTGCTGCAACCTCCTGATGTTTTGTGTTGTGATCTCTGAGTTCTGTGATGTAGTATCCTGGGTGGAAGGCTGTGATGTGGATTCTGGGCCTTGGTTTGCTCGAGTTTGAGGGTTGGCTATGTGTTTATAGCGTGTGTCAGTTTGCTTAGTTTGGGGGTTGGAGGGGTGTAACAGCTGGTGTTGCAGCCATGGTCTTGGTTCTGGATGGTGGTTGCCTTTCATCTGTGGCGTGGGCTTGGGTTTGAGTCTGGTGAAGGAGATTGGGTGGTGGCATCATGTGTTATTTGGGTCCGGTGTTGGTTTTGTGGCTGGGACTCGTTTGTTGATTAGGGCTAGTTCCAGATGTCTGGTAGGCGGGAAAGTATCCATCCCGTTTATTCATGTTATGGGGGTGTTTCTCTATTTCGATGGCTTCCCTAATTATTCTTTGTTGAAGTGTTCAGTATTGGAGATAAGTTTGGATCCCTCAAAATCAATTTCATGTCCTGTGGCTTTAAAGTGCTGGAAAAGGGAGGAAGTTTTTCTTCTTTTCTGACTGCGTTCTTGTGTTCTGCGATGCGTGCATTTATTCCTGTTGGTTTGTCCAATGTTGTGGCTGGGCAAATTTTGCATGGTATTTTATAAACTCCTTGGTTTTTCTAGCTGGATCTTGTCTTTGGGGTTTCTTAAGATGTTGGCTATTTTTTGATCAGTGCCAAAGGCTGTCCTGATATTGTGTTTGTGGAGAATTTTGCTGATTTTATCTGTGGTGCCTTTGATGTAAGGGAGGAGGGCGATGCCATTGTCCTGTTCTGTGTCTTGGTTTTGGGGGGAGTCTCCCTTCGGATTGGTTGGAGATTGTGCTTCTTTGGAATCCATTGGACATAATCGTTAGTGAGGGTGTGTAATTCTGTTCTCAAGTGGTCTTTGTCAGCTAGGCGTTTGGTTCTGGAGATGAGGGTCTTGGCCTACGGAGTTGATCTGTGCAGGGTGGTGATGGGATTGTGCATTTAAGTAGCGGTTAGTGTGTGTCTTTTCTGGTAGAGTAGGTGTGTCCTAGGGAGCCATTGGGTTTTTGTAAATTAGGACGTCCAGGAACGGAAGTTGATTGTTGGTTTCTGTTTCCATGGTAAATGTATTTTGGGGTGTAGGCTGTTGAGATGTGTGAGGAAGTTGTCCAGTTTTTCTTTTCCCGTGTGGCCAAATTACGAAAGTGTCATCTACATATCAAGCCAGAGTTTGGGTTTGTATTCGGATTTGTCTAGAGCATTGGTTCAAAAATGTTCCATGTATAGGTTAGCTATGACGGGTGAGAGGGTGATCCCATAGGTGCTCCTTCTATCTGTTTATATCTTTGTCCATTGTGGATGAAGTACGTGTTGGACAGGCAATGGTTGGTCAGATCTAGGATGTGCTTAGGGGGGTTGTATTTGTTTTGGATAGCTGTCAAGGCTTCTTTAATAGGTACTTGAGTGAAGAAGGATATGAAATACGAACAGCTACGCAAAGTAGGTCCCTGGGTTTGTAGGTTTTGTTTCTTATTGTTTCTATGAAGTGGAAAGAATTTTTCACGTGTGAGGTGTATGGATTCTGTGTAGGCTGGAGTTGTTTGGCGAGAATTTGGCAAGGTTCTGTTAGAGGTGAGCCTATGGAGCTGACTATGGGTCTGAGTGGTAGTTCCTTCTTGTGTATCTTGGGGAGGCCATAGAGCTTAGGGCATCTAGATGATTTTCTCTGGGGATGATTCTTTGTTGGAC